>CM034351.1:109050565-109755612 GCA_019925275.1 Mytilus edulis
TTTCAAAAAATCCCAATTTATGTCCAGATTTATTAAAGATTTACATGCACAATAGGATGTCGTTTGACTTTGGACTTGAAGCGAAAGACTTTGATAATGAGACAGCTATTGACGAATTCCTAAGGTCACTGGACAAAGATTTTGCTCTTGTTATAGTGACAGAATATTTTGACGAATCGTTGGTACTCCTAAAACGAATTCTATGTATGAACTTAAAAGATATATTATATATACCACTGAATGTTAACACAAGGAAGAAACGAGAACCAATTATAGTGTCCGAGGAAGACAAGTTCAACATCCGGCAATATAACCATGCCGACCTCAAACTGTATCAGTATTTTAAAGATGAATTAATTAAACAACTTCAACAAAGTGGTAATAATATTAACAATGAAATTCAAAATTTTAAATCTATTCATAAATCCGTTATACATTTCTGTAATGAGAGAAAATCTGAGAAATTTTCTAATTCGAAAGTTTTTGAAATAGAAGAAACAATTTGGAACGACAATTTTACAGTAACAACAAGGGAATGTGAGATTATGATGGAATATGAATTTAAAACAGTAAAACGATTAACGAAAAAAGCAGAGGCAAAGTTTAAAATTTGGAAAAGGTAGCATTGCAGTGGCCCAACACAAACTACAAGCTTAGTTTAGATTAAAGTTAAGATAACATTTCAGCAGTCCAATGCCACTCAGAGGAAAAGTATAGATTAACTTGATTTATCATAAAATATATGATATAGATATATAAGATGTGGAATGAGTGCCAATGAGACATCTCTCAATCCAAGTCACAATTTATAAAATTAAACAATTATAGGTCAAAGTACGATCTTCAACACGGTGCCTTGGCCCACACGGAACAGCAAGTTATAAAGGGCCCCAAAAATGACTAGTGTAAAACCATTCAAACGGGGAAAATAACGGTCTAGTCTATATTAAAAATAGAAACGCCAAACATATCAACAAACGACAACTACTGAACATCAGACTCCTGACTTCGAGGCAAACAATTGCACCGGGTTTAAACGTTTTCATAGGTACCAACATTCACCCTTATTTGAAACAATAGTATGACATCACAACATAGAAAGACACACTATAATTCTATTACTTTTAAGGTTAAACCATTTATTTGAACTACTATCTGGTATATGAAAAAACTGTTTTAACCTGAATCTTTTTTAAACCTTATAGTGTGTAAAACTATCATACCAAGTACGAACGGACATACAAACATACAGTTATGATGAAATATATTCCATAATCTATTTACATCAATATATATTGTTGTAAATGATACCCCATTCACACAGTCAGTTCGCATGTCACCATATAAAGAGGAATAACTCAAATATATCTTCACATTTTACAATGGACAAATGCAGCAAATAGATTTTTACCTGTTTATGTGAAAATTTTTAATACTATTTTTGAAAGCGGTATAGTACAAGAAACCTTGTCTCAGGATTATATATGCCATATATTTAAAAACAAGGGTGGCCCTGCAGATGCTGGCAATTATAGAGGTATAACTATATTAAGTTGTTTTGGAAAATTATTTACCTGTATTCTCAATAATAGATTATTTAAGTATCTTGAAAGTTTAGGTTTGTTATGTGAAGAGCAAGCTGGTTTTATAAAGGGTTACAGTACTGTTGACCACATTTTTAATTTGAAATATCTAATTGATCTATACTTATTTAGAAGGGAAAAGTTATAATGTGCCTTTGTAGATTTTCAAAAAAACATTTGACTCGGTTAGTAGAGTTTTACCATGGCAAAAATTGATACGAAATGGTATTGATGGTAAAATGCTTATTGTTGTACAGAATCTGTAGGAAAATGCAAAATCATGCATAAGAGATGGTAATAGTTTCTGTGAATATTTTGCTTCAAATGTAGGAGTCAGAACTTTGCTGAAATAATATTAAATATATAGCATAGAGTCAGTATCTTATGCAAGAATACTTAATGATCTAACAGAGTTCTTAGCACATGACAATGATGGTATTAATGATGTATGCAATATTTCTCACTTTCTGTTTGATAATGATGATATTGAAGTTTACTTTAAATTGTATCTGTTACTATATGCAGATTATACTGTTATTTTTGCAATCTGCACTAAATGCTATGTTTTTTGTATTGTTTCAACCTCAAGACTGACCTTAGCCGTATTTGGCACAACTTTTTGGAATTTTGGATCCTCAATGCTCTTCAACTTTGTACTTGTTTGGCTTTATAACTATTTTGATATGAGCGTCACTGATGAGTCTTGTGTAGACGAAACGCGCGTCTGGCGTACTAAATTATAATCCTGGTACCTTTGATAACTATTTGTAAAGGAGTCTTATTTATCAATTAAAGATTTTAGTATAAGAAGAGCTATATGTAAAATGAGAATAAGTGCTCATGATCTTAGAATTGAGAAAGATAGATATAGTAAAAAATACATAGAGAGAACTCAACGTCTATGTCATCACTGCTTATCACATGAATCAAATTCTATTGAAGATGAGACCCATTTTACAGTAAATTGTCCATTATATAATGAACAGAGGAAATTATTATTTAATAAAGTTATCACTTTTGTACTAATTTTGAAGAACTACCTAATGATAAGAAATATTTCTGACTGTTCACAAATGAGCCTTTACCAACTCTCATGTGCCTAGGAAATTACATTATTAAAGGTTTAGAAATAAGATTCAGATGTAAACAAAATATATGAAATAATATAATTTTTTATTGTTATAAGATTTAATATAATAGTTAGATAAAACACATGTTGTGTTAGGCTCTGATCCTGTCCATAACGTTATAGTATGGTATTAGTTTTCTGTTTTGCTTTTTCCAATCATATTGTGTTGTAAAATGTTGCCCTTTATGGGTTCTTGATTAGATTAATAAAATTCTTATCTTATCTTATCTAATCTTATTGTAAAATCTGGAAACTCAAAGTCAATGTAGCTAAGACCAATGTTGTTATATTTTCAAAAAATAGACGGTGTTAGAATACTCAGTTTTTATAAAATAATGAACAAATAGCTGTTATAGAAGAGGGGGGCAAGGGGTTTCCAATAACAGCCAAACAGTAAATTGATTTGGCTTAAAACAGATAACAAGGAATTGAAAAGGGACAATAACAGATAACATTAAATGAAAATTTAAAATCCGTACGGTACAGGACCAATCCAGTATATCTTATTATATAACTGGTTGTATGGACCTAGCTAGGCCTTAACAGAGACAGATATATATATATAACATATATATATCCGTTCATCCTATATTGACTCTTAAAATTCAAGAGTCTATCTTAAATTGAGGGTATATTATATGGCCTTCCAAATACCGTTTCGATCCCTAACATCACTGAAGAGACATATATTGTCGAAATCTAGATCTGGTGTACAAAAAAATATTGACACCTTATGTTTGTGGCATAACATCTGGTCCGACCACACGTTTATTGTTTTCTGTTTAGTATTAAATTTATATTAAGATCCATTTTGTTACATCTCGTGATCAATTTTATTTGGCAATCGCCAATAGCAGTCAGCAGGGTTAAAGAACATCAGTTGTTCAACCTGTTAGTCAAATGCGTTTTGTTTAAATTAATATACTTTTGCACTTTTTTGGTCTTTTGGAAAATGTTGTTTGTGCTGTATTTAGACCCTTCTACAACAAAATTTGTTTTACATGCACACGTATAAAAATTGCGGTTTTTATCCAACGCAGTGATAGGTTTGAACGTAGTTTTCAATTTAGACTCGTTTATATTTTTCGTTTGGGCTTGTATCATATTTTCCCTCCAGTTTATATGATCCGTTCATTCTATATTGACTCTTAAAATTCAAGAGTCTATCTTAAATTGAGGGTAAATTATATGGCCTTCCAAATATCGTTTCGATCCCTAACATCACTGAAGAGACATATATTGTCGAAATCTAGATCTGGTGTACAAAAAAATATTGACACCTTATGTTTGTGGCATAACATCTGGACCACACGTTTATTGTTTTCTGTTTAGTATTAAATTTATATTAAGATCCATTTTGTTACATCTCGTGATCAATTTAATTTGGCAATCGCCAATGGCAGTCAGCAGGGTTAAAGAACATCAGTTGTTCAACCTGTTAGTCAAATGCGTTTTGTTTAAATTTACTTCTTCACTTTTTTTGGTCTTTTGGAAAATGTTGTTTGTGCTGTATTTAGACCCTTCTACAACGAAATTTGTTTTACATGCACACGTATAAAAATTGCCGTTTTTACCCAACGCAATCATAGGTTTGAACGTAGTTTTCAATTTAGACTCGTTTATATTTTTTCGTTTGGGCTTGTATCATATTTTCCCTCCGGTTTATATGATCCGATCATCCTATATTGACTCTTAGAATTCAAGAGTCTATCTAAATTTATATGGTCTTCCAAATACCGTTTCGATCCCTAACATCACTGAAGAGACATTTATTGTCGAAATCCGGATCTGGTGTTCAAAAAAATATTAACACCTTATGTTTGTGGCATAACATCGTGGCCACAAGTTACTAGTACTTGTTTTCTGTTTAGTATTAAATTTATATTAAGATCCATTTTGTTACATCTTGTGATCATTTTTATTTAGGAATCGTCAATGGCAGTCAGCAGGGTTAAAGAACATCAGTTCTTCGATCTATTAGTCAAATGCGTTTTGTTTAAATATACTTCTTCATCTGTTTGGTCTTTTGGAAAATGTTGTTTGTGCTGTATTTAGACCCTTCTACAACGAAATTTGTTTTACATGCACACGTATAAAAATTGCGGTTTTTATCCAACTCAATCATAGGTTTGAACGTAGTTTTCAATTTAGACTCGCTTATATATATTACTCGTCTAAACATCACCCAACAATGTTAGGCAGCAACCATTTGATTTTCGGGGGGGGGGGGGGGGGGGGCTATGTTGTTTTTTTGTGGAAAAGAAAGTTTGTTTCCAGATTTTGGAGAAAAATAATTTGTTTTTGATGAATAAAAAAAAAAAATGTTTGTTTCAACCCTCAGCTGCCACTACATGTAATGCTAAAATTGAAAGAAAAAAATTGTTTTCGACTTGTCGCGAAAAAAAAAGTTTGTAAAAAAAAAAAAAAAAAAAACGACCATAGCCCCCCCCCCCCCCCCCCCCCCCCCCCCCGAATATCAAATGGTTGCTGCCTTAGATCTGTAAAGTTGCTTTCGCAAATGTTTTGTTCTTCCCTCGCCAGGATTCGAACACGTGCTACTGTCACGATATCACAGTAGCATGGGTTCGAATCCCGGCGAGGGAAGAACAAAACATTTGCGAAAGCAAATTTACAGATCTAACATTGTTGGGTTGATGTTTAGACGAGTTGCATATATATACATAATGTATACAGCCATGTATCACCACCACTGCTGGTGATCCGATAGATAAATCTGTTGTAGAGTTGTCACTGGCTCAGACGTACTTATATATATATATATTATATATATATGTTACAGGCATTTTCTAAATTTAGGCATTTTGTAAAATTCCTGAAAATGTTAGGCATTCTCTAAAATGCCTGCAAGATTCAGTCATTATACATAATGACTAATTTTTCTAGGCATTTTACAAAATCTTTGCTCCTTTATTATATAATTCACTAACAAAACAATTATGAAGCTTAGAAATGGAAAATTAATAAATACTAAACTTGTTCAAACCGTTTTTGTTATACTGTTACACAAATTTCCGAGGTAAGGAGGCGGGTTAGGGGCTCACAAACATGTTAAACCCGTCACATTCTGTATGTGCTGTCCCAAGTCAGGATTCTGTTGTTCGTTGGTTGTCGTTGTTTGTTGTCTGCCGTAATTGGTTTTTTTTTTGTAGTGTATTGTAACGTGTAACCGTGCGATCAATGGATCCGTATCTGAATAAATCAGGATTTCAAGTGCTCAACTCAATTTTTCACCACAACCAGTTGTCCTATTCAAACAATCAACACATCCATAAAAGGATTTACAACGAAAAATATATACACAGCACAATGCACATAAATCAGAATTCAAGGCTAAGTTTCTCATTCACAATATATATACACACTGTATCATAACAAAATATATTTACACAATGTCACTATGCAATCACTATGCAACATGTATCAGACCGATTTATTCACAATGTCACTAATATATAACTATGCAACATGCATACAGCCCTTTATTACACCATGTCACCAACAGATTACTTTGCAACATGCATCAACAAGTAAGTATCACATAAAACGTATGAACACAAAATCACATATATACAACTTCTATTTACAACGTCCACACATATGTAGTATCACCTTGTCAGTCTGTAACTAACCACAATAACACAATGACACAATTACACTAGCTTGCACAATGTTAATTCACAAGGAATATATATATAAACACAGCTGAACTCACGCACTAATTATCCTTTTGAGTTCCCACACAATGAATATTATCCAACTGGTAAGGTTTAACACAGTGCACTTTCACGAATACACTTCCACAATATTACAACTTGCAACACCAGCAAGTAAACACCTTGTATTCTCACTAATACAAATCTATGAAGTATTCACACTTCCACATAGTACAACTTGCAACACCAGCAAGTATACACCTTGTATTCTCATTAATACAATAACCACTTATATATCAGATTCACTTTATACATTGTATCACAATCACTATTGCAATATTCACATATAAATCCGAACACTATTTATATATCCTTTGGAATCACTTAATTCACTCTACTTACCAGTTGGAAAATAATCCCTGATGTTATCACTTCAACGGTCCACATATAACTGACAAAGTTTCTCCGTCTTGAGCTGGTTTATATACTACCATATGGAACGGTCAATTATACTTGAAGGGGTGAAAATAAAGACTATACCAATTTTAGGGGTGTTTTAAGTAATAGATGGTGCTCCAACTATGGAGAAACTTGTATACATATAGAAACACAATTAACAGGGAAAGACAACTGGAGTTTCACATCAAAATAAATATACTATGACCGATTTTCGTTACACTACCCACGCCTCAAAAATCATGCGTCCTCGCATGACTCCTTGAATATATCTGACATGCTGATAAATCATCTATCAAAGTGGTCATTTTTCATACCCAAACTCTTACCATAGTGCAGTCACTATTTCCATTGGACATATCTTCTGACCACAACGTCAGCCTATTATTTTGTCCATCAGGTCTTAACTGATGACATCACAAGGCACAACCCGTAGAAACAAAGTCTACCTATGTCCTAATTCCTGTCAGCAATATCAAAACACATTAAACTTTCTTCCTATATACAAACACTATTCACCAGATTTTTCCTTTTGTCCGAATAAAACTTTTTAAAACTTCCCACTTCAAAATATCTGTTTCCAACATAAACCTTTTTCCTTTTACCGTCTGTAATTTTGAGTGTCACTACCAAAGAATTAATTTGACAAGTTCCTAACAAATTTTGCCTCTGCAGCGGCCCCAAGGAGCCTACTCTTAACGAAATCTGCAGGAGGGGTCTTTTACATGCACAGGGCGTGACATGTTCCTGTACATGGGGCCTCGGATTTAACGTCCCCATCCGACGGACTCTTAATTAACTATATGTACACTATATACACTACAAAAATGTCTATATACACATATGATACATCCAATCGTTTACACTTCACAGTGATCCTTTACCCAAAAACGCTTCCTCTTTTCAGGCTCATGACTACTTTCTTCCAAACACTACACTATCTCTAATTAGTTCAAAACCATCTGTAATTTCTGAATCATTTTCCTTTTGCAAAGAATTAGAGGCGGAATGCATAAAACTGTGTCTGAGGCAATACTCGAATTTTCTAATTTCACTTTAAAAAAAGACCAATTTCCAAATCAAACATATTATTTGCCATTTTTTTTACTTAAAAATGTACTATACTTTGACTACAAACGCGACACACAAATATATTTTGAAATATTACAACTAGTTCAATCACATACAAATTTACAGAAACAAACACATGAAATCCCACCGCTGCCACCAAATTTGTAACGTGTAACCGTGCGATCAATGGATCCGTATCTGAATAAATCAGGATTTCAAGTGCTCAACTCAATTTTTCACCACAACCAGTTGTCCTATTCAAACAATCAACACATCCATAAAAGGATTTACAACGAAAAATATATACACAGCACAATGCACATAAATCAGAATTCAAGGCTAAGTTTCTCATTCACAATATATATACACACTGCATCATAACAAAATATATTTACACAATGTCACTATGCAATCACTATGCAACATGTATCAGACCGATTTATTCACAATGTCACTAATATATAACTATGCAACATGCATACAGCCCTTTATTACACCATGTCACCAACAGATTACTTTGCAACATGCATCAACAAGTAAGTATCACATAAAACGTATGAACACAAAATCACATATATACAACTTCTATTTACAACGTCCACACATATGTAGTATCACCTTGTCAGTCTGTAACTAACCACAATAACACAATGACACAATTACACTAGCTTGCACAATGTTAATTCACAAGGAATATATATATATAAACACAGCTGAACTCACGCACTAATTATCCTTTTGAGTTCCCACACAATGAATATTATCCAACTGGTAAGGTTTAACACAGTGCACTTTCACGAATACACTTCCACAATATTACAACTTGCAACACCAGCAAGTAAACACCTTGTATTCTCACTAATACAAATCTATGAAGTATTCACACTTCCACATAGTACAACTTGCAACACCAGCAAGTATACACCTTGTATTCTCATTAATACAATAACCACTTATATATCAGATTCACTTTATACATTGTATCACAATCACTATTGCAATATTCACATATAAATCCGAACACTATTTATATATCCTTTGGAATCACTTAATTCACTCTACTTACCAGTTGGAAAATAATCCCTGATGTTATCACTTCAACGGTCCACATATAACTGACAAAGTTTCTCTGTCTTGAGCTGGTTTATATACTACCATATGGAACGGTCAATTATACTTGAAGGGGTGAAAATAAAGACTATACCAATTTTAGGGGTGTTTTAAGTAATAGATGGTGCTCCAACTATGGAGAAACTTGTATACATATAGAAACACAATTAACAGGGAAAGACAACTGGAGTTTCACATCAAAATAAATATACTATGACCGATTTTCGTTACAGTATAATTGTTTGTCACAAATCAGGTCGTTGGTTTTCTCGTTAGACGTAATTCACATGTGCCGGATCTTTATAGATTATGCTAAGCCATATTGACAGTTCCTGGAGTTCCGGTCATATATATATAACAATACAACATCATCTCTGTAGAGCTTTTATCCGACATACATGTATATATATGACAAGCACATATTTTTTACAGAGTTTGTCTTTAGTGCCGTGTGGAGGCAGTAGAGTGCCTCCTCGTGCTTCAGGTTTATGCTCTTATAATATACTAGATTATGGAGTGTGTGTCCGAGCGAGAACTGCTCTAGTTCATTACTTTAGGAATATTTATCAAAAAGTAGTATTTCAATATTCAGCCCCATTCTACTATTTAGTCAGCCATCAGTCCTACCCTGATATACCCTATCTTTATCGGGTAATTAATACTGATAGCGTTTGACATTTTTAGCCGAACAAATTTATCCATTTTATATAACTTAAATTATTGTATGCTGGTTCATATTCTGGACACCAATCTTTGCTCCTTTATTATATAATTCACTAACAAAACAATTATGAAGCTTAGAAATGGAAAATTAATAAATACTAAACTTGTTCAAAGGGTATCTACACGTCTCAATCTTCAAAATCGGTTATCTAAAAATACTACCATCGCTAACATTTTTAACAATAAAAATCGTGGTTACCCTTCTATCGATAAGTGTCATGCCAAAAAATGACTTACATGTCCCCGTCTGTCCACCAACAATACGGTAAGGTCCACGTTTAATGGTCGCACATTTTCTTTAAATTTTGAAACTGATATAACTTGAAAAACAAACAGTATTATTTATTTACTCACATGAAACAAACCGGGTGTGGTATTCAGTACGTAGGAGAAACTGGACGATATTTATCTAAACGCACTCAAGAACATCTGTATCGTTTTAAAAGACCCAATAAATTCAAAAGTATCATTTACCAACACCTTAAGAAGCACAACCATCCTTTTAAATATTTAGCAGTTCAACCTTTAGAAGTAGTAAATAAGCAGCCTGGTGAATCGCATTCAAAGTTTGTACGATCACGGAAAATAATTGAATTAAATTGGATTAAAAAATTACAGACAGTTTACCCTCTCGGTCTAAATGATAATATCATGGGAATTGGTAATATATCTAGAACCAATTCCGTTAACATTTTGGATATAGTTTCTAAAACTGTTCGTAAAAAACGTTCTCACGGTCGTAGAACAAATCGCAATCAAAGAAAATTTCGGGCCAATCATACCAATATTTCGGACCTAATTTCTATTTCAAAAAACAACGGCAGACATTATCTGTTAACAAAACTCTGTTCGTTACCGGTTAATAAGTTAAATAAAATTTTGGAGGATTGCAAACACAATTTCATATAGCAGTCCTAAATATGAAATTGTTCAAATTATTATGGCATATTGTTATTCTAAATTATTTCCCAAAATTGATCGCCCTGAAGATCATAAAAAACATTTTATTAAAATTAAGTATGTCAATAAAGGCTTTGATTTTGTAAATATTGCCGGTATATTTAACGACCATTCTGTTAAAGAACAAATTCCTGGATATTTTGACAATACTGAGCTACCTCTTATTTGTTATATTTACAAGAAATCTACCGGAAATTTGTGTTTAATTATAGTCAATTGTGTAAAGATGTTAATATCAGTGAAAATATACCTACTTCATGTAATTCTTTGGACTCTTTTTTTAATTCAGTAATGAAGATAGTTGATATACGTATTCAACATTTTAAAGAACATTTTACTATTAACAAAAACCACAATAAACCTATTTCTCGTATCAAACATAAACTAAAAGAACTAGCCAAGGAATTTGTTTTTGTCCCGGCCGATAAAGCTGCTAATAATATTATTATTGTTTGACGTAAATTTTACATTGAGGTTCTGAAAAAGGAAATCACCAATTCACCAACATTCCAACTGACTCCATTTTCAGAAAACGAAATCTGTAACAAACATAAACTTTTGGCCAACGCTTTACAAGCAGAGCCAAATACAATGAAAGTCCCAACTATGTATTGGCTTCCGAAGCTACACAAAACCCCTTACAAATATAGATTTATTTCGTCTTCAAGCCATTGTTCAACTACTAAATTGTCTATTCTTCTCACCAGCACACTTGGTACAATTAAAAGCCTGATAATAAATTGTTCAAATAAGGCCTTCGAAAATAGTGGAAAAAATTACTTTTGGAGTGTCAAGAACTCGTTGGAAGTACTTGATAAATTGCATGCTTATATTGATGATTTTGAATCTGTTCAAAGGTTTGATTTTTCTACCCTGTATACCACATTGCCTCACATTCTCATTGAGAAAAAATTCACACACCTAATTAAATGGGCATTCAAAAAATTAGAATGTGAATATATATATGTTCAAACTCTTTTAGATCATTTTTTAGTAGCAATAAACAAAAAAACTATATTAATTGGACATGCTTTGATACTATATATGCCCTTGAATTTATACTAGATAACATTTTTGTTCGCTTTGGGGATTTCGTATATCGTCAGATTATCGGAATTCCAATGGGGACTAACTGTGCACCACTTATTGCGGACCTGTTTTTGTATTGTTATGAGTTACAATTTATGACAAAAATAAGCAAAGACCCGTCGAAACAACATCTGATAAACAAATGTAATAATACTTTTAGATATTTGGATGATATTTTGGCTCTCAATAATGACGACTTCAGTATGTATATTAATGAAATTTATCCTGTTGAACTTACTTTAAATAAAGCTAATACTAACAATGACCACTGCCCTTTTCTCGATCTTGATATTTATATCACTAATGGAAAGCTGAATACTAAAATTTATGATAAAAGGGATGATTTTTCATTTCCTATCGTTAATTATCCGTTTTTAGATGGTGACGTTCCCTTGTCACCATCTTACGGTGTTAATTTATATATCTCAACTTGTACGATTCGCTCGTGTATGTAACAATGTTTTAGATTTTAACGAAAGAAATTTATGTATTACTGAAAAATTATTACACCAGGGTTTTCGATATCACAAACTAGTCAAAACATTTACCAAATTTTATCATCGGTATAAAGACATCATTCGTAAATATAGCTCAACATGCAGACTTCTAATACGTTCAGGTATTTCACATCCAATTTTTTATGGAAATATTCTTTATAAAGCACAAAGGTGTCAGTATTCACCTCAGAAACTTACAAAACCTTTGAATAGACTTATTAAGAAGGGATATAATTACGATACTGTTGTCAAGTCATTAAAGATTGCATATTTTGGCGTTAATATTGAGTCACTGATAAGGTCTTTGCATCGGAAC
The DNA here is from genome assembly GCA_019925275.1 of Mytilus edulis. Classification (NCBI taxonomy): domain Eukaryota; kingdom Metazoa; phylum Mollusca; class Bivalvia; order Mytilida; family Mytilidae; genus Mytilus; species Mytilus edulis. The sequence continues at coordinate 109,063,174 of CM034351.1, forward strand.
TAAGCACATTTATTCTAAAAACAGTTGTTGGCATGACACGGGTTATGTTCTTCTCATATATGTTATGATGGTATGATACTAAACCCCTAACGGGAAGGATTGTGCCTGATGTTCATATGATGAAATCATAATCTTTCAGTCAGTTTAATTGAAGTCTGGAGCTGGCATGTCAGTTAACTGCTAGTAGTCTGTTGTTATTTATGTATTATTGTCATTTTGTTTATTTTCTTTGGTTACATCTTCTGACATCAGACTCGGACTTCTCTTGAACTGAATTTTAATGTGCGTATTGTTATGCGTTTACTTTTCTACATTGGTTAGAGGTATAGGGGGAGGGTTGAGATCTCACAAACATGTTTAACCCCGCCGCATTTTTGCGCCTGTCCCAAGTCAGGAGCCTCTGGCCTTTGTTAGTCTTGTATTATTTTAATTTTAGTTTCTTGTGTACAATTTGGAAATTAGTATGGCGTTCATTATTACTGGACTAGTATATATTTGTTAAGGGGCCAGCTGAAGGACGCCTCCGGGTGCGAGAATTTCTCGCTACATTGAAGACCTGTTGTTTACCCTCTGCTGTTGTTTTTTATTTGGTCGGGTTGTTGTCTCTTTGACACATTCCCCATTTCCATTCTCAATTTTATACAATACATAAAACACATAAAACATAAGCACATCATGCAAAATGAATAATGTTATCAAGCACAGCAATTAATAATCACAATTAAAGCATATAAAGCAAACATAAAATGCAGATAAACTAATATTCATGTAATAGCTATTATAAAGCACTAAAAGTAATTCAAGCATTTTAAGAACACATGCAAATAAAAAAAATATGCATCAAAATTTAAAAGCCAGAGTATACAAGATAAATAAATAAACTGATCTCCTGCTCACTGAGATCTGCAGGAGGAACACCGACAAGAACTGCCCTCCCATAGGCGGATCCAAGGGGGGGGGGCCAGCCCCCCCCCCTTTTCGTGGGAAAAATTTGGTTGATTATATAGGGAATCATTGAAGCATGACTGGAGCGGGCCCCCCTTAGGTCAGTCAGCGCGCCCCCCCCCCTACCCCTTAGGAAAAGTTCTGGATCCGCCACTGCCTCCCAATTACCAACCAAACTTTTAAACTGACCCAATGGCATTTCTTCCCTCATCTTATTTGGCAGTTTGTTCCAGAGTTTGGCTCCTGCATATCTAAATGAGTGTAGCCCATGGGTAGTTGTCTATGGCAAGCCGTTCTCGTCAAAACTATGTTTAAACCATTTTTCGAAAAATGTACACACTGAGAATTACAAAAAAGCACACTGAGATTAAAAAACTTCAAAAAGCACACTGAGAATTGAACATTACACACTGAGAATTGAAAATTACACACTGAGAATTACAAATTACACACTGAGATTTCATAAAGACGCACTGAGATTACAAAAATGAAAAACGCACACTGAGAATTGAAAATTACACACTGAGATTTCAAAAAGACACACTGAGAATAAATAAACTGAAAACACACACTGAGGATTTGAAATTACACGCTGAGAATTTAAAATTACACACTGAGAATTTAAAATTACACACTGAGATTTGTGATCACTTTTTATGCGCACATATCTAATTAGCATACTTAATCTGAATCTATGACAAGCTTAAAACAAGGAGACGGAACTCGTTAGTCCTTCGATTTCAGTGGCGGATCCAGGGGGGGGGGGGGGGGGGGGGGGGTTCCGGGGGTGCGCACCCCCCTTTATTTTTGCCGATCAATGCATTTGTATCGGGACATATGTTTTGCACCCCCTGCACCCCCCTTTGCCCTGGGTTAGCACCCCCCCTTTCGAAAATTCCTGCATCCGCCCCTGGATTTGGTTCCAAACTATTAATAAAAAAAACTTTAGAAATACAAGAACAAGAAAAATTTCCACTTACTCTTATTACAAAATATAACCAAATGCTGAAAAACTTTATTAAAATTATAAGAAAACATTGGAACAATCTGCAAAAGAATGCAGTGAAATTTTTACTCAAGTGTCTATTATAGCATATAAACGTAACAAAAATATAAAAGATTAACTAGCGAAATCAGGGAAACAGTTGGAAGACTTTTGAAAAGGGACCCATGTTTAAACGGTTTTAATTGATAATAAAAAAAAAAACGATACACTGGTAGTAATGATCTGATTTATAGGCAACAAACTTATGAATATGAGCGATGTTAAGTCTTGAAATTTATTACGAATGTTGGTTTAAGGAATCGCATTTCATTCAAATGACAAGAGTTCTTGAGATCAAGATATCAATCTGTTGAATTATTCATCTCATGAATATTCATAAGTATTTTGCATATTAATCTCAGTGTGTATTTTTGAAATCTCAGTGTGTAATTAACAATTCTCAGTGTGTGTTTTTCAATTTATTTCATCTCAGTGTGTCTTTTTAAATCTCAGTGTGTAATTTTGAGTTCTCAGTGTGTGTTTTTTATTTTTTTAAATCTCAGTGTGTAATTTCGATTTCTCGGTGTGTTATTTTAGGTTTTTAAATCTCAGTGTGTATTTTTTTTTCGAAAAAAAGGGTTTAAACATAGTTTTGACGAGAACGGCTTGCCATAGTTGTCCTTACCCTGGGAACATCTGCTATGTTGTTATTTCTAAAAGAGTTAATTACATTTTTTAATTTCAATAAGTTCATGTAGATATAATGGACATTGTTTATTAATAATTTTCTATACCTCTTTTGCTATCATTCTTATTCTTCTGATTTCTAAACTTGGTAATTTTGATTTAATTAACAGTTGTTGATAAGTACTACTACAGTAGTCTTCATATATAAATCTTTGGGGACGCTCATGTATTTTCTCTGTTTTCTGGTATAACAATCACCACAGAAGTGTCATATTACAGGACAATAGTTAAAATTTGACATAATAAATGAATAGTATATAGTAAGTCTACCTAATTTTGTTAGATGTTTACCAATACGTTTAAGTGCATGTAACTGTATTGATGCCTTTTTACAAATGTTAGAATTATGGGCATCAAACTTAAGCTGATAGTCAATTGTTACACCAAGTAATTTCACTTCTTTTTCACAATGTATAATATTACTATCTAAATTAAATGAAATATTTTTATTTTCAGTTATCTTGCCTATGGCTATTGCCTGAAACTTGTCAGGGTTGGTCTCCATATGATTTAGACTGAACCAATTTATTAGCTCTGAGCTTTCTTTTTCTTAAATATTTACCACAGTGTCTATGTCAGAGTGTGAATATGACAAAGTATTGTCATCTGAATAATTATACAATGAACTGCTTGACACAAAATGAAAAATGTCATTCAAGAAAATATTAAAAAGTACAGGTCCTAATATAGAGCCTTGCGGTACACCTTTATATATATCTTTCCAGGTACTCATATCTATACCAACTTTTACACATTGTTTTCTTTTACTTAAATATCTGTCTATCAAGCTTAAAGCTGTTTCAGATAATCCATGTACCTTTAGTTTTAAAATTAATAAATTATGAGGAAGGCAATCAAAGGCTTTCGAGAGGTCCATCAACACAGCAGCAATATATTGATTATCATCAATAGCCTTCATCCAATCCTTGATCAGAAATTCGCCAATATCAGACCAAAGGTGATACCACTGGCATCATGATCGGTAACTTATCTTTCTTCCTTTGTTTGTATATATATCTGACTGTTAGAAGTGTTACCAGTTAAGTCAATTTTTTCTCAGTTGTAGAATAGGTTACCCTTTTGTTTGGAAAAAGTACCCAAATGAAAATGGAAGTAACAGCTACATATATTCGTCTGTCGCTATATAAGCAGTAGTCTGTAAAATATATAAAAAAATCTTTACCCAAGCCGTTACTTATAACAATAAGATACATTACAGTGGCGGATCCAGAACTTTGCCTAAGGGGATGGCCCGCTGACTGACCTAAGGGGGGGGCCGCTCCAGTCATGCTTCAGTGATTCCCTATATAATCAACCAAATTTTTCCCACGAAAGGGGGGGGGGCCCGGGCCCCCCAGGCCCCCCCCCTCTGGATCCGCCTATGCATTATATAAATTTATGTGTTCTGTTTATATGCTCTGTGGTGTTAAAAATGTTTTTAAAAAATGTTCGAGTTATCCCTCTTTATACATAACAGGTCAACTGATTTATGATTATATTGGTTTCCTGGTGAATTATTCCCAATCAGAATGATAGTTGTGGGAATGGAAAGATGAAAGTAGTATGTCATATGTCTCTCTTTTTTATGATTTATATGCAATATTTAGAATTTGAATTATATTGTTTAAAAGTCTTTTCTCACACTAAGAACCTTAGACTGTATACAATTCTTTTCTAGAGTTTTTTTTTATCACAGATTCTATTATAATGATTCCATTTTGGCCCCAATATTTTGTTCTAATGTAAACATATTTCTTCACAGGAAAAGGTGTGTTATTCTTTAATTTATTTTATTGTTTTTGTTTGTTTTAAAAGTTTTAAGGATTATGGTAGATTTTTGAAAACATTGTAACAAGTTATTTTACAAATTCTTCCCACAAGCAATTGGTGGCAATTAAGAATGCCATTCTGTATATTATGCTATGATACCCAATAAATTAATCACAGAAAATAGTGACTTGTGGGGTGCACATTTGCAGATAGATATGGCAAGGATTTGTAAAGTAAAAGAACCTCCTTACTATACAAATCCTTGGATATGACAAAATCATTGATATGGACAGACTAAGATAATGGTATGTGTATCATATCAGTAGTTCATTTCCCTTCACCTTGCTTCAAACTTGGTACACAATAACATTTAAAAGTCCATTTCCCAATTAAAAATCTATTTCTGTGCAAATAATATTATCTAGTGGGAGTTAAATTAATATAGCAATTCAGTCAGGTCTGCATTCAGCTAAATGTAATTTTCCAGTTAAATAATCATGTCAAATTTTTTTTGGCAAATTTCAGACTACATTAACTTCAAAGTAATGAAATCATAATATGGTTGCTTTATCTCAACAGATAGACAAATGAGTTGATTCACCAAATCATAACTTTTTACGAGATTTGCAACCTTTTTAAACCATGTTGATTTTATATGTGGGACCACCCCTTGCCTATTGAAATTATGATGAAAACCCCAAAATTTGGTAAATGAGGAATATTCTAACAAAAGTATTTGTTCATGTAGGTGGCTACTGTTAATTTTTTTCAAAATGCGGTCATAAATTTTGCAAAATGATGCCAAATATCAGTTTATAAGGAATTTCCCTACATTATCGATATCACAACTACACCATTTATGCAATCGATTAAAATCTTCTTTAACAGAAACAATTAGACATTATTATAACATATGCCTTCATCAAATTATCATCACATTTAAAAATGTTCAGATTTTAGGGCAGAATAAGGAGTTTTAATAAAAAAAAAATCAAAATCAGACTGATACTGTGTAAATATTCATTGCAAAAAACTAAGTTAATGTATTAGTAAAATACTGAAAAAGCAAAAGATCCCGCTAACATGTTTGACTTTGTCATATTCTGTATGTATGTGCCTGTCCCAAGTCAGGAGCCTGTAATTCAGTGGTTGTCATTTGTTTACGTGTTATATATTTGTATTTTTTGTACATTAATAAGGCCATTAGTTTTCTTGTTTGCTTTATTTTACATTTGTCATTTTCAGAGCCTTTTATAGCTGACTATGCGGTATGTGCTTTGCTCATTGTTGAAGGCCGTACAGCAACCTATAACAGTTATTTTCTATGTCATTTTGTCTCATTGGCAATCATACCACATCTTCTTTTTTTTTTACATGACTGAAGGTGCAGGGCTGAATAACCTCTTTGAAAATTGTAAATGCCAATACAACTGCATAGTAAATACCATTGACTTCTCATATATGTAAGTTCCCTTTAAACTGACAAACACAAACAATGCAAAAGTTTCCAAGTCAATAAACTATGGGTGACAGGGCCATATAAGAGGGAATGCTATTACAATTGCATACTAAATATCATTGACTTAGTGTTATTGGCTACTGTAAAGTCAGAAATTATTGCAAGGTTTTTATTATTGGGAAAAATGTGACAAAGTTGTAAACCCAATAATTTAATCTCGCATTTTGAAACATTTTATATGAATTAAACAGGATTTTTCTCAAAATTGTAAAAATCAAAATCGCATTTAAGTCTAAACTGACAAAATCTCAATAATAAATGCACACAATAATTTCTGAATTTACAGTAATCATAAACTGATCTAATCACATCTTCAAAATGTAAACTATGCAATTTAAAGGACTGAGGGGGCTGGGCCAAAAAAAATGCCATGGAAATGAGATGCATCACCTTACGCAGAAAATCCCAGAACATGTAAATTCAGCTCAAGTTTCTAAGTCAATAGACCATGACTGAAGGGGCAGGGCCAAATAATCTCCATGAACTTGATATGTGCCAATGCTAATACAACTGCATATCAAATACACTGACCCGCTAATGGTGGTTCTCCTTGAATTGACTTATTAGCAAACTTATAAATGTAATCTAAGCATAGATGTTTCATGTGTTGGCTCTCCAATAATTGGTAATCATTAATGGTTTTTTTTTGACATATGGAATAATTTGGAATAGCGTTTTATATAATACGTAAACTATTGTTGAAATCACTCCACAAAAATAGTCTCAAGTGTGAAATGTTCCAAAGGTACTGTCCTGAAATGAATTACCCTTTATATGTGGACTAAAATTATTTGGGGTCTTCCATGTATTGATTTACCATTTCTAAGTTTACTTCCTAGCAAGGTTGTATATGTGAAAACACTGCTTCTGCACTGCTTTTATTTTGTGATCGTTTGTGTTGGTATATGTGACCTTGAACTTAAGACAACATATTTGATAGGATTGAAGCCGTCTTTCCCCAAAAATCACATATGATGATGAACTACAAACTTAACAGCAAAGATACAGAAGAAACATTAGACCAAGAAATTTATAAAAGACTGGAAAGCAAATTTTCTCAGAATGAAAGAAACATTAATCAGGTGATAGGTGTGTTGATCACTGCATCTATAACTGTAAGATAATGCTGCTAAAATTGATGAAAAGCTGCAACCCTATCTAGTCACTGAGAAGTGCTACACTGTTAATTTATAAGCAGCACATAATCAGTAACAAGAAAGGCTGTTAACTTGTTAATTTTTGACAGCAATACTTTAAGAAGTTAAAATGTTTACTCCAGATTTTTAAAGAAAATAAGAACTACACAAGAGAAAAAAGAAAACTGCACTTCCATTAGACCAGTACATCAAGCCCTTATAAAGAAATTAACATTCTGTCCCCAACTACTTTACATACAACTCTCAATATTACCCTCATCTACTCAATTTTTCCTTTTTCTCCCTATAGAACATATATCCATACATACCACTCTCATTATTTACCCTCACCCTTCCTCCATTTCTCTCATATCCATACCAACCTTAACCACCTATGTTAGCCTACTCTGTGTGTTAAATATCCCCATGAAAATGTGTTAGTTGATGAAAAGATTTTAATCATGAAGTACCAGGCATGGAAGAATGAAAAATTTCAATTCTGAAAAGAAGATCTAAACTTTTCAACATATACATTATTTTTTTTAATATTGAGCCAATTTGGAGTTGTAGTTTTTATTTCAATATTAAATGGTTATCATAATTTATTTTGAAAATTAAGGTAACAGCCAAAGTTACAAAAAGCCAAAATGTGTGATGTAAATTTTGATTAAAGAAATTATCCTTGGATAACCATTTTGAAGCCAAAATATATATATTTAATCAAAAGGTGTAAAAAATATTTTAAAATAAATGAAAGAAAATAGTCTAAATTAAAAATTGCCAAAAGTTTAAAAAATGCCAAATGGTACAAAAGTACCTGTCTGCTAATGTACTAGCCAGCTGGCCTGAGGGTTATCTGGACTTTAAGGTGCTAGTTCACCGAAACAAATGGCCGCAGTGACCACCAGTCTCTTCCTTTTGGAGTACCAATTTTAGAGTCTCTGATTTGACTAAAGCATGACTCTTACAGCCAATATAAAAAAAAAACCTGACCCAGCTAACAAATTAAAAAGCCCATCCCCAATTAAAATTTAGATAAAAAGTTAAATACATCCCCAACTATCTTTTAAAAACATCCCCAAAAGATAAACACTTTCTCAATTAAATTTGGATAAAAAGTTAAAAACATCCCCAATTAAAATATGGATAAAAATTTAAAACATCCCCGATTAAAATTTGGATAAAAATTAAAAACATCCCCAAAAGATAAAAACTTCCGCAATTAAATTTGGATAAAAGTTAAAAACATCCCCAATTAAAATATGGATAAAAATTTAAAACATTCCCAATTAAAATTTGGATTAAAAATAAAAACATCCCCAATTAAAATATGGATAAAAATTTAAAACATCCCCGATTAAAATTTGGATAAAAATTAAAAACATCCCAATTAAAATATGGATAAAAATTTAAAACATCCCCGATTAAAATTTGGATAAAAATTAAAAACATCCCCAAAAGATAAAAACTTCCGCAATTAAATTTGGATAAAAGTTAAAAACATCCCCAATTAAAATATGGATAAAAATTTAAAACATTCCTAATTAAAATTAAAAACATCCCCAATTAAAATTTAAAACATCCCCGATTAAAATTTGGATAAAAATTAAAAACATCCCCAATTAAAATATGGATAAAAATTTAAAACATCCCCGATTAAAATTTGGATAAAAATTAAAAACATCCCCAATTAAAATATGGATAAAAATTTAAAAATCCCCGATTAAAATTTGGATAAAATTAAAAACATCCCCAATTAAAATATGGATAAAAATTAAAAAAATTCCCGATTAAAATTTGGATAAAAAGTTAAAAACATCCCCAATTAAAATATTGATAAAAATTTTAAACATTCCCGATTAAAATTTGGATAAAAAGTTAAAAACATCCCCAATTAAAATATGGATAAAAATTTAAAACATCCCCGATTAAAATTTGGAAAAAAATTAAAAACATCCCCAATTAAAATCGAACTGAGTGATCGAGCTCACTCAGTTCATGCATGGTACAAAGAAAAGGATTAGACCACGACTCGGTCGCTGTCTGACCCTTGGTCTGACCAAGTCAACAGACTTGGTCACGGTCCAACTGAGTGATCTATCTCACTCAGTTCATATCAGTATTAGCAGATACTTGATATGTATGGTGGGGACGTTACTATACCTAAATGGAAGGTATAGTATCTGTGAACCCGCAACACAGATGGCGACTTAACTTCCCATACATGTAATCAAGTATCCAATGCTATTACTGATATGTAATGTTTATAAAATAACTACTAAAAACCTACCACAATAATTAAAATAAAAACATTGCATCCAAGTTTCCTGTGGTAAGAAGTGAAATATTTTTTTTTATTAAAGTACAAATGTACTCAGTAGTCCAGTTTTAGTTGGTTTCCTTGAAGGTTTTCAAAAGGATCCAAGAATATGTCACCGTTTGGGTAAATACAATGCGACAGTATCTCAACAATAGAGTAAAACCAAAAGAAAGCTATGAAAATGTCAAAGTACAGTCTTTCCCAATAAACGATTATGGTATCTAATGCAATATGGTTCTTCTTTTTGCCTTGCAAGTCTTTGCATGAAAAATGACACATTTATGTCATACAAATGCTAGTCAGATTACCTCCATATAGCTTTTAAATAACTATCAAATGTTGATTATTGTCTAATGATAATGTACCTTCATTTTAAAGGTATACTGTGCACAAAACATAACAGGTCACGATATTCTTGATCCGAGGTTACACAAGAGTCAGATGACAGACAGTGTTATTACTATGTACTAGTAGTACAAATTAGTAGGTACTTATTTCATGATGTAGGTGTTACAAGCTTTAAGGGTCACTGTAAGCTAGTTTTAAAAGAGGCCAATATAACAAAACATGATACAATTTCAAATGCAGAAACCATTATGGCCTGATCTATGTAAAAAAAAACAAGCGAAAAAAACAATTCGAAATGATTACCATTGAATTTAAAGTGAACCTCAAAACCGACAGGAATCACCATACCCCAAAACATAATTCAGCAGATGGAGAGTTGTCTCATTGACACTCATACCACATCTTCTTATATCTATAGAATCACTATACACTAAAATATTATTCTGAAGGAATCAATATACCCAGATATATTATTACAAGCCAACCAGTCTCTTTAGTATGTATTGCTACTAAATGTTGTGTACCAAGCAGATACATAGCAAATACCAGCTTTTAGTCTTGTGTGGTCTGACCCAGCCAGGGATGAAAACTCAAAATAACTGAAACAAGCTTATTTTTAAACAGCTGTTCTAAATATCATTTTAAAGAAACAAAAAAAAGTTCAAATTAATGTTATTTATTAAAATGAGAAATGATTAATGTAGCAATCACCTTGTATAATACTGTTACCTAAGATATAAGAATATGGTAATATTGAAAAAAACATGCACCCTGCTTTAGAAAACCCTCATACATATTGTATGGAAGAATCTTAGGTGTTTAATTGTTACAGAAATTTCAACTTTACAATCTATTCCACTTGAAAAAAGTAAAACAAATAATAATATATTACATTTTTTTGTGACTACTAAACATACAAGTTAAACAATATTAGCATTCTATAAAATATACCATTCTTTTAAATGCATTATGAAATACTATTTGACATTTCTTTTAAACTATTGCAAAAGAATTCACTGGCTAAAATCACGAGGAGCAATATTCAATTTCATGGGCAGGGTGTTAGATATTGTTTTAAAGCTGAGAAAAAATTTACAAAGTCACAAGATTTACCATTAAATTCATAAACAAGTTAAAAAAAATCTTTTCTACAAAAAATAAGAGTTGTCTCCTATTTGCATAAGCCTTATCATGAAATACTATTACCAAAAGTACCTACAAATAAGGGAGATAACTCATTAAACTTTAAAATGAAGTCTTGATTGTGAGGAAGGGGCGTTTAATATCAGATAAAATTGAGAATGGAAACACTTTGGAGATGATGATGACGTAAATATAATTTGAAATCACCATGTCAGACCAAACCACTTAATGCATTATCTAGACTTATGTTTACAAGCTGATTTTATTCAGAGAGCTCTAAATAATACTGTCATCTTACTTTATTTACATCTGATATAGCATATCTAACATAAAATATATAACAATTATAAGTAAACCAATACATTCTTATTTATTGCAGGCCTTCCTGCAGTGAACAAACTAGCTCATATGAAGAGATAAGCATTGTAAGCAGTGTATTCCCACCCCTTAACCCTAAATCTCAGCCTGCTAGTTTCCACTTCTCACAACTTATGCTTAGTTTGTTAAATTCAAAAACAAGTTAAAATCTTTTTATAAAAAAATTAAGAGTTGTCTCCTATTTGCATCAGCCTTATCACGAAATACTGTTACCAAAAGTACCTTCAAATATGGGAGATAACTCATTAAACTCTAGGAGTAGTTATCTGGAATTATCTGTAGTGATTTGGATGAAGAGTTGTCTCATTGTCAACATTTCACATCTTCTTATATTTATTTACTCATAATAGGACAGTTGGAAGTTAGAACAGGAGTAAAACAATATGCCCCCCCCCCCCAACTAAAAGGGCATAAACATTAATTTTTACCAATGGCAGCTGGTTGTTCTCACAAGTCACATCAAAGTCTTACATTAAACACCTAGTACATGTATTAATTAAGACTATTTAGGGGGAACTGTAGGCCTATGAAATTCGAAAGTAATCAACATATCTGGTTTAAAAGAATAAATCTTTACAACTGGCTCTCCCCTCTTTCTATCTCTCAGAGTAAACATAATTGTATTACTACATAATTTTTTGTAAATAAGTGTTTCCAAGTTCCTCAGATCAACAGAATCCATTCTTCTGCTTCAGTTGATTTTTAAATTAACAAGCACGCTTTGTCTACAAATAGAAAATAAAATTTCATTCAAAACATGTAAACTAAAATTCACAAAAAATTATATATAATGTTGATGTCAGAAGATATTTACATTGTATCCATATATGGAGTAACCAGGAGACAGAGGCTGAAGAAATTCTTCATATAAAGCAGTTCAGAATTGTATCAAATCTTATGGCATCTTAAGTATGAAATGCCATCATTGTACTTACATTTTGCTTCAGATTTGTTTAAAATAAACATGTCAATTTTTTCAGGCACCATGGATTAAAAATTTTCATTCAACCAAAGATTTGATGGATAAGGACAATACGCCTTCAAACTAGTTTAACCCTGCCACACTCTGTATGTGCCAGTTATTCAGTGGTTAATGTTTGTTGCTGTGTAACATATTTGTTTTGTTCATTATTTTGGACATGAATTAGGCAGTTTGTTTTCTCGACTGAATTTTTTACAATTTTCATTTTTTGGCCAATTTATAGCTAACGTAACATGTATGTGGTATGGGTTTTACTCATTTTTGAAGGCAGAATTGTGACCTATAGCTGTTAATTTATCTGTCATTTGGTTTTTTGGAGAATTTTCTAAAATGCAATCATACCACACACATCTTCATATTTCTATATCTGTAATTAGGTATTGTATTATTATAGAAGCAATAAACTAGAACCGTTCATTATCTTTAATGTTACCTTGAAACAAGGATTTTGTTACCGTCAACATACATACCTTAAAGTTGATATTATTTTACATCCAGGTCCTACTTTCCTTAGATTTTACTTCAATAAATATCCAGGATAACTGAAAAAAAAATGAATCCTTAACTGTGATGGTAGTAAAAACACTTAGGCAGCAACCATTTGATTTTCTGGGGGGGGCTATGGGTTTTTTTTCTGTACAAACTTTTTTTTTCGCGACAAGTCGAAAACAATTTTTTTCTTTCAATTTTAGCATTACATTTAGTGGCAGCTCAGGGTGAAACAAACAATTTTTTTTTCTCAGAATCAAAAACAAATTATTTTTTTCTCCAAAAAAAACCATAGCCCCCCCCCAGAAAATCAAATGGTTGCTGCCTTATTGAAGGCCGTATGTTGACCAATAGTTGTTAACTTGTATATCTTTTAGTCTCTGGTGGAGTCAGTTGTCTCATTGACAATTAATTACCACATCTTATTTAGATATTTATACATGTATATGAAATTAAGTCAATTTTATCAACAACTAATCATAGCAGTTAATACAGATAAATAAGATATACTATTGCTAAAGTGACATATAGGTCCAATGGGCCAGGTGTAAATATCAAATTGATATGAATATACATGTAATTGTTTAGATGTATGTGATGATACACAAATATTATTGCAATATATAATATATAAACCTATAGATATTATCTAATCAATACATCTTTCTATAATAGGAAGCAATTTTTTTTTTAAATACAAATATAAGAAGAGCAGTTTGAACACCAGAAAGAGAGAGAGGAAGATATATAGAAAGAAAGAGAGTGAGAGAGAATAGTGTGGTGAGTTTTCAATACATTGAATTTTATTTTAGTATAGTAAATACAGCATTTTCATTTATAACATGTATAATATTAAATGTAAAGTATTTACATAATGTATGTAATACATATTTTGGTCATAACTGTTAATTGTGACCTGTGGTACAGGAACTGTACTCTGGATTTTCTTTCAGGAGCACCAATGTTTTTAAATTCTCTATTTTATTGGGTTAGTTACTCAATCTGGTTTTCTGGTTAGTGTCAGATTTCTCCCTTAGAAATTTCTCCCTTTTCTACACTAAAATGCGAACTTGTACATCAAAATCATAGCTGCTGAAATGAAATGACTAGACATCTACTACATGTACCTTATGCATATTTATCTTGTCTTTTGAATGTTAAAGCTTCATGCAGACCCAGTTGTCATGTTCCTCATCTGGGAGATTAATCAGTATATAATCATTCTTCCTTTTTACAAGGATAGGTTGTTGGCATATCTCTCAATCCCAAACATGAAGAACCAGAGAATGTTTACTCAAGCTTTATTTCATTTAGATCAATTGCAGACCAAGGCTGAAGAGTCAAATCTACCAAAAATTTCATATCAGAGTTTTCTTCTCCTAGACATCCTTTGAAGGCTGATGACCATCATCCAGTGGGCTATTTAACCCATAACTGGGGCAAGGTTGATGAGTGTAGGGATGTCTGCATGTCGATCAGCCTACACACTTTATCTCTAGGGACCTTGCTACTCCGAGATCCTCTACAGTAAAGCCTAGGACAATAGATCCTAGTTACCATGTGCTGTCACGGGGAGGCACTGTAGAAGTCTTGTTAGTGTAGAGGCTATGTACTGGAAGGAAAGACTTACACACTCAGCTTTCTTTTCACCTATGAATATAAGCTATCCAGCGGCAGTGTAAGAGTCTACGACTCCCAACCACACTAGACGCATACACAAACCTGTGGTAACACCACCAGCACACAAAAAAAAGGGGTCATTATTTCAAATTTAGAAAAAAGAAGGTTTATTTATTTAAATTAAGAAAAAGAAATTGTTATTTATTCAAATTTAAAAAAGAAATTGTTATTTATTCAAATTTAAAAAAAGAAATGGTTATTTATTCAAATCTTATAAAAAGTAAGGTTTATTTATTTATATATTTTAAAAAGGAAGGATTTATTTATTTAAATTTTTAAAAAGGAAGGTTTATTTATTTAAATTTAGAAAAAGGAATGGTTATTTATCTGAAAACTAGAAAAGGAATTATTTAAAATCCAGAAAAGAAAGTGTTATTTATTTTAATTCAGAAAAGAAACTTATTTCTTTAAAATCTAGAAAAGAAAGTGTTATGTATTTAAATTTAAAAACGAAAGTGTTCATTATTTTGAAATTTATAATGCATTTCATCCAAAAGTACAGGGTTATTTGTACTTCACAAACTTTAAAGCAACTAAACAGTATACGTATCAGAACAGTGTGAAATTACAACACCAACACATTACTTTCTTCCCCTTCTTACCCAGCAACTCTCTATTACACTAGGCCATGGAGTAGCCCTCCCCAACCTCCAAGCCCTCACATAGACTGGACTCTCATGGGTTAACCCTCCCCGACCCCAAGCCCTTAAAAACAAGTCCCTGGATTTCCATGGGGTAATCCTCCCTGACCCAAAAACCCTTAAAAACAAGTCCCCGACTCCCATGGGATAACCCTCCCCGACCCAAAGCCCTTAAAAACAAGTCCCTGGATTTCCATGGGGTAACACTCCCCGACCCCCAATTAATCCCTTAAAAACAAGTCCCTGGACTTCCATGGGGTAACCCTTCCCAACCCCGTCCCTTAAAAACAAGTCCCTGCATGGACTCCCATGGGGTAACCCTCCCTGATCCCCAATCCCTTAAAAACAAGTCCTTGGACTCCCATGGGTTAACTCTCCCATCCCCATTTCTTAAAAACAAGATCCTGGACTCCCATGGGGTAATCCTCCCCGACCCTAATCCCATAAAAACAAGTCCCTGGACACCCATGGGGTAACCCTCCCGGACCCCCAAGCCTTAAAAAACAAGTCCCTGGACCCCCATGGGATAACCCTCCACGACCCCCATGCCCTTAAAAATATAGTCCCTGGATTTGTTTTGGGTTAACTATCCCCTACCCTGTTGCCCTTAAATACAAGTGCCTGGAGTCTCACTCTCCCTTTCATCCGACCCCTAGGCCTCTCCTCCAAGACCTTTGAGCTCTTAAATTCCAGTTCCTGGATGTTGCCTTATTCCACCCAACCTGCTCCAAAGCTCAGTCCCAGGTCAACTATATATAAAGCTGTTGCTATGTGGGTCGAGGGGATAATTAAAGAAAACGAAGAAAAAAACATCAGCAAGCCAGTATAACCTTTACCTTTTATTCTATCCATATTGTGATTGGGTAAGGTGATTAGGTATAGTGATGGGGTATGGTGATAGGGTATAGTGATGGGGTATAGTGATGGGGTATAGTGATTGGGTTTGGTGATTGGGTATAGTGATGGGTTATAGTGATGGGGTATGGTGATTGGGTTTCATGTCTAGTTTATAGGTAATGTTCTACTGACTTGCTAGTGTTCAATTTTTAAACAATTTAAAAAAAAGTAAGTAATGTATTCATGTTGCAATCAGACGCTATAATAATACAGCATTGTTAAATTCAAGTTGTTGGAAGTCCAAATCTCAGTGAAACATTAAAATTTTCAAACTAATTTAATTATTGTGAGCTAAATTTTGATATCTAAATTAAGGAAATGGAATGGTTTTTTTTCAAATTTGGAAAAAATTAACAGTTATTTATTTTAATTCAGAAAAAGATAATTACTTTAAAAAAGCATTTTTAATCAACAATTACATGGATATATTTTAATGCTTCGATCTTTAATAAATTTAAGTGATTTGTTTGAAATTTAATAAAAAAAAAAAAAATATTGCTAAATTTTGTTAATCTAAAATCTTTTGTTTTTATCGTTAAAATTAGATAAATTTTGATGTTTTTATTCAAAATATTTTAAAGGAAAATTCCCGTAAAAAATAATGTATCAGCCATTACTTCCATCACGACATAATTCAATTCGGCCTTCCCATGAAAATAATGTATCCATTACTTCCATCACGACATAATTCAATTCGGCCTTCCCATGAAAATAATGTATCCATTACTTCCATCACGACATTATTCAATTCAGCCTTCCCATGAAAATAATGTATCCATTACTTCCATCACGACATAATTCAATTCCGCCTTCCCATGAAAATAATGTATCCATTACTTCCATCACGACATAATTCAATTCGGCCTTCCCATGAAAATAATGTATCCATTACTTCCATCACGACATAATTCAATTCCGCCTTCCCATGAAAATAATGTATCCATTACTTCCATCACGACATAATTCAATTCCGCCTTCCCATGAAAATAATGTATCCATTATTCCATCACGACATAATTCAATTCCGCCTTCCCATGAAAATAATGTATCCATTACTTCCATCACGACACGATTTCATCAAAATCCAAAATCCGGAAAGATGTTCTGTGTTTCTCAACCACTATCCAGTCTATCAGAAACATTCTGAAATTAAACTGAAGAAAGGATTAAAATTACCTGAAAAAAAACTATTAATTATTATGCATAGAAATTACAGTGTATTTTTTTTTTTTTTTTTTTTTTGTAAAAGTAGAATGTTTGTCACCACTAAATTATCAGAGACCATCTTTCCAACACATTACTTCAAATTAAAATTAAATATATTGCAGGTTACTTTTTATATTAATTATAATAAACATGAATTTTTTTTTTTTTATCACAAATCTGCAATGTTTTGTGTTTGAATCAGTCCAATAAAAATATCTCAATGAAATGTTACTTTTAACTTTCAGGGAAAAAAACTACAGACCAAAATATTAAAAAAGTATAGACTTTTGCATAAAATACCAAGTAATGTGAGGAAACCAATCGTATGCAGGAAAGCTCAGTTGTAGTGACATTTATTCTCAGTATTACTAGTGACAGATAAGTACTGAAACTTGTACTTACAAGAGATCTAAACACCTCTACAACTATAACCTTCACTGGACAATTGTGAGTTCTAAAATAAAACGAGTATGGACGTCATGCAGTCAGATAAAGCAGAGGTATCTACTGCGCCAACTGTAGGAAATTTTATTTTTTTTACCAGTGTATGTCATTTTGCTTTACTATATACTGCAACTCCAAGAATTTTTTCTAACTATGAGTCCCTTTCAATAAATCAAACTTGCATGCCAAATAATTAGCAAATTTAAGGTGTTTGTTTTTCAGTAAAGTTTAAACAGCATTAAACCAACAATCCTGTAAAATGCTCAACTGGTTAAAATAATGCAGAAAAATACACAATATCTCATGTATAAGTCCAAATAATTATGACGTCTGGCAAGGCTATTTTATTATTTTTCTGGGACGCCTTCCTACGACGTTCGTAGGAAGGCGTCCCAGAAAAAAAATTAACATAGCCTTGCGGTCATAGGAAGGTGTTCCAGAATAAAATTAAAAAAGCCTTGCCAGACGTAATAATTATTTGGACTACTCATATATATATATATATATATCATTAAAAATACACCAAAAAAGTCATTAGTTGAGAAAAATAAATATATACAAAATGTACATGAACACCCAAAAATGTGAAAGTTAGTATTTAACTCTTTTTGCTTAAATACTGAAAAAAAATTCTGGCAACCCCTTTCTTATTTTTTACCCTATTGCTTAAAATACTGTTAAAAATATATATTTAACATGGGTGACGAATTGAATATATCAGGTGTCGATTTTAACCAGGTGCTGATTTGTCCAGGTGCCAATTTAACTAGGTGCCAGTTTGACTAGAATTCTTTGACAAATGTTTGAAACTATCTGAGTTTCATTAGACCTTTGATAGCAGTAAACAAAAAGATTATTTACTTAATATTTTGTGGGAGAAGGGAGTTCAGACTGTGTGGTATCAGGTCTGTTTGTGCCCAATACATTTTCGCACCCTACACGTTCGCACATTCACACTCTACTCATTCGCGCCCAATTTTAATTCAAATTCAAGTTGAATAATTGGAAAATTATGGTTGTTGTTTTAAATTGCTTTGGTGTAAATACTGAATGTATTTATAGCTTGGTATGAGTAAAACATTGAAGATTTTAAAGGAAAAATCACAAAAGATAATTGTTTTTAACAGCTTGGTCCCATTGATCTGAAACAACGAAACAATAAAACAATAGAAACCAAAATATAGCAATCCACTAATATAACCAAAACATGATAAAATTTATTCAACACGCAGAAACAAACATAGTCAGAATCTCACTTCATTTTGAAACAAGTCAATGAAACAAGTTATAGCAATACACTAACCAAAACATGATTAAGAGTTATTCAACACAAAATAAAACGTTGACAAAATACCACTTTATTTAGAAAGGATTATTATTATTTTAAGCAATACCTTATCCAAAACATGATTAAGATTTATTCAACACAAAAAAAAAAAAATGCTGTCTCACTTTATTTTGAGACAATGACAACAATTATACTTATAAGAAAAACACTTGCTTACAGAGTTATTAAACACAAAACCAATTAAGATTGGGTTGCGAACATGTAGGGTGTGAAAGTGAAAGGGGTGAAAATGAGTTGGCGCAAACGTGAATGGAAGCGAACGGACCCAGATTCAGACTATGTACTAGTGAGAAAATATACAAGCCTTTCTACGGTATTTATTTGTACAATTCAGCTAGTCTTGACCTATTCATTTGTCTTAAAAAAACCAGCCAGTTGTCACCTTCACTTTCACACATACACACATATACGAATATCAATTATATGCTCACGATACATGTTGCATTGTTAAACTAATTACGGTATGTGAAAATCAAGACTTGCATAAAAAACTATCCCAATATTAGAGACAGTGGCGTCATTTTTCTTCAGAGCTTTCAGCTCTTTGATTTTTGTTGGTGACTGTCTTTGTGTGATTTTTTTTGTGTGTGAATTTTTTACGTGTGAATTTTTTGCGTGTGAATTTGTTGTGTGTTGAATTTTTAGTGTGTGAATTTTTTTGTATGTGAATTTTTTGTGTGTGAATTTTTTAAGTCAGTTGTGTTGTATGTTTACCCAATTTTGGCTCCTCCGTCGAAATTATTGTAATGTTAACCAATTATGTCAATAAAAAGAAACAAGTAAGGCAAATACCACCGGTTTTCAATTTGTTCAGGTTGTCATAATGGAGTGGACCATTCGACTTAACCAGGTTTTATCGATTCCCCCTTTTTGAATTTACCATGAAGTCTATGCAAATAGATATGGCACTATGGAATGATTTTTAAGGTCATATTCAAAGAGGAGACCCTCAAGGTTGATCAAGGATGTCAAGGTCAGAGTCATGCCCTTCAGAACGATGTTCATAATACAGCATCTATACTAAAATAAAAACAAAAATTTGAATGTTGTAAAATTTTTATAAAAACATGGTCTGAAGAAAAAAGTTATAAAAATTTAAAAAAATAAAATTATGAAAGCCAAAGACAAAACAAAAATTGAATAAATTCATTAATATTGACTTTAAAATCTATTGGAACAGTTATACATTTAATCTGACTCTAAATTTAATTGACATTAACCAATTTTTCTTTAAATAGTAAATTTCTAGTAGCTCAGAAATACCAAACTGTTCTGAAAATTACTAGAATTATAAACATTCCTAAATAACGTCCCTCCACAGAACAGTACACAATACCCTTAAGATATCTGTCTCTCTGCTCTCTGTTATTATCTCGTTCATTCATTCATTCATTCATTTACACATCTTCCAGACGACCTATTTAGGAAGTATCATGTTAGTTATCCCACCCAGGTTAGTTCTTGATACTTTGTGAATAAAATGGTTTTATATTGATGTACCAGACATGGAGGGATGATTAAACAAGAAGTTTCATTTACCAGGTTTCCAGGAAAGGTGTTATTTTATTTTACATTTTACAAAAAAGTTTAGAAAAAATCCAAATTAAAACAAGTCATGTTTATCAAAAAGAAAAAGATATTGTAAGATGGCAACCATAATGCATAAGCATCTGACCTTTCTAAATCTTATTTCTAAGACCTTGGGAATTTGAAACTTTTCTGATCTCAGTGATTTACTGATTCGTTTCAGTTGTACATTCGTCTACATCTTCTATATAGTTGGTTTTATCCCACAAAACAGATCTTGTCTTGCTGATATTTTTAAATTCTTTTCAAATTTTTCTCTCTCTATAATATATTTTTTATTCTCTCTCTCTATAATATAGTTTTTAAATTTTTCTCTCTCTATAATATAGTTTTTAAATTTTTCTCTCTCTATAATATATTTTTTTAAATTTTTCTCTCTTTTATAATATAGTTTTTTCTATCTATTTATAATTCATAGTTTTTCTATCTATTTATAATTCATAGTTTTTTCTATCTATAAATAAGTATATGTCCAAAATATGGTTAAAAAAAAAGGTCATTAAAGGGGAAACAACTCCAAAAAATGTTGACTGACAAGGTTGATGATCGGTACCAAATTTCTTCTGTGTTTTGTTTTCAAAATCTGATCCATATCAAATTTAAAGGTGTGTGTTACTGATAAAGTCAGGTGTGTTCAGTTCAATGATGATGTCATGTGATATTTACAAAATTTTACCTTGGGTATAGTAAAATTCTGAATTCCCACCAAAAATACTGTACAAAATTAATACCTTATTTCTATGATTACTGTACATATGAAGGTCTCTGATATCCTAATGATGATAACATACTACAACAACATTGTACATTTACCTTTGGTAACATACAATGTCTGACTTAAATAAAAATTGTATTAAACAATCATGCTTTTATTTAATATTATATATATATATATACATATATATATACAAAGAAAGTACGGGTAGAGTACTTGGGGTTTGGGATAAGACTGAATAGGAAGTGGGGAACTCAGGGAGTAAGACTAAGGGCAGGTTTACTCATATCTTTTTATAGTTTTCATTTTTGCCAGAGAATTCCTAACCTGTTATGACCTATTAAAAGGGCCAAACTGTCAATGAAGTGTTCAAGATACAATCATCACTAAAACATCAACCAACGATCAATCAATACCATCAATCATTCATTTATTACTTGTCAGGTAATCTGGGGGCAACTGGCTAAAAGGGAAAAAAACTAACAAAAATACAAATTCAACCTACTCCTCTCAACGACACACAATACTAAGCTGAAACATCCGACACCTCAAACTGTACCCTCTAAAGGTCCTCCAAAAACCATTCAGACAATGACTCTTCATGAAATGCCTCCTGAACCAAACTCTCCTCATAGCTGCTCTGCCTTCCTCGTCCCAAATCACAACTCTATCATGCTCATCAGTAAAGACCTCGTCATCCTCCAGAGACAGCTCCTCCACATCACTTACACCTTCTTCTAAATCCACGGACTACAGCAAGGTAAAACCCCGGAGATTACATACTGCATCTGCAGATTTCGACCCTCACTTTCCAAGTTTGCGCCAAACATCTGCAGAGTCTCATCATCACTCTCCAACCTTTGTTTTACCCCACTATAATCCCCGGATAGGGCCTCCACCTCGTCTGATACCTCAATAACCCTCCTTTCCAGATCCTCCCACCACTCATCAGCCTGCTGCTGCTCCTCATCCCAGGTTGAGAAAAGGTCAGCATCATCTGTAAACAAAAACCAACTCATGTTCCTCTACCTCCTCAAAACACCGCTGTATCATTTTCAACAGTGTCATCCAAAGTAGAAATGACTTCTACCTCAAATGGCATTGCTGAAAACAAGGCAACACGGGGTGCTTCCACCAAACAAATGCTCCGGGTCAGCAGCCCTTGGTAGCTCAGGAGGACTCTACACAGGGGAAGGAACATCACGACACAAACCTTGAACCTGGGGTGACCTCTCTGGCTCATCACATGGTCTAACCGAAGGACCATACGGACACAGACCTACAAAGTCTACAAACTCTCTCACTATACATAGTTATACCAATCATTTTCTTGCTTTTTTTGTCGTTTTGTCTGAAAATACAGAAAAGTAAAAGGATCTTAGTGATGTTTGTTAATTAATAGCTTCGCTGAGTGCAGCCTGATACGACTGCAGTAGTTGAACCCTGAACAGTTTGCAAGTTTGGACACAACATTCAAGCTTGATACTGTTTGAATCTAGATTGTGATCAAATTTTTGACATAATATATAGGTTTCTCACAAAAAATAAATGTGGTGAAATATCTTTAAAAAAAAATGAAGTGGGTAAAAATATTTGTATTTACTTTCATTTGAAGAATTCTTGCTATTGTGCAATACTGTGCAATTGAAGATTGCTTGCTTTGGTGCAATACTATGAAATTGAAGTTGTCCTGCAATTGCACAATACTTTATATAATAGTTTACACATCTCCTGTCATATCAGTATTCTTTGCTTTAATATATACAAACAAGAAATATAAATCAATTTCGGAAACTAGATGTGTCAAAAGTGACAAGAATGGCCCCGTCTCAAAAAGTTGAAAGATCTGCAATTTCAAAAAACACATGTGGACACAAACATGATGGTAATCTCACATATAAAAAAATTTGGAAGGGTTCCGCAGAACCCAGAACCTCGCCTACTTTTGCTGTAAATTGCAGGCTCAACAAAAATGAGGGAAAAAAATCAATAAAAATATTCTGCTTGATGCTATCTTTTGATAGTAGGAAGCTTCTGTCCAAGTTTGGTAAAAATCTAGGATAGTTTATGAATCTAATAAATGTTTTAAAAACTTTAACCGCAGACTGGATGTAATGTTAACTGGAAGAAAAACAAAAGTCCATTCATAAGTGAAATACAGATACACAGGTACAAAAATATTAACAAAATTTCCTTCTAGATACTAGCTTATGATTGTAAACAAGCTTCTGTCCAAGTTTGGTGCAAATTAAAAATAGTATAAGAAAGTTGTAAAAAAAAAAAAAAAAATTGAACCAGAGTGAATGTGTTGTTTCCTGGCAGAAAATTATGCCCATTTTAAGTAAAATACGGAAAAATGGATTTATTGATTTACAAAATTTACTTCTGGATACTATCTTAGGATCATAAACAAGCTTCTGTCCAAGTCTGGTAGAAATCAAGTATAGTTTAAGAAAGTTATTAAAATTTTAAAAACTTTAACCACAGAGGGAATGTAATGTTTTCCCACAGAAAAACTATGTCCATATATAAGTAAAATATAGAAAAAATGGAATATCATTTTCACAAAAATTTACTTCTGGATACTATCTTATGATCATAAACAAGCTTCTGTCCAAGTTTGGTAGAAATCCAGTATGGTTTAAGAAAGTTATTAAAATTTCAAAAACTTTAACCATGTGCAGAGTGAATATTTGTGGACGCCGCCGACGATGACGATGGAATGTAGGATCACTTATTTTCGCTTTTTTCGACTAAAGTGGAAGGCTCGACAAAAATCAGCTCAGAATCTGGAGGCATATAGAAGAAAAGTCTGTATAACTGTGATTTTCAACAATTTTCAAAGTTGTAAACCCTTAATTTTGGCAAAATTTAGCAGAGCGGAATGAAACTTTAACTTGATCTGTAACTCATCATGAATAACTCACATACCAAAAATCAGTCCAACATCTGAAAGCATTTTGAAAAAAAGTCTGTATAACTATGATTTTAAACAATTTATCAAAGTCCATGCATAGCCTGTAATTTTGGCAAAAATTAGCAGAGAGGAACAAAACTTAAACTTGATCTGTAACTCGTCTTGGTTAACTCACATGCCAAAAATCATCACAATATCTGAAAGCATTTAGAAAAAAAGGTCTGTATAACTGTGATTTTCATCAATTTGTCAAAGTCCAAAGCCTGTAATTTCGGCAAAATTTAGGCGAGCGGAACAAAACTTAAAATTGATCTGTAACTCATCATGATTTAACTCACATACTGAAGGCGTTGAGAAAAAACCTCAGTATAATGGTTTGTTGCGGAATGACGGAATTACAGACTTTCGGACAAGAGTAAAACTATATAGCATTGACAACTTCTTTGCAGGACCATAAAAACGCATACAACATGATACCACAAAAAAAAATTGCGGCCCAAAAAAAATAGCATTCAATGTCATTTGGAATTGTATTTTTTTAAATGGCAAAATAATACTCTCTAAACTGACTTATTAGTTAGGTCACTTTTTCAATTTGATTCATATATCACAGTTAAAGATCTTCATATTGCTTCCTTTCTTCCCTACTTTTTTAGATGACATCCATTTCATGCACTTAACCAAGCACTTCACGCTCATAGGCAACTAACTGATCAAAGGTTGCATGTATATGGACCTAAATGAGGTGGAATTTATTATTATTAATCAATATTCCCTTTTTATAAATGTTTGAAACTAACAAAATTCATGAAATGGCATGGATAATTTTTTTTAAAAATACTTGATTAGCATATGATTTTTTCAATAAAAAAAAATCATCAGATTTAAAGTATGAATGCATTGTGAAAATGAAGATTTCATCAATGAAATTTCAGTCATAGATTCTAAATATCCTTTTTATATTAGATACAAATTTTACTAAGTTGATATTTTTTTTAATAAGTGAGACATTTCAACTGAGACACTACACAGGTGTCAAAAGGCATCATTATGGGAGTAAAGGGGGTGGCGTCAAAAGGCGTCATTATGGAGGAAAAGGGGTGGCGTCAAAAAGGCTTCATTAGGCATTATCATTTTTTACCTGGGAGTGGGGGCTGGTCATTTTGAAATCAAACATAAAATTTTCTTGATCCCCCCAAATATTTCACTATTTCTATGTGACACCCCACGTGAAAATATTTAAAAAATATCCCCCTTTTATTAAACATGCCAAAATATGCCAAAATTTTAACATGCAAAACACTTATCAAAATGTTACTTCATGGAAATATTGCAAATCTTTTGGATTATGTCCAAAAACCGAATTTGCCTTGAAATAGGGCTCTTCCGTGACTAAAAGTGGGTTTAGAGCAAGTCAAATCTTTGTGAAGTTTTTTTCTTACTTTTTTTTTTCTAATTTTCTATATTGGGCTATTACAGAAAACTTGCTTCTTTGTAACTCTGTAAAAAAAGGAAACAGTAATAACACATAATTTACTCAGAGGAATCTATTATATGTTTTACGTTAGGCTTTGGTGAAACCTCCATTGAGTCGATAAACTTGTATTGGATAGTTCATGCTTTCAGCATGAACAATTCAATTACTCATTTATTGTCACATTTCATTCTTAAATTTGTGATAGTAACCCAAAAAATTTTTGATTTATTAACCTAAAAGTACAAATTTTGAGAAATAAGAGGTATAAATGGACCCAAAAGTATCTTATAACAAAAACAAAGGGTACATTATTGGTGTTCATCATCTCAGTATTATCTTTTGTATCAATATTCAACTGTTTGTATGCAGATTGATCAGTATATTGTATGAATATTTAATAATTTATTGGAGAATTGATTGCTGTACACTATATTCTTTCATGATGCAGCGTGATTAGAATTTTTTGCAAAATTTTGCACAAATTCCTGTCCAGATTTCGTTTTTTAATTTATACTTAATTTCTCTCAAACTATTAAGCTGGTTCAATAACAAAACTTGGCAGTAATGCTTGTCAAATGTAGTGATCAAATTGAGTGAAACATACAGCGACTGGATTATTTGGATTATGAACCTTGAAGCACGTACTTATATATGCATTTTATAAGGGACAAAATGACAAAAAAATGGCAGCTTCCTACGTACATCACCAAATTCCTGTGTTGTTTTACTTTATTGTATATGAATAGTGGTAAACATATATTTCCATTTGACTGTTTTGATGTTCTTCTCGACATTTTGTCTCTTGAAGAATGTTAAATACTTATTTCCATGTCAAAAAATATTGATCCCCCCTTTTGAATTTATAAACAAAATTCAAACCCCCTTTTTTATGACCAACCTTCCCCCCTCCCAAATAAGAAATGATAAGTCCCTTATGGAGGAAAGGGTTAATAATCCTGACAAATTTTGTCTCATTTATGTCATCCAACTCCCCTGCATTAAATCTAGACTGCTGAAAATTATTCTATAATGGTTATACATTGTATTTAGCCACTAATTGATTATTGCTGTTCAGTGCGGGGTAGTTGCAGCAGTGAGGGTTTAAATAGGATATTAAAATTACAAAAGAGAACTGCTAGATTAATGCTAGAAACATACCCTTTTGTTCCTTCCAACCCATTATTCAAAAGCTTGTACTGGATGACAGTTGAACAGAGAATAAAATATCACAAGTTTGTGATGACATTTACAAAAATGTAAGTGAATCAAAAATGATGCCCCATCGTATCTTACCAAAAAGTTTCCTGGTTTCAGACAGAAATCCATACGCCTTGAGAATTTCTACCTAAACCAACAAGAGTGCACACGCTGAAATGTCTCGACTTCTTTACTAATTATTAATATTATGTTGATAGTCCTAAGTATAAAGCTTTATTAAAAACTGTCACATAAACTTAGCATTAACCAAGATAACTAAACAAAGACCAATGAACCATGAAAATGAGGTCAAGGTCAGATGAACCATGCCAGGCAGACATGTACAGCTAACAATGCTTCCATACAACAAATATTAGTTGACCTATTACTTATAGTTTAAGAAAAATAGACCAAAACACAAAAACTTACCACTGAGCAATGAACCGTGAAAATGAGGTCGAGGTCAAATAAAACCTGCGGGACTGACATAAAGATCATAAAATATTTCCATACACCAAATATAGTTGACCTATGGCATATAGTATTAGATAAAAAGACCAAAACTCAAAAACTTAACTTTGACCACTCAACCATGAAAATGAGGTCAAGGTCAGATGACATCTGCCCGCTAGACATGTAAATCTTACAATCATTCCATACAACAAATATAGTAGATCTATTGCATAAAGTATGAGAAAACAGACCAAAACACAAAAACTTAACTATAACCACTGAACCATGAAAATGAGGTCAAGGTCAGATGACACCTGCGAGTTGGACATGTACACCTTTACAGTCCTTCCATACACCGAATATACTAGCCCTATTGCTTATAGTATCTGAGATATGGACTTGAACACCAAAACTTAACCTTGTTCACTGAGCCATGAAATGAGGTCGAGGTCAAGTGAAAACTGTCTGAGGGCATGAGGACCTTGCAAGGTACGCACATACCAAATATAGTTATCCTATTACTTATAATAAGAGGGAATTCAACATTACAAAAAATCTGAACTTTTTTTTCAAGTGGTCACTGAACCATGAAAATGAGGTCAAGGACATTGACGGAAACTTCGTAACATGAGGCATCTATATACAAAGTATGTAGCATCCAGGTCTTCCACCTTCTAAAATATAAAGCTTTTAAGAAGTGAGCCAACACCGCCGCCGCCTTATCACTATCCCTATGTCGAGCTTTCTGCAACAAAAGTTGTCGGCTCGACAATAAAAACTCTTGCAAAATGACGTTAATGGTAATTTTTAGTGCATGACGATAAAATGTACATTTCTTTTAGACAATAAAAAAAACAGCTGAATTTGACGATTCAACCTATTATTTTTTCCAAAAATAACAGTAACGATATTTATTTGAGACATCTGACAAATCACGATAAGGATATTTTGACGAATCACGGTAGTCAAAAATGACCGTTTTAACCCCTGACGGTAAAGGGCATTACCACCTCATGTATATGTTTGCATTTAGTTTGAATTTTTAGAAAAGTTATATAGCTAATAGCTAACTGTGTAAGTATTGTTCTTGTGGTTGGAAAAGTGCTAAAAATTTGTAAAAGAATCATATACTATTGTTCAATATTTTTACAATTAAAATATTCTGACTCAACTTTACACAAGTTTTCCCCAAAGAAATACAAAAAGGGTCAAAATCATCATTTAAAGGCAATAAAGATTTTTAAAGATTAATAAAAAATTGAGAAAGAACAAGTGAAACTGCGAGCTACTGCTCACTGATGATACCCCCACGCAAGTGGATAATTTTAATAGTGTAAAAATATGCAAGTGTTCGGTAAACAGGAAGTTGTTGAGTGATGAATCTGAAAACACATTACACGGGATAGCCGACTTGTATAAATCCTGAAACCAAATTTCAGAAATCCTTGTATGGTAATTCCTGAGAAAAATGTGACGAAAATTTTCAACTTGGCTATCATATGTAAAATCATACAAGTGTTCGGTAAACAAGAAGTTGTCAAGTGATGAATCTGAAAACGCATCACACAGTGTTGCAGACTTATATAAACCCTGAAACCAAATTTCAGAAATCCTTGTATTCTAGTTCCTGAGAAAAATGTGACAAAAATTTTCAACTTGGTTATCATGTGTAAAAATAATACAAGTGTTCGGTAAACAGGAAGTTGTCGAGTGATGAATCTGAAAACGCATCACACGGTATAGCTGACTTATATCAAGTCTGAAACCAAATATTAGAAATCCTGGTAGTGCAGTTCCTGAGAAAAATGTGACGAAAAATTTTCAACTTGGCTATCAGGTGTAAAAATGATACAAGTGTTCGGTAAACAGGAAGTTGTCGAGTGCTGAATCTGAAAACGCATCACACAGTATAGCTGACTTATATCAAGCCTGAAACCAAATTTCAGAAATCCTGGTAGTGTAGTTCCTGAGAAAAATGTGACGAAAAATATTCATGGGACGGACGGACGGACTGACGGAGGACAGACAGAGGTAAAACAGTATACCCCTTTTTTTTCAAAGCAGGGTATAATGAAACACATACATCTGACTGTATAAAGACAAATCTAAATATATGCACACATTTCACCAAAATCAATCCGGAGTACATTAATCTTTGGTTTGACCCTTTTGAATTAAATTTAAGCAAACACTCAAAAAAGTTTAATGTCTTAAAGTCATATGAAACAAGTGTCCGGTGAAAAATTATGTTACTCAATTCTTGAACCAATGCATACAAACATCATAAACTTAGTCTTCTGTGCACGATTTTATAATTTTTTTCGTATTGTAAATTTTTTTTTCAATCAGTTAGTGTTGTTGTGAAAAAATGGCAAGTACATGTAATTAAAATTGTATTTTGAAGTCCACAAGATTAAAAATTGTCACCTGTTTGTCAACAATCAACAAAAAAGCATGGATATTGAGCACGTATTTAACATGTACAATCAGATAATAGTTTATTTTAAGGACATCCATGCATATTGCGATCACCGGATTTTTACGAGATTGGTCACACTGAGGTCACTTTGCATACAGAAAATATGTCGGGAATTGCATCCTGCAAGGAAGCAATTAAAAATAAAGTAAACTTCTTCTAAATATGAAAAAATTAAAGAATTTTCTTCAGAAAAAAGTATATGTACATTATAAAGTTTTATAATGAAAACTATCCATTGAGTTATCAAAAACATATGCATTATATTTTTGAGGTTTCTTATGACTTTAAATTGAACTTAAGCAACTGGTTTTTGCTTAAATATTCAAAGTTTTTTGATAGATATTATTGGTTACATAATTTGATCAAGACAATATACAAGGGAGACAATTTTAATATCATTTTAATTAGATGGAGTAATCTCCCATTGTATAAAATATTTCTGCATTAACACTTTGAACACTGGATAATTGGATTTCATGCAGAGCTTCGGTTTTAGTTATTTCTAACAAACTTGGACAGAAGCTCGTCTATGATCAAAAGCTAGTATTTAGAAGGAAAATTTTGTTTTTCACTCCAATTATTCCTGAATGTATTGGGTTTTTTCCCTCATGGTTTTCAAATTGAGACATTTACTCTGTTTGGGTAAAATTGATTCATTGTCATGTGTATGATGTAGCAATATTATAGTTCTGTAAATGTGTTAAAACAATTTAACATCGATTCATGGAAAGTTATTTTAATCACCCAATTTTAGTGACATGAACCAAAATATTGTCCATTTAAACAGCAAACAGTCCCTTTAAGGTAGATCATGAGTAAATGTTTTTTGAGACAGAATTTTCTTATAATTTGACAAAATGAAGATTTTCCTATGCTTTTTCAAAAATATAATAATAAGTATGGGTCACTGTGCTATTTTCAAGCAATGAGTCTTTGAGAACTGCCTAAATTTGGTTAGTTTGTTCATTAAAAAAAACAAATAACAGTGCATAAAAAAATTCTATGAAATAAAATTTTGAAATAAATTGTGAGAAGATAGGTTTTATAATATGTTTTAAGAAAATAAAAAGAAAATATGGTGTCACCGAACATTAAATGTTTTTTCTTGCCACAAGTAAAAATAAAAAATTTCCCTATTAATAGCCCAGTATCAATTTTGAACTAAAAGAGTTATCTCCCCTTAAATGGCTCATTTAAAAAAAAAAAAAAAATTTAAAACCAAAAAGGTTGATATTTGTTAAAATATTTTAAATAATACAATACATTAACAAGTTTTCTTTATATAAATAAACAGTCTAAACCATTAAATTGCAAATCTGTTTTCAAATTTGCTGATTTGGGCAAATAACTAGACCGATTTTGTACTGTGAGTGTACAATCCAAGATAGCGGTTATACCATAAATCTACTATAAGGAAGCTCGAGGGTACAAAAAAATCAGCAAAAATAAAAACATTGGTTTTTCATTACAAATTGTATTTATTACACTATTACTCTATTAGCTGTTACTTTATGGTGTGGTACAAAAATCAACCCAAAAAATCAATTCGTTTTGGCCCATGATGACTTTTAAAATGATTACATCATTGAAAAAGCTCCAAATTTTTCTCCTGAAAAAAATGCCATTTTTGGCATAAAAATTGAATTAACTTTTTAAACTCATCAGTGACCTATGTTTTTTATAATTTTTTTCAAATGAACTAAACTATTGCAAAATTTAAGCAATTTCTGTAATTTAGTTCTTTTTTTATTTCAATTTTACCTTTTTTCCCCTATTAGTTAGACAGAAAAAAAGTAACTTAACAAAAATACATGCTTCTTTCAAAGGTGGATTGTGAGCTTAAATAAACGGTGACCCCATATTTTTATTCAACTTTTCCATTAAGTAAAGGATAAAGTTTATTTATAGAAAAAAATAGCGAAATGCTATATTTAAAAAAAAAAATGATTTAGACCTGTGAGCCCCCTTAAATATATGATCACGACGATGGGCAGTTATTTAATGACTGAGTATCATTGCGGCACAGAGTTATTTGAGATTGCTTTCTCCACGATTGATTCAATAATATGGGTGACGATTCTCCATTCCTCAGAATAAGTTAAAATTTTTTTAGTAAGGGATAAATAATTTAAAGATTCTTACAAGGATCAGTACTGCCATTTGTAAAATCTTGACCCATTGCTTTGGTTACATTAACGTTAATGTAAGTGACCTAGAATGCCCCAGTAGTTACTATTGCATTTTGATTGATGCTCTTTTTTAATGCGAAAGTTTCTTCCTTAAAATTACAAATTGAACAATAAATTAGTAAATTACACAAAATAAATCATTATTTTCGGTAAATAAAGCACTTGACAGCCGGGCTAATAGGGTTGGTAAGGCATAGTTTTTTAATAAATAATTTGGTTTTCCTTCAAATTGGATTTTTCAAACGCTGAGGAAAATTGAATTGGGTTTTCTATCGTTTTAATTGCATAATTTATGCAAAAAACACAGCTTATCAGGAGCTCTGGATATATTTTTATTTATTATTGGCATTTTTTTCTTTACATTATGATCATTTCAAACTTTCTTTTTTACATATCAATACAGTATTACAGTGTAATCAGTGTAACAGCTAGCAACTTTGATACATTTTATCAATGCAATGCACGAGATTTCAAGCATACAACAGACCAATTATCACAACTTTTGCTATGCAAAGGTTTACTAACTATTCAATTTTACTATATTCTCAACCAAAACCAAAGTTGGGCAAACTTAAGTAAGAGAAAGGAAACCAATGTGAGGCAGACAGGACTGTCAGACTCAAAGGTAACTTGTAAACACCTTTTGCCTTAAGTGACAGAGGCATGAAACATAGCAGAGTTTTAAGGAAAGTTGCAGATACAACAGTGACTTAACCCCAAGTTTAATTAATCTGCTAATAAATATTAGCAGTTTTTTTACCAGCTTGTCATATTTTAAGCAGTTTGTTAGCGGTTCTCAGCAGTCCATTTAATAGCAGTTTGATAGACTGCATAGTGTTTCATCATTTCTTCTCATTCACTCTTAGCAGTTTGGATACCTTGAAATTGCTATCAATTGGAGGGAATATTCTGTAGTTCACATTCAAAATAGTTACAATGAAAAACATCTGCAATAGTAAATTTATGCAAAAAATCTTAGTTCCAAGGGACAGAACTCCAAGAAAAAGTTGCATGAAATTCTGTTTAATTGTTGTTTCAGAGAAGTTGTGATGACAGGAACAGGATAGATTAGTCAAAAACATTATATCCAAAGTAACTTGTTTTTTGGGGTTAAAATGGACGGCATATATAATGGAAATCAAGCAAACTGTCCAAATTTAGAAAATATATCAAGTCATGTACTTAAACTTAGCCTAAGGATAATAGAATCACAAGACACACTGTCAATATCAAACTATGAAATACAATACATATATCAAAACCATGATGTGACCATATCAGATTTAACTTAACTAAACAAGTGATACAACTGCCCCTTAATTCAATATTATGTTCTGAATATACACAAAATATTTGCCACTGGACTTCCAAGGGGTTAGACCAAGCAGTGGCTGATCCAGGAATTTTCATAAGGGCTGCTTAAGAGGGGTGCTTCATTTCAACCAAATTTCCCCCCACAAACAGTGGGCAGGGATGGGCCCCCCTGGGCTTTACCCTTAATCTACCTCTGCCTAGGGGAATTGACTTGAAATATAAGCTGAAAGTTTTATTGCATACTAATATTAAAGAGAAATAATTGTGTGGATTAATAATGAATATTCTTGAATAATTCTTATATTTGTCAACAGGTCAAAGTAGACATGTTTGTCAAAATTTTTTGGAAATAACACAGGCACTTGTCTCAGAAAAAAATGTCCTATATACCTTAATATAACTGCTTGTGTTATATAAAGGTATATATGTTGAAGGCCGTACTTTAACCTATAATGGTTTACTTTTTAAATTGTTATTTGTATGGAGAGTTGTCTCATTGGCACTCACACCACATCTTCCTATATCTATATAGGAAAAACAAATTCTGAGACAGTGCCTGTGGGAAATAAATAAGCCAAATCCATTTTAGTCAAAATTGTTGGGTACCTTGCACAGGCACTCGTCTTAGATTTTTTTCCACTACATACCTTAATATTACGTGTTATACTAAGGTATATAGGGGTTTTTTTCTGAGGCAAGTGCCTGTGGTACCTTGTAAGAAAAAAGTAATCAAGCACACCCAAATCATCTTTCAAGGTCCTGTTTATTCTATTTGACTGATTTTCTCACACATTGAAATTGGCTGTAAAACGAGGGCTTTATAGCAGTAAAATTCCACCTTTAGTGCCTTAAATATGCTTAATTCGTACCAACAATCAAATATAAGATTTCTGTAATAGAGTCGGCCATTTTATTTTTTTCTGACATTAGCATGTTTACGTTTATTGGGTAATTTATCACTCATCAAGTATGTATTTCCAGTGGTGATTTCTTACATAAAATCCACAGGAAAAGTTCGAATACATAATTACACTCTTTTTATCAAGGATGTGTACTCTAGATTATGATATTTTTACCCACTCATAAATTTATTGTATTAAATTTAAATGATGGGTGTTTTTTATAAACTATTTCATCGTCAATTCAATGTCAGTATTTGCCATCATTTAAATTCTTAATTTTTACTTCAAACTTAAAACACGTCAAACTTACTCAATATTTCTCGAATTAAGGGACAGAGTTAAGTTTGACATGCGTGACAAAATCATTTCATTAACCAATCAAATTAGCGAATCTAAGCAACGTAAATATGCCCCGGGTAATTTTTTTTACGGTTGAGTATCCCCGAAACTGAAGGAGTTTTAAAATACAATGAACTATAATAGTTGGTATATTTTTTTTTATAAAATTCAAGATTTTAAAAATGCACAGTGAAAAATTGTCCAATTAATGGTGAGGACAAGTCAACACAGGAAAAACAAGAACAAGACTGAAAACAAGGAGCGGAAACAAACACGAAACAAAAATAGCGAAAACACCAAAAAAATATTCATTTGTTGTGAAATTGCCCGCACCCTCGATTTTGCTGCTATGTATTTTCTCATCTGCAGTGATTTCCGTAAACGTAATTTCGAATTTTGCTTGGACTTTTTTTTATTTGTGAAAATTGAGTAATCAAACTTTGCCATTTCCTGTGTATTTATTTTATATATATAGATGTGACAATTCTTTACTTATAAAGATATTTTTAGCTGGTATATACCAACTGAAAGTCATGTGATACATATGGTGGAGTTGACCAGTGCGTCGAAAAAACGTCACTCAGTCATTTTGAAATTTAAATTACTGTCACAAATTGCTTAGGCTGAACATGACAATCTTAACACCTTCAAGGCGACACGGGATTGAGCAAGAACATATTGACTTCTATTTCATTAGTCCACCAAACAGTAATACTCTTTATTAGTACACTCTCATGAAAAAAAGTTCCTCAGCAATATTATTTACCTACGAAAACATGTTAAACTCGTAACGCCCCATGATCGGCATCCTATTTTAAAATAGCAGCTGAATAATTATGATCCCCAGTCAGTATAAGCTCTAGATAGATTTAAAGTCTAAGGTACGAACCATTTGATTTGAGGAGGCAGTCTGAGATATTTGAGAGATAAAAAATTGACCCTGATTTTTGCATTTAACAAAAATTCTGGCCGTATCTGGATTGAAAACAATAATCTTGTCCTTTTTTTTTGCTATTAGAAACGAATATACAACAGAATTATTAAGCATTAAATGAACATGATGAATAAAAAACGGGCGTATTTTTTTTTTTGGGGGGGGGGGGGGGAGGTTTCCATGTCTGACCGGAATGTCTGTTTCGCCGAACTGATATATTGAATACTTTTTTCAAGACCAGACTGCAACCTGCCTTTATGTCTACATTTTTCTACCTTTATTCATAAATTCGTTGTCCGATGATATCAGACTCTTTCGTAGCTTTTGATTGATTTGGAATTCCTCACATCCCTTAATTTTGTTGGGTTGAAACATATCAACCAATCATTTGGATAAATATTGCTTGTTTGTCTTTTTTAGCTCGTGTCCGTCGTATTGTAAATTTCATCGAATAGCCCGACTTATATCTTGTTTACAACAAGAAATCTGTGGGGTTATGATAACTTAACTTACAACAAACCAGCGAGAATTTTCCATGCCTTTTTTTTTTACAGAAAAGTCACACATCAAATTTATCAGAAAATAGCTTTCAATACGTACTATCATTTTATGATAGACAATTAATAGGGAGAATACAGCATCGAAAATGTCCAACCCTTACACTTTTCAGGAACTACAAAATATACATGCTCCACGCCACAAATCGTTTTAAAAGTGCATATTACACTTATTTCATGTTTTTTTAGCCAAAAAAAGTCCCAATTTTTTTCTAAAATATATTTTTTCTAAATTACACAGACTCAAAACACATCAGTTTCACATCGGCGAATTTAAACACCTTCGCCCCCCCCCCCCCAACCCCCTTTTCCAAAATCCTGGATCCGCCCCTGGTTAGGGATCGAAACGGTACTTGGAAGGCCATATAATTTACCTCAATTTAGGATAGACTCTTGAATATTAGAGTCCAAATCAGATGAACGGATCATATAAACCGGAGGGAAAATATGATACAAGCCCAAACGAAAAAAAATAAACAAGTCTAAATTGAAAACTACGTTTAAACCTAGTATGATTGCGTTGGATATATATACAAATCTAAATTGAAAACAACGTTCAAACATATAATTGCGTTGGATAAAAACAATTTTAT
The DNA here is from genome assembly GCA_019925275.1 of Mytilus edulis. Taxonomy (NCBI): domain Eukaryota; kingdom Metazoa; phylum Mollusca; class Bivalvia; order Mytilida; family Mytilidae; genus Mytilus; species Mytilus edulis. The sequence continues at coordinate 109,099,805 of CM034351.1, forward strand.
ACGTGTACATGTAAAACAAATTTCATTGTAGAGGGGTCTAAATACAGCACAAAAAAAAAGACCAAAAAAGTGAAAAAGAATATTTTATCAAAACGCATTTGACTAAGAGGTCGAACAACTTATGCTCTTAGACCCTGCAGACTGCCATTGACAAATGTTAAATAAATAGATCACTAGATGTAACAAAGTGGATCTTTCTTTATAACAATTTAATACAAAATGAAAACAAAAACAGTAAACTTGCATCAAAGATGGTAAACCATAAACAAACTAAAATCTGTACACCATATCCGGATTTCGACAACTCTTCACAATATATAAATACCTGATTAACTCGTTTTAGCAGGGGTACAACTATATTTGTTGTATGAAATGATTGTAACCTATAATCAAAGTACTGAAGTATTGAACATCGGGTGACCGCAAGTTCTTGTGTATGGTCTGACAAGCACTTGTCTCAGAAAAAAATATCACAACTCTATACCAGAATGATTGATTGATTGATTGATTATCTTTATTTCCTCCATATATGAAGATTTTACAATTTATATTATAAGAACAGAATCAAGAACATAACACTATCATATTTACATATTCTAAACAACATCAAAGTATATAAACAGCAATAAAAAAAAGTCTATAGGTAGTTACATATGAAATAGAGTCGAAAACAAAACGTCTATAATTCACCAATTTCATACAAGAACAACATTAGTTAAGATCAAATATGTGATTTTAAAGATCATAATTGAAGACCTGATATAGTTTATACATATAATCTGCTATGTGGCACATCAAGAGGCTCCATACATCAGCATTTATAGTTTGCATGGTATGATTCATACTTCCAAGTAACGACTCGACAATTTCGTCATCATCTTGATTAAAGAAACGAACGGAATCTTCTACGTCAAGAATATCAACAATTTTGTAGAACATTTCTGTCCGAATTTGTAAAAGAGATGTACAGCAAAGTATATAATGCATAAGTATATCCGTATTATATAAGTTACACAAGGAGCATTTGCCTGTTTGTATAGCTATGGATCCTAATTTCACAAGCGTCATAAATTTTGAATTTAGAGATGGATAAGTTACCGCTAGTCGTAACAAACGATGCTCCGTCAAACATGTATGTATTTTATGGTACCGCTTAAGTTCTGATCGCCGTTCAACTTAGTGTTTCCATTTGTTTTCTTCGTATATGTCTAAAGTCTGTTTTACAATTTTGCTCCACAGTAGCTTGTCTGGAAAAAAAATTTCAGTCACAAAGTTTTCAACAAAAACATCAAATTCATATTTCATCAAAATTTTGATATAATCGTAAGTCAATGATATTTGACTGGTCTCACCGGTTAATATTTGTCCCATACGAAAATTAAACATCCGTTTATGTATTGTTGTCGATTTTGCACGACACAGTCTCCCAAAAAACAAAAGTTTCATTTTATCAGTATATCCTTCGACAGACCACAAACCAACATTAATAATACAAGAGTCAGTCGGACTACGTTTATCCATCATAAGAATAAATCTGACGAAATATCTTTGAGTTATTTCCAACATTTCAGTTTCACGGTAGGGTAGCTGACCCCAAGTTTCACATCCATAAAGTGCAGTTGTAAGGATAACTCTTTTCCATATCAAGTTATTAGTTAATGTGAGGTTAATGTACAGATATATTTTTTTCTGAGATAAGTGCACCCGTGTATGATAAATTAATGACAGGGAATTCAACCTCACAGTAATAACTATTATATTGTAGTGATACAAATCAGTATACTCAATATGATTTCTGCGTATTTATCATAATTATAGATTGGTTAAAAACTCAACATGAAAGTTTCGTAATGGAAATCTAGGCGACAGCAATACACCGGAATGACCTCACGGTCATCCGCTGTAAAAATCACTGACCGAGACATTAATTGATCTCTTATAAATACAGAAGAGTTGTCAAATTGTCAATCATACAACGTCTTCTTTTTTGTATAAGGAATGATTGTAAGCTGCATCTATACATGTCTTTCTGGCAGCCAGCTTCATGTACAATGTTCAAATGTCAGTGTCAAGTTTATGTAGGTCAGTAATTTTCCAAGATACCATAAGCTATATGTCAACTTTACTATGTATACATATCTGTATGGGAGTGTTAATCTCATTTTCAAGGTTTATTGGTCAATGTCGAGAATTCCTGGTTAAGTTTGTTTCTCAGATACTGTATTAAAGTGATATCATCTTCATGCATGGTTCTTTGGCCAAAGTTTGGTTAGTTTTCCCCCAATACCATAAGCAATAACCCAACTAACGTTAGTCGATAGAACGACTGTAAAGCGTAATGTCTGTCCGGAAGGTATCCATTTCGTGGTTCATTGATCAATCAGCTAAGTTTTCGTGGATAGGTATTTTATAAGTAGTTTACAACTTTATTTATTTTATGGAATGATTGTAAACTATAAAATCACTGACAGACACACTAACTTTTTGGGTGCACATAAACTAATCATAGACGTGTCCGTCTGAGAAATAATTTGACCTTGATCTCATTTACATTGGGTCATTGCTAATAATTAGTGTATGTTATTATTGTAAGTCCACATTTATATTTCAACGTCCAACATAACAATAACCATGGTCAGTTAACCAGGTAAAAATTGTCAGCCTGTGCGCTCTTATTTTACGCTTCATACATGTATGTAGATTTAAAATTTCCTTTCATATTTATATTGTTAACATTGAATCTTTCCATACAGCTTTATTTACAATTCATGTGTAAAAGTGAAAGTTTTTCTTACTGTAAGCAATATTTTTACTACATATCTGGGAGGGTTAATTTAACATGAACCTCATTTTCAAGATTTATTGGTCCAATGTCGAGTATTCATGGTTAATAAGTCTGTTTCTCAGTTATTGTAGCAATATGTCAACTACTTTTGGTATATGGAATGACTGTAAGATGTACATTTATGTCAATAGATATAGGAAGATGTGGTGTGAGTGCCAATGATACAACTCTACATCCAAATAACAATTTAAAAAAAAGTAAACCATTATAGGTCAATGTACGGCCTTCAACACGAAGCAGGTATTTACTGACGTCCATCTCAGATCATCTAATGTTCATACATGGTTCTTAGCAAAATCGAATGGTTGGGCTAGTGATTTCCCAATACTAGTATTAATAGGTCAACTACATTTGATATATGGAATGACTGTAAGATGTACATTTATGTCAAACAGGTATTTTCTGACCTCGATCTAATGTCTATGCATGGTTCTTTGGCCAAATTTAAGTTTGAATGGTTGCGCTAGTGAATTCCCAATACTATTATTTATAGGTCAACTACTTTTGATATATAAGGAATGCTTGTAAGATGTACATTTATGTCAATCAGGTGTTTTCAGACATCGATCTAATGTTCATGCATGGTTCTTTGGCCAAATTACGTTTGAATGATTGGGCTAATGATTACCCAATACTATTATCAATAGGTCAACTACTTTTGATATATGGAACGATTGTAAGATGTACATTTATGTCAAGCGGGTATTTTCTGATCTTGATCGAATATTTATGCATGCTTCTTTAGCCAAAGTAAAGTTTGAATGGTTGGGCTAGTGATTACCCAATACTATTATCAATAGGTGAACTACTTTTCATATAAAGAATGCTTGTAAGATGTACATTTAAGTCAAACAGGTATTTCTGATCCCGATCTAATGTTCATGCATGGTACTTTGCCAAAAGTTACGTTTAAATGGTTGGGCTAGTGATTTCCCAATACTATGATCAATCGGTCAACTACTTTTGATATAAAGAATGACTGTAAGATGTACATTTATGTCAAACAGGTATTTTCTGACCTCAATTTAATGTTTATGCATGGTTCTTTGGCCAAAGTTACGTTTAAATGGTTGGTCTAGTGATTCCCCAATATAACTATTTACAGGTCAACTACTTTTGATATAAGAAATGATTGTAAGATGTACATTTATGTCAATCAGGTGTTTTTTGACCTCGATCTAATGTTAATGCATGGTTCTTTGGCCAAAGTTAAGTTTCAATGGTTGCGCTAGTGATTTCCCCATACTATTATTTATAAATCAACTACTTTTGATATAAGGAACGATTTAAGATGTACATTTATGTCAATCAGGTATTTTCTGACCTCGATGAAATGTTCATGCATGGTTCTTTGGTCAAAGTTAAGTTTGTATGGTTACGCTTGTGATGAACTAATGCTTTTATCAATAGGACAACTACTTTTGATATATGGAATGACTGTAAGATGTACATTGATGTCAAACAGGTATTTTCTGAACTCCATCTAAAGTTAATGCATTTTTTTTTTGCCAAAGTAATGTTTGAATGGTTTGGCTAGTGATTACCCAATACTATTATCAAAAGGTAAACTACTTTTCATACACAGAATGACTGTAAGATGTACATTTAAGTCAAGCAAGTATTTTCTGACCTCGATCTAATGTTTATGCATGGTTCTTTGGCCAACATTAAGATTGAATGGTTGCGCTAGTGAATTCCCAATACTATTATTTATAGGTCAACTACTTTTGATATAAGGAATGCTTGTAAGATGTACATTTATGTCAATCATGTGTTTTCATACATCGATCTAATGTTCATGCATGGTTCTTTGGTCAAATTACGTTTTAATGATTGGGCTTATGATTACCCAATACTATTATCAATAGGTCAACTACTTTTGATATATGGAACGATTGTAAGATAGATATAGGAAGATGTGGTGTGAGTGCCAATGAGACAACTCTCCATACAAATAACAATTTAAAAAGTAAACACATCGATCTAATGTTTATGCATGGTTCTTTGGCCAAAGTTAAGTTTCAATGGTTGCGCTAGTCATTTCCCAATACTATTATTTATAAGTCAATTACTTTTGATATAAGGAACGACTTAAGATGTACATTTATGTCAATCAGGTATTTTCTGACCTCGATGAAATGTTCATGCATGGTTCTTTGGCCAAAGTTAAGTTTGTATGGTTACGCTTGTGATCACCTAATGCTTTTATCAATAGGACAACTACTTATGATATATGGAATGACTGTAAGATGTACATTGATGTTAAGCAGGTATTTTCTGACCTCCATCTAAAGTTAATGCATGTTTTTTACTATTATCAATAGGTGAACTACTTTTCATATAAAGAATGACTGTAAGATGTACATTTAAGTCAAGCAAGTATTTTCTGACCTCGATCTAATGTTTATGCATGGTTCTTTGGCCAAAATTAAGTTTGAATGGTTGCGCTAGTGAATTCCCAATACTATTATTTATAGGTCAACTACTTTTGATATAAGGAATGCTTGATAGATGTACATTTATGTCAATCAGGTGTTTTCAGACATCGATCTAATGTTCATGCAGGGTTCTTTGGCCAAATTACGTTTGAATGATTGGGCTAATGATTTCCCAATATTATTATCAATAGGTCAACTTCGTTTGATATATGGAACGACTGTAAGATGAACATTTATGTCAAGTAGGTATATTCTGACCTCGATCTAATGTTCATGCATGGTTCTTTGGCCAAAGTTAAGTTTGAATGGTTGCGCTAGTGATTTCCCAATACTATCATTTATAGGTCAACTACTTTTGATATATGGAACGACTGCAAGATGTACATTTATGTCAAATAGGTATATTCTGACCTCGATCTAATGTTCATGCATTGTTCTTTGGCCAAAGTTAAGTTTGAATGGTTGCGCTAGTGATTTCCCAATAATATTATCAATAGGTCAACTTCTTTTGATATAAAGAATGACTGTAAGATGTACATTTATGTCAATCAGGTATTTTCTGACCTCGATCTAAAGTTAATGCATGGTTTTGTGGCCAAAGTTAAGTTTGGATGGTTTGGCTAGTGATTTCCAAATACTATTATCAATAGGTCAACTACTTTTGATATAAAGAATGACTGTAAGATGTACATTTAAGTCAAACAGGTATTTTCTGACCTCGATCTAATGTTATTGCATAGTTCTTTGGCCAATGTTAAGTTTAAATGATTGCGCTAGTGATTCCCCAATACTATTATTTTTAGGTATACTTTGATATAAGGAATGCTTGTAAGATGTACATTTATGTTAATCAGGTATTTTCTGACCTCGATCTAATGTTTATAAAATTGAGAATGGAAATGGGGAATGTGCCAAAGAGACAACAACCCGACCATAGAGCAGACAACAGCAGAAGGTCACCAACAGGTCTTCAATGCAACGACAAATTATGCATGGTTCTTTGGACTAAGTTAAGTTGGAATGGTTGCGCTAGTGATTTCCCAATACTATTTATAGGTCAACTACTTTTGATATAAGGAATGATTGTAAGATGTACATTTATGTCAATCAGGCATTTTCTGACTTCGATCTACGATCATCTACTGTTCATGAATGGTTATTAGTCAAATATGAGTTTAAATGGTTGCGCTAGTGATTCCCCAATACTATTATCAATAGGTCAACTACTTTTGATATAAGGAATGCTTGAAAGATGTACATTTATATCAATCAGGCATTTTCTGACATCGATCTAATGTTTATGCATGACTCTTTAGCCAAAATTAAGTTTAAATGGTTAGGCTAGTGATTTCCTAATACTTTTATTAATAGGTCAACTACTTTTGGCATACGGAATTACTGTAAGGTTTACATTTATGCCAAGCAGGTATTTTCTGACCTCGATCTAAGATAATCTAATGTTCATGCATGGTTCTTAGCCAAAGTTAACTTTAAATTGTTGGGCTAGTGACTTCCCAATACTCTATCAATAGGTTAATTTCTTGTGATATATGGAATGACTGTAAGATGTACATTTATGTCTACAATTGAGAATGAAAATGGGGAATGTGTCAAAGAGACAACAACCCGACCTTAGAGCAGACAACAGCAGAAGGTCACCAACAGTTCTTCCATGCAGCGAGAAATTCCAGCACCCGGAGGCGTCCTTCAGCTGGCCCCTAAACAAAGATATATACTAGTTCAGTGATAATGAACGCCATACTAAACTCCAAATTGTACACAAGAAACTAAAAGTTAAAATAATACAAGACTAACAAAGGCCAAAGGCTGCTGACTTGGGACAGGCGCAAAAATGTGGCGGGGTTAAACATGTTTGTGAAATCTCAACCCTCCCCCTATACCTCTAGCCAATGCAGAAAAGTAAACGCATAACAATAAGCACATCAAAATTCAGTTCAAGAGAAGTCAGACTCTGATGTCAAAAGACGTAACCAAAGAGAATTAACAAAATGACAATAATACATAAATAACATCAGACTACTAGACATTTGCGGAAACTAGGTCTACACTTAGGATTACACCTTAGACTGACGATTACAGTTAAAAAAAAACAAAGGGTCGTCTCAAAATGAAAAAAACAAAAACAAATAAAGATACATAGTAAAATAATTTTTTTCATTATGTAAATAAGTATTTACGGCGGCAGATGAAGGCAGCGCAAATGGTCACAACAGATGTTAATCGCTGTCGTGGATGTTTCCACAAAGTCCCCATAAGTTTATATTTTTTTAATTCTCCGATTGCGTGTTCAACCTTAACTCTATAGTGGGTTATCAGTCTATTTACATTTTCTCTGCATATTCCGGGGTTTTCTAATAATTTGCTGTCTAGTATAAGCTGTCAGTACTGGATGTCTGTTTTGATAAATTTTGTCGCCCAGCAGAAATAGCTCATCCGGGAAAGGAAGTTGATGTCCAATATTTCGCATCAACATATATTTCTGAGCATCGTTTTGATGTCCAAGAAATCCACATTCGACATAGCATGACCTGCCTTCGTTCGATGTAACAACTTGAGTATGAATGCAGTGATATTGTCTGTGTCCCGAATAATATTGTTCCTGTGGTTCTGTTATCGGCCTATAAATTTCAGTTGAAGTTCCGTCAATAGCCCCTACTGCAAACGGAAGTTTTCCCCATCCACCTTGTAAGTCCTGCCATTCATCCAAAGAAGGCCAATGAATGAGACGACTATATGTTTCTTCAAAAATAGGTATACATGCATGCATTTCATCTTTAATAGTCGAAACACTAACGTCAAATATTACAGAAAGCATGTGATATGACGGATACGATCGTAACCAGAGCATAAAAAGAAGTATTCTGTTTCTTGGAGAAAGCGTTTGATTTCGACCGGTTCTCTGTCTGAAAAGAACGTTCACATCGGCTACAATTTGGAGCAAAGTTTCAGGAGTTTCACCTGTTACTTCAAAGAAAGAATATCGGTTGCTAGTAAAAAAAACCAGTTATCAACGAAATTCTTTATGTCGCTACATGTAGTTCTTAAACAACAACTTGTTGAATCTCATTCTCCTTGAAAAATCTCAGTTGTCAAATCATTTAATGAAATGATGTTCTTTCATTTTTTCATATAAAGATATATGAAGATGTGGTATCAGTGCCAATGAGACAACTCTCCATCCAAATAACAATTTATAAAAGTAAACCATTATAGGTCAATGTACGGCCTTCATCATATGCATACTTTAGAGTGGCATACTTAAACTATAGTTTAACACAACGACCAATATTAAATATGTTAATTATAGTTACATATTTTGCTTGAAAACTCAATTGTTCAACATTTAAAATCATCATAAATGAGATAGCATTGGTTTTGAACGAAAGTTTGTATTTACACTTTGAGACGACCAAAGTTTAAATGTTACCTGTAAGTGTAATCGTAATCCTAATCGTAGGTGTATGCGTCTACTAGCAGTTAACTGACGTGCCAGCTCCATACTTCAATTAAACTGAATGAAATATTATGTCTTCATCATATAAATATCAAGCACAATCCTCCCCGTGAGGGGTTATAGTATCATACCATCATAACATATATGAGAAGAACATAACCCGTGTCATGCCAACAACTGGTTTTTAAATAAATGTGTTTAGTTCCGATGCAAAGACCCTATAAGTGAATCAATATTAGTGCCAAAATATCCAATCTTTAATGACCTGACAACAGTATCGTAACTATATCCCTTCTTAATAAGTCTATTCAAAGGTTGTGTTAGCTTCTGAGGTGAATACTGACATTTTTTGTGCTTTATAAAGAATATTTCCATAAAATATTGGATGTGAAATACCTGAACGTATAAGAAGTCTGCATGTTGAGCTATATTTACGAATGATGTCCTTATACCAATGATAAAATTTAGTAAATATTTTGACTAGTTTGTGATATCGAAAACCCTGGTGTAGTAATTTTTCAGTAATACATAAATTTCTCTCGTTAAAATCTAAAATATTGTTACATACACGAGCGAATCGTACAAGTTGAGACAATAAACACCATAAGATGGTGACAAGGGAACGTCACCATCTAAAAATGGATAATTAACGATGGGAAATGAGAAATCATCTCTTTTATTATAAATTCTAGTATTAAGCTTTCCGTTAATGATATAGATATCAAGATCGAGGAAAGGGCAGTGGTCATTGTTAGTATTAGCTTTATTTAAAGTAAGTTCAACAGAATAAATTTCTTTAGTATACATACTGAAGTCGTCATTATTGAGAGCCAAAATATCATCCAAATATCTAAAAGTATTATTAAATTTGTGTATCAGATGTTGTTTCGATGCGTCTTTGCTGATTTTTGTCATAAATTGTAACTCATAGCAATACAAAAACAGGTCCGCAATAAGTGGTGCACAGTTAGACCCCATTGGATTTCCGATAACCTGACGATATACGGAATCTCCAAAAGCGAACAAAAATGTTATCTAGTAAAAAGTCAAGGGCAGATATAGTACCAAAGCATGTCCAATTGACATTTTTTGTTTTGTTTACTGCTACTAAAAAATGACCTAAAACAGTTTGAACATATATATTCACATTCTGACTTTTTAAATGCCCATTTAATTAGGTGTGGGATTTTTTTCTTAATGAGAATGTGAGGCAATGTGGTATACAGGGTAGAAAAATCAAAACTTTGAACAGATTCAAAATCACCAATATAAGCATGCAATTTATCAAGTACTTCCAACGACTTTTTGACACTCCAAAAGTAATTAATTCCACTATTTTCGAAGGCCTTATTTGAACAATTTATTATCAGGTTTTTTATTGTACCAAGTGTACTGGTAAGAAGAATAGATAATTTAGTAGTGGAACAATGGCTTGAAGACGAAACAAATCTATATTTGTAAGGTGTTTTGTGTAGCTTCGGAAGCCAATACATAGTTGGGACTTTCATTGTTTTTGGTTCTGCTTGTAAAGCGGTAGGTAAAAGTTTATGTTTGTTACAGATGTCGTTTTCTGAAAATGTTGGTGAATTGGTGATTTCTGTATTTTCTGACCTCGATCTAATGTTAATGCATGGTTCTTTGGCCAAAGTTAAGTTTAAATGATTAGGCTAGTGATTTCCCAATACTGTTATCAATAGGTCAATTTCTTGTGATATATGGAATGACTGTAAGATGAACATTTATGTCTAGCATGTATTTTCTGACCTCTATCTAATGTTCATGCATGGTTCTTTGGCCAAAGTTAAGTTTAAATGGTTGGGCTAATGATTTCCTAATACTATTATCAATAGGTCAACTACTTTTGATATATGGAATGAATATAAGATGTACATTTATGTCAAACAGGTATAATCTGGCCCCAATCTAAAGTTAATACCTGGTGCCTTAGCCAAAGTTAAGTTTGAATTGTTGTGCTAGAGATTTCCCAATACTATCACCAATAGGTCAACTTCTTATGATATATGGAACGACTGTAATATGTACATGTATGTCAAGCAGGTATTTCTTGACCCCGATCTTATATTCATGCATGGTTCTTTGGCCAAAGTTAAGTTTGAATGGTTGGGCTAGTGATTTCCCGATACTATCATTTATAGGTCAACTACTTTTGATATATGGAACGACTGCAAGATCTGCATTAATGTCAAGCAGGTATTTTGTGATCTCGATTAAATGTTCATGCATGGTTCTTTTGCTAAAGTTAATTTTGAATGGTTGGGCTAGTGATTTCCAATACTATTATCAATAGGTCAACTACTTTTGATATATGGAATGATTGTAAGATGTACTTTTATGTCAACCAGGTATTTTCTGACCTCGATATTATGTTCATGCATGGTTCTTTGGCCAAAGTTAAGTTTGAATGGTTGGGCTAGTGATCTCCCAATACTATTATCAATAGGTCAACTACTTTTGATATATGGAACGACTGTAAGATGTACATTTATGTCAAGCATGTATTTTCTGACCTCGATCTAATGTTCATGCATGGTTCTTTGGCCAAAGTTAAGTTTGAATGGTTGGGCTAGTGATTTCCCAATACTATTATCAATAGGTCAACTACTTTTGATATATGAAATGACTGTAAGATGTGCTTTTATGTCAACCAGGTATTTTCTGACCTCGATATTATAATCATGCATGGTTCTTTGGCCATTGTTACGTTTGAATGGGTGGGCTAGTGATTTCCCAATACAAGTATCAATAGGTCAACTACTTTTGATATATGGAATCACTATTAGATAAACATTTATGTCAAGCAAGTATTTTCTGACCCCAATCTAATGTTCATACATGGTTCCTTGGTCAAAGTTAAGTTTGAATGGTTGTGTTAGAGATTTTTTTCCAATACTATTATCAATAGGTCAACTACTTTTGATATATGGTATGACTGTCAGATGTACATTAATGTCAAGCAAGTGTTTTCTGACCTCGATCTTATGTTATTGCATGGTTCTTTGGCGAAAGTTTAGTGTAAATGGTTGGGCTAGTGATTACTGAATACTTCTACCAATAGGTCAACTTCTTTTGATATAAAGAATTACTATAAGATGTACATTAATGTCAAGCAGGTATTTTCTGACCTCGATCTAATGTTATTGCATGGTTCTTTGGCGAAAGTTAAGTGTAAATGGTTGGGCTAGTGATTACTGAATACTTCTACCAATAGGTCAACTTCTTTTGATATAAAGAATTACTATAAGATGTAAATTAATGTCAAGCAGGTATTTTCTGACCTCGATCTAATGTTCATGCATGGTTCTTTGGCTAAAGTTAAAATTGAATTTTTTGGGCTTGTGATTTCCCAATACTATTATTTATAGGTCAACTTCGTTTGATATGTGGAACGACTGTAAGATGTACATTTATGTCAAGCAGGTATTTTCTGACCCCGATCTAATGTTCAAGCATGGTTCTTTAGCCAAAGTTAAGTTTGAATGGTTGAGCTAGTGATTTTCCAAAACTATTATTTATAGGTCAACTACTTTGGATATATGGAACGACTGTAAGATGTACATTTATGTCAAGCATGTATTTTCTTACCTCGATCTAATGTTCATGCATGGTTCTTTGGCTAAAGTTAAAATTGAATTTGTTGGGCTTGTGATTTCCCAATACTATTATTTATAGGTCAACTACTTTTGATATATGGAACGACTGTAAGATGTACATTTATGTCAAGCAGTTATTTTCTGAACTCGATATAATGTTCATGCATGGTTCTTTGGCCAAAGTTAATTTTGAATGGTTGTGCTAGTGATTTCCAAATACAATTATCAATAGGTCAACTGCTTTTGATATATGGAATGATTGTAAGATGCACTTTTATGTCAAGCAGGTGTTTTCTGACCTCGATATTATGTTCATGCATGGTTCTTTGGCCAAAGTTACGTCTGACCTCGATATTATGTTCATGCATGGTTCTTTGGCCAAAGTTACGTTTGAATGGTTGGGCTAGTGATTTCCCAATACAAGTATCAATAGGTCAACTACTTTTGATATATGGAATGAATATAAGATGTACATTTATGTCAAACAGGTATTGTCTGGCCCCAATATAGATTGGGGCCAGAAAATACTTGCTTGACATAAATGTATATCTAATAGTCATTCAATATATCAAAAGTAGTTGACCTATTCATACTTGTATTGGGAAATCACTAGCCCAACCATTCAAACGTAACTATGGCCAAAGAACCATGCATGATTATAATATCGAGGTCAGAAAATACCTGCTTGACATAAAAGTGCATCTTACAATCATTCCATATATCAAAAGTAGTTGATCTATTGATAATAGTATTGATGAGAATTTTCGCTCATCCTGCTTTTTTTTAACTCAAACTTTTTTTGGCCATTTTTTTCAAAATTCATCCTTCAGTTTAATTGTATGGAATAATTGTCGGATGTACATGTCCGTCTGAAACATTGCTTTTGACCTTGACCTTATTTCAATTGGGTTATTGCTAACATTAAGTGTATGTGATTATTGTAGGTTAACATTTATCTTTCAACTTCTAACATAAAAACAACTATGGACAGTTTACCAGGTAAAATATGTCAGCCTGTGTGTTTTTGTTTTACTGTTCAAACATGTAGATTTAAAATTTCTTTTCATATATTGTTGTTTACATTAAATCTTTCCATACAACTTTATTTACAATCCATGTGTTACAATAAACATTCAAGCGTGTGAAACATTTTTTACTGAAAGCAATATTTTTACTACATATCTGTCTGGGAGGGTTAATCTAGCCTTGACCTAATTTTCATAGTTTATTGGTCAATGTCGAGTATTCCTGGTTAAGTCTGTTAAGAAATATGTCAGCTACTTTTGGTATATGGAATGACTGTAAGATGTACATTTATGTCAAGCAGGTATTTTCTGACCTCGATCTAATGTTCATGCATGGTTCTTTGGCAAAAGTTAAGTTTGAATGGTTGGGCTAGTGATTACCCAATACTAGTATCTATAGGTCAACTACTTTTGATATATGGAATGACTGTAAGATGTACATTAATGTCAAGCAGGTATTTTCTTACCTCGATCTAATAAGCATGCATGGTTCTTTGGTCAAAGTTAAGTTTGAATGGTTGGGCTAGTGATTTCCCAATACTATTATCAATACATCAACTACTTTTGGTATATGGAATGACTGTAAGATGTACATTTATGTCAATCAGGTATTTTCTGACCCCGATTTAATGTTGATGTATGGTGTTTGGGCAAAAGTTACGTTTAAATGGTTGGGCTAGTGATTTCTCAATACCTTTATCAATAGGTCAACTACTTTTGATATATGGAATGACTGTAAGATGGACATTTATGTCAATCAGGTATTTTCTGACCCCGATCTAATGTTGATGCATGGTTCTTAAGCCAAAGATAAGTTGAAACTACTTTTGATATATGGAATGACTATTAGATATACATTTATGTCAAGCAAGTATTTTCTGACCCCGGTCTAATGTTCATACATGGTTCATTGGTCAAAGTTAAGATTGAATGGTTGGGCTAGTGATTTCCCAATACTATTATCAATAGGTCAACCACTTTTGATATATGGAACGACTGTAAGATGTACATTTATGTCAAGCAGATATTTTCTGATCCTGATCTAATGTTCATGCATGGTTCTTTGGCCAAAGTTAAGTTTGAATGGTTGGGCTAGTGATTTCCCAATACTATCATTTATAGGTCAACTACTTTTGATATATGAAATGACTGTAAGATGTACATTTATTTCAAGCAAGTACTTTCTGACCTCGATATTATAATCATGCATGGTTCTTTGGCCAAAGTTACGTTCGAATGGTTGGGCTAATGATTTCCCAATACAAGTATCAATAGGTCAACTACTTTTGATATATGGTATGACTTTAAGGTGTACATTAATGTCAAGCAGGTATATTCTGACCTCGATCTAATGTTATTGCATGGTTCTGTGTCCAAAGTTAAGTTGAAACGGTAGGGCTAGTGATTTCTCTATACTATTTATCAATAGGTCAACTACTTTTGATATATGGTATGACTGTAAGATGTGCATTAATGTCAAGCAGGTATTTTCTGACCTCGATCTAATGTTTATACTTACTAACATTAACGGTATTTATAAGTAAAGGACCATTTACACTAAGGATTCATCAGAAGGCAGCACATATGTTTAAAAAATGTTACAAAACCACCTAGCATCATAATTTTAGTAGCACAAGTATCATTGCATGGTATGCTTTTTATTTGGCTTCTGGACAAAAAATATATCGTTCAAGTGTAAATAAAATGCTGTAATCACCCCATAAATACTTACATTGAATGGATGGTAAAACTTCTTGTGCTATCTTTCTTTCGGCAGAAGATCACGTGCAGATGTGAGTTTCTGTTAAATCTTTACTTCACAAAGAATGCATTTGCATACCAATGAACTGAGTTCAAAGCAAAGCATTTACACTTGGACAAAGCTCAATCCTGTGATAAACTTTGTAATAGATGACTGTCAATAATGTTCACCCTTCATAACCACCAACATGCCAAACATTGATCAGAAGTCCTGAAAGAGACATATTCTTTTTTATTTATATGTACGTTTTCATATCTCTGTTAAAACATAAAAAGTTGTGGTAAAAACATTCATTTTCTAGCTAGTATTTCATGCACTAACTTTACCAGCATACTTCACTCAAATGCTTTATATCGGCGAGGCCAGTGGCCCACAGTAGTTCAACCAATCTGAGTTGGAGCAATACTTGAGATGAATACTTTATAAGCAGAAGATGAATTGGATCGGGGTTCTTTGAATTCACATTATTTGTACAACTCTCTCTACTGATGGCATATTTTGGAATTTCTGTCAGCTAAATGGTTCGCGAAAAATATATTTTTGATTTATAGTAATAATAATAGTAACTAGTCTTTCTGACAGGGTTTATCCGACTTTGACCCACCAGTAAATATTAAGATATATAAGAAGATGTGGAGTGAATAACCAATGAGACAACTATCCATACCGGCCAAAGAAAATAGAGGGTGTACAGGCCAATTGAGCATCTCCACCAAAACCACAGTGAATGTGAGCTATAAAAGGCTCCGGTATGACAAAATATCAATTGTTCTGAAACTAAACCACCTGCCTGATTATACTACAACAAATTACATCAAACAAATAAAACAGACAGCCGCGAAACACGACCAGTGACCTGCAGGTTTCTGAGTTTAATATAACAAGCACATATAGAATGTTGCGGGACTCATGTTGATGAGCCCTCAACCCTCCCTTAGCCTACTGCATGGTACAATGGTGCATCAAAGCAAATTGTACAAACTGTAAAAAGAGCTGGCTTCAGGCTTTTTAAATTAGATTGGTACTAACGTACTAAGCCAACAAGCAGATCACAAAAAAACAAGATTCAAAGCTTTGGCCTACTGTCACAGTATACTTGGTTACTAAGAAGTAGTTCAAAGCCAAATTTCAACTACTAGTAATAGACACACCATACATATTAACTTAAGAATAAGAAGATGTGATGATTTTCAATGAGACAAGTATCCATCGCAGTTCAAATGAAGGGGTGTAAGTAATTAGAGGCAGAGACATATACACATGTATACCGCACAGCCTTCAACAATGAGAAAAACCCATACTGTATAAAACTCACTTATAAAATATAAGACGATACAATATAAGCATGGCAATTCTACAGCATTCATACAGCACGAACAACAATCTCTGCAATCAACATGTTTGAAACGTCAATTCGTAAATTTGATTGATAGATAGATAGATAGATAGATAATAGATAGATAGATAGATAGATAGATAGATAGATAGATAGATAGATAGATAGATAGATAGATAGATAGATAGATAGATAGATAGATAGATAGATAGATAGATAGATAGATAGATAGATAGATAGATAGATAGATAGATAGATAGATAGATAGATAGATAGATAGATAGATAGATAGATAGATAGATAGATAGATAGATAGATAGATAATAGATAGATAGATAGATAGATAGATAGATAGATAGATAGATAGATAGATAGATAGATAGATAGATAGATAGATAGATAGAAGATAGATAGATAGATAGATAGATAGATAGATAGATAGATAGATAGATAGATAGATAGATAGATAGATAGATAGATAGATAGATAGATATAGATAGATAGATAGATAGATAGATAGATAGATAGATAGATAGATAGATAGATAGATAGATAGATAGATAGATAGATAGATAGAGATAGATAGATAGATAGATAGATAGATAGTAGATAGATAGATAGATAGATAGATAGATAGATAGATAGATAGATAGATAGATAGATAGATAGATAGATAGATAGATAGATAGATAGATAGATAGATAGATAGATAGATAGATAGATAGATAGATAGATAGATAGATGTAGATAGATAGATGATAGATAGATAGATAGATAGATAGATAGATAGATAGATAGATAGATAGATAGATAGATAGATAGATAGATAGATAGATAGATAGATAGATAGATAGATAGATAGATAGATAGAAGAGAGATAGATAGATAGAGAGAGATAGAAGAGAGAGAGAGAGAGAGAGAAGAGAGAGAGAGAGAGAGAGAGAGAGAGAGAAGATAGAGAGAGAGAGAGAGAGAGAGATAGATAGAAGATAGATAGATAGATAGATTAGATAGATAGATATAGATAGATAGATAGATAGATGATAGATAAAAAGGACTGGTTTCACCTTTAAAATTCAGTTGCTGGTTAAACCCAAATAGAGATCTTTTACTCCGAGGTTGTGTCTGGTGGAGGAGGGTAAATCTCGACATCCCGACTCAACGATAAAATCGTCGGATACGGATGTTCGTGATAACGACATGTCCCTAAAATAGCCTACACAGTGGCGGATCCAGGGGGGGAGGTGTTCCAGGGGTTGGAACACCCTTTTTTTTTTTAGGATCAATGCATTTGAATGGGGACATGTGTTTGGACCCCCCCCCCCTTTTATCCTAGGTTAAGAACCCCCTCTCCCTTTTTAAAATGGCTGGATCCGCCTCTGCTACAACAGACATCAGGGGCGAATCAAGGACTTTTGAATGAGTTCGTAATTCCATAAAACGGATTATTTACCGCCGATCGAATCGATACGAAAAATCTTGGACGATTTATGCTAAAACATCATATAAATCGTCAAAACATTATGAAATAACTTTTCGGTGACCGAAGAGGTACGCCCTTTACGTTCCTGGATTCGCCACTGATTATTAGAGTCGAGCGCACCTGGCCGTGCTGATTTCGTACTCGCAACCTTAGTGATGCCTGTACATTAAGAAATCGTTTATACTTTACGCGCATTCCAGGATTGCTAACTGTATGCACAAGATTCCCAACGATTACGGACATCAGATCATTGAAAAGACAAAATATACCATAATCTCCATGAATTCCTTCGCTAAAGACAGATTAAACTATAACAAACAACATTGATCCAGATGTTTATATACCGAGACAATCAGAACCACTTCAATCTGTTTGAATACACGTCTATAAAATTATTGGGAAATCCAGCGGTTTAAGCCAAGAGTAAAGACAAAACATATGATTCTGATCTCCTCTTGTATTTTTGTCCATCTGATAAGTTAAGCCTTTTTCAACTGATTTGTATATGGTTCGTTCTTATGTTGTACTGTTATACCACTGACCCAGCCAGGTTTAGGGGAGTTGGGGTGGGATCCCGCTAACATGTTTAACCCCGCCACATTATGTATGTATGTGCCTGTCCCAAGTCATGCAGGAGCCTGTAATTCAGTAAATTGTTGTTTTTTTATGTGTTACATATTTGATTTTTGTTCATTTTTATACGACCGCAAAAAATTTGTTGGGATCGTATATTGGTATTATGTTGTTGTCTGCGTCGTCCGAAGACACAATTGGTTTCCAGACAATAACTTTAGTTTAAGTCAATTGATCTCTATGAAATTTTAGAAGAAGGTTCAATACCACAAAAGGAAGGTTGGGATTGATTTTGAAGACGATGGTCCCAACAGTTTAGGAATTAGGGGCCCAAAAGGGGCCAACACAAGGATTTGCCCACCTTCAGGTTAATTACTTGTGTAAAAGTATTTCAATTGCTCTGAAATTGTACCACAATATTTAAGTCCACAAGTAGAAGGTTTGGATTCATTTTGGGGGTTATGGTGCCAACAGTTTAGAAATTAAGGACCAAAAAGGGACCAAAAACAAGTATTTTTGTAGTTTCTGGACAATAACTTGTGTGTAAGTTTATAGATCTCTCTGACATTGTACCACAAGGTTCCATATCATAAAAAGAAGGCTTAGTTTGTGGGTAATTGACCAATACATGCAGGTATTAGGGGCCAAAAACAAGCATTTTCTAGTTTCGAGACAATAACTTGTGTTTAAGAGTATGGATCTCTCTGAAATTGTATTGCAAGGTTCCATACTACAAAGTAAAGGCTGGGATTCAGTGTGGGGATTAATGCTCCAGGGGAGGTTAAAAGTTTGGGGGGGTTCTATTTTTTTTAAGGGGTTCACATTTTTTTTGGAATTTTTTGAAAATTTCAAATTTTGAAATCTTTATATGCACAGTATAGATTTGTAAGATCTTGACATTTGTTATGTGTCAGAAACCTATACTATGTCAAATATTTGATCACAATCCAAATTCAGACAGTATCAAGCTTGAATATTGTGTCCAAATTTGCCCCAACTGTTCAGGTTACATAAGGCTGTTAGTTTTCTCGTTTAAATTGTTTTACATTTTCGTTTCGGGACCTTTTATAGCTGACTATGCGGTATGGGCTTTGTTCATTGTTGAAGGCCTACGGTGACCTATAGTTGTTAATTTCTGTGTCATTTTGGTCTCTTGTGGAGAGTTGTCTCATTGGCAATCATACCACATCTTCTTTTTTATAATTGGTTTATGATACTGATGTAAAACAAGTGGACTCGTTGATCGAGGCACAAGAGTAATTTTTGAAAGTGTTGTTTGTCACTTGTGTGCCTGAGAAAGTCCATTTAAAAATAACAACACAATTTGACCTTACCCTCCTTTTTTAGGACTATCAATGCATTTGAAATGGGACATGTGTTTAGAACTCCCCCTTTATCCTGGGTTGGGAAACCCTCTCTATAAAATGGCTGGATCCGCCCTCGCGACCTGAGATCTTCTCGGTTGTTTTTCTGTATGGTTCATGTTGCTCAGTGTCTCTTTTTTGTGGGCTGTTGTTCGACTTTTCCGATTTCATCTTTTGTTTGAAACTTCGCTTCACTTGTTACTTGATGGTTATTTTCACGCCCCAGATATACTTAACTTCCAAAATGGAAAGAGACAGCAACATTACCAAGCCCGCCTCCAAACACCAAAGAAATAATTAATTCCAAACAAAACAAAAATGTGCATTATTATAACAAATAATACCGCTAACTTGAAAAATTAATTATTAGAAAGATCTTACTCGTATTCTTGCCAAAACTAAGTTTTTTGTTGTTGGTTTTTTTTTTGTGTGTTTTTTTTTTTTTTTTTTTTTTGGGGGGGGGGGGGGGGGGTCTTCCTGATGTTCTGTTCTTTACTATACTGATTAGATTATGATTATCGTTCTTGCATCTTTCAAGCATTTAAAAAAAGAAATAAGTAATAAGAGTCAGTCAATTTCTTATGGTTACTCCGATCCTTTTAAAGCAGGGAACTAGAAAATCGGATTATATGCAGTTTCTGAGTTATCAAACAAAGTTCAAGGTCATTGGCGATTCAGGCAACCCATTTCTTTTTATCCGCTAACAGGTTGAAATTAACATTTTGATTATTATTTTTATTTATCATGATTGTTTTTTGAATTTTTTTAAGGGGATTCCGAATTTGAACTCTGTTAATTGTGTATATATATTGTGAAGTATACACTTTACGGTCCAAAACTCAAATTTTTGGTCATGTGATCTCGGGATATAAAAGAGATTTCGCGCCGAAAATCTTTGCAAATTAAAATAGGTAATTAAAGTGATAACATGTTTATTTTCTGTGGTTGATTTTTATGTTCGCGATTTCGTAAAACTGATGTAGATTCAAAAATGAACAAGAATATGGTTTATGTGTACATGTTTTGTTAAAAGATGCAACTACAGAGATGTGGACATCTTCATGATTTTGGACTGCTGACAACTTGATCATTTCATGAGTATAGCTCTATATTGTTTTAAATACCATACAGAGGATTTTTTTTTGTATGAAAATCAATAATGGAAAAACACAAAAATAACAAGGAAAAGCAAAGTATGCAGTCAAAATATTTTGATGCTTAATACATGTAACAATTTGGCACAAATTTGCTAAATTTTTATCTCAAGCAACACTAAGTTTTCATATTTATGTTGCTCAAGACCTGTCTTTTTGTTTCCCTCCTCTGTGGTATTTAAAATTTTATTGAGAGTTGTGAAACTTATTTTTATGCAATTTTTTATTAATTTTCAAAATTTAATGAACAGTTAGGCAGCAACCATTTGATTAAATCATTTTCTGGGGGGGGGGGCTATGGCAACAAGTCGACAACAATTTTTTTCTTTCAATTATAGCATTACATATAGTGGCAGCTAAGGGCGAAACAAACAATTTTTTTTTCTTGGGTCAACAACAAATTATTTTTTTCTCCAAAACTGGGAACAAACTTTTTTTTCCAAAAAAATCCATAGCCCCCCCAGAAAATCAAATGGTTGCTGCCTTAGTTTACTTTTAATTTGTTTTGTGCAATTAAAGATTGAAAAATGCAATTTGGAGATAAATATTTTTCTATAATTTCTGGCTTCACAACCCTCAGCAATGATTAAAATATCTTATTTGATAAGTTTTTCTTTAGGACTGATCAAATATTGAGCATATTCAGATTTTGTACAAAGAATTCCTTTAAAAAAAAATGAAATATACACCTATATAAAATTGTTGAGAGATATATATGAGATAACTGTCATGATCGTAAAACAAATTAGGTTGAAGATAAAGGGAGAATTAAAACTCAATAAGTCGAAGAGGGACGGACAAAATAATGTCAAAATCACCAACCACTAGCCGAAGAGAGACTTGACAAATTATATGCAAAGTCACTTACCACTAGCCAAAGAGAGACTTGACAAATTATATGCAAAATCACTGACCACAAGTCAAGATGATCAGACAAAATAATGGCAAATTCACAGAAATATTAAATCAATACATAACAAACTTAAATCTATGCAAAACAAACCTCTTTAAAACACAGTTAAATGTAATATACATGTACATACAAGCAAAACACTTCTATTTTACAGTGTTAAATGCATCTAATTTTTGCTGTGTTTATAATCATTTGTAGTAATGAATATTTATACCAAAATGCAAATACTACTGGCTGGAGATGTTTCAAGCTGTTGTAGAAAGTTTGGAGATTACTGACAAACTACAATATTTAAGAATTGAAGGCTTCTTTTTGTAACTTCATTGGGATGTTAAAGCTTTGACCGAAGAACATTCTGTTTCCGCGCTAATCATAAAAATTCTATAAATCAACATGATAATTTTACAATACATCATACAGAAAAAAACCATTATATACATGTATGTATCTATCATGCAGTTGTTGAGTCCACCCTCCTCGGTGACCATGACTTTTTAACAAATGAAGCAGCATACTGGTGAATGGTAGCTGATGTACTTTTTATATAGTGTTGTCTGTCCTTGGACTACATGTTCATCAAATGCATCAGTTTTAGGAGGAGGAATATCTTATGCAAAAATTTCTAAAAATAAATATAAATAATTAGGGATAATTTTTCATTTAAATTCTTTATTTTGTGCTTGAAAATAAAAACAGAAATAGTATAAATTGATAATTTTGAAATTTGTACGTTCAAATTTTAATATTTATAACAATCTGTAATTGTTTACAAAAACAATGAATTTTCTAATTTTTGGTCATTAAATTGGTAATTAAATAGTTTTAAAATTTTATTTAACAGTCATTTCAGTAGATATGTAGACTTGGGTCAATTATTTGAATACATATTTTTATAGGTTTCTTTTTTGTTGTTGAGAAAATTACATTTTTTTTGTGTAAACAGAATTCCTTTTCTCCTTAAGTCTTCAGTTACTGTGGTTTTGGGTTACAAAACAGGATGAACTGCCATAGGATTGGTTGAATGCAGTGGTCAGGTGGTCATGTCTTTAGAAGCAATCCTTGAATTTAAATAATTTTTTGTTTCTTTTCAGTTTTGCTCTTTTTTTTGTCACATTTTAAAAAAAAATCTATGTCTTTATTTTGGTTGGTTTGATTAATTAATTATCTTTTTTGGGTTGAGAAAATTCATATTTTTATCAACTTTTTAAAGGTGCGTGTTTAAATTTGTTATAAAAAAAGTAAAAACTTAACAATAAGTGGTTAGATTTAAGGATTGTTTCATCTATTTTTTAGATTGTATTTTTTCATGAACAAATTTTCACCATTGGTTTCAATTTTTGTTTTCAGCCCACATATAGAGAATACATAGCGAATAACATAGAGACATATGGCAATGAACGCAGTAAACGACTTAGTAGCAGTTTTAGGAAACGGCCTACCTCCAGTTGCTCCACGGTAAGTTATATTATTTTACAATCTCTTTTCATAGAAAAATGTAACCTTAATGAATTAGTAAACAAGCAAAAAGTGGTACTGACCAGTAGATTATTGCACATTCTTGTGAAAAAGATGAAATGGTGCTACATTGTAATATATAAAAAAGAAGATGTGGTATGATTGCCAATGAGACAACTATCCACAAAAGACCAAAATGACACACACATTAACAACTATATAGGTTACCGTACGGCCTTCAACAATGAGCAAAGCCCATACGGTCTCTTGATACATAGTTCAAGGGTGCAAAATAAACTCCCAGTCCCTACAGAAACACACAAAACTTATATTGGTATTTTGCACCCATGGTCATTCTCAGTTTAATTTCTGTGTTTTAAAGTTTTTAAAACTTTAATAGTTTTTATAAACTATACTGGATTTCAACCAAACTTGGACAGAAGCTTGTTTATGATCATAAGATAGTATCCAGATGTAAATTTTATAAAAACAAAATACCATTTTTTCCCTATTTTACTTATAAATGGACTTAGATTTTAATGCCAGGAAACAACACATTCACTCTGTGGTTAAAGTTATTAAAATTTTAATAACTTTCTTATACTATTTTGGATTTGTACCAAACTTGAACAGAAGCTTGTTTATGATCAAAAGCTATTATCTAGAAGGAAATTTTGTTAAAATTTTGTACCTGTTTATTTGTATTTTACTTATAAATGGACTTCGTTTTTCATCAAGTTAACATTACATATGTACAGTCTACAGTTAAAGTTTTTAAAGTGTGGGCACTGCATATTGATAATTGCCAAGACATATACCACTGTATAAGAAAGTTTACATGAATTCATTTCTTTTTTCATCTCAGTTTCACCTTAATTAAAAAGTGTTGGTTATAACAGTTGTTAGAAATCAAATCCAGTCAAGATTATCACGGGACCTAGACTCAAAGTGAACAAAAAAAATTATTTCGGATTAGGTTATCTAATGTTCTTTTTTTTTTGTGTTATTTTAAAAAGTGCTCTTTTCTTAGTTTTAAGTTTAAACATATTTCATACCTGTCAACCTGTGACGATGAAAATGCAGGTCATGACCTGCATTGAAGAATCAAATCTCATGCAGGTCATAACGCGTACGAACTTTTTCGAGCTGAATTTCAGTATTTATGGTACATTTTCTTATAACGTATATCAAAGATACCAAAACATCAATGCATGTTCACTTCGTTAAGTCATTTTAAATCTTATTAAATATTATTTCATTGCACTTTCAAAGATTTTTATAAATTTGTGTAACTAAGTCTTATGTGCTTTACTTTTTGAGAAAAAATACTACAATCATCAAACACTAGAATTTAATGTAATTCTTAAATGTTTGAGACTATTGACTATGTAGCCTTTAACCATCAAATTTTTCATTTATATATGTGGTGGTGTTTAACGACCTTGACTGGCCTTTCAGCCCTCGCACGGTCGTGTAAACAAGGAAATTAGACTATGATAAAATATAGTAATACAGTTCAAGGAAGTATAAATGTAAAAAATAATTTTCAACTTTTTTTAAAAAAATGTATAAAGGTATAAAAATAATGAAAAGTTATTTTTCAATATGTATTTGAATTTTATATTTTTATGATTTAATCTTTTTCACCCATAAAACGTAAATATAAGGAATAATTTTGAATGGTGACAAATAAGGGGAAGTAACTCTAGTTCAGTTTGTAAACCATTGTGCAATTTATTTACGACCTAAAGCTAAGGTAATTGGTGTTAATTAACAGTGTGTTTGACACCAAAGCTGTCAAGTGAAGCCATGCACTTAATGGGTCACTTAATTTGACAGTTTACATAGCTAGATGAACATCCTGTTCATGGAAGAATTACGAGTTTGCCGGTATTTCAAAGGAATATTACTTATGAAATCAATCTCAAGGCTAAGAAATACTGGTGAAATTGGGACATTTTCTGAATTCCCGGGTTATTTCAATGACCCGGCGGGTGTTCCGGGTGATCCCTCAGAATTGTGAAAATCTCGGGTCACACCCGCAGAATACGGGTCAGTTGACAGGTATGATATTTACTTACATTTGATTGGGAAACAAGTTGTTGCAACTTATATTAATCCATTTCCACACTTTAGACACTCTTGGATGTTTTTAAAATATGTACATGATTGGGTGTTTATGAAAAAAATCCACCTCAAAATTAATAAATCTATTTTACAATGGTTAAGACTTCTGAACTTCTGACAAATTCACCCAACCCCATCAAAAAAAGCATTTATGATTAATATGTCAACAGTATTGAGTGAGAGAGAAAAAAAGGTTTTAACATGTTTTCACTATCAAACTTTTTCTTTGATGTAGATTTTATTTTAAGGAGAAATATAGGTTACAATTCCACAGTTAAAGTGGAAAAAAATCAAATGTTTAACAAATTGTTTTAAAAGATTTAAAGGAATTTCAGACATAAATTTGTTATTTTGCTGAAGGATTAAAAAATAAAGGGGACTTAATTTGCACGTTTCATTTTTTGTCTCCCCTTTAAACATAATATTGCTTCAACAATTCATTTAATTTTAAACAAAATAGAGTCGACCGAAATAAAAAAGTTGTCATTGATCTATTCAAGTCGATAATTAAACAGCGTTGGCTAATTTTACGACTTGTAAACCAATATAAAAGTTTGAATGTTTCATGTGTTATTATCTCCTTACACTTGTCAATGTTAAATAAATAATATCTGACATGGAAATATAATGACTTATTAAAGTCAATAATTAGTTTTCAAAATCGGCTAACTTTATGACCCATGTATACACAGTACATGTACATGTATATAAAAAGCTCAGAAAGAACTGCATAAAATTGTGACAACTTTTGTCTTCTAAAAAGGATTTAATATTAAAGTACAAAAATGGACAGTCGGTATTCGAATTCGTCAAAATTATCTCCCCATTATGCCAGCTAATTTTTACAATCATCAAACTGGAAGCCATTGTATGGATAAATGGCTGCTAGTTTAGCTCATGAAAACTGATAAAACATTTTCCACATACATGTAGCACCATTATGATCCTAATATATGCCAGTTGTATTTTAAATGTATCCATTAGCTATTGAGCATCATTTCTGCATTTAGTCAACTTAGGACTATTGTCCGAAGGGCCAAGTGAGCTTTTCTCATTACTTGGACCCCATGGGAAATACATACAAATATCTTCTTTTAGAGAACTACTGCCATGGAATGAAACCAAACATGACATGAATGTTCTTTATGAGATGCTGACCAAGTTTTGTTACTTTGTAGCCGATCCATTATCCAAGAGGGCCGCCAGCAGGGGACTTAATTAAACATAGGACCCTATGGAAAAAACATACAAATGTCTGAATGGTATGAATGCAAACAAAGCAATATTAAACCAAATTTGGCCTCAAACATCATTATAAGTTTCTGTTACAATTTTTCCATTTTTCCATATTATTTCAAAATCCCAAGTAGAATCAGGTGAACGACACAGTCTCCTGAGAGCCTCTAGTTTTAATAGCTTGCCATTTGCCGGAAATATTTTCCTTATGCAAAGTGACCTTAGCTTAATTGAACCTGCTCGTAAAAATCTAGTGATCGCAATAAGCATGGATCTGTCACTGAAATAAGCTATTAATATATGATTGTACATGTTAAACATGTGCTCAATACCCATGCTTTTTTGTTGATTGTTGACAAACAGGTGTCAATCGTGAAACTGTGGCTTCACAACACGAACTTTAATAACCTGCCATATTTTCACAACAACACTGACTGAACGGAAAAAAATTGATGATTGTACGAAATTTATGCGCTAAAAAATGATAAAATCGTGCACAAAAGACTAAGTTTATCATGTATATGCATTGGTTCAAGAATTGGAATAATATTATTTTTCATCTTGTCTCTCGTTTCATATGACTTTAACATTAAAAAAACTTTCTTAAACTATCCTAGATTTGTACCAAACTTGGACAGAAGCTTGTTTATGAGTATAAGCAGGGGGGATCGTAAAAAGGGGGGGTTCCAACTATATGCTCCCATTCAAATGCATTGATCGTCCCCAAAAAAGGAGGGGTTCTAACAAATTTTACCATTCTTGAGTTATGTCCCTTTATAATGTTATATCATCTAAGTCTCATGGACAAATTAGTTTATATTTAAAGTCTTTGATTAAAATTAATTAGACATCAATATCCTTCATAGAATTTTATAAAATGTTGGTTAGGGAGCTACCATTTGATTTTTATGGGGGGGCTAGGATGAAAAATTTTGTCCTGCATTTTTTTTTAGTTGTAATCTCTGTCCTGCCTTTTTATTTTTCACTCTATTCGGTCCTGCCTTTTTTTTATTAGTTTATCCTGACTTTTTTTTACCTAAATTGTCATCCTGCCTTTTTTTTTTTGCAAAGTGTCTCATCCTGCCTTTTTTTTTTACTCAAAACTCCTGTCCTGCCTATTTTTTTCAAATTTCATCCTAGCCCCCCCATAAAAATCAAATGGTAGCTCCCTTATTGATTTTATGGATGTATGGGGGTTGGTCAGGCGGGCAGCCGCCAAATTACTCATGAACTGTTCAACCAAAGCTTTTATTAATAATATGTTGTTACTGACAACCAAATTGAGGTCAAGTTCAATAATGATGATTTTGACTTTTCCTGTTTTAGGAGTTATGGTTCTTGAAAGATTGAAAAATGTGTTTCCAATCGTGTCATGCATTTACTCATTAACACTGTTCAAGCAAAGCTTTTCAAATTTATATATGGTGTTACTGATGACAAAATGGAGGTCAAGTAGTATAATGAGGATTTTTGCTTTTATCGATCAGGAGTTACAGTTCTTGAAATATTAAAAAAATCGTGTTTCTGGTTGTGTCTGCATTTACTCATGGACCATTCAACCCATGTTTATTTAATTTTAATATGTTGTTACTGATGACAAAATGATGGTCAACTTTGATATTCATGATTTTCACTTATATTGATCTGGAGTTATGATTCTTGTAAGATTGAAAAAATTGTGTACCATAACTTGGAAAATTAAAATGTCAAATGTTGACGAAACAGACGAAAAAGACCCATGCTGTATCAAATATTCAATCAAAATTCAAATTGAGAGCTGTTTTAAGCTTAAATGTTGTTTATACACTTGCTCAACTGTTTGATCTCTGCAAGACAATCTGGTTTGCTGTCTCCTGTTTTCATTGTTTCCCACTATCCACCAACTAAGAACATTGATTGATGAAAAGGAATAAATTTTGTCTCCAAAAAATACCCTGACTAAAATATTTTCTAAGTTGCAAATAGATATATTCCGGAGGGGCAGAGAATATTCTTATTTATTTATGACGTATTCATATATTGATGTCATTATTATAAGTCTTGGTTTTATTTCAAACTGGCCAATATAATGAGTAACCAAAGAATCTTCATCCAGGTCAGGATACAGATGAAAATTGTTTTGTACATTTTACCTATCAGAAAATGTATGCCCAATAATTCTAGCATTCATCAAGTTCAAGATTTATACGTAGTCTTTTGAATGCAAACCTGCCCATATTAAGATAATTGAATAAAAAACACAGCAACAACAGTGATCTGGAAGGTTTCTTTCACTATGGGCCCAGGGCCCCTCAAAAATAAATTCAATGGGCCATTTTAAAAAATAATGGGCCATGTTGTCAATGAGTGGGCCATTTGAGTTGTCTTCTGTAAAAAAATAAAAAGTATCATTATTTTTTGACAAAGAGGTGTTGGTACTTTAATCTATATGATTTTAAATAATATCATGGATATTGTTCCTGTGATTCTGTAATTTCAATGAATATACAATAACTTCTTCCAAAATGGACAATATTAAAGATAACCTGTATTTACAATGTTTAAACTGGTACTGTTGCCTTGGCTTGTTCATGTTCATGGTTGTTTTTTTTAACATTAAATTTGGGTCTTCGTCGATACCATATCTGTATCTGTATCTGTATAAGGAATTCCCTCCTTTAAAGGAGCACTTCTTTTCAGAATCGGTTTAAAAGTTCACAATATATATTTACAGGACTATATTTACAGGGGTGTTCGGTATTCAAGAAAAGCAAAAATCTACGCCCGTGGGGTGAATGTTGGCTACATTCAATGGCCCTTTCGTTTGTTTGACGGTAGAGCTTTCAAAAGTTCATTTCTTTTGGTATGTAAAGCATAGCACAGTTTTCTATTTATATACTCTACTTTGAAGCAGTTGTCCATACATTTGCATCTACAGCCACATGCGCATAATAATCTACTTGGATCTAAAATAAGCTGTTTATTTATTACTAAGCTGGTTAGGTTAAAGCATTTATCACAGTTTTTAATGCTACGAAGAAAGCAGTCTAATTCATGCAAGTATGGTATACGAGTGTTATTCAGAGGTTTACAGTCTAGAATAAAATGTTCAACAGTTTCTGAATTTTCATTGCAGAGAAGACACGTTGGATCTATTGAGTTTTGGTTAAATGCAGCCTTATTGCTTTGCAGGTAATAAGTTCCTGTTAATAGCTTTAATTTTGGTTGTAGGCGGCTAATATCTTGTGCAGAGGTACCAACACTTGCAAGACATGGATGAGTATTGTGCCATAGAGTATTATTTGCAGATAAATTGCGAAGAGAGCTGAATAATGATACTTTTGTCCTGAGTTGTTCATGCCAAACGTTGTCCACTGCCTTCTTAACACTTGCTTTCCATTTGTATCTGCTGACTGGGTTCTGTATAAGTTCATGAGCTGATTGTAGATTGTATTGTGCAAGTAAGCAACGTATTTTAGAAAACCAGTTTTTGGAGTTAAATCCAGATATCGAGAGTTGTCTTTCTGCCAGATCTTTTTCGAGAGATGATTCCATACCACAAATCTTGTTGTATATGTTTAAGGCTGCTTTGTGTATAATGCCTTGGAGTGGTATAACTCCTGCTATAGTATAAATTGCTGCATCCGCAGTGTTGTTGGGAAGCGACAAGATTTGTTTAATTGATTTTCGATAGAATACTTCTAGTGGCTCTAAATGTTTATTGTCTGGAAGAAGAATGTCAATTCCATAGATAAGAACTGGAAGAACATAAACGTTGAAAATGTGAAGACAAGTTAGTGGGTTTAGCCCGTTCTTTCCATGCAGACCAGCCCCATCAGGCTATACATAGTTCGTCTTGCCTTTGAGATGTTTTCATCAACGTGAATGCTGATAGTTTTTTTTAAATCAGAGCTGTGTTTTATGCCAATATGCACAGCTGAATCTGGCTCATTCATTTTTATATTATTAATTTTGAAGTTGAAGCCTGTATCTTTTTAAGGTGGTTCGTGTTTTAATATGACACTTTTGGTTGGTTGGAGTGAGTATTTCTCTTGCATGCTGTAATTCTCAACCGTGCTTATCATTGTTTGGAGGTCATTAGGAGAATTGGCAATGAGAGCAACATCATCTGCGCAAGTCGGGGATCCACAGTATATATTTCCGATGTAGGTACCAAGGCCGCTGTTTTCTAATTGGTCCAATACATCATTGATGTAAACTTTGTACAGTTCAGTGCTTAATATCCCACCTTGTCTTACTCCTTGTTGTACAGGGAATGGTTTTGACATTAGACCGTTCCATTTAATAGAGGTTGTGGCGTATGTACTCAGTTGGCGGATAAGTAGCCAGAGGGTCCCACCTACTCCTGATAGAAAGAGTTTACGATGTAAGCTGTTAAGATTGACAACATCAAATGCTGATTTGGCGTCTAGCAGAGCAACAAAAACAGGCATCTTTTGGTCCATTGATTCTGCTATGGATTCTAGGAGGATGAGGGCACTGTATAGAGGAGATACCCCAGGAGTGAAACCTCTTTGTAATCGGTTTTGGAGAATATCAATGATGTCTCTTAGCAATTTCCTCAGTAGTATTTCCAGGATTTTTCCAATAATTGGGAGTACAGTGATTCCTCTATAATTTTTTGCCTCATTTGGTAGTCCTTTGTTTTTGAATATTGGTGTTAAGATTCCATGTTTTATGCAGTCTGGTATGGTTGCAGAGGAGCAGATGTTGTTGATTATAGATGTTATTGCCTGCAGTAATGTATCTCCACCATATTTGATATGTTCTGCTGTAATACCGTATATATCAGGTGCCTTGTTGGTATTCAGTTGGTTTATGGCTTTGTCAATTTCTTCAGCTGTGAAAGTTAATGGTACAGCATTTTGTTTGCAGATTTCTTCGATAATGTCTATGTCAAATTCTTTGTTGGTATGATCGGAGTTTGTGGTATTAGACTCAGGTGTTGCGAGCTTGCTGAAATGCTCGTTCCAACCTTTTAGTATTTCTTCCCGAGAAGAGTAGGTTTTGTCTTCTACAGTCAGATCTGATATGGAAGATTTTTTGGTTTTCCTTTGTGCATTTACAAGTTTATGGAATATTTTGCTATCTCTTTGCTTAGCGTTCATGATCTTCTGTAGCGATTCATCTCGTTGTCGCGCAATTTCTTGTCTTCGCGCTTTGCGCAGTTGCTTTTTAGTTTTTTTCCTTTCTTGCATAGTTTCACCAGCCGTTGGTTTTCCTTCCAGTTTCCATTTATCAAGTGATGATTTATTCATTTTCAGTGAGTGTTCAATTTCATCATTCCAGATATGTCTGTTTCGTTGAGTTGAAATTTTAGATGGTGGTACTATATTTTTTTGAGCTGTAACTATGGTTTCCATAAGTCTTGTTATTGCGGTCGAATCATTCAAGTAGTCTATGGGATTTTCTTGAAGGCATTTGTTTAAACTATCTTGGTATTGTTGTAAATCTATTTTATCCCATTTGATTTTATTTGACACTACTGGTTGGTCTTGTTTTTTCTTGCTAACAATCTCGGTTTCAATTTCCGTTAAAAGAGGATAGTGGTCAGAGGTGTTGTTTGACAACATATCCAGTCTAATGGTGTTGTAGACTTTTTCGGCTAGGCTGTCGTGTACAAAGATATAGTCAATTGTTGATGTTTCATTGCCATTTGGATGAATAAATGTTAATGGGGTTGGTTTAAACATTAGCTTTTTAGAACTTATGAAGTCTTCGAGTTCCTTTATCCGTGCTGATTTATTAGTTGTTTTCATCAGATCACAGTTCCAATCTCCACATAGGACAGGTGTACATGTGTCGGAGTATTTGAGAATTATCTCGTGGAGCTGGTCGAGACATTCTTTGAACTGTTCGTTTGCCTGTTTTGACCCTCTACATGGCATATAAGCACAGATTAACAGGATCGGCTTTGGTTTTACATTTATCTTTATACATATAATTCTCTCTGAGCCATCATTAATTTTTTCTACAAGATGATCTAGATGTTGTTTCCAAAGTATGGCTACTCCACCATATCCTCTAGGTTTTTGTGTTGGAGGTATAGGGTTGTTTTCGTCAACTGACTTGCATGTCCAAGATGTTTTGTTAAAGAGCTCTCCAATATTGTTCTGTTCAAACTTGAATAGCCAATGTTCCTGAATACATATAAAATCGGTAAAATCTAAAATGTCTTTTATACAAGCTTGGGAGTTATATACATTTTTACAATTGAAGGAGGATATTCTAAGTAGAGTTGAAGTAGAGGCATCATGTGCTATGTGATCCTCTGGATGTTCTGGCAAAGTCCTAAAAAAGTGTCCGGCTTATTTGTTGGATAATCCTCAGTGTTTGAGCTGGGCTCAATAACTTCCAGTGATATTTGATTTCTATCAACCTTTGGAACTTCTTTGTCAGGTATAGATTTCTTAACTTTGTTTGTGCAGTCTTGATCCTTGTGTAACGTACTGCTGACTTCCTCAGGTTCTGTTTGGAGTTCTTGTTGTGATATTTTGATTTCATTTACTGTGTTAAGACGTACAGATGTAGCTGTAGAATTTAAAATAGTTGGAGATGTTGCCATGTTTGAAGTTGCATTTTCTGTCGGAGGTGTAGTTGTGACAGATTTATGCGGATGATTGACAGTATTGGTTGCTTGAGGCCCTGTTGTGGAATTAATATCGGTATTTACGGTTTGATTGTGTTTGTTGTCATGCCTGAAGTGCAGGTTTGCTCCTGTGAATGTTTGCTGGGCTGGCTGACGGTTATGCTGGTTGTTGACCATTGTTTGATGATGGAAATAAGATGGAGGCGGAATATTGGAAGGATGTGGAGGTAATCCATGCATGTTTGGAAGGTAAGCTGGCATGTGTTGTGGTTGACCTGGCCAATTGGTGTTCATTGGTCTGCACTGATGGGGATATGTAGGTGGTCTAGCCATGTAGGCAGGGCCCTGTGGAATTGGGTACTGGAAGTGGCTTGTATGATATGGCTGATAGTGTGGCCTAGCTGATTGTGATAATGTCAGTTCTAGAGTTCTGAGCCTCTGTTGAATGGACTGCAGTTCCATGTCGTGCATTTGTCTATATAACTGACGAGTATTTTCAATATGGGTTATTCTATCTTTGATGATGTTATTTTCCAATGATGAGATATAAGTATCCATACTATTTGTGTGTTGAGGAGTATACACTGGTTGATTTTCTTGAAAGATAGGTGGAGGTTGTTTGTTCATGGTTTCAGTCGAGCCTGAATGTTGTGTACCTACAATTTTCATCCTCAGTATCTTATTTGAGCTTTCCAGTTCTTTTACTTTGGCCTCCAGACTGAGGGAGTATGTTTTTAGGTGTGCCTGGTCTTTCAGTGCATCATTAATAGTCACTTTTTCCTTTTTTAATTCCTCTTCCATTTTACGCAGTTTGCCTTCCTTATGCCGTAATTCTTTGTCAGATAAGGAAATGTCATTTCTTGTGCCTGTTATTGGGACTCTGTTTGTAAGTGACAGATGTGACTGTTCAGTTGGTTGAGGCAGGTCCTCTATTTGATCTCTGATGACTGTTTCCTCATTTAAGATAGCCCTGGCAGCGGAGACACAAGAAAGTGGTGATGCTACATCTGGAATGACAACTGGCATAAGTTTCTTGACTTTTTGTGTTTGCTTAGTTGGTATATTTCCATCAGCTGGTATAGAGTCTCTTGCATTACATATGGTGCATGTGTACTGGATGTTGTTCGACTCTTTTTCCAGTTCTTCAATTTC
Organism: Mytilus edulis; assembly: GCA_019925275.1. NCBI lineage: Eukaryota > Metazoa > Mollusca > Bivalvia > Mytilida > Mytilidae > Mytilus > Mytilus edulis. Next base: position 109,134,343 of record CM034351.1, read on the forward strand.
TGATTTTTTTAGCTTTTCACAGGCATAGTGAATCCAATGGCTGCCTTTAATGCAGAAGACGCCTCGTGAAAGTAGTGTTCGGTTACATTTAGGACAAATATTGTCTGGAACTGATCTGTCAGTGCCTTTGTTAACTGTGTCTTGGTGGTTTTTGTTAGCCACAGTCAGCTCTTTAGAGAATGTGTTGGTAGTCACAGATTGATCTTCGGATGCACTGTTGTTCAGGATAGCAGGAGGAGATGTTTTATTTATTTTCTTTGCAGATGTTTGTTGCAATTTAATACATTCTTCCCTAATTTTCTTATTGACAGATGAGTAGTCTTTGATGCTGTCCATTTGTTTGGATATAGCCTGTAATTCATCAAAAAACATGTGGTGGTTACGTCCATTCACTTCCACTCTGCAGGTGGTATTATATAGGTTGATTCTGTAATGTTGACGCAAGTTTTGATTGCATTTAACTGCAATAGATTGTTCTACCACCTTACCAGATTTGTCCTGTTTATCATGTATGCTGCATGTGAGATCAGTATGTGCCTCAAGATGTTGAAGTAGAGTTTTGCTGAAATGCAGATAGGTTGCTGCAGAGAATTCCAAGATAATGTTACCATGTTTATATTGTAAGTCTACATCCGTTGGTCGTATGGTGGCGTCCACTATTTTCCCGATGGCTTTTTGCTCATTCAATAAGTAGGATTTTACTGAGACGTTGACTTTAGATGGAGTGAAGACTTGTGTAGGTATCCGGTCTCTAGTTGGTCGTAAACTTGCCATAATAGAATGATTGATTTTAGATATATGTTTTTATCAGATGAAGCTTGAGATGATGGAATAGCGTGGTGACATCCACACTTACCAAGGAGAATATTTGTTTCTGAACAAAGTTGAAGTTGGGTTGTATCGAAGGTAAGATATTGGTATAGCGTGGGAGCATCCACACTTACCACGTTGTTTAGAGCTGCTGTTAATTGATTTTTATTTATTTATTTTTATTTTGTAATAGACAAGAGAATTTCGCCTAATTCCACAACAGGTCGGACCTCTAGAATAATATCTGTGAAAAGATGAATATTTTGGTGAATATTTTGGTATAGCGTGGTGACGTCCACACTTACCACTTAACGTAATACTGATATCCACAAGAGAGGAGTTAAGTGTAATTACAGCCAGATGTGTTTGAAATAAGAAGCTTAGCGTTTAGACTATATATTCCCGTATTTGGTATAGCGTGGTGACATCCACACTTACCACTAGAGATATTAACAATGTCCACAATAAGAAGGTCTGTAAATATTGAGTCAGCTGTGTTTTAGCTAGAATGAGAGGCTAGCTGAAGATTTCCTGGATTATATGTGTATCTTTGGTATAGCGTGGTGACGTCCACACTTACCACAACACCTGAGTCTAATACCTGATGCTGTTTGAGTTAATGTGTCCTATAATTGTTTCGAGGGGAGCCACAGAAGTATTCTATCTTTCACGAAGATTATGATGTTAAAATTACCTCCTTTGATTAATTATATCTGGTATAGCGTGGTAACATCCACACTTACCATGTAATGATGCTGTATGAGTTATAGTTTCAGTGTTAATTATATATAAATTGGTATAGGTTTAGCTTGGTTAGTTCTGTTTTAAATGAAATCTTGATACCGCTTTTTTTGGAAAGCTACTACGGATACAAATTTTATTGATAAATCAGATAGATGAGGTGGAATTGGAATAGCGTGGTGACATCCACACTTACCAGTATTATGTAACGCAGAGTTATTTTTCTGGTATAGAAAAAGTTCTGTTTTAAATAAAAACTTGATACCGCTTTTTTGGAAAGCTACTACGGATACAAATTTTATTGATAAATCAGAGAGATGAGATGGAATTGGTATAGCGTGGTGACATCCACACTTACCAGTATTATGTAACGCAAAGTTATATTTCTGGTATAGAATAAGTTCAGTTTTATATGAATGTTGATACAGCTTTTTAAGAAAGCTACTATGGATACAAATTTTATTGATAAATCAGATAGATGAGATGGAGTTGGTATAGCGTGGTGACATCCACACTTACCAGTGTTATGCAATGCACAAGTATTGGTATATATATGGTAAATTAGTATGAATTATGCTGTAAGTGAAATATTGTTGCTGCTTTTTCGGAAAAGCTACTACGGGCACATAAATTTTATTGACAAATCAGGTAAAATAGGTATTGGTATAGCGTGGTGACATCCACACTTACCAGTGTTGTGTAGCGCACAATTTAATTCCTGGTATAGAGAAGCTTAGTAATAAATCAGCTTTAAGTGAGATCTTGATACAGCTTTTTGTTTTTGTTTGAAAGTTACTAGGGCGGCGGATTATATTGATGAATCTGTTTTGGTTTAGCGTGGATACATCCACACTGGCATGTACTAAAAGGTGGAGTGGAGTGGAGTGGAGTGGAGTATTGGAGTGGAGTGGAGTATTGGAGTGGAGTGGAGTATTGGAGTGGAGTGGAGTGGTGGAGCGTTGGAGTGGAGTCATGGAGTGAATTTTGGAAGTATTCGAAATAATCAGGAAATAGCTCTTACTACTCGTAACAACGGTCAAACAGGTGGTTAAAGAGATAAATCGGGAAATAGCTCTTACTACTCGTAACAACGGTCAAACAGGTGGTTAAAGTGACAGCGCAAACGTCCCGCGCCGGGCTAGATACATTTTCCTTATATATTTTTAATTGGAAGAAACACACTATTGTCATTAAATTAACATGTAAGATAAAATCAAAGTGAAAATGTTTATTGGCAATTTAATTTTATCATATCAATAGTCAATTGATAACTAAAATATCAATATATATTTTTTTTTATCACAAGATGATTGTTTAGCCTCTGTTAGATTCTAACATATTTTGCCAGGTAAAGACATACATTTTTTTAACTAGGGACTAAGCCTACAACATTTGAAAATTAACATAAGCGCTATATATATTTTAATAATTTTTTTGTGAGCTCGTCCAAAATAAATTTTAACTGCATAGGTTACTGGACCTTTGCTTCCCCTTCTTATTAGAAATACACTATAATTTAGGATAGTAAAATAAATTACACAATTGACAACACTATCCCCCCTCCATCTATGCTGTCATAAAATGCTAACCCAAACATTGTCCAACTTTGATAAATTATCAAATATGTCAAGTTAATTTCACTCCATGACTCCACTCCAACACTCCACCACTCCACTCCAATACTCCACTCCACTCCACTCCACCTTTTAGTACATGCCATCCACACTTACCACTGATGACTAATGGGACTACTTAAATTTTATTAATAGCAAATCAGTTACGATTGGATTTGGTATAGCGTGGTAACATCCACACTTACCACAGACTTGGATAAAATTGATAAAATTGGTAAAATGTTGTAAAATTAGGTATCCTATATACACTTACTTAAGAGTTGTCTACAGTATGTCTTTGATCTCTGTAAGTAGGTTGGTATTGGTGTAGCGTGGGAACATCCACACTGACCACAATATATTTCTTTATAGAGTACTTTAAGGTAGAATTTAAACAAACCAGCAATCAAATCTTATTTGTAGTACTAGTTTATGTAACCAAACTGTATTTAGTAAATATCTGGGATGAATCCCGTCCTGATAAAGTTCAAAGTTATAGGATAATTTGGAAGCAATTCCTTGTCCTCTACGTGTAGTGTGTTTAGGGTTAACACATAGGTTTACATTAAAGTCTGGTGATGTGACTCTCAATGATCGATTTAGTTTGTTAATCTCAGCGTTGAGAATGTGGATCTGATGGAGTAAGTTATGGTCTTGTTCAATTACATCCTCAGGATTGGGTACCTTTAGACTTTCGTTGTATTTGTATATGGAGTATACTGGGATATTCAGGAAGGTAACCCGGCAGGATGGAAATTTTTCAATGAAGCTTATAATGTCTCTGTACAGTTTTAGTACTAGATCTATTGAACTATTATTTGAAGATGTTAGAGATATAGAGCCACCTCGGTGTTTAGTAGTCAGGTTGCATGTAGCTGCCCATACATATAGATGAATATCTCCAAAGTTTTTGATCTCGGTTTTAAAATTTTCTTTTAACCAATCAACACACTGTTGTGTAGAGGCCCCTGGTTTGCATTTAAAGACAATTTTGTCATGGATTGAGTTGTCCGATTGGATTTCTCTTTCAAGCCTTGTTCCTTTGCTATCAGATAACAAGATAGGAGTTCTTCTTTGGATACCTTGTACTGTAGGTTGCTGCCTTGCAATGTATTTTCTAAGTTTGTTTGTTGTCATTAGTAAATTGCAGATTATAATATATAAGCGATATGAAGACTAGTATGGCAATGAAATGTTCAAGTATGAGATGATTGTACAAATGTTCAATGAAAAAATGGCGCCAAATTTCTGCACGGACTTAGTGGGTCGCCATATTGGATTTACTAGGCTGGCATAAAAAGTTCTGGTAAATTAATAAAAAGTTTATAATATCACTAAAATGATGCACAAGCGGTGATAATAGTAAAATCTAGATGATTATAAAGAGGCACAGGGTAGACAAGCCGTAGCCAACACTCACGCCACGACGCGCGGTTGAGACAGTTACATGGACATAAAATTATTATTTACAGTTTATATGGTCTATATTACAGTTCAAAGTGTGTAAGGTAACTAATAAAATGTAAGTTTAAGACTTTGGGTGCAATGTAACACTTAAAACATTCAAAATTCTGTGCTGCTAAAAAATCCCTCCACCATTCATGAATCTCGTTTGTTTTACTTATTCCAGACGTTCCGTATTAGAGGACATTTCAGGCACTTCCTCTGCACTTCTTGTATTATTATTATTACTTCATCACGATGACAAGATTAACAGTAGAGAGTACCATTAATTGATAGAACAAAACAATATTCGCTAAAGACATGTTAACAAACAACTTCCGAAGCAAGGTTGTCGGCTCTCCCGGACATTCCCGAAGTCCTGCGTTTAACACCCTTGCCTTCAGCCGTACTCACACCGTGCAAGATCTTGCAGAGATTAAGCATCCGCAGCGCATGCATACATTTTTTCGTTAATTGCATAAACATATATTTAAAACATGTTTTTGTATTAACTTTAACGGTTCATTTTTAAATATACGACAATTTGTAGCCGTTTGACCATTCTGTGGAAAGTGCGTACATGCGAACTACTTTGTTTACGTTTTCCAAGTTGGCGGCCGCCAGCGTACAAACCCTTTTTTTTTTACAATGTACACAAAATGTACATTCCATTTATTGGTTGGATCATCTAGCTACTAATGGCTAGTTTACAGAAAACCAGGCATATATAATACTGTTATATTCCACTGACCATATATTATATGATTATATAATTTTTATTTTTGTGTTTTTGTTGAATTTATGCTATTTTGGTGTCCTTGTCTTCAATTTTCCCCCCTTTAAGACTGGCATGTGTAGGCTGAAGGTAAAGACACAGAAAAGTGCAGGGGGAAATCATGATCAGTATCCCTCTTTTGTTGACTAGCTGTATATTTTAAAATATATAGTGCTGATTCTGATGATAGATAATTATTTTTTTAGGTTTCTTGTACTAAGTAACTGATTATCATGACACTGTCATAACATGATGTGCCAGGACAGGCAGGAGTAGTGAGGAGTAGCAGTTTTAAAAATTTATCGTGGGAAATGATAATTTCAATAGTATTTTATCTTTTGGTAAGTTTTAAATAGTCTAATATATAAAATAATTAGAATTTTGAATGTATACATGAGGGTTTGGATGGGGTTAGATGATTTAAGAATAATGCCCTTAAAAAAATAATAACGGGTAAAAAAAATGAAAAATTAGAGAAAAAAGGGCAGGGTTAATTTTTTGAAGATTAGAGAAAAAAGGGGCTAATTTTTGAAGATTAGAGAAAAAAGGGGTGAAAATTAAATGTTTACAGAATATATAACAGCCCCCCCTTCAATCCAGACCCTCATACATACATACATGTACATATATTAGAAGTTGAAATTTAGAACATCATTTTTTTGTCAAAATAGGACAAGTGAATTCATATTTAAAGTGTAAATTAAGTTTCTACTATAAAGAAATAAAATTTAATGACAAGAGTGCACACACTGAAATGTCTCGCCTTCTTTACTAATCATTGATATTATGTTGATAGTCCTAAGTATAAACATAAAGCTTTAACAACTGCCAAAAAAACTTAACATAAACCAAGATAGCTAAACAAAGACAAATGAACCATGAAAATGAGGTCAAGGTCAGATGAACCATGCCAGGCAGACATGTACAGCTAAAAATGCTTCCATACAATAAATATAGTTGACCTATTACTTATAGTTTAAGAAAAACAGACCAAACACACAAAAACTTAACACTGTGCAATGAACCGTGAAATTGAGGTCATGGTCAAATAAAACCTGCGGGACTTACATATAGATCATAAAATATTTCCATACACCAAATATAGTTGACCTTTGGCATATAATATTAGATAAAAAGACCAAAACTCAAAAACTTAACTTTGACCACTGAACCATGAAAATGAGGTCAAGGTCAGATGACATCTGCCCGCTAGACATGTACACCTTACAATCATTCCATACAACAAATATAGTAGACTTATTGCACAAAGTATGGGAAAAATAGACCAAAACACAAAAACTTAACTATAACCACTGAACCATGAAATTGAGGTCAAGGTCAGATGACACCTGCCAGTTGGACATGTACACCTAACAGTCCTTCCATACACCGAATATACTAGCCCTATTGCTTATAGTATCTGAGATATGGACTTGACCACCAAAACTTAACCTTGTTCACTGATCCATGAAATGAGGTCGAGGTCAAGTGAAAACTGTCTGACGGGCATGAGGACCTTGCAAGGTACGCACATACCAAATATAGTTATCCTATTACTTATAATAAGAGAGGATTCAACATTACAAAAATTCTGAACTTTTTTTTCAAGTGGTCACTGAACCATGAAAATGAGGTCAAGGACATTGGACATGTGACTGACAGAAACTTCGTAACATGAGGCATCTATATACAAAGTATGAAGCATCCAGGTCTTCCACCTTCTAAAATATAAAGCTTTTAAGGAGTTAGCTAACGCCGCCGCCGCCGGATCACTATCCCTATGTCGAGCTTTCTGCAACAAAAGTTGCAGGCTTGACAAAAAACTAAGGTCATATATAAATGTAAAATACTGCAATCTTTTGAAACAGATAAAATAATGTGAAATGGCAATTTTAGACCATGAAATATAGTCCTCATTAAAATGGATTATTTCTGTAATATGCTAGAAATATAGGTAGGGTTAAACAACCCTACTTTTGTACTTGAATGTTGGTTTGATAGTAAACTGATGTGCAATTTTATATGACTGTAAATGAGAATTTTGATTATTTTTGTCAAAATAGTCAATATTTAGAGAGTGTGTTCAAACTTCAGATTACCAAAAAAACATATTCTAAGTATGAAAATAAACAGTTTTTCTAAGACTTGCTGATCTTACTCTTTCATTCATATTATTACATTCAATTTTGGCAAAAAATGACAAACTATAGCAAATTTATAGCAACTCAATATTGAAATCTGTCACTAATCATGTGTATTCTTCAAATATCTATAAATTTGTGATTTTTCTTTTCTTGAAGTTGGAAAGAATTTGAGATTTGAGCCACTATAAACATACATGTATAATATCACTGTACTAGTATACATGTTTTTTAAGGGGACAGCTGGACACCGCCTCCTGGTGGGGGAGTTTCTTGCTACATTGAAGATCCATTGGTGGCCTTCAACTGTTGTCTGCTCTATGCATGGTCTGGTTGTTGTCGCTTTGACACATTCCCCATTTCCTTTCTTAATTTTATGTATAAAAAATATCTCTGCATATCTGAAGCCCCAGACAAGTAAAATTTCTTTTGGGCTAGTAAGTTTTTGCAAAACTTTGTTTGAACCAATGTCAGATTATTGGTCTTTGGACTAGTAGTTGAGAAAAGATTTTGGTGTAGACTGTATATATATATATCACATTTCCTTTATCAAAAGTTTTTTTCAAGCAGAAAAAATGAATGGGTTGAAGAAAAATTATTGAAAGTTACATTTGTCAAAATTAAATATTTGCGGAATATATGCTCTTTTTAAAGGCCTCCTCTCATGCTTGTTTCTAGCTATAAATTGCACTTATCAAAGACTTAGACAGACAAATGTTTTATTTTACTAAACACATAAATATATATATATTATATCAGATTTTGAATTATTTCTTCTAGAATGGTGTTTTTCTATGCATTCTACAAACTAGTTTTCTGTAAACAAAGCTCTAAAATACCTTGTGAAATATAATTTTAGCTTTTAAATTACATTCTGTAGTACATTGTAGTTGCAAAGGGAGATAAGATCAATATGTAATAGCTTCAAAGATATGAAAAAATATAATTTATGTTATATTTTACTACATTTTTGCACATGATCTCCTGATATGTTCTGAATTTTATCATAGGTGTTTTTTTTTATTGTTCATGTATCATTATGAATTGGTTTTTTTTCCTTATTTTTGTATGATTATTCTGATCATTCATAAACTTGATAAAGTCAAATAGACAATACCAAACTTTGATTTAAAATGATATGCAATGCAGTACATACATGACATATACTATAAATCTATTAATTAATGATTTTTTCTTGTAGAATGGAAATATTTGGAACTGTAACACAGAGAAGCTGACTTGAAAGAAATATACTTAGTATTTTGTGTGCTGATAGAGATTCTCAGAATGACAGTCACAGACTTTTATAAATGTTGTTATTCAAACAATTATCATACACACAGGAAATAAACATATATAATTTTACTTGTTTTTTTTTAAGTCAATCTTTAAAATCAATCTATGGAGAAGGGTCATAGTCAAAAACTAGTAAATTTTGATGTAAGCCATTACATACATCCATATGGCCTTTACTAATGAGAAATAGTTCAAAGCCTAACATATGTTAATGCACCAGAATACATTTTAAGAATACATGGAAATCTCTACTGAGTTTTAGGTGTTAAGGTCAAACATAAAGAGATTATGAAATTGCATGGTCAATCTTTTTTTGATGATGTGCTATTAATTTATTATTACAATGATAAAGACTTTTAGTCATTTTTTTGCTCACCTGGCCCACAGGACCAAGTGAGCTTTTCTCATCACTTGGCGTCCTTAGTCTTCCGTCATCTGTCGTCCATTAACTTTTACAAAAAATCTTCTCCTCTGAAACTACTGGGCCAATTTAACCAAACTTGGCCACAATCATCATTTGTGTATTTAACTGAAAAGAATGTGTGTCAAGTGACCCAGCCAACCTACAAAGATGGCGGCCATGGCTAAAAATTGAACATGGGGGTAAAATGTAGATTTTGGCTTACAACTCTGAAACCAAAGCATGTAGAGTAAATCTGACGCCGGATCGTATTGTTAATCAGGTCAAGATATATCTGTTCTGAAATTTTCTGATGAATGGGACAACCCATTATTGGGTTGCTGCCCCATAATTGGTAATTTTATGGAAATTTTGTCGTTTTTGGTTATTATCTTGAATATTTTTAAAGATAGTGATAATCTGTTAACAGCAATAATGTTCAGCAAAATATGTCAAGATGACAAAAATGGTCAGTTGAGTGTTATTGACCTTTATAGTCAAATTTTTTAAACTTTTACAAAAATCTTCTCTATAACTACTGATATATAAAAAAAGAAGATGTGGTATGATTGCCAATGAGACAACTATCCACAAGAGACCAAAATGACACAGAAATTAACAATAAGAGGTAACCGTATGGCCTTCAACAATGAGACAAATTGAACCAACCTTGTCCACAATCATTAATAGGGTATTTTTTTTTTTTAAATGTGTCCGATGACCCTGCCGGTGAACTAAAATGGCTAACATGGCTAAAATTAGTAGAATGCAGTTTTTCGGCTCATATCTCTGAAACCATTTAGAGCAAATATGATGAGGATACAAATGTTCATTAGACCCATATCTATTTGCCCTGAATTTTCTAGGCCAATCAGGCAATTTGTTGTTGGGTTGCTGCCTCTGAATAGTTAATTTTAAGAAATGTTTGCAGCTTTCGGTTATTATCTTGAATGTTATTATAGATAATACAAATACTACAAATAAGTCAACATGACCAAAATGGTCAAGTGACCCCTTATTAAGGAGTTATTGCTCTTTAAAGTAAATTTTTAACAGTTTTCTCTTCTGGGCCAAATAAAGGCAACAGTAGTATATCGCTGTTTGAAACTCACAAATTGACTGAGAAAGTAAACAAATCCTGGTTACAAACTAAAACTGAGGGAAACGCATCAAATATAAGAGAACACATAACAGAAACACAACATACACATTGTGTAACACACAGAGAAACGAAATATAATATAATAATGGCCATTTTCCTGACTTGGTACAGACATTTTAGAAAAAAAATGGTGGGTTGAACCTGGTTTTTGTGGCATGCCAAACAACCCGCTTTAATGGCAATGTTCATTATAGATAGAGATAATTGTAAGCAGCAAGAATTTTCAGTAACGTAAGATCTACAAACACATCACCAAAAAACAATTTTTGTCATGAATCCATTTGTGTCCTTTGTTTAATATGCACATAGACCAAGGTGAGTGACACAGGCTCGTTACAGTCTTTTGTTTAGATGCTACAAGCAACTGGCTAACTATATTTGGATAGTTTAAATTTGACATTTCGGTGCTTTAATAGCTACTTATGCGGTATGGGTTTTTGGTGATTGTTGAAGGCCGTCCTGTGACAAATAGCTGTTACTTTCTGTGTCATTTGGTCTCTTTAAGAGTTGACAAAGTGGCAATCATACAACATCTTCCTACTAAGCAATATTGCCGTAAGATATGAACAATCATCTTTGCCATATGCACATTTATCACTTGTAAATTGTTCTATAAATTTTAAGTAATGCAGGTATTCAGCTTTTTTATAAATTCACCATATGTAGACACTTATTTCATGATAATGGAACACCGTATCTATCGGTGGTCACTTAGTAGCGTGTTTGTCTAGGGCTCGTGTGTTCAAATCATGGCTGTCTGGGTCAAACCAAAGACTGTAAAATAGGTGTTTGAGGCTTCTCAACTAAGCATGTAGCATTAAGGGAAAAGAGCAAAGACTGTTCTGCTTGGAGTTGATTGTGTACTAGCACGTTGATAATTAGCCTCAGTATAAGTGTCTAGTACAAATCAAGGTAAATAATCATTTCACATAATAATATGATGTTCTCGTTATATTATATTATCGTCTTGAATGTTGGACGTTGAGTAACCATATTTTTTTTTATCATTGAACAAAACATATGGGACGAGAACTGCCATTTGAGAGAGATATTTTGAGATTTTTTGGTTAAACTAGTTTTGATTGATTGATAATAAGTGTTTAACGTCCAGCGATGAATATTACACATATATACTATGTATATATAAATCTGTTCCGGACCATACGAGTATGGTCATGACCGTATGGTTATATACTCATATAGTCGGGATCATTAACAAGTTTACAGTAAATACTTTTAAAATTTTGATAAGGTATAACATTTTAGTTGTCATGTTATTATAAAAGATGGTATCAAAGGTCATTTTATTATATAATAATGATAAAAGATTAATTCAATACAAATAAGCAGTTTCGAGATATTCTAGTATGACATTATTAAGATGGCATCTTTTAATATGTTGTTCTATAAGAACTGTTTGTTTTAATTTGTTTATGTAAAGGGTTGTTTGAATTTTAAAGTAACTTTTAATGAATTTTTCAATTTCAAAATTTCACATTTTTTTTAAAATGACCCATATATGATGATAGCTTTGAAATAAAAGTAAAATTGAGAATGGAAATGGGGAATGTGTCCAAGAGACAACAACTCGACCATAGAACAGACAACAGCAGAAGGTTATCAACAGGTCTTCAATGCAGCGAGAAATTCCCACACCCGGAGGCGTCCCTCAGCTGGCCCCCATACAAATAATAATTATATATATACTAGTTCAGTGATTATAATGAACGCCATACTTAACTCCAAATTATACACAAGAATACTAAAATTAAAAATGAAACAAGACTAACAAAGGCCAGAAGCTCCTGACTTCGGACAGGTGCAAAAATGCAGCGGGTTTAACATGTATGATGAGATCTCAATCCTCCCCTATAATACCTGTAGCCAATGTAGAAAAGTAAACGATAACAATACGCCAATTTCTATTCTGGCAAATACTAATAACAAATTTCCAATATTCTTAATCTGGGGAAAAAGCAATTAAATAATTTGAATAAGTCTTTAATATGGTAGATTTTTTTTTCAAGCAGTCTTTTCGTTTCCACTTGCAGTTTTGACTTTATAAAGTAAATGTTTTTTTTTTTTTCATTTTAATAACTCATTTAACTCTACATTTAATTAAATAAAATGCAAACTTGAAGAAAACCTATCGAAAAGTTACAAAAGGTAACTAAAATTTCAATAACTCGAATCGCATATTATCAGCGTCAATTCATTTCTATTTCCTTTTTGGGTCTTTGGTGTCAAACTCCGAAACAGTGGTGACGTTGCTTCGCTAAACTATCATCACTGCCACCAGCACTTCGCATCTCTCGGGTCTCTTTAATAGAGGACTTCTTCCGGGATTCAATAACGTAAACAATCGTCTGCTGCATACACCAACCCAGCTTCTAAGATTGAGATAATGGTAAAGGAAACACAAAGCACAAATCGAATGCTATTATGCCTATTGCTATAAAAATAACTATTTTGACGGCACCGGCATTTTAAATTTAAAGAAGTGAAATTGCTGCTGATTTTGCCAGTTCTATGACTATGTAAAGAGTGAACATTATTTCAATATTTACTTTTGCACTACGACAATGTGCACTGTCAGAACAAGAGAATATGTTTATTATTGATATACAAGGCATATAGTTAAATAGGAAAAAACAGCTACCAATACTTGAGACACATATGATCGCTTTAAATTTATTTTGTCAATCAAATTTATTATAAATAAATAAACAAATACAAAAAATATTGAGAATCCATTTGCTGCAACGAAATCATGCATCTATCTAAAACTGTAGCTGAAATTATTTCTACATGTATACATAACGCCATATAATAAGGTGTGTATTTCCTAAACTCCCTAGTCCTCCCTAGGTACCCTCTCTTCTTTTTATGCTCAAAAATAGCCTACCCTAAAGCTGTATTTAGGCAGCAACCATTTGATTTTCTGGGGGGGCTATGGTTTTTTTTTCTGTGCAAACTTTTTTTTTCGCCTTCAGCGAAGAACAATCTATTTTTTTAGCGACAAACCGAAGACAATTTTTTTCTTTCAATTTTAGCATTACATATAGTGGCAGCTGAGGGTGAAACAAACAATTTTTTTTACTCAGGGTCCAAAACAAATTATTTTTTTCACCAAAACCTGGAAACAAACTTTTTTTTCCAAAAAAAACCATACCCCCCCCCCCCCCCCCCCCCCCAGAAAATAAAATGGTTGCTGCCTTAGCTGCATTATTTAATTTGTGCTTTCTTGAACAAAAAAAATCACCATGAACATGATGAATCAGGTTGCCAAAAATTCGGTTATATATTTTTTATTATTTCTTTTGATAACATTATTTATATAAACAAAATGGAGGAAATTAAAAACAGAAAGCTTAAATGATCCGATCTTATTAATTTTCACATCTTTCTTCTTGACTAAGTCAACATGATGTCAATAATTTATGAATCAATAAGCCTTAATATGTTATTTCACCTCTAGTCCTATAATATATGCCTTTGCATTATATAATTCACTATTTAATGTTTTCATGTTGATATTTTCATTTTTTATTTTTTGTCTAATGGGTGGCACTTTGATAGTGAAAAAAAAATCAGAAAAATAAATAGAAATAGTAAATAATGCCCCTGAGGTCATATGTTATAGGACTACACCCTCCTCCATATTTTCTATTATGGTTGTGGATGAATTTAGAGGAAAAAATGGTAGGAGTATGAAAAAAGGGAATACTTGAACAACAATAAATAATGTTCACCAAAGATTTAAACTTAATTTAATAAAAAAAAAAAAAAGCTGTATTTAGCTGCATTATTTCATTTGCATTTTAGAAACAGAAACAAAAGATCTCAGTGGTTCACTTAGGTGTCAGAAAGCAAATTTATATATAGGATCAGGTAAATGTATAGTAATTAATGACTGGTGTTACACAGTTTACAAAAAATATCTTAACTTGGAAAAACTTGAAAGATTGAATTTTATATTTAGCCTAAATATTAGAATAATAGTAAATTTACAAATCGTTTTTTTATGCTTGCTTATTTTTTGTATAATAATTCCTGAAGTATTGGTTCAGGACAGGGACTAAATTCTTAGTATTTTGTATATTTTAAAGTAATAATCTTTTTCAGTTTTATTTTAACAAGCCTAAACATTTTAACATTTTAATGAGAACAAATATAATTTTGATCGATCATGTTGATTATTTCCAATTGTTAGGAGACCATTTTCATCACTCAATATTGATATTAAGATGATCAGATAATTCTAATTATCAAAACTATACAATTTGTCATCTCTTTTAGAAATGGAAAATAAAGATCATGTGCCAGATACCACACCAACAAAAGAAAACCCATTTGATTGCTGTTTTTGCCTTAGTTCTGGAATTTCTGTTAAATTTAATTTCAATGGAAAGAAATGTTCCGATTATGACTTTAGTTCTAAATTAAAATTAGTTTTTGGTTCAGATAGTTTTGATTTGATTGATGAATTATTTCAAAATGAAGCCTCAGTTTGTAGAAATTGTTTTTCCTCATTTTCTCGTTTATTTGATTTTATTTCATCTAGCAAACATTGTTTTTCCTCTTTTTTGTCTCAAAAAACACAGAAGAAGAGAATGGCCAATTTTTCTCCAGAAATATGCCAGGATTTGGGGTAAAAAAATAGATATAGATTTAGAATATGAATTAATATATTCTATTTTGAATAAGCTATATAATTGTTGTAGATTTGATGCCCCACCTAGGAGCATTACATTTGTGTCTGTGGATTATTTCCTTCATCTGTTATTCTGTCTGTCCCTCTTTGAGTTTCAATAACAAGTTGCAGTAGTTTTAAATGAAGTTGAAGTCCAATCAAGTTGAAACTTAGTACACATGTTCCCTATAATATGATCTTTCTATTGTTAAAGCCAAATTACAGTTTTGACCACAATTTCATGTTCCAGCAGTGGTGGATCCAGCAATTTTCATAAGTGGGGGCCCACTGACTGACCTAAGAGGGGGCCCACTCCATCCACGCTTCAGTGATTCCATATATAAGCAACCAAACCCCCCCCCCTAAATCCGCCTCTGTCCGGTGAACATCGAAAATGATACTGTGAGTGCTGAATGGGTGTGCTATGAACACATTCTTGTTAACGTATGAAATATAATTGAATACATATAAAAGAAGAGGTCTGTGTCATGTTGGTCTCTTAAGAATAGTTACCTCATTGGCAATCATACCACATCTTATTTTTTATATATATATATTATGTTTTCAAGATTACCCATGAGAAAAATAAACACCAGAAAACAGACTAGTTACCTCTATTTATGTATGTAAAAAAAATGGAATAAAGTCCTAAATTCTTCAAGATGAAACATTTATTCTGTACTTTTATTAAGAATGAATATTGGATTATGGATACAATAAATTGGAATTAATTATTTAAGAAACACTTTTACTTGTATTTATACTGAGTATGACAGAAGAACAAGTTTTTTTTTTAAATTTGTAGTTTAGAAAGACTTATTTTTTTTCAGATTCACATCAACATCAGTAACAGATGAAGTACCAGTCCCTGATGATACTTTGATATTTAGTCAGTAAGTTTTTTTGTAGACTTTTTGTCTTACGTATTCCTAAAAAGAAAGGAATCCAAAAAGTACATGTACAAAATATTTCGTCAATTTACACAAAAATATTACAGAAACGACTAGGCTAATCAAACTGTTATATAGTGTTTCTCTTAAAATTTAATATTGCATTAGGAAATGCAAATAGCCACAGACAATTATTCAATATAAATACAGCTGGAATTTACAACAACCTTGCAATAGCATGTATAAATACATTTATTTATTGAGAAGAGACTGCCAGATATTTTAGCTTGCAGAGGAACTGTTTTTTCTTTTTCAAAAAATTATGTTTAACAATTAAAAAAGAAAAATCTGGCTAAGATTCAAACTCATGCGTCTGAGATATCATGACATATATAATATATATATATAAGTCTATAAAAAAAGGAGCAACCAGCAATTTTACTAAGTTACCGGATTGTCTAGGAGAGACGATACTGTGCAGATGAGGAAATAGGGAAATTTGCAAAAATATGTATATTTCAGTTTAGATGCAAGTATTGTACTACATCATGGAAATGCCAAGGTTAAAAAGACTGTAGGGTTAAGCAAGTAAGTTTCATAAATTTACAAGCAAATTTTCTTGGAAGTTTTGAATAATCGAGAGAAAAAAAGAGATGCGTTTAACCGATTATGATCTCTTATGCTTATAAATATAAAATTAGATATATTTATAAAATTATATTTTGATACTGCTTGAATTTTTAAAACAAAATTAATGCTTTTTATACATGAACAACCATGTTCACTGCAAATTATTTATATCATTTATGAAATCTAATTTACTTCTTCACGCTTCTTCAGTCTTCACGCTTAATCACAAATCCTACGACCATGGCTTGTAAAATTGTTTTCGACCTTGTGAATTTCTTCTCTACAAGCCAACATATTCCAACTATAATGTTCCAAAAAATTAATTTCGGGCTTGTGGACTCGAAAGTTAAGCGTGAAGACTGTCTACTTAATGTGTCTTAAAAATGCTGTAAATATAACTATAAATGTGTTGATATGCTATACTTATTGATTGAAAGTTAAACATATGCTTAAAATTCTTCTGCTTTTTTTGTTGTTGATTGTTATTTCCAAGTGTGACAGCAACATAAATAAAATCTACTTATAAATCAACAGAGAACATGGTTATAGCAAGACACCAAATATCAGAAGATCAACTGCTAGTGTTAGTGCAAATGAGTAAGTTACCTCTTCCATTTGATACTGCCAATCTTATGAGTTTATAATCAATAGTTACAAAATATGAAATTAAATTATCTCATCTTGCATGATTTGTTTAAAAAGGGGATGTTAATAATTTAAATGTTCAATAAAGACAAACAGCACCATAACCAATACATCTTGTATTAGAGCTATTTTCCTAAAGTATGTAGTTTAAAGGTTTGGTTTGGTTTGCTTGTGTGTTTGCTAATTTGTTTGTATAAATTTTGCTCAAGCATCCTATGGCATTATATAGCTTTAGCCCCAACTATCTTTTGATTGAAATTTTAAATTTATTGATTATTCTCAAAGAAACAGTTATCAAAAAAGAAAACCAAACCTTTGAACTACATGCATTAGGAAAATAGCTTTAAAGGGTATTAAATAAAAAATCAATTCTTGATAACATTTTATATGAACTTTATTTTGATTGTATTTAACTAGTGAAATAGAAGAACATGCCTACAGCAGGCCCAAACCCCCCTCTTGTAGGGAACTATTTCAAGAAAGTGTATTGGACTCTTGTGTTGAAAACATCAGAACAAATGACAAAAAACAGACAGAACCAGGTATTTTGACTCTTAACCTAGTGGATAGCATATGAATTTAGAACATCTTACATTTACAGGATTTGTTTTTTAATATTTTTTTTTGTCAACATATGAAATGTTATTATTATACTTCATGTTAAAATGCCATATTTTGATTGGCTTACACAAGGGTGTTAATTTACTGTATCACATGGCTGAGCGGGTAACATTTTTTTTTTAATGTCACCCTCTCGTCTGGACCAATCAAAATCAATAATTTAAGGACAATGAACTGAATTACATCAAGTAATTAAATACAATGCTTAAGTTCTGTGTTTTAGCTAAGATTTTAGTATTTAACTGGCAAAATAAAAAAAAATTAAAAAAATCTTGCCTCACTTTTGTTATTTTTCTAATACCTTGGCTTCACCGCGATTGACAATGTTTTCTCAAGGTAACAATCTGCTCTATCACCCTCTCCGCTATGTGTTATTTATATAATGTTGTACCTCAAATATTATGTCAAGATTACATTTACAAAATAAAACTGCCTGCATAATATTTATTCCCTGTTGACTTTCTCATAATAAATGAAATAAAACTGGTAACAAAGAAGTACATTAAGTGAAACAATTTGTAAATTGGACAAAAATTTGAATGCTTTTATTTGCAATGATTGAATTTTAGATGACATAAGAGTAAGTGATGTATTTATAATGCAAAGAGCAAGATCATTGATAAATCAGAAAGTTAAAAATGTAAGCACTAAAAGAATGGGAGAACAAAGTCTGCTACTAACCAGGAGAAAAATGGAGCATTTATCAGAAGATTCAAGTAAATTGTGTGATTCCATTATAGAAGAAATGAAAAACAGGTAACAATATAAATTACATTATCCTGATTTAGAGTAACTTCTCACAATTTGATTGGCTGATATTGCCCTAATAAATTTCTGTAGAATTTTTTTTTACTTCAATTGGAATTATCTCCCTTACACCATTGACCTAATAAAAACAATTGAGTTGCTTTATAGGCCTAAAATTTTGAATTTTATACAGATTTAGGTTAAATATGTAACATATATTTTGTTGATAGGTTTGGCTTCCCTTCACCTGATATGAATTTTATTGACCCGATAAATAATCGCACTGGGACAATTGAACACTGTGTAACTAATAATATAGCAGGTATCCTGCTCTGAGCATTCCTGTTAAAAAAAAATTTTTGTTTAAAACATTTTTCCAAGTATCATTCAGCATACATTTTAAAAATTCCAATCTTCTTTACAGTGCTGTATTAAATAATTGATTTTTTTTTCAGAAAAAAACTTCCATCAACAAGGGGAGATAACTTTATTGATTTCAATAAGACACAATTTGTGTTTCTTGAAGTTTTTAGAATATATAAATCATACGTTTAAATTAACAATGCTCAATATTGTATTCAATTATCAATATAATCATGTTCATGTTTTAACTACTGATTAATTTAGGACACCATTTCTATTGGAAATAATGCTGTCTGCATTTGATGAAAAACATCTACAAGGGCAAAAAAGCAGAATAACTGGATCATTGGCTATAGTATACAGCATTCTTATGTTTGCAAGAAATGCGGAAATGAGTGCATTCCAAAGAATGATGACAGCAATTTGTATAAGGGGACGAGCAGAAGATATGGTATTCAAAAAAAAAAAAATGTTCAGATACTCAGTTAATTTTTTATTTTGAAAAATTTATAGATAAATTTTATATTTACTGTAATACATGCAACTGAAAAAGTCTGAATTCTTAGTATCAAATGTAATGATTGATAACAAGTAATAGTAAATTACAGAACTATTTATACATTGGTCTGAAATGTATTTCGAGGCACACGTTAATAATTATAGTTGTAGAAATATAAATTTAACAATTCAGTAATCATGTTAATAGATAATAATTTTTTTATTCATAGAAGGTTTGATAATAGTGTCTTCTGTCCAAAATGTGTTTGATTAATTTATTACTTTTAGCACTTATATATCATTTCAATGAAAGATGCACATTTTGTTTTGTTTCATAGCTTATTACTAGATTGAATAGAGTAGGTGTTACATTGTCACCAACCAGTAAGCAGAGATTGATAAAAGAAGCAGGAGAAATCAGCCATAAAGCTCTGTGTGATTATTTGAAGGAAAAGCCACTGCTAAAAATTACTGGTGATAATCTGGACATCTACATTAAAAGTCGATGTGTATCAATAGATAAAGGAAATACAGATTTGCATTTATTTGCCTCGAATGCCTTAACTAGCAGGTTATCATCTGTAGACATGGACAACAGAACCCCTTTAGTTCCTGAAGTTAATAGAGATGTTTTAAAACTAACAGAAGCAGAAATTGACAACATGAAATATTCATATTCAATATTGGTAATAATTTAAGTAGATGAATATAAAGTAATTGATAAATAATGTTGAAATTGTTTTGTATATTTTATCCTACTTTAATTTTAGAAAGGAAAAAAACCTTTTTGATTTTATTTATACACAACTTTGTTCGAATATTTCTTTTATCTCATTGTGGAGATAAGCAGTTTGAAATGGTAAGTATATAAACACATGCATGCTTTTCTGCTTATAAAAAATGCTTAGATGTATATCAGTTTTCAACTAACATCTAACATGCTTACATTAATGGTGGTGGCTTTTTGTCTTTATCCTTCTTTTCAGCTTAATTGCACTTACAAAATATATGTAAATTCAGAGTTTTAAGTTACTTACCTTAATAGGAAATTTATTTCTGTATTTCTTAAATGTGGATGCCAAAGGATATTATATTCAAAACTGGAATGATGTTTCAATTTTTAATTTAAGTTTTAATAACACCATGAATATCTGAATTTACAGTAGTTTGGTCAGTTTTATAGAAATAGTTAAACTCAACTAGCTTACAATTGCTGCTTAACATTTCCACTGCATTTATATTTTGCCTTTCCAAGCTTTAGCACTAACATGAAAATTGTACAAACAGAGTCTTTATCAGGTGAATACACATGTTAGTGTAAGTTGGATCGACCCCAACGGGAGACCAGAATAAGTACAATGCTACTTTATATAACATTTAACAGTTACTAATAGAAATTAACCTTTTGGAATATTATGACAAATCATTCTCTTAAAATTTCCTATATATTTTATGTTAAATATAAAGAGCTAAATATTACCTATACAAATTTCCAAAAGGTTGAATTCTATGTAATTATAGCTTATGCTTGAATATTGCACGAAAACAGCTCAGCTTTGCTTATAGCTTCGCAACTTGTGAAACAGAAAACTGTTTAACAATCTAGGAAGCAGGTTCATTGTGACTTTGAGAATATAAACATTAAAAAAAAACCTGTTCATTTGCATTTTGAGTGTGGTCTAAGGGAGTCTTTGTAATTATGTTTATCAACTCCGAGAAAATGACTTATTAAAATTTGGTAAAGCTTTGTTTTACTAAAACAGGATTTCTTACAAATTTTGAAAATTTGAAATTTTGTTTGGAAATTTTGGTTCCATCATTGTATACCACAAAGTATTGACTGACTGACATTATCATTTGATATAAGTTATTAATTCTTCATTGACTAGTAAATAGATGGTATTAAAAGTATAATGAATTTCTTGTTTATTTTGTAAACTGTTCTTATCTAATATATTTTATTCAAGAATTAATGTTGAAGTTTTTAGTTGTGTGGAAAAGTTGAGGAGAAAGCTATTTACTTTCAGATTGCAAGAATTTTGAGTACATTGGATCAATTTAAATGGATGTCAACAGTAGTACCAGTACACATAAACCATGGCTATAGTGCTGGAATGTCCCAAAAAAGCCAAGTGTTCCAGTTACCGATCCAACACAAAAATGAGGCCAAATATGAAGATATTCTTGATATCATGGATTCTTATGAGAAACTACTGCAAAAAACATTTCAGGAATCCCATGGTTTGTTGTTGTCAGTTGTAACTCACTTAATTACTGTTAGTGTTTATTTGAATTAATGTAATATTATTTTGACTGAATGTAATGCTGTTATATACAGAATAATAGGTAGTTTCGTTTTTGATACTGATTGTATCCTGTGGAATATCAAGACGAGCCCCTTAGGGCGAGTTAAGATATTTCACATGATATAGTCAGTATCAAAAACGAAACTACCTATTATTCTGTTTAACGGTAATTATGACGTCACACAATGTATTGCCTGATATTTTCAGTGATACAGCCAGTACGTTGATACTCGAAAATATTAGGCAGTAAGATCAAAGGGAAAATATATGAATTACTGATAAATTGAAAGTAATGCTAATATATTGAATGTAATGTTATTATTTTGAATGTAATGCTATTTTGATTCCCTAAATTTTAAAGTTGTTCATTTTCAAAACTGAAATTGTTGCAATATTAACAAAATTATACACATTTTGATGTTTTTCAAACATGGACATCTTTTTTCTTGTCGTCACAATAGGAACTTCAATAGAAATTAAGAAAATTAAACGTCAGTTTTAAATTTCTATACCACTTATTTGCTGAAAATTGATATTTCACTGGTGAGGAGAAATATTTTACTTACACCACTCAGGATATGTGAAAAAGCACGAACAGAAAGTAAACAATTTAATTCATCGTATTGCCTTCAACAATGAAAGCAATGAAAAAGCACACACCACATATCCAGTAGTAAAAGGCAGCAAAAAAACAAAATGATGTTATATATGGCCTGATTTATCTGCCAAAAAAAAAAAATCAAAAACGAATATGTAAAGTTCTTCTACATTTTTATTCAGGAACAGTTGAAATGTTAGATGAATTTGGAGTTATTGCATCTGGTGACCAACTAACCAAAGTCAGATTTGAAGGCGCAAAAAAACTACGTCTCATGTCTCCAACAACATCGGGAAGACTTGACCATTTGAGACCAGTTGTTATTGAGCTGTGGCATCTTAAGCAAGATTACTTAGAAGTTTGTATGAATAAAATATCATTTTAATTATAGAATGCAGCCATAATTAGTGATGGTTTGGCCAAATATTACCTCAAATAATGGGGTCAGATTTTGTCTTGTCAATGTATATTATAATTCAGTGCTAAATTATTAAGTCGGATAATTTTGGTTGTTATTAAATTGCACTGATTAAATTGACATATGAATAAAAGGAGATTTGGATTAACCAGGGATCAGATAGCAACCCATTGGCAAAAAATATAATTATACTTAGGAGATAACTGTATTGTATTTTATGCTCCGTCGGCATCAATTGGGGATTTGATGGTCGCAAATAAAGTTTACTGGCGACGCGTTGTTGCATTAGAATTGAAGTTTCATGTTTTCTGTCTAATATGTTCTGTGTACTATTTTTTGTGATTTTGTCTGTTCATCTTTTAAATTTTTATACGCCGTCTTTTAGAAGCTTTATTCATAAAAAAGGGGGGATTTTTAACACTTCGGAAAATAACTCAAAAAGGCTTTCACCAATGTCCATGAAACTTTGGTGAATTGTTTATATCTATTGATGTAACAAATAATACTTAATAAAATCTGATGAAAACATAAAATTTGTAAAATCTTTAGTTCAATTTAAAACATTAAATTTCTTGTAAGAAATAGGTTCCATGAATGTCATACGTTTGTACTATTATTGAATAGTTGCAAGGATGAAAGCACATTAGCAGTCCCTGAGATACTAACTGTTCCCTGAGGCATATATCATTTTATGATAACATTTTTACTATCTAAGCTATGGATAAAAATCAAATACTGTTTTTGCATATAGGATGTTTTACTCTTGTTAAAATTGGTTGCAATTGAAATCACAAATGATACCTTAGCATTACAGCTTTTCTATAGAGTTCGGTTTCGGTGGAAGGGTTGAGCGCAATAAAAAATGTTATAAAACATAACTAGTCTACAATAGCACATAATAAGTAAACAAATGACAACATGAAAATCCTAACATGTGACTAAATATTCCTAGCATTGCAACATGAAAATAATAATCCTCTCTCTATCAAGTAAGAATTGCAAAATATGAGAGTACCAAGTGGAAAAGTATGTTGATTTTCTATAAAATTTCCATATCTTTAGTATTGAATGAACACATGGGTACATAGTCCTCAAACATGATAACATATTTATTATAAAATTGAGAATGGAAATGGGGAATGTGTCAAAGAGACAACAACCCGACCAAATAAAAAACAACAGCAGAGGGTCACCAACAGGTCTTCAATGTAGCGAGAAATTCCCGCACCCGGAGGTGTCCTTCAGCTGGCCCCTAAACAAATATATACTAGTCCAGTGATAATGAACGCCATACTATACAAATATAGCCTTTGTATGAGGTCGATACAAGGATATATTGACCTGAAAGAAGTATATTGACTGAGGACGAAGTCCGAGGTTGATATACTTCTTTGGGTCGATATATCCTGTATTGACCTCATACAAAGGCTATATTTGTTATATTATTAATTTCTGACCATCTTTGTGTCAAAATCGTCGTTTAGGTTTGTTGGAATTTTATAGATATTACATTATCTTCTTGACAATAACAACATATTAGTTGCTATTTCATTTACTTTTTTTTTGGACATCTTATGTATTTGAAGATTTTTTTCGTCAAATAATCGATCACAGATATCATGTGTTTCAAAACGTTAAACAATATCCTGAAATTCATTACATGACGTCACAAAGTATATTGGTTTTTAGATATTCTAAAAATAACCGTGCAATATGCTTTTTGCAGGTCAATATGCGTTTTGCTATCCGCCGTTTTCTCTCTACCTTCGAAAATATAGTTTAACATGTGACTATCCCTAAACGAATGAAATTTGTTTAAATATGCGAATTAATAATATTAATATATATCTATAGACAAAGACTTTGTTAAGGCATGTATATCAGTTGTGAACTTTTAACGAGGTCAATGCCTTATTTATATGCTTATATATGGATCTGCATTTTTTTCAACTGTATCATGCAAGAAATTAAAAATTAAATTGAAAATTCAATTTGTTTTAATAACTGCATAGTTTGTTGCATTCTTGTATTATTTTCATCTGTATTAAACATAACATTCTTGAAATCTCATGATAAACTTGCAAATTTTCTTATCTGATGTTGCACTTCCTCTGTGTTTGTTAAGTGTCTCATGATGTCTCAAATCTAAATTTAGCAAGATTTTTTTTACATTGATCAATAATATACATATAATTTGTAACATGAGATCAATATATGAAGAAATAGAAACAATGTGTCAGATTTGTAAAATAACAGTTGAATCATGTGATTGTCATATCCAATGAAAACAGTATAATGCTACTCAATCTCAGAATAATTATGTTTCCAATTTTTTTGACAGAAAACTTTTAAAGCACTTTACAAAATGGATTCCATAGACAAGTTAGGTACCTTGGCATTTTGGAGAAACAGACTGAAGAAGACTGATGTAAATGGCAAGGTGAAGGGTCACTTCAATTCCCACAGCGAATTTTTTAAACTTATAGTAAGGGAGCTTATTCGAGAACAGGCATTTGAACTCTTTAACATTAATATCGAAAACACTACAGCTTATCCACAAAATATCAGCAAGGCAAGCAGACTCACCAAAGAAAACAAAATGATGGAATTATCAGGTGAAATACTTCATAAATTTGATGTTATGCGTACAGGGGTACCTTCAGAAAGCAATGACGAATTATTTAATTACAGTACAAATTTAACAATTAGGGGATTACACTACCTACAAATGGAGGACACTGTAAAAGAAGGTGACATTTCTAGAATCATTCCAAACCTGAAAGTGTGCATTCCAATTTTTTATGCACATTCTTGCCTTTCAAAATACTTATTTGAATGTGTAGATTACATTACTAAGGTAACCTGTTTTCTTTCTCCTTTGGAAAAACTTAGAGTGTTGGAAGGCAGTATGGTGAATTTGAGAGGTGGACAAGGCAATAACATCGAGGCCGATTTGGTACAGGAGCATTCCGTAAGGAATCAAAAAGAGTTGATCAGGGGTCTGGGCGCCAATAAAACTGAAACAGCTATTTCTGCTGTTACTGCAGCAGCACCAGTTATTTCACAAATATGCAGGAATTTTGATGCTGAACACAACATTGCAAAAAAAGCTTCAAGACACAGTAAAATTATATCTACAGAGGATATCAAAGTTGTTAGTGAAAGTTTGAGAAAAATGAGACCATTTTCAAATACTAATGATAGAAAATGTTCTTTCCCTAATTTACCATGTCAGCCTTCTGCAAATGTAGATAGGATCAAAATGGACATAGACTTGAATGTGATGCTAGGTAGGGTGGGCAGAGGATACATATCTGTAGTTAACGAGGAAGATGCAGACATTGGTACTGATGATGATGAGGATGATGATGAAATTCCAGATATTCCTCTTTGATCCAGGTAATTCCAACTTAATGTATGGTATTGATGATATAAAATCACCGTACATTATTTGTGAGCTTCTGCTGTTCTTTGGTGGGGTTGTTGTCCCTTTGACACATCCCTCATTTTAATTTTATTGTCTTGAAATTTTATAATACTAGTAACATGGCTTAGAAACAGGTAGAAGAGGAGGTTGGTCCAACATTTCTATCCTGTTTTTAAAAAAAAAAATTATCTACTGCAATAACCAAAACTGTTCCAAATAAAAAAAAAAAATTTATTTGATGCAAAAAAGATAACATTTGAGCAAACTTATATTCTTTATTGAACTCAATTATCAAATTTCATGAAAACACCAAGTCATCCACAAAAACAAGTTGCTATACAGTCAATGCAATGTAACTGCACAAAAATCACAGATGCAATATCTAGATATGTAATGAAGTCATTATAGAAGAGATAATGGAATTGCTAAGTCATGGTTTGTTAAATCTTGATTGCAAAAATGTTAATATTTTGTTTTCAGTGTACATTTTTACTAATGATTACTTAGATCTTCAACATAACTTTCATTAAAAACAATTCAAGCTGTTACTTTTTTATTTAAGGAATGACTGTAATATTTTTTCTGTCTATGAAGAAATAACACAAAAAAATGTGGTGCACACTGAATAACGTGTGTAGCGGGTTATTTAACAGTGTGCACCACATTTTTTATGTTATTTCGAATAGACAGAAAAAATATTACAGTCATTTCTTTATAAATTCCATTTTAAACCATTTTAAACAATGAAAAAACGTTGATGACGTCACGGTCACATGACTAAATTATGTGTATGGGCTCCTAACAAACTAACATAAGCCAATCAGAAGACACGTTACATCCAAAATTAAATTATTCAAAGATATGGTTATTTCATTGAATGGTTAAGACAATGAGAAATACAAAAACTGGAGTAAGTCATACTGAGCTGCACTTATATGGCAGTTTAGAATATTCATTTAAAAGTATCATTTACATTATATACTGGTATCATTTATATTACATTTTACATATACAAACACAGAGATATACATTACAAATGTGATGATGAAAATATTTGTTTTTATAATTTCAGTAATAACTCAGTGCAAGATGACCTGCAATATGTAAAAAGAAGTAGTCTTACATGATGAAGAGGCGTAAATACTTGTCATGTAATGTTACAAATTATTCAGAGTTACCGTAATGAATTACAGTTATACACTATAAATTTAAAATGTCCTGCAGACATCCCTGTACAATCAGTGGTCAATTATCCCTTCATGTCTTGTTTAAACTATAGAACATTGTAGTTATTACTAGATTTTTTATTTTCTTACTTATATAGAACATTGATGGATTGTATATTGATTTTTTTATCTGTTACTATTGGACTTATAATGTTATATGTTATCACAGACATTGATAACAATGCAAATGTAATAATTAGATGTAGAATAACTTATTTCCCTTGCCAATTGTCTCCCCTTTCCTCCAAGATATGAATTCTCAAAACAAATGTGAAAAAAAACATATTCTATATTAAGTAAAACTATTTAATGTGTATTTCAGGTTTGGAATGATTCTAGAAATGTCACCTATTTTTTTTTATTTGTCATTTTTTTTAAGCATCTATTACCCCTATTGTTTCAATACAAATAAACAGTACTCTTAGAGTTACCATTTGATTTTCAAACAGGCCACATTCTTTAAAAAATTTTAACAGTTAAAGTGATTTATACTTCTAATTTATCAATGTAATATCCCCTAGTCACCTTAAATTTATCATGACCAAAATGTATTTACAAGTTCATTTCATCAACTACTCTTACCAACTGACAGTTTTCACACCTACATTGTAATGAACAAAAACTACAACACAAACAACCTTCAGGACTATTACTTGATTTTTTGTATCCAAATATTTTCAAGAGACATTCTCGATAACAGGCCTTATGCCTACAATAGCATAAAATGTCGTCTTGAATTCCTGGTAGGTTTTTTGCTAAGTCCATATTTGTATAGTATAAAGTTGCAGTTGACATTTGACCTCTCCTTCCAGCTCTCCCAATTTCCTGAAGGTAATTTGTTAAACTTCTTGGTGGTTTGCAATGGATAACCTGGGTCACTGAGGGAGGGTCAAAACCCATACCAACTACTGTTGTTGTAAAAACAAGCCTAAAACGAGGTTGAACACTCTGGAGATCTGTGATAATACAAGTCAAAACTTCAGTATCTTGATTTGAGTATAGGCAACCAAAAACAGCATTATTTACTGTAATTTTGCTTACTCCACCGAATGCATAATAAGCATAGCTCATAGCATGTGCAATGTATTCCATTGGCATAAACATTAAAGTTACAGGAAAATTATTTCTCTCAACAAGTAACTGGTCAATTTGACTCTTATAAATGTTTTCTATTTTTTCATAAGAGGTGCCTTTAACCTTTTCACATACCATGAGTTTTAAATTAGTTTTTTCAGGACTTACAGAAATGACTTTAAAATTGCTTATAAGCAACTGCTTGGATAAAGCATTTATATGTTTTCCTGTTAGTGTTCCACTTAAACATGCTATAGGGACATTGTTGAAAAAAGATTTCAGAACTACTAATTCTGAAAAACTTTTTCTGAATTCTCTTCCCCTGAAAAATAAAAACATGTTTTATATAATGGGTAAAGTGAATAATAAGACTAAAACTAAATAACTTATGTTTTTTTATGTTGTTTGTAATATAAGTATATTTAGAAAATACTGTGAACAGTCTAACTTTAAAATCAATCCTGTGTGTGTGTGTTACACAAATTATGTTACATTACCGGTATATATTTTATAATCAAAAGCATTTATACTGCTGATGACAGGTACTGTTTTGTACTGATGATTCCATTTAACTGAATGTGATGCTATATAAATTTTACTGAATGTAATGGTACTTAGATTGAATGTAATTCTATTTTAATGAATGTGATGATATTAAGATTTGTTGATACTTCTTTTTAACTTAATGTGATGCTATTTAGATTAAATTTAATACTACATTTGTATCTAAATGTCAAATGAATGTGATTGTATTTAGAATTAATTGAATACTATTTTTCTGAATGTGATTTGAATTGAATGCAATACTATTCTACTGAATGTGATTTAAATTGAATGCAATACTATTCTAATGAATGTGATGATATTTAGCATGTTTAGCTTGAATGTAATACTATTTTACTAAATGTGAAGATATTAAGCTTGAATGCAATACTATTCTACTGAATGTGATATTTTAATTGAATGCAATATTATTCTACTGAATGTGAAGATATTAAGCTTGAATGCAATACTATTCTACTGAATGTGATATTTTAATCGAATGCAATACTATTCTACTGAATGTGATTTAAATTGAATGTAATACTATTCTACTGAATGTGATGATATTAAGCTTGAATGCAATACTATTTAATGAATGTGATGGTATTGAGATTTATTGTTCAGCCCATGAATTTTATATGAATCTGACAAGTAATTGTTGGGTTGCTGTCAATAAATTTTAATTGAATGTGATGCTCTTAACTGCTTTTTTGATTCAATGTTATTCAGCGTTAATTGAGTATGATGTTATTTTGATAGAGTGTCATTCTATTTTGAATGAATATGCTATTTTGATTGTATGAGTGTGATGCTATTTGAATCAATGTAATGTTAATTTGATTGAATGTAATGCTATTATATTGAATGTAATATATTCTGATTGAATGTAATATATTCTGATTGAATGTAATATATTCTGATTGAATGTAATATATTCTGATTGAATGTAATGCTATTTTGATTGCAGGCAATGCTGTTATATTGATTTTAATGCTACATGTATTTTGATTGAATGCAATGTTGTTAAATTGAATGTAATACTTTTTTTTAATAACGATACTATTTTGATTGAATGGGCTGCTGTTTTATTAGAATATAATGCTTTTTAAATTGATTGTTATGCTATATAGATTGAGTGTTATTTTATTATAACTGAAGTGTTGTTTTTTTGTTGTTGAATGTGGTGCTTTATTGATTTAAAGTGATAATATTTAATTTAATGAGATACCATTTTGACTGAATATGCTGCTACATTGATGTTCATTAATGTGTTGATTTATTACTTGACTGTGATGTTTAATGTAATAATAGGTATAATATAAAGAATTTTACAACCTCTTTTACATGTTTAAAACAGGGTATATTAACTTTATCTAAGAAACTATGTAAATAAATATTGCCTTCAATCATATGAAATGGAATGTGATATAGTGATTATATGAATTAGAAAGAAAAAAATCTGTGATTGTAATTATTTGTATGTGGTGCATGTATGAATATATTGGTTTTCTATCTGTGACTCTATTTATTTTGATGTTTGTTCAAATATGAATTAATAGTATTTGTACATGTATAAAATAGTGAATAAACAATTATTGTGTACTCAACGTAAATTTATGATTTAATGTATTGTACCTATAGATACTGTAACAAGTTATATATCTGTTAAAAAAAAACCTTGTGCAAATAAATATGATTAAAATAGGGTGGTTGGAAAACCTCTTGTTAACAACATTGGAAATTTCTATAACAAACCAAGTTAAGTTAACTTTCAAAACTTTGAAATTACAACAACTGAAACACTTAAGAAACCAAAGTACGTTCCAAAAACTAATAAAATTGTTTTCCTTGTTCAAAGAGAAGTTATGAAAGGCTCAAGTTAACAACTTTTTGTTATTAAAAAAAAAAAAAAAAAAATTTGACATTTCAAATTGAGTTATTTCCCTTAGTCCATAATGTTACCTTAAAATTTCTTCTGTGTAAACATGCCAACCAGGCTATAAATCAGTAATAAATCGAAAAGAATAATGTATTCCACTTGAAATTGAATTAAATTAATTTTGTTAAATTATCAGAGTTCTGATAAAAGTGATTTTATGGCTACTGGTAATCTGTACTGCAATAGTGTGCATAAAACTACAAAATAACTAACAAATAACATTTTAACTTTCAATAACAATTTCAGAAATTATACAAAATACAAAAGCCTTTAAAAAAATCTAATGTTCAACAATGGAAACTTCTGAATTACCAGTCATCAATTTTGTGACATTCATCAATGACAATTGCGCCAACTTTTCCCTCCAATGCTCGTAACAATTTAACACCATTTTCTGCAACTAACAGTCCCTCAGGGTGTGTCAGAATGATACTGGCACTAAGTGATTCCTGTATGACTATATTATATACATAGATAAGTAATTTGTTCAGTTTGAGAAGTAAGGGCTTGACCTCAAAGGGATTCGATCCCATGCATCACGCAACCCTTCAATGTACATCAATGCCAATATCCATTTAAAAATGAAGATAAAGGCACCAATATGAGGAGAATCTTTTTCACTTTTGAGTATTTAATATTTCTTAAATAATACAGTAATAAATGTGAAAATTTTCTTAGTTTCTCAGACAGTTGATTTGTCATTAATCAAGTTAATGTTTCATTTCGGCAGAAAAAGATAAACCTCAATTATAATAAAGAGGTCTTTCCCATACTGAACTTATTACAGAAAATAAACTCAAATTATTAAAGTTATTTTAACATTTACATTCAGAATTGCTAATAATGAAAACATTATAAAATAATTCCTTCTTATTCAGAATCAGGTATTGTTTAGAAACAAATGCAAAAAAGTATATGTTGCCTTCTTGATGTTATTGTTTTATGCTACATTTTGTATATTGTTTGGTTGCTATATATTCATCATGTACATATTGATAATACCATGAATACATACCATTTTCACAGCTGTCTTTGTTGTTCTCAATGATCTGGCACTTCTGGCTAAGCTGAACAACCTTAACATTAATCTTGTTCAATTTTTTACATTGATCTTCCATAATGGCATTTAGAGGAGACACCACCAATACCTTATTCTGCACTCTTCCAAGGTCTTCAAATATTTCTTTAAAAAATATAAACATTCAGAGATATACAACTGCAAGTAATATTTTTTGTATGTAGAATCTGTTGGCCGTTTGCATGAACTAACCCCATTGGAAAAAATCTATAGAGCTTAATCATTATTATTATTATTATTATTATTATTATTCAGAAGCATACATTTTAGTAGCCCAGAGCCCCTATCAAATATGTGAGCTGTAGTCACAATAGTTGTCTATATTTTTGATTTATCATATTGATGATTCAAAATAAAATTTGCTTAGTTTCAAGATGTCCCCAAAATTGCTTGGTCTTGTGTAAGAGAGGTTGGCTGAATCGCTAAAATACCAAAGAGATAATAAAATTCCAACAATTCAAAAATGAACTGAAAATACAATGGCTAAAAACATGAAATGCAAAATTGACAAACAACAGTTACATGTATATCAAAAACACAAGATAGAACCTACACAGAACACCAGCCTAACAAAAACTGGTGGTGATCTAAGGTGCCCAGGAAAGGTAAGCAAATCCTGCTCCACGTATGGCATCCAATGTGGTTATACTTGGATACAAACAAAAATATGGAAACAATTATTCAGTATATCTATCAAATCGTGTTACAGGAAGCACTCTTACAGTTAGGTGTGTACATGTATTTTCCCATTTTGGCGCCTGTGGATTTTTGAAATAAGAGAGCAAGATGCAATAAAATTCTTGTTTGGATATATAGCTGAGGATTAATTTATATGAACATGAAGATTATGTAATGTATGTAATAGAGGCTGTTTCCTGTATGTCAGTCGGTATTTGCATATCCATACCAAACATTGGTCCAGCATATATTGTAACGTTCTTTTTCAATTTTTTGGGGGGAACAAACTTTGTGATTATACATGTATATTAAGAAAAATAATTAGGCGAAATAGACCCATTTTTTATTTGATCATGTCATAAGGTAGATTACTGTCAAGAGTTTCTGAAAAGGAAACGCTCAAAGGCATTGTAATTCTAGTTCAGTTCAAAATTGAAATTTTATGGGGGATATGTGACATTTTCACCCCCTTTTCGCAATATTCCATGGTAAATAAATGCAGAATGTTGCCATGAATACACATAGAGGAATTATTTTTCACCATTTTAACTTTTGAAAATCTTTGGAAGATACTCATTACATACATATGCACATGTATAAGCTTTCGGGTCGATCCGGCCCCACATCAATCCTGGCCATATTTAAAGTCGATACGGCCCCTCAAAAAAAAATTTATAAGGATAAGGAATAAAAATAAAGATATATATTAATTGTAATTCATAAATGTTTATGATTTATTATATACAACCCCGGCCAGGATTTGATTGAATTTAGTGATTACAAGTGGCATTACCTTAGTTCACAATCATCAGACAATTGTTGAATAAACAAACCAATTATAGACTAATGATTTCGTTTATATATACTGTTCAAATTTGTCACAAATTCCTCCATATAGTGAATATAGTTTATTCATATTTTATTATCGGGCCGGATCGACGTGGGCCGGATCGACTTTGGGCCGGATTGACTTGAGGCCGGATCGGTTTGGGGCCTGAACGACCGGATACCCATGTATAACACAAACAGCTAAGGTTAATGTATTAGAAAGCCATGGCCAGGAATAGAGAATGATAAAACATTTTGTGGTTCAATTTTAATTTTATTTTCTTACGGTGAATAGTGGAGTGCTACCATTATATAACTAAACCACAAATTAACAGGTTGGGAACAACCCTTCATATATATACTTCTTATATTTAGGGGTACATTTCAATTTTGTTGTAAAAACCCATTTTTGTTACAAAAGGGCACACATCTGTATTTTTGAAGATAAAATAGCCTTGCCCGTGTGACCTCACAATTATTTGAACTCATCTACATTGAATGTTTCCACATTTAAGTTATGTTTTTCTTTTTAATATATTATAAATGATCACTTGCAGACTTGGCACTTGTCTGAGCCGAGGGACAGTGACTGATTTCAGGCCTGAGCGATTCTTTTTGTTAGGTGGTGTTCCGAACCCGATTTAGGACTGGACAAATATTTAAAAGAGCCGTCAAGATCGAATTATAATAAAAGTTATAGTGTACAAAAATATATATTTCCACGATGTTTCATAATTTGTTTGATTAGTTCAATATAAATAGTTGATGGAATTAATATACTCACTGGGCAACAAATGGAATATTATACTCTTTCCAAACCCAACAGGCAGATTGACTATAATATTATTTCCCTGGAGAATGTTTTCTATGGAGGAAATTTGTTCATGTTTCAGTGTCAACTGTGGATACAGCTGACATTGTACGTTCCGTATCGTCTCTGTAACATCCATGTTGGATTTGACAAGGGTCAAATAAGTATACATACACCAAAATATATCTCCAGTTTAAAATATCATTTTCTAAAAATTACTGCTAGCTTATATTGTAGTCTTTAAAATCTGTATTCAATTATTAATATAATATAAAATTCCATACAAATAAAAACAATTTGGACATATTTAATTTTTTTTCAAGAATGTTGAAAAAAACCTACGCTAGCGTTAGGAGTTGGTGGCAGTGGTTAAAGTCAACGTAGCGTAGTAAAGAGGACGTAACCGCTGTTTCGGAGTTCGCTTTGGTGTAAACCCCAAAAAAGTAGTTCCGACCACAAAGAGTAGTGTCCCTTTGAACGCTTGTAGATTACAATAGAAACTGGCAGTTTCTATATCGTGACGTCACAATACAAAATAGCAAGTCCGCATAAACGATCAGTGACGCAGAAAATACAAAATACCGGTGACGGCAAGGATTGATTCGAACTCCGAAACAGCGGTTACGTCCTCTTTACTACGCTACGTTGACTTTAAACCACTGCCACCAACTCCTAACGCTAGCGTAGGTTTTTTTCAACATTCTTGAAAAAAAATTAAATATGTCCAAATTGTTTTTATTTGTATGGAATTTTATATTATATTAATAATTGAATACAGATTTTAAAGACTACAATATAAGCTAGCAGTAATTTTTAGAAAATGATATTTTAAACTGGAGATATATTTTGGTGTATGTATACTTATTTGACCCTTGTCAAATCCAACATGGATGTTACAGAGACGATACGGAACGTACAATGTCAGCTGTATCCACAGTTGACACTGAAACATGAACAAATTTCCTCCATAGAAAACATTCTCCAGGGAAATAATATTATAGTCAATCTGCCTGTTGGGTTTGGAAAGAGTATAATATTCCATTTGTTGCCCAGTGAGTATATTAATTCCATCAACTATTTATATTGAACTAATCAAACAAATTATGAAACATCGTGGAAATATATATTTTTGTACACTATAACTTTTATTATAATTCGATCTTGACGGCTCTTTTAAATATTTGTCCAGTCCTAAATCGGGTTCGGAACACCACCTAACAAAAAGAATCGCTCAGGCCTGAAATCAGTCACTGTCCCTCGGCTCAGACAAGTGCCAAGTCTGCAAGTGATCATTTATAATATATTAAAAAGAAAAACATAACTTAAATGTGGAAACATTCAATGTAGATGAGTTCAAATAATTGTGAGGTCACACGGGCAAGGCTATTTTATCTTCAAAAATACAGATGTGTGCCCTTTTGTAACAAAAATGGGTTTTTACAACAAAATTGAAATGTACCCCTAAATATAAGAAGTATATATATGAAGGGTTGTTCCCAACCTGTTAATTTGTGGTTTAGTTATATAATGGTAGCACTCCACTATTCACCGTAAGAAAATAAAATTAAAATTGAACCACAAAATGTTTTATCATTCTCTATTCCTGGCCATGGCTTTCTAATACATTAACCTTAGCTGTTTGTGTTATACATGGGTATCCGGTCGTTCAGGCCCCAAACCGATCCGGCCTCAAGTCAATCCGGCCCAAAGTCGATCCGGCCCACGTCGATCCGGCCCGATAATAAAATATGAATAAACTATATTCACTATATGGAGGAATTTGTGACAAATTTGAACAGTATATATAAACGAAATCATTAGTCTATAATTGGTTTGTTTATTCAACAATTGTCTGATGATTGTGAACTAAGGTAATGCCACTTGTAATCACTAAATTCAATCAAATCCTGGCCGGGGTTGTATATAATAAATCATAAACATTTATGAATTACAATTAATATATATCTTTATTTTTATTCCTTATCCTTATAAATTTTTTTTTTGAGGGGCCGTATCGACTTTAAATATGGCCAGGATTGATGTGGGGCCGGATCGACCCGAAAGCTTATACATGTGCATATGTATGTAATGAGTATCTTCCAAAGATTTTCAAAAGTTAAAATGGTGAAAAATAATTCCTCTATGTGTATTCATGGCAACATTCTGCATTTATTTACCATGGAATATTGCGAAAAGGGGGTGAAAATGTCACATATCCCCCATAAAATTTCAATTTTGAACTGAACTAGAATTACAATGCCTTTGAGCGTTTCCTTTTCAGAAACTCTTGACAGTAATCTACCTTATGACATGATCAAATAAAAAATGGGTCTATTTCGCCTAATTATTTTTCTTAATATACATGTATAATCACAAAGTTTGTTCCCCCCAAAAAATTGAAAAAGAACGTTACAATATATGCTGGACCAATGTTTGGTATGGATATGCAAATACCGACTGACATACAGGAAACAGCCTCTATTACATACATTACATAATCTTCATGTTCATATAAATTAATCCTCAGCTATATATCCAAACAAGAATTTTATTGCATCTTGCTCTCTTATTTCAAAAATCCACAGGCGCCAAAATGGGAAAATACATGTACACACCTAACTGTAAGAGTGCTTCCTGTAACACGATTTGATAGATATACTGAATAATTGTTTCCATATTTTTGTTTGTATCCAAGTATAACCACATTGGATGCCATACGTGGAGCAGGATTTGCTTACCTTTCCTGGGCACCTTAGATCACCACCAGTTTTTGTTAGGCTGGTGTTCTGTGTAGGTTCTATCTTGTGTTTTTGATATACATGTAACTGTTGTTTGTCAATTTTGCATTTCATGTTTTTAGCCATTGTATTTTCAGTTCATTTTTGAATTGTTGGAATTTTATTATCTCTTTGGTATTTTAGCGATTCAGCCAACCTCTCTTACACAAGACCAAGCAATTTTGGGGACATCTTGAAACTAAGCAAATTTTATTTTGAATCATCAATATGATAAATCAAAAATATAGACAACTATTGTGACTACAGCTCACATATTTGATAGGGGCTCTGGGCTACTAAAATGTATGCTTCTGAATAATAATAATAATAATAATAATAATAATGATTAAGCTCTATAGATTTTTTCCAATGGGGTTAGTTCATGCAAACGGCCAACAGATTCTACATACAAAAAATATTACTTGCAGTTGTATATCTCTGAATGTTTATATTTTTTAAAGAAATATTTGAAGACCTTGGAAGAGTGCAGAATAAGGTATTGGTGGTGTCTCCTCTAAATGCCATTATGGAAGATCAATGTAAAAAATTGAACAAGATTAATGTTAAGGTTGTTCAGCTTAGCCAGAAGTGCCAGATCATTGAGAACAACAAAGACAGCTGTGAAAATGGTATGTATTCATGGTATTATCAATATGTACATGATGAATATATAGCAACCAAACAATATACAAAATGTAGCATAAAACAATAACATCAAGAAGGCAACATATACTTTTTTGCATTTGTTTCTAAACAATACCTGATTCTGAATAAGAAGGAATTATTTTATAATGTTTTCATTATTAGCAATTCTGAATGTAAATGTTAAAATAACTTTAATAATTTGAGTTTATTTTCTGTAATAAGTTCAGTATGGGAAAGACCTCTTTATTATAATTGAGGTTTATCTTTTTCTGCCGAAATGAAACATTAACTTGATTAATGACAAATCAACTGTCTGAGAAACTAAGAAAATTTTCACATTTATTACTGTATTATTTAAGAAATATTAAATACTCAAAAGTGAAAAAGATTCTCCTCATATTGGTGCCTTTATCTTCATTTTTAAATGGATATTGGCATTGATGTACATTGAAGGGTTGCGTGATGCATGGGATCGAATCCCTTTGAGGTCAAGCCCTTACTTCTCAAACTGAACAAATTACTTATCTATGTATATAATATAGTCATACAGGAATCACTTAGTGCCAGTATCATTCTGACACACCCTGAGGGACTGTTAGTTGCAGAAAATGGTGTTAAATTGTTACGAGCATTGGAGGGAAAAGTTGGCGCAATTGTCATTGATGAATGTCACAAAATTGATGACTGGTAATTCAGAAGTTTCCATTGTTGAACATTAGATTTTTTTAAAGGCTTTTGTATTTTGTATAATTTCTGAAATTGTTATTGAAAGTTAAAATGTTATTTGTTAGTTATTTTGTAGTTTTATGCACACTATTGCAGTACAGATTACCAGTAGCCATAAAATCACTTTTATCAGAACTCTGATAATTTAACAAAATTAATTTAATTCAATTTCAAGTGGAATACATTATTCTTTTCGATTTATTACTGATTTATAGCCTGGTTGGCATGTTTACACAGAAGAAATTTTAAGGTAACATTATGGACTAAGGGAAATAACTCAATTTGAAATGTCAAATTTTTTTTTTTTTTTTTAATAACAAAAAGTTGTTAACTTGAGCCTTTCATAACTTCTCTTTGAACAAGGAAAACAATTTTATTAGTTTTTGGAACGTACTTTGGTTTCTTAAGTGTTTCAGTTGTTGTAATTTCAAAGTTTTGAAAGTTAACTTAACTTGGTTTGTTATAGAAATTTCCAATGTTGTTAACAAGAGGTTTTCCAACCACCCTATTTTAATCATATTTATTTGCACAAGGTTTTTTTTTAACAGATATATAACTTGTTACAGTATCTATAGGTACAATACATTAAATCATAAATTTACGTTGAGTACACAATAATTGTTTATTCACTATTTTATACATGTACAAATACTATTAATTCATATTTGAACAAACATCAAAATAAATAGAGTCACAGATAGAAAACCAATATATTCATACATGCACCACATACAAATAATTACAATCACAGATTTTTTTTCTTTCTAATTCATATAATCACTATATCACATTCCATTTCATATGATTGAAGGCAATATTTATTTACATAGTTTCTTAGATAAAGTTAATATACCCTGTTTTAAACATGTAAAAGAGGTTGTAAAATTCTTTATATTATACCTATTATTACATTAAACATCACAGTCAAGTAATAAATCAACACATTAATGAACATCAATGTAGCAGCATATTCAGTCAAAATGGTATCTCATTAAATTAAATATTATCACTTTAAATCAATAAAGCACCACATTCAACAACAAAAAAACAACACATTCAGTTATAATAAAATAACACTCAATCTATATAGCATAACAATCAATTTAAAAAGCATTATATTCTAATAAAACAGCAGCCCATTCAATCAAAATAGTATCGTTATTAAAAAAAAGTATTACATTCAATTTAACAACATTGCATTCAATCAAAATACATGTAGCATTAAAATCAATATAACAGCATTGCCTGCAATCAAAATAGCATTACATTCAATCAGAATATATTACATTCAATCAGAATATATTACATTCAATCAGAATATATTACATTCAATCAGAATATATTACATTCAATATAATAGCATTACATTCAATCAAATTAACATTACATTGATTCAAATAGCATCACACTCATACAATCAAAATAGCATATTCATTCAAAATAGAATGACACTCTATCAAAATAACATCATACTCAATTAACGCTGAATAACATTGAATCAAAAAAGCAGTTAAGAGCATCACATTCAATTAAAATTTATTGACAGCAACCCAACAATTACTTGTCAGATTCATATAAAATTCATGGGCTGAACAATAAATCTCAATACCATCACATTCATTAAATAGTATTGCATTCAAGCTTAATATCATCACATTCAGTAGAATAGTATTACATTCAATTTAAATCACATTCAGTAGAATAGTATTGCATTCGATTAAAATATCACATTCAGTAGAATAGTATTGCATTCAAGCTTAATATCTTCACATTCAGTAGAATAATATTGCATTCAATTAAAATATCACATTCAGTAGAATAGTATTGCATTCAAGCTTAATATCTTCACATTTAGTAAAATAGTATTACATTCAAGCTAAACATGCTAAATATCATCACATTCATTAGAATAGTATTGCATTCAATTTAAATCACATTCAGTAGAATAGTATTGCATTCAATTCAAATCACATTCAGAAAAATAGTATTCAATTAATTCTAAATACAATCACATTCATTTGACATTTAGATACAAATGTAGTATTAAATTTAATCTAAATAGCATCACATTAAGTTAAAAAGAAGTATCAACAAATCTTAATATCATCACATTCATTAAAATAGAATTACATTCAATCTAAGTACCATTACATTCAGTAAAATTTATATAGCATCACATTCAGTTAAATGGAATCATCAGTACAAAACAGTACCTGTCATCAGCAGTATAAATGCTTTTGATTATAAAATATATACCGGTAATGTAACATAATTTGTGTAACACACACACACAGGATTGATTTTAAAGTTAGACTGTTCACAGTATTTTCTAAATATACTTATATTACAAACAACATAAAAAAACATAAGTTATTTAGTTTTAGTCTTATTATTCACTTTACCCATTATATAAAACATGTTTTTATTTTTCAGGGGAAGAGAATTCAGAAAAAGTTTTTCAGAATTAGTAGTTCTGAAATCTTTTTTCAACAATGTCCCTATAGCATGTTTAAGTGGAACACTAACAGGAAAACATATAAATGCTTTATCCAAGCAGTTGCTTATAAGCAATTTTAAAGTCATTTCTGTAAGTCCTGAAAAAACTAATTTAAAACTCATGGTATGTGAAAAGGTTAAAGGCACCTCTTATGAAAAAATAGAAAACATTTATAAGAGTCAAATTGACCAGTTACTTGTTGAGAGAAATAATTTTCCTGTAACTTTAATGTTTATGCCAATGGAATACATTGCACATGCTATGAGCTATGCTTATTATGCATTCGGTGGAGTAAGCAAAATTACAGTAAATAATGCTGTTTTTGGTTGCCTATACTCAAATCAAGATACTGAAGTTTTGACTTGTATTATCACAGATCTCCAGAGTGTTCAACCTCGTTTTAGGCTTGTTTTTACAACAACAGTAGTTGGTATGGGTTTTGACCCTCCCTCAGTGACCCAGGTTATCCATTGCAAACCACCAAGAAGTTTAACAAATTACCTTCAGGAAATTGGGAGAGCTGGAAGGAGAGGTCAAATGTCAACTGCAACTTTATACTATACAAATATGGACTTAGCAAAAAACCTACCAGGAATTCAAGACGACATTTTATGCTATTGTAGGCATAAGGCCTGTTATCGAGAATGTCTCTTGAAAATATTTGGATACAAAAAATCAAGTAATAGTCCTGAAGGTTGTTTGTGTTGTAGTTTTTGTTCATTACAATGTAGGTGTGAAAACTGTCAGTTGGTAAGAGTAGTTGATGAAATGAACTTGTAAATACATTTTGGTCATGATAAATTTAAGGTGACTAGGGGATATTACATTGATAAATTAGAAGTATAAATCACTTTAAC
Source organism: Mytilus edulis (assembly GCA_019925275.1). Taxonomy (NCBI): domain Eukaryota; kingdom Metazoa; phylum Mollusca; class Bivalvia; order Mytilida; family Mytilidae; genus Mytilus; species Mytilus edulis. The sequence continues at coordinate 109,176,239 of CM034351.1, forward strand.
TGTTAAAATTTTTTAAAGAATGTGGCCTGTTTGAAAATCAAATGGTAACTCTAAGAGTACTGTTTATTTGTATTGAAACAATAGGGGTAATAGATGCTTAAAAAAAATGACAAATAAAAAAAATAGGTGACATTTCTAGAATCATTCCAAACCTGAAATACACATTAAATAGTTTTACTTAATATAGAATATGTTTTTTTTCACATTTGTTTTGAGAATTCATATCTTGGAGGAAAGGGGAGACAATTGGCAAGGGAAATAAGTTATCTACATCTAATTATTACATTTGCATTGTTATCAATGTCTGTGATAACATATAACATTATAAGTCCAATAGTAACAGATAAAAAAATCAATATACAATCCATCAATGTTCTATATAAGTAAGAAAATAAAAAATCTAGTAATAACTACAATGTTCTATAGTTTAAACAAGACATGAAGGGATAATTGACCACTGATTGTACAGGGATGTCTGCAGGACATTTTAAATTTATAGTGTATAACTGTAATTCATTACGGTAACTCTGAATAATTTGTAACATTACATGACAAGTATTTACGCCTCTTCATCATGTAAGACTACTTCTTTTTACATATTGCAGGTCATCTTGCACTGAGTTATTACTGAAATTATAAAAACAAATATTTTCATCATCACATTTGTAATGTATATCTCTGTGTTTGTATATGTAAAATGTAATATAAATGATACCAGTATATAATGTAAATGATACTTTTAAATGAATATTCTAAACTGCCATATAAGTGCAGCTCAGTATGACTTACTCCAGTTTTTGTATTTCTCATTGTCTTAACCATTCAATGAAATAACCATATCTTTGAATAATTTAATTTTGGATGTAACGTGTCTTCTGATTGGCTTATGTTAGTTTGTTAGGAGCCCATACACATAATTTAGTCATGTGACCGTGACGTCATCAACGTTTTTTCATTGTTTAAAATGGTTTAAAATGGAATTTATAAAGAAATGACTGTAATATTTTTTCTGTCTATTCGAAATAACATAAAAAATGTGGTGCACACTGTTAAATAACCCGCTACACACGTTATTCAGTGTGCACCACATTTTTTTGTGTTATTTCTTCATAGACAGAAAAAATATTACAGTCATTCCTTAAATAAAAAAGTAACAGCTTGAATTGTTTTTAATGAAAGTTATGTTGAAGATCTAAGTAATCATTAGTAAAAATGTACACTGAAAACAAAATATTAACATTTTTGCAATCAAGATTTAACAAACCATGACTTAGCAATTCCATTATCTCTTCTATAATGACTTCATTACATATCTAGATATTGCATCTGTGATTTTTGTGCAGTTACATTGCATTGACTGTATAGCAACTTGTTTTTGTGGATGACTTGGTGTTTTCATGAAATTTGATAATTGAGTTCAATAAAGAATATAAGTTTGCTCAAATGTTATCTTTTTTGCATCAAATAAATTTTTTTTTTTTATTTGGAACAGTTTTGGTTATTGCAGTAGATAATTTTTTTTTTAAAAACAGGATAGAAATGTTGGACCAACCTCCTCTTCTACCTGTTTCTAAGCCATGTTACTAGTATTATAAAATTTCAAGACAATAAAATTAAAATGAGGGATGTGTCAAAGGGACAACAACCCCACCAAAGAACAGCAGAAGCTCACAAATAATGTACGGTGATTTTATATCATCAATACCATACATTAAGTTGGAATTACCTGGATCAAAGAGGAATATCTGGAATTTCATCATCATCCTCATCATCATCAGTACCAATGTCTGCATCTTCCTCGTTAACTACAGATATGTATCCTCTGCCCACCCTACCTAGCATCACATTCAAGTCTATGTCCATTTTGATCCTATCTACATTTGCAGAAGGCTGACATGGTAAATTAGGGAAAGAACATTTTCTATCATTAGTATTTGAAAATGGTCTCATTTTTCTCAAACTTTCACTAACAACTTTGATATCCTCTGTAGATATAATTTTACTGTGTCTTGAAGCTTTTTTTGCAATGTTGTGTTCAGCATCAAAATTCCTGCATATTTGTGAAATAACTGGTGCTGCTGCAGTAACAGCAGAAATAGCTGTTTCAGTTTTATTGGCGCCCAGACCCCTGATCAACTCTTTTTGATTCCTTACGGAATGCTCCTGTACCAAATCGGCCTCGATGTTATTGCCTTGTCCACCTCTCAAATTCACCATACTGCCTTCCAACACTCTAAGTTTTTCCAAAGGAGAAAGAAAACAGGTTACCTTAGTAATGTAATCTACACATTCAAATAAGTATTTTGAAAGGCAAGAATGTGCATAAAAAATTGGAATGCACACTTTCAGGTTTGGAATGATTCTAGAAATGTCACCTTCTTTTACAGTGTCCTCCATTTGTAGGTAGTGTAATCCCCTAATTGTTAAATTTGTACTGTAATTAAATAATTCGTCATTGCTTTCTGAAGGTACCCCTGTACGCATAACATCAAATTTATGAAGTATTTCACCTGATAATTCCATCATTTTGTTTTCTTTGGTGAGTCTGCTTGCCTTGCTGATATTTTGTGGATAAGCTGTAGTGTTTTCGATATTAATGTTAAAGAGTTCAAATGCCTGTTCTCGAATAAGCTCCCTTACTATAAGTTTAAAAAATTCGCTGTGGGAATTGAAGTGACCCTTCACCTTGCCATTTACATCAGTCTTCTTCAGTCTGTTTCTCCAAAATGCCAAGGTACCTAACTTGTCTATGGAATCCATTTTGTAAAGTGCTTTAAAAGTTTTCTGTCAAAAAAATTGGAAACATAATTATTCTGAGATTGAGTAGCATTATACTGTTTTCATTGGATATGACAATCACATGATTCAACTGTTATTTTACAAATCTGACACATTGTTTCTATTTCTTCATATATTGATCTCATGTTACAAATTATATGTATATTATTGATCAATGTAAAAAAAATCTTGCTAAATTTAGATTTGAGACATCATGAGACACTTAACAAACACAGAGGAAGTGCAACATCAGATAAGAAAATTTGCAAGTTTATCATGAGATTTCAAGAATGTTATGTTTAATACAGATGAAAATAATACAAGAATGCAACAAACTATGCAGTTATTAAAACAAATTGAATTTTCAATTTAATTTTTAATTTCTTGCATGATACAGTTGAAAAAAATGCAGATCCATATATAAGCATATAAATAAGGCATTGACCTCGTTAAAAGTTCACAACTGATATACATGCCTTAACAAAGTCTTTGTCTATAGATATATATTAATATTATTAATTCGCATATTTAAACAAATTTCATTCGTTTAGGGATAGTCACATGTTAAACTATATTTTCGAAGGTAGAGAGAAAACGGCGGATAGCAAAACGCATATTGACCTGCAAAAAGCATATTGCACGGTTATTTTTAGAATATCTAAAAACCAATATACTTTGTGACGTCATGTAATGAATTTCAGGATATTGTTTAACGTTTTGAAACACATGATATCTGTGATCGATTATTTGACGAAAAAAATCTTCAAATACATAAGATGTCCAAAAAAAAAGTAAATGAAATAGCAACTAATATGTTGTTATTGTCAAGAAGATAATGTAATATCTATAAAATTCCAACAAACCTAAACGACGATTTTGACACAAAGATGGTCAGAAATTAATAATATAACAAATATAGCCTTTGTATGAGGTCAATACAGGATATATCGACCCAAAGAAGTATATCAACCTCGGACTTCGTCCTCAGTCAATATACTTCTTTCAGGTCAATATATCCTTGTATCGACCTCATACAAAGGCTATATTTGTATAGTATGGCGTTCATTATCACTGGACTAGTATATATTTGTTTAGGGGCCAGCTGAAGGACACCTCCGGGTGCGGGAATTTCTCGCTACATTGAAGACCTGTTGGTGACCCTCTGCTGTTGTTTTTTATTTGGTCGGGTTGTTGTCTCTTTGACACATTCCCCATTTCCATTCTCAATTTTATAATAAATATGTTATCATGTTTGAGGACTATGTACCCATGTGTTCATTCAATACTAAAGATATGGAAATTTTATAGAAAATCAACATACTTTTCCACTTGGTACTCTCATATTTTGCAATTCTTACTTGATAGAGAGAGGATTATTATTTTCATGTTGCAATGCTAGGAATATTTAGTCACATGTTAGGATTTTCATGTTGTCATTTGTTTACTTATTATGTGCTATTGTAGACTAGTTATGTTTTATAACATTTTTTATTGCGCTCAACCCTTCCACCGAAACCGAACTCTATAGAAAAGCTGTAATGCTAAGGTATCATTTGTGATTTCAATTGCAACCAATTTTAACAAGAGTAAAACATCCTATATGCAAAAACAGTATTTGATTTTTATCCATAGCTTAGATAGTAAAAATGTTATCATAAAATGATATATGCCTCAGGGAACAGTTAGTATCTCAGGGACTGCTAATGTGCTTTCATCCTTGCAACTATTCAATAATAGTACAAACGTATGACATTCATGGAACCTATTTCTTACAAGAAATTTAATGTTTTAAATTGAACTAAAGATTTTACAAATTTTATGTTTTCATCAGATTTTATTAAGTATTATTTGTTACATCAATAGATATAAACAATTCACCAAAGTTTCATGGACATTGGTGAAAGCCTTTTTGAGTTATTTTCCGAAGTGTTAAAAATCCCCCCTTTTTTATGAATAAAGCTTCTAAAAGACGGCGTATAAAAATTTAAAAGATGAACAGACAAAATCACAAAAAATAGTACACAGAACATATTAGACAGAAAACATGAAACTTCAATTCTAATGCAACAACGCGTCGCCAGTAAACTTTATTTGCGACCATCAAATCCCCAATTGATGCCGACGGAGCATAAAATACAATACAGTTATCTCCTAAGTATAATTATATTTTTTGCCAATGGGTTGCTATCTGATCCCTGGTTAATCCAAATCTCCTTTTATTCATATGTCAATTTAATCAGTGCAATTTAATAACAACCAAAATTATCCGACTTAATAATTTAGCACTGAATTATAATATACATTGACAAGACAAAATCTGACCCCATTATTTGAGGTAATATTTGGCCAAACCATCACTAATTATGGCTGCATTCTATAATTAAAATGATATTTTATTCATACAAACTTCTAAGTAATCTTGCTTAAGATGCCACAGCTCAATAACAACTGGTCTCAAATGGTCAAGTCTTCCCGATGTTGTTGGAGACATGAGACGTAGTTTTTTTGCGCCTTCAAATCTGACTTTGGTTAGTTGGTCACCAGATGCAATAACTCCAAATTCATCTAACATTTCAACTGTTCCTGAATAAAAATGTAGAAGAACTTTACATATTCGTTTTTGATTTTTTTTTTTTGGCAGATAAATCAGGCCATATATAACATCATTTTGTTTTTTTGCTGCCTTTTACTACTGGATATGTGTGTGTGTGCTTTTTCATTGCTTTCATTGTTGAAGGCAATACGATGAATTAAATTGTTTACTTTCTGTTCGTGCTTTTTCACATATCCTGAGTGGTGTAAGTAAAATATTTCTCCTCACCAGTGAAATATCAATTTTCAGCAAATAAGTGGTATAGAAATTTAAAACTGACGTTTAATTTTCTTAATTTCTATTGAAGTTCCTATTGTGACGACAAGAAAAAAGATGTCCATGTTTGAAAAACATCAAAATGTGTATAATTTTGTTAATATTGCAACAATTTCAGTTTTGAAAATGAACAACTTTAAAATTTAGGGAATCAAAATAGCATTACATTCAAAATAATAACATTACATTCAATATATTAGCATTACTTTCAATTTATCAGTAATTCATATATTTTCCCTTTGATCTTACTGCCTAATATTTTCGAGTATCAACGTACTGGCTGTATCACTGAAAATATCAGGCAATACATTGTGTGACGTCATAATTACCGTTAAACAGAATAATAGGTAGTTTCGTTTTTGATACTGACTATATCATGTGAAATATCTTAACTCGCCCTAAGGGGCTCGTCTTGATATTCCACAGGATACAATCAGTATCAAAAACGAAACTACCTATTATTCTGTATATAACAGCATTACATTCAGTCAAAATAATATTACATTAATTCAAATAAACACTAACAGTAATTAAGTGAGTTACAACTGACAACAACAAACCATGGGATTCCTGAAATGTTTTTTGCAGTAGTTTCTCATAAGAATCCATGATATCAAGAATATCTTCATATTTGGCCTCATTTTTGTGTTGGATCGGTAACTGGAACACTTGGCTTTTTTGGGACATTCCAGCACTATAGCCATGGTTTATGTGTACTGGTACTACTGTTGACATCCATTTAAATTGATCCAATGTACTCAAAATTCTTGCAATCTGAAAGTAAATAGCTTTCTCCTCAACTTTTCCACACAACTAAAAACTTCAACATTAATTCTTGAATAAAATATATTAGATAAGAACAGTTTACAAAATAAACAAGAAATTCATTATACTTTTAATACCATCTATTTACTAGTCAATGAAGAATTAATAACTTATATCAAATGATAATGTCAGTCAGTCAATACTTTGTGGTATACAATGATGGAACCAAAATTTCCAAACAAAATTTCAAATTTTCAAAATTTGTAAGAAATCCTGTTTTAGTAAAACAAAGCTTTACCAAATTTTAATAAGTCATTTTCTCGGAGTTGATAAACATAATTACAAAGACTCCCTTAGACCACACTCAAAATGCAAATGAACAGGTTTTTTTTTAATGTTTATATTCTCAAAGTCACAATGAACCTGCTTCCTAGATTGTTAAACAGTTTTCTGTTTCACAAGTTGCGAAGCTATAAGCAAAGCTGAGCTGTTTTCGTGCAATATTCAAGCATACGCTATAATTACATAGAATTCAACCTTTTGGAAATTTGTATAGGTAATATTTAGCTCTTTATATTTAACATAAAATATATAGGAAATTTTAAGAGAATGATTTGTCATAATATTCCAAAAGGTTAATTTCTATTAGTAACTGTTAAATGTTATATAAAGTAGCATTGTACTTATTCTGGTCTCCCGTTGGGGTCGATCCAACTTACACTAACATGTGTATTCACCTGATAAAGACTCTGTTTGTACAATTTTCATGTTAGTGCTAAAGCTTGGAAAGGCAAAATATAAATGCAGTGGAAATGTTAAGCAGCAATTGTAAGCTAGTTGAGTTTAACTATTTCTATAAAACTGACCAAACTACTGTAAATTCAGATATTCATGGTGTTATTAAAACTTAAATTAAAAATTGAAACATCATTCCAGTTTTGAATATAATATCCTTTGGCATCCACATTTAAGAAATACAGAAATAAATTTCCTATTAAGGTAAGTAACTTAAAACTCTGAATTTACATATATTTTGTAAGTGCAATTAAGCTGAAAAGAAGGATAAAGACAAAAAGCCACCACCATTAATGTAAGCATGTTAGATGTTAGTTGAAAACTGATATACATCTAAGCATTTTTTATAAGCAGAAAAGCATGCATGTGTTTATATACTTACCATTTCAAACTGCTTATCTCCACAATGAGATAAAAGAAATATTCGAACAAAGTTGTGTATAAATAAAATCAAAAAGGTTTTTTTCCTTTCTAAAATTAAAGTAGGATAAAATATACAAACAATTTCAACATTATTTATCAATTACTTTATATTCATCTACTTAAATTATTACCAATATTGAATATGAATATTTCATGTTGTCAATTTCTGCTTCTGTTAGTTTTAAAACATCTCTATTAACTTCAGGAACTAAAGGGGTTCTGTTGTCCATGTCTACAGATGATAACCTGCTAGTTAAGGCATTCGAGGCAAATAAATGCAAATCTGTATTTCCTTTATCTATTGATACACATCGACTTTTAATGTAGATGTCCAGATTATCACCAGTAATTTTTAGCAGTGGCTTTTCCTTCAAATAATCACACAGAGCTTTATGGCTGATTTCTCCTGCTTCTTTTATCAATCTCTGCTTACTGGTTGGTGACAATGTAACACCTACTCTATTCAATCTAGTAATAAGCTATGAAACAAAACAAAATGTGCATCTTTCATTGAAATGATATATAAGTGCTAAAAGTAATAAATTAATCAAACACATTTTGGACAGAAGACACTATTATCAAACCTTCTATGAATAAAAAAATTATTATCTATTAACATGATTACTGAATTGTTAAATTTATATTTCTACAACTATAATTATTAACGTGTGCCTCGAAATACATTTCAGACCAATGTATAAATAGTTCTGTAATTTACTATTACTTGTTATCAATCATTACATTTGATACTAAGAATTCAGACTTTTTCAGTTGCATGTATTACAGTAAATATAAAATTTATCTATAAATTTTTCAAAATAAAAAATTAACTGAGTATCTGAACATTTTTTTTTTTTTGAATACCATATCTTCTGCTCGTCCCCTTATACAAATTGCTGTCATCATTCTTTGGAATGCACTCATTTCCGCATTTCTTGCAAACATAAGAATGCTGTATACTATAGCCAATGATCCAGTTATTCTGCTTTTTTGCCCTTGTAGATGTTTTTCATCAAATGCAGACAGCATTATTTCCAATAGAAATGGTGTCCTAAATTAATCAGTAGTTAAAACATGAACATGATTATATTGATAATTGAATACAATATTGAGCATTGTTAATTTAAACGTATGATTTATATATTCTAAAAACTTCAAGAAACACAAATTGTGTCTTATTGAAATCAATAAAGTTATCTCCCCTTGTTGATGGAAGTTTTTTTCTGAAAAAAAAATCAATTATTTAATACAGCACTGTAAAGAAGATTGGAATTTTTAAAATGTATGCTGAATGATACTTGGAAAAATGTTTTAAACAAAAATTTTTTTTTAACAGGAATGCTCAGAGCAGGATACCTGCTATATTATTAGTTACACAGTGTTCAATTGTCCCAGTGCGATTATTTATCGGGTCAATAAAATTCATATCAGGTGAAGGGAAGCCAAACCTATCAACAAAATATATGTTACATATTTAACCTAAATCTGTATAAAATTCAAAATTTTAGGCCTATAAAGCAACTCAATTGTTTTTATTAGGTCAATGGTGTAAGGGAGATAATTCCAATTGAAGTAAAAAAAAATTCTACAGAAATTTATTAGGGCAATATCAGCCAATCAAATTGTGAGAAGTTACTCTAAATCAGGATAATGTAATTTATATTGTTACCTGTTTTTCATTTCTTCTATAATGGAATCACACAATTTACTTGAATCTTCTGATAAATGCTCCATTTTTCTCCTGGTTAGTAGCAGACTTTGTTCTCCCATTCTTTTAGTGCTTACATTTTTAACTTTCTGATTTATCAATGATCTTGCTCTTTGCATTATAAATACATCACTTACTCTTATGTCATCTAAAATTCAATCATTGCAAATAAAAGCATTCAAATTTTTGTCCAATTTACAAATTGTTTCACTTAATGTACTTCTTTGTTACCAGTTTTATTTCATTTATTATGAGAAAGTCAACAGGGAATAAATATTATGCAGGCAGTTTTATTTTGTAAATGTAATCTTGACATAATATTTGAGGTACAACATTATATAAATAACACATAGCGGAGAGGGTGATAGAGCAGATTGTTACCTTGAGAAAACATTGTCAATCGCGGTGAAGCCAAGGTATTAGAAAAATAACAAAAGTGAGGCAAGATTTTTTTAATTTTTTTTTATTTTGCCAGTTAAATACTAAAATCTTAGCTAAAACACAGAACTTAAGCATTGTATTTAATTACTTGATGTAATTCAGTTCATTGTCCTTAAATTATTGATTTTGATTGGTCCAGACGAGAGGGTGACATTAAAAAAAAAATGTTACCCGCTCAGCCATGTGATACAGTAAATTAACACCCTTGTGTAAGCCAATCAAAATATGGCATTTTAACATGAAGTATAATAATAACATTTCATATGTTGACAAAAAAAAATATTAAAAACAAATCCTGTAAATGTAAGATGTTCTAAATTCATATGCTATCCACTAGGTTAAGAGTCAAAATACCTGGTTCTGTCTGTTTTTTGTCATTTGTTCTGATGTTTTCAACACAAGAGTCCAATACACTTTCTTGAAATAGTTCCCTACAAGAGGGGGGTTTGGGCCTGCTGTAGGCATGTTCTTCTATTTCACTAGTTAAATACAATCAAAATAAAGTTCATATAAAATGTTATCAAGAATTGATTTTTTATTTAATACCCTTTAAAGCTATTTTCCTAATGCATGTAGTTCAAAGGTTTGGTTTTCTTTTTTGATAACTGTTTCTTTGAGAATAATCAATAAATTTAAAATTTCAATCAAAAGATAGTTGGGGCTAAAGCTATATAATGCCATAGGATGCTTGAGCAAAATTTATACAAACAAATTAGCAAACACACAAGCAAACCAAACCAAACCTTTAAACTACATACTTTAGGAAAATAGCTCTAATACAAGATGTATTGGTTATGGTGCTGTTTGTCTTTATTGAACATTTAAATTATTAACATCCCCTTTTTAAACAAATCATGCAAGATGAGATAATTTAATTTCATATTTTGTAACTATTGATTATAAACTCATAAGATTGGCAGTATCAAATGGAAGAGGTAACTTACTCATTTGCACTAACACTAGCAGTTGATCTTCTGATATTTGGTGTCTTGCTATAACCATGTTCTCTGTTGATTTATAAGTAGATTTTATTTATGTTGCTGTCACACTTGGAAATAACAATCAACAACAAAAAAAGCAGAAGAATTTTAAGCATATGTTTAACTTTCAATCAATAAGTATAGCATATCAACACATTTATAGTTATATTTACAGCATTTTTAAGACACATTAAGTAGACAGTCTTCACGCTTAACTTTCGAGTCCACAAGCCCGAAATTAATTTTTTGGAACATTATAGTTGGAATATGTTGGCTTGTAGAGAAGAAATTCACAAGGTCGAAAACAATTTTACAAGCCATGGTCGTAGGATTTGTGATTAAGCGTGAAGACTGAAGAAGCGTGAAGAAGTAAATTAGATTTCATAAATGATATAAATAATTTGCAGTGAACATGGTTGTTCATGTATAAAAAGCATTAATTTTGTTTTAAAAATTCAAGCAGTATCAAAATATAATTTTATAAATATATCTAATTTTATATTTATAAGCATAAGAGATCATAATCGGTTAAACGCATCTCTTTTTTTCTCTCGATTATTCAAAACTTCCAAGAAAATTTGCTTGTAAATTTATGAAACTTACTTGCTTAACCCTACAGTCTTTTTAACCTTGGCATTTCCATGATGTAGTACAATACTTGCATCTAAACTGAAATATACATATTTTTGCAAATTTCCCTATTTCCTCATCTGCACAGTATCGTCTCTCCTAGACAATCCGGTAACTTAGTAAAATTGCTGGTTGCTCCTTTTTTTATAGACTTATATATATATATTATATATGTCATGATATCTCAGACGCATGAGTTTGAATCTTAGCCAGATTTTTCTTTTTTAATTGTTAAACATAATTTTTTGAAAAAGAAAAAACAGTTCCTCTGCAAGCTAAAATATCTGGCAGTCTCTTCTCAATAAATAAATGTATTTATACATGCTATTGCAAGGTTGTTGTAAATTCCAGCTGTATTTATATTGAATAATTGTCTGTGGCTATTTGCATTTCCTAATGCAATATTAAATTTTAAGAGAAACACTATATAACAGTTTGATTAGCCTAGTCGTTTCTGTAATATTTTTGTGTAAATTGACGAAATATTTTGTACATGTACTTTTTGGATTCCTTTCTTTTTAGGAATACGTAAGACAAAAAGTCTACAAAAAAACTTACTGACTAAATATCAAAGTATCATCAGGGACTGGTACTTCATCTGTTACTGATGTTGATGTGAATCTGAAAAAAAATAAGTCTTTCTAAACTACAAATTTAAAAAAAAACTTGTTCTTCTGTCATACTCAGTATAAATACAAGTAAAAGTGTTTCTTAAATAATTAATTCCAATTTATTGTATCCATAATCCAATATTCATTCTTAATAAAAGTACAGAATAAATGTTTCATCTTGAAGAATTTAGGACTTTATTCCATTTTTTTTACATACATAAATAGAGGTAACTAGTCTGTTTTCTGGTGTTTATTTTTCTCATGGGTAATCTTGAAAACATAATATATATATATAAAAAATAAGATGTGGTATGATTGCCAATGAGGTAACTATTCTTAAGAGACCAACATGACACAGACCTCTTCTTTTATATGTATTCAATTATATTTCATACGTTAACAAGAATGTGTTCATAGCACACCCATTCAGCACTCACAGTATCATTTTCGATGTTCACCGGACAGAGGCGGATTTAGGGGGGGGGGTTTGGTTGCTTATATATGGAATCACTGAAGCGTGGATGGAGTGGGCCCCCTCTTAGGTCAGTCAGTGGGCCCCCACTTATGAAAATTGCTGGATCCACCACTGCTGGAACATGAAATTGTGGTCAAAACTGTAATTTGGCTTTAACAATAGAAAGATCATATTATAGGGAACATGTGTACTAAGTTTCAACTTGATTGGACTTCAACTTCATTTAAAACTACTGCAACTTGTTATTGAAACTCAAAGAGGGACAGACAGAATAACAGATGAAGGAAATAATCCACAGACACAAATGTAATGCTCCTAGGTGGGGCATCAAATCTACAACAATTATATAGCTTATTCAAAATAGAATATATTAATTCATATTCTAAATCTATATCTATTTTTTTACCCCAAATCCTGGCATATTTCTGGAGAAAAATTGGCCATTCTCTTCTTCTGTGTTTTTTGAGACAAAAAAGAGGAAAAACAATGTTTGCTAGATGAAATAAAATCAAATAAACGAGAAAATGAGGAAAAACAATTTCTACAAACTGAGGCTTCATTTTGAAATAATTCATCAATCAAATCAAAACTATCTGAACCAAAAACTAATTTTAATTTAGAACTAAAGTCATAATCGGAACATTTCTTTCCATTGAAATTAAATTTAACAGAAATTCCAGAACTAAGGCAAAAACAGCAATCAAATGGGTTTTCTTTTGTTGGTGTGGTATCTGGCACATGATCTTTATTTTCCATTTCTAAAAGAGATGACAAATTGTATAGTTTTGATAATTAGAATTATCTGATCATCTTAATATCAATATTGAGTGATGAAAATGGTCTCCTAACAATTGGAAATAATCAACATGATCGATCAAAATTATATTTGTTCTCATTAAAATGTTAAAATGTTTAGGCTTGTTAAAATAAAACTGAAAAAGATTATTACTTTAAAATATACAAAATACTAAGAATTTAGTCCCTGTCCTGAACCAATACTTCAGGAATTATTATACAAAAAATAAGCAAGCATAAAAAAACGATTTGTAAATTTACTATTATTCTAATATTTAGGCTAAATATAAAATTCAATCTTTCAAGTTTTTCCAAGTTAAGATATTTTTTGTAAACTGTGTAACACCAGTCATTAATTACTATACATTTACCTGATCCTATATATAAATTTGCTTTCTGACACCTAAGTGAACCACTGAGATCTTTTGTTTCTGTTTCTAAAATGCAAATGAAATAATGCAGCTAAATACAGCTTTTTTTTTTTTTTATTAAATTAAGTTTAAATCTTTGGTGAACATTATTTATTGTTGTTCAAGTATTCCCTTTTTTCATACTCCTACCATTTTTTCCTCTAAATTCATCCACAACCATAATAGAAAATATGGAGGAGGGTGTAGTCCTATAACATATGACCTCAGGGGCATTATTTACTATTTCTATTTATTTTTCTGATTTTTTTTCACTATCAAAGTGCCACCCATTAGACAAAAAATAAAAAATGAAAATATCAACATGAAAACATTAAATAGTGAATTATATAATGCAAAGGCATATATTATAGGACTAGAGGTGAAATAACATATTAAGGCTTATTGATTCATAAATTATTGACATCATGTTGACTTAGTCAAGAAGAAAGATGTGAAAATTAATAAGATCGGATCATTTAAGCTTTCTGTTTTTAATTTCCTCCATTTTGTTTATATAAATAATGTTATCAAAAGAAATAATAAAAAATATATAACCGAATTTTTGGCAACCTGATTCATCATGTTCATGGTGATTTTTTTTGTTCAAGAAAGCACAAATTAAATAATGCAGCTAAGGCAGCAACCATTTTATTTTCTGGGGGGGGGGGGGGGGGGGGGTATGGTTTTTTTTGGAAAAAAAAGTTTGTTTCCAGGTTTTGGTGAAAAAAATAATTTGTTTTGGACCCTGAGTAAAAAAAATTGTTTGTTTCACCCTCAGCTGCCACTATATGTAATGCTAAAATTGAAAGAAAAAAATTGTCTTCGGTTTGTCGCTAAAAAAATAGATTGTTCTTCGCTGAAGGCGAAAAAAAAAGTTTGCACAGAAAAAAAAACCATAGCCCCCCCAGAAAATCAAATGGTTGCTGCCTAAATACAGCTTTAGGGTAGGCTATTTTTGAGCATAAAAAGAAGAGAGGGTACCTAGGGAGGACTAGGGAGTTTAGGAAATACACACCTTATTATATGGCGTTATGTATACATGTAGAAATAATTTCAGCTACAGTTTTAGATAGATGCATGATTTCGTTGCAGCAAATGGATTCTCAATATTTTTTGTATTTGTTTATTTATTTATAATAAATTTGATTGACAAAATAAATTTAAAGCGATCATATGTGTCTCAAGTATTGGTAGCTGTTTTTTCCTATTTAACTATATGCCTTGTATATCAATAATAAACATATTCTCTTGTTCTGACAGTGCACATTGTCGTAGTGCAAAAGTAAATATTGAAATAATGTTCACTCTTTACATAGTCATAGAACTGGCAAAATCAGCAGCAATTTCACTTCTTTAAATTTAAAATGCCGGTGCCGTCAAAATAGTTATTTTTATAGCAATAGGCATAATAGCATTCGATTTGTGCTTTGTGTTTCCTTTACCATTATCTCAATCTTAGAAGCTGGGTTGGTGTATGCAGCAGACGATTGTTTACGTTATTGAATCCCGGAAGAAGTCCTCTATTAAAGAGACCCGAGAGATGCGAAGTGCTGGTGGCAGTGATGATAGTTTAGCGAAGCAACGTCACCACTGTTTCGGAGTTTGGGATTGATTGCCGAGTTTATGAGCTTCGGTCCTTGCTTGGAAGTTGGTTAACAAAATGTCAAAACGAGCCAAAGACCAAAAAATGACGAGGACAGTTAAGCGCCTTTTATGGAGACAAAAACTATATTCATAAAAAGGCTTCGGGATTTTTCAATCGAAACAATAGCAAGCTAAACTAAATTAAAAGATTATTATTAGAGTTAAATCTCGTCTGTTATAGCCAAATTTCACAAATTTAAAGTTTTTTTATAAAAAAAATATATCATGAATGATGGTTAATTACGTTTTTTGGGTTATCAGTTAGACCGCATGGTTCTATTATTACCATAGGAAAACACCCCAGACGTTAAACCGCATGGTTCTATTACCATAGGAAAACACTCGAGACGTCCCAAAAATATATAGGTGCTCCTATGATTGGAGGAACATTATACAGTTGTGTACACACACATGGCGGCACGGAACACGATCGGAAATCCATTTGACAATATCTAAACGGTTCGAAACGATGTGAAAAATATCGTGCGCCACGTGGGCGCTTACATTCGTCACTCTATGCGCCATTTCTGGTCAATATGAGCTATAGGCGCAGGGCGCACGTCCTTCCCGATCACTGCAACAATTTGACCCTTTATCATTATATGATAAGATGATAAACTTGGGACCTGGAGAGACTGAGTAAATATCTGACATTATGGTGATACCCAACACTACAGGGAGATAACTCTGTAAATTCAGCTAAATCGTTAATCATATTGTATTGTTAAGAAAGTTCTCAATGATCAAAATTAGTGTTTGTCAAAATGCTATGTATATCCAATGAAATTTTTCCAAGAAAGTGATTGGTTGAAGTCCACACTTCGGACAATTACTAAAAATCGCTTCAACCAACTTTTATGAAACTTTGTTGAATTGTTTATATCTATTGACGTAAGCTCCCTTTCGATTTTTATAAATTTCAGATTTCAGATTCATGTTATGAAGTTTTATTCTTAAATAAAGGGTGATTGTCCAGTTTTCGGACAATCACTCAAAAAGGATTCCATCAACTTTAATGAAAATTTGGTGAATTGTTTATATCTATTGACCTATGCTACAGCAGGCGTATCATGAGTGTGCTTATAGCACCCTTTTTATTTTTTTTCAAAGGGTCAAAGCTAATATTGTGTCAAAATTTTATGAAAATTAAACAAGCCAAATTTTATTTCAGTTAATGTGTTGGGTACAATTTTAAGGGGACTTTACTAAGGCATTCTAATGTAGAAGTTTTGTGTTCAAATGTCTTTGTACATGTATAAGCAGACGCCAAAAATAACATGTAAAGTAAAGACACTTATCTGTTTTGAAATCAACAAGATGTTAGATTTTAAGTTTCTGAGTTGCAGGGTTTTATTCATAAAAAAGGGGTATTTTCCAGTTTTCCGGAAAAAACTCCAATGCTTTCAGCAATTCTTATGAAACTTAAGTGAATTATTTATATCTATTGATGTAAGCTCTCTTGATTTTCATAAATTTCTTTTTATTGATATTGAGATCAAATTTAACTTTAATTGTTGAGTCTGACAACAGATTTACTAAGTGTTGAGCAACAGCACAGTGTATTACACAACAGCAAAAATCTTTAATTGAATATAATTTTTATAACCGATTTCAAGTTCTTTGACTACATTTAATCAGGGTTCAGGGTTGGACCTCTGCAGATGTACCTAGTTGTTCTCAGAGAAGCATTTCATTCCCTTATAGAGAAAACATTAAACAATAGAATTGGTAATGATTCAATGAGAGTAATTCATTTTATAAATTGCACAGAAAAATAACAAATAAAAAGACGATAGGGGTCACATGCCTTACTTACTATTCAATTTGTCCTGTAAATTTGATACAATTATCTCCCCTTGATTTTAAAAAGATTTTTCTGAAAAGCAACACTTAATTTTTTGACAGTTAAAACCTTTATTTCAAGTTTTAGATGGTCAAATTATTATCATTAAACTTTCAAAATTTCAAAATTTCATGTACAGTCAGAGACTCCCCTTCTTTTTCTGTCAATTATAAGCAAATATTTTGTATACTGTGGATTCATTATTATTGTTGGATACAAGTTTTTGTGGTTTTGTAGCATTTACCATTGTACCACAAATCAAATGTTCAACAAATTACAAATTTTCTATAGGGTTTGCATGGAAAGACTGGCAAAACCACGAAATCAAATATCCATGAAAAAGCAAGTTTTCCTTAATACATGAAAATTGATACCCACTAAAATAAATAAATTCACATCTACATAATAAATTTAGCAGTTAAATTTCCTTGTTTGGTTTTCAAATGTTTTGATTTGAGTGCCTCTGATGAGTAATTGTGTGGATAAAATATGGTGTTTTTTTATTGTGGTTCCCAGGCCCGTAGCCAGGAATTTCCAAGGGGGGGTAGGGTTTGTTGGACTCATGAACTCGACTTTAACAGTCGCAATTTGAACAAAACGTTGACTTAAACAGTGCAGTGGCGGATCCGGGGGGGTTCCGGGGGTTGGAACCCCCCTTTTTTTTGGCCGATCAATGCATTTGAATGGGAGCATATAGTTGGAACCCCCCTTTACTCTGGGTTGGGAACCCCCCCCCCTTTTTAACCCCCCTGGCTAAGGATATGGTTCCCCTTTAAAATGTTTGCCTCATGAACATCGGTCACCATGATCAGAATTGAAATGTTAAAGAATGGTTCTTGAATGTTTTTCCAGCCATTCTTTATATTATCTAGATATAAATGGTATGATTTCCATTAATACAAATATTCGTTAACACCTTAGAATAAAGATAGCTGGACTATTAATAGAGATCTCTTTTTACATATAACCTTCAAAAACAACAAAATCCTATGCTGAAGTGTTATATCTGAAAGTCCAAGATGACAAAATATGAAACAATTTTGTTGAATAGCCTGATTAAGACAGTAACATTATGAATTAAAAACAATGACAATCACAGGATTAAAGATTTTTTAAGGTGCAGTGTGGGTTGGAAGTATTTGAGAAAGAAATATTCTGGCCAGTGGGCAAAACTGGAAATAGAATAAACATGAATATTCTTTCCAAACAAATACAGGATACAACTGTGTACTAAAAAAGAAATGAATAATTGCGTTTGCAAAAAAACATAAATATGCAAAAAAATACACAAAAAAAAAAAATACTCCTCAGCTGTCTTGTGAAAGACTATTTGCAGAAATGTTCCTAAATAATTGTCACAGTTCAGAATATGCCTTATAAACTGGAATTTAAACCTTTAAGGTGATCTTTTCACTTACACCAAATTAATTTATTATGACAACTTATATAGCCTAAAACAATGGAACACTAAATCACTTATATGAGGTTATAATTTTCATTTTGGGTACAGACAGGGAAAGCAGGATGTTTGATGCCATTTCAAAATGGCTAAAATTTTAAACTACAATATATTGTCATAATGAAGCACATATATATATTTATATTTCTCTAATTTTAAGCTGATTTATCGTTTTCCTAATCTGTTGATTATTTTTATTTAATCAACATGTGGTTCATTTGATCTCAGCTATTCATTGGTCAAATTTCGATTATGACGTCACATTTTCTTGCTTTCCTCTGAATTTCTTATTGTGACTTTATTAAAAAAAGCCTCTGATGATGTTGTATAGAAAGATCACATCTTTTACAGATCAATGCAGAAAAAGGAATAATTAAGTTTGCTTCCATTATAGCATAAAAATCCCTAGAGAAACTGATTCCACCACTAAATCTTGTGTTATACGATATTTATCAACTCTTGACAGTTAAATTTTAAATATTAAAAACGCTCGGGCGAGCCTCGCATTTTAAATTGATAATTTAACTGCCTCTAGTGGATAAATATCATATCACACTTGATGGTTCATAAATATAGCTAAATCAATTACCAGATTAATGAAATATACCAATTTTGTGAAAATTTATGTACAAAAAAGGGAAGAAAGATACCAGAGAGACAGTCAAATTCATAAATCGAAAATAAACTGACAACGCCATGGCTAAAAATGAAAAAGACAAACAGACAAACAATAGTACACATGACACAACATAGAAAACCAAAGAATAAGCAACACAAACCCCACCAAAAACTAGTGTTGATCTCAGGTGCGCCGGAAGGGTAAGCAGATCCTGCTCCACATGTGGTACAAGTGTATTCATGACATCACAAGTAAGACAAATTGGGACTTGCCACAAACTTGAATGAAAACTTGTTAATATTAGATAGAAGACAATATAACTTGTATATTGACAAAACATTGAATTTACCTTTCTGACTCTGATATTTAGTATGTGGAACTCTTAGCTCTGTTTTTAATTCGCCTTTTCAGAATCTAAAGAACTATGGGTAATCTAATTGCTTGTACACCAAAGTAAAAATAACGTCACATCATCGGTTGAATTCCAATTGTTTAGGACTCTTAACCAATCAAGACGCTTTGGTGTACGCTTTTTTTGCCTGTTTTTTAAATGTTGATGCTTTAAAAAACATGGATGAAAATTTGAAAAAGGCCTATACCTTACTTGCGCCTTGAACTATGAATTCTTATTTTCTGAGTGAACAATTTCTATTTATTTTCTTTGTCACTGTAAATTCAGAATTTGTGATTTTTTTTTAAATGAATAATTTGGTACTTTCTAAAAAAATCACAATTATAAATAGATGCAATAATTTCTGAATTTACAGTATCTCAATGACCTTGTTTCATAATCAATTTGACATGTGATTGTTATGATAAAAAAAAGTGGGAAAGCAGAATATGTATTATATTCAATATATTATATTTCAGTGTGAGGACCTACGTGGACAACCAGATGAACAGGCGTCTCCAACGAGTTGGTATGCCATACGGATATGTGGCTCCACGACTAGAGGCACCACGATGCTCTCGTCGTCTTTTAGGGTTGGAGCCAGAACCAGTACTTCTCCCAGTTGCGTCTCCTGAGCTGCCAAGAAATGATCAACCTGAACATTTCGAAGCAGTTATTGTACCTTGGGCACGATTATTCTCCGTCATGGTTCCTGAAGCAGCTATTCACATTGCTGATGACGAGGATGATATGGTTGAGGTTGAGATAGCTGGCGAGGAGCTCTCGGTTCTGGAGGACGAAGAGGTCATCGAGCTGTCTCTGCTGTGTGGTATGGACACAACGGTGGAGGAACCAGCCGACTGGTTCCTGGAGAAGACAGTGTCTTTCCTGCCAACAGAGGAGGAGACTGTTTTGTTCGAGGAGGTAGTGGATGAGGATGCAACAACCAACCATGCTGAAGAGACTGTCTGGTATGGTCCTGAAGAGGTTGAGGTTCCAGCCACACCAGTCACACCTTATGTTGTTATAGGTAATGATGTAGGTGTTCCTTTGGACTGGGAGGTAATCCCTGCTCCAGTGGTTGAGGTTGCTCCTGTCCCTGAGGCAGCTGGGAGGTTTGTTGGGTGGAGACAGGTGGCTAGAGTGCTAGGCTGCCTTGTTACTTCATACCAAACTGTCTCAGCTGTCTAATTTTTTGGTTAATTTTTGGTAAATACATATACATTTTGTATATTTTCTTAAAAAAAGGAAAATTGGAAAAGTATAAATTTTTGCTTTAGTTTAAAAAAAAAAGTTTGGAAAAGTATAAATTTTGTTTTAGTTTAAAAAAAATGTTTCGAAAAATTTTAAAACTTAACTTTTTGTTTTGATTTATGGTCATTCCTTTTATTTTTGAAAGATTTTCATTCTTTGCTAAGTAACACAATTTCTTCAAACTTCAAAAGATTTTTTTTATAATTTTGGCTATTTAATCATTAAAGGTTTTAAGAAAATATTTTGGTATAATTTAATTGAAAGTTTTTAATGTTTAATTTACTTTACTTGGAAATTTATAAAGAATGTGTGTCTGTGTTTTTGTAAGGTGACTGTTCTTTTTATCCAACACATGTTAAACTGTCAAAATGGATCACCATAATTATCAGTCAGGTCAAGGTCAATCAGTATAGATATCCAATCATTTCAGGTCAACATTTTCGTTTAAAGTTTGGTCATAAGTTAGAGGTTAAAAGTTCAGGTCAACATTGACAAGAAAAGAATGGTCATTACTCTTTTATAGGGTAGAGGTCTACTATAGAGTTAAGATCAAACTATTTGTAAGAATGGTTATATATAAGGTCAAAGATATGCAGTGTTAGGTCAAGGTCAATGTTTACTTCTACAGAATGATTGTATCTGTTAGCAGGATCACAGATATGATTAATTGCTTAAAAGCAACAAGCACATGTAAGAAGCATATTCCTGCTAAACAGCTTTAAATATGTGTACTTATTTTCACAAATAAGAACAAAAATAGGTCCCTTCCCCAAGGGTTGACTGGGGTATAGAAATATGGTCATCCCTTGGTCTTCATTTGACCGGCAGTAAAATGCTTGCCAAAGATTAGCCACCGTTTAGTTAATACATAGCCACATCCTGTTAAAATTTAAAATCAAAAAGTTGCATCTAATACCAGAGTAACTTTTAACCCGAAGTGTGACAGAGAAACAAACGAACAGACAGACAAAGGAACGGACGAACAGGTAAGACCAGAAAATTTTGATGAAAAATACAAAATATTTCCTTTGACTCCGTTAAAACATTTAAATTGTCACCACCCTTTAGAAAGAAAATGAACATTAAGTCCCCTACATAAATTTCATAGTTTAAATAAAGGGAATTTTTTCTGCAATTTTCACTTCTGGATGAAAGGATAAAATTACCACTTCTGTTTCATTATTCATTGAGAGCATTTATAAAAAAGTACCAGATCAGAAGTAAAACAAAAAATGAAAATATCACTTATTTCCTATTAAACATCCCAAAAATTTCACTTTTGTTCATTTTAACCTTGACCACTCTTTTAAAATTTAATAAAATATTAAATAAGGTTTCTGTATCTGAATTTGGCAGCTTCTGATAAATTAAAGAATATATTTGGTATATATAAATCAATGAGGGGTACTAAACAAACAACAAAAACAAGACGTCTTTAGGTCAACATAGTCTTCAACAAAGATAGGGATCTATACAATTTGTTCAGTGTTTATAGTTTAAAATTCATCAACAAAATTTACAAAATATCTATAAAGAAAAATGTCGACAAAATTTACTAAATATATAAATATCTATTAAAAGAAAAAAAGTCAACAAAATTTACTAAATATTTCTAAAAGAAAAAAGTCGACATAATTAACTAAATATCTATAATGAAAGAAGCCACAAAATTTACTAAAAAAAGAAAGTCCACAAAATTAACTAAATATCTATAAAGAAAAAAGTCCACAAAATTTAATAAATATCTATAAAGAAAAAAGTCCACAAAATTTACTAAATATCTATAAAGAAAAAAGACCACTAAATTTACTAAATATCTCTAAAAGAAAAAAGTCCACAAAATTTACTAAATATCTATAATGAAAAAAGTCCACAAAATTTACTAAATATCTATAATGAAAGAAGTCCACAAAATTTACTAAAAAAAGAAAGTCCTTAAAATTAACTAAATATCTATAAAGAAAAAAGTCCACAAAATTTACTAAATATCTATAATGAAAGAAGTCCACAAAATTTACTAAAAAAAGAAAGTCCACAAAATTTACTAAATATCTATAAAGAAAAAAGACCACTAAATTTACTAATTATCTCTTAAAAAAAAAGTCCACAAAATTTACTAAATATCTCTAAAAGAAAAAAGTCCACAAAATTTACTAAATATCTATAATGAAAGAAGTCCACAAAATTTACTAAAAAAAGAAAGTCCACAAAATTAACTAAATATCTATAAAGAAAAAAGTCCACAAAATTTACTAAATATCTATACAGAAAAAAGTCAACAAAATTTACTAAATATCTTTAAAAGAAAAAAGTCCACAAAATTTACTAAATATCTATAATGAAAGAAGTCCACAAAATTTAATAAAAAAAGAAAGTCCACAAAATTAACTAAATATCTATAAAAGAAAAAAAAAAAAGTCCACAAAATTTACTAAATATCTATAATGAAAGAAGTCCACAAAGTTTACTACAAAAAGAAAGTCCAAAAATTTACTAAATATCTATAAAGAAAAAAGTCCACAAAATTTACTAAATATCTATAATGTAAGAAGTCCACAAAATTTACTAAATATCTATAAAGAAAATAGTCCACAAAATTTACAAATATCTTCAAAGAAAAAAGTCCTAAAATTTACTAAATATCTTTAAAGAAAAAAGTCTACAAAATTTACTAAATATCTTTTAAAAAAAAAATAATAAAGCAAAATAATTTAAAAAAATTTCTCTTGCAATTAAATAAGTTTAAAATTTTTAATTCAGCAAAAGATTTTGGCTCACAACAACTTGGTGTGAATGATATTGCATTATTATAGTGTCTGAGTACAACATTATTACATAACTTGCTGGATTCAAATTTCATTTTTTTTACAAAAATATAAAGTATATCCAAAGTTAACACTGGCAAGTCAAGTATAACAATGTATCTAACACTGCACAATCTGCATAAACTGCATACCTGCATAGGATAATTAGCATTGCATATATAAATTAACATGTAAAGCTTATGCTGGCTTGCTGATGTTTTCTTTCATTGTTCTATTTAATTAACCCCTAGCCAAATATAGCAACATCTATTTAAAATTGACCTGGGACTTGGATTTTGGGCAGGTAAGGAGGAATAAGGGAAATACCTTGGCCTGGGATTTTAGGGCTTAAAGAAAGGGGAGGGGAAACCTTGGGACTCTGGTGAAGTGGGGATATAAAAGGAGAGGGGAATCCCAGGGCCTGGTGTATTTGGGGAGATAAAAGAGGGAGAAGGTTACATCCACAGTCTGGTGAACTGGGGGAGATAAAAGAGGGAATGGGGAAATAGTTGCTGTTCATTGAATGAAGTAAGTTATGTGTTAATGTTGTATTCACATTGTTGTGATGATTGTATTGTTGCTTTGAAGTTTGTGGAGCACATATACCCAGTAATTTTGGATAGAAATGATAATGAAAAAATATTCCCGTTTTAAACTTTCAGTTTTTAATAAAGATGAATATTCAATTGTTCAAATTAACTATTAAAGTGGTCTTTCTTAAAGTTGTCAAATAAGAACCAAAGTGTACCTTTTAAACTTTAAAATATGAATTGAACATTTAATTAGAAACCTTTGGTTTAAACATTTATGCGTGTTTCTGAATTCCTTTCATTAAAATTGAGTAAATAAAATCTCACTCTATTTAAACAATTTTGTGTTGTAAAAAAAACCACAAAAACATACATAGTACTGACTATAGTATAGAAACTTGTTTTTGTTGGAGACTATATTGACCTCTAGGTCCAGGTTTTTTGTGTTGTTTAGTTGCGGTCTCAATAACATAATCCCTAAAGTTATTTTCCATTAATAATAGACAAAGGACAAATTAAAAAAAACCAGAATATTCCTAATCATTCATATAAACTTATAATAACTGTTAATTTTCCTTCAAAATATGTTTCACACATCTCCTTCGTTTAGATAAATTTCAAAGTGAAACAGAAAATGGAAGCCAAATAATTAAAATTTAGATCAATTGAAATAGCCTCCCCACTTAAAAAAAAAATAAAGAACAAATTTTAACAGAAAAAAGGGGGAGGGAAACCTAAAGATACAGAATTTAAATAAAGTGATAAAAAGATCCTCCATCCTTTTCTAAACTTCTTTTTAAAGTTTTAAACTTGGTAAATTAGATGTCCCCTGAATTTAGAGTATCCATGGGAACATGTCCCATTTTTACCAGAAATTAATATACCCATAGGAACATTACAGTACATGTTCCTCTTCAAAGTAATAAAGGTATCCATAGGAACATCACATCACATGTTCCTCTCCAAAGTAATGAAGGTATCCATAGGAACATCACATGTTCCTCTTCAAAGTAATAAAGGTTATCCATAGGAACATCACATCACATGTTCCTCTCCAAAGTTATGAAGGTATCCATAGGAACATCACATGTTCCTCTTCAAAGTAATGAAGGTATCCATAGGAACATTTCATGTTCCGCTCAAAAGTAATGAAGGTATCCATAGGAACATCACATGTTCTGCTCAAAAGTAATGAAGGTTTCTATAGGAACATCATATGTTCCTCTTCAAAGTAATAAAGGTATCCATAGGAACATCACATGCTCCACTCAAAAGTAATGAAGGTATCATAGGAACATCACATGTTCGCTCAAAAGTAATGAAGGTATCCATAGGAACATCAATGTTCCTCTCCAAAGTAATGAAGGTATCCATAGGAACATCACATGTTCCTCTCCAAAGTAATGACAGGAATTGGCTTACAATGACTTTGAACTCAAAGAATGGATACACATGTTTCAGAAAAGTAAGTTTGGTACCTATATCTCTTTTCACACTTTTGTTATTTTTAAATCATTTGTAAATTTAATTGTAACATATTTAAGTTGTCAAATTTTTGTGTAAAAAGGGAATGACCATATAAACATGTTTAAAATTTTATATAATTTTAATTTTGTTAAAGATTTTCAAAGGAAAAAAAAATTATTTATGAAAATGGAATAGTGTCAAATGTGTATATATTATATAATAGTTTTAAGAAAAATGATAAAAAAAAAAAAAAAAATGCATGGGTGATGGTTTTTAATGATTTTAAGAAAAATGGAAAAAAAAACAAAAAAATGCATGGGTGATGGTTTTTAATGATTTAAAAAAAAATAGAAAAAAAAAAAAAAAAATATGCATGTTACTAATGATTTTAAGAAAAATAGAAAAAAAAGAAAAAAATGCTTTGGGTTTAATTATATCATGATGCAGAAATGGGTCCATTTAATATTTAACTTGAATTTGGGATTTATTTATATCATGATATGGAATGGATACATTCTTTTAACTTGAATTTGGGATTTAATTATATCATGATACCGATTGGATACATTTCTTTTAACTTGAATCTGGGGAATTAATTATACATGATACATGATACGAATGGATACATTTTTTAACTTGAATTTGGAATTTAATATATCATGATACGAATGGATACATTTCTTTTAACTTGAATATGGGGTAATTAATTATTTATGTTTTACCGATTGGTCATATTCATTTCTGCATCAAATATTAAATTCTGAAATTGGTTCAGTGTTAAATCATTTAACTTAAATCTGGGGAATTAATTATATCATGATACAGAATGGATACATTCTTTTAACTTGAATTTGGAATTTAATGATATCATGAAACGGAATGGATACATTCTTTTAACTGGAATAATGGGGATTAAAATAAACCCTTTAAAAAAGTGGGGTTTACTGTTTTACCTCTGTCTGTCTGTCCATCATTCAGTCTGGCAGCATCAACAATCGTAACAAGGATTTCTGAAATTTGGTTCAGTGTTGAAAAATGCAGCTTTACTGTTTACCTAACACTTGTATCATTTATACATGATAGCTAAGTTGAAAATTTTCGTCACTTATTCTCCGGAACGTTAATACAAGGATTTCTGAAATTTGGTTCAGTGTTGATATAATGCAGCTATACTGTGTCATGCGTTTTTAGATTCATCACTCAACAACTTCCCGTTTACTGAACACTCGTATCATTTACACATGTTAGCTAAATTGAAAATTTTCGTCACCTTGTTCTCCGGAACTTCAATACAAGGATTTCTGAAATTTGGCTCAGTGTTGATATAATGCAGCTATACTGTGCCATGCGTTTTCAGATTCATCACTCGTCAACTTCCTGTATACCTAACACTCGTATCATTTACACATGTTAGCTAAATTGAAAATTTTCGTCACCTTGTTCTCCGGAACTTCAATACAAGGATTTCTGAAATTTGGTTCAGTGTTGATATAATGCAGCTATACTGTGTCATGCGTTTTTAGATTCATCACTCAACAACTTCCTGTTTACCGAACACTTGTATACATTTACACATGATAGCTTAGTTGAAAATTTTCGTCACCTTATACTCGGGAATTTTAATACAAGGATTTCTGAAATTTGGTTCAGTGTTGATAAAATGCAGCTATACAGTGCCGTGCGTTTTTAGATTCATCACTCAACAACTTCCTATTTACCGAACACTTGTATCATTTACACATGATAGCCAAGTTGAAAATTTTCGTCACCTTTTTCATGAGGAACTTCAATACAAGGATTTCTGAAATTTGGTTTCAGGGTTGATAGAAGTCGGCTTAACTGTGTGATGCATTTTCAGATTCATTACTCAACGACTTCCTGTTTACCAAACATTTGTATCATTTACACATGATAGCTAAGGTAGAAATTTTTGTCACCTTATTCTCAGGAACTTCAATTCAAGGATTTCTGAAATTGGGTTTCTGAGGCTTAATAATGGTCAGCTATACTGTGTGAGGTGTTTTTTGGATTCACAACTCAACAACTTCCTACGTACTGAAGTTTCACTTATTTTGCAATGATAAGGAATGGATACATTCTTTTAATGAATTTTTATTGTAATTTTTTGATACGGAATGGAACATTTTTTAACTGAATTTTGAATTTATTTATTATGATTACGGAATGATAATTCTTTTAATGAATTTTTGATTTAATTATATATGTCGTGAATGGATACATTTATAACTGATTTGATGTTTTAATGTTTTCATGAAGAATGGAACAAAATTTTTTAAAACTTGTAATTTTTGATTTAATTATATATGATACGAAATGGAAAAATTCATGTTACTTGATTTTAGAAAATATGAAAGAACAATGGATACATTCATTTTAATGGAATTTTTGATTTAATTATATCATGATACGGAATGGATACATTCTTTTAACTTGAATTTGGAATTTAATGATATCATGAAACGGAATGGATACATTCTTTTAACTTGAATTTGGAATTTAATATATCATGAACGGAATGGATACATTCTTTTAACTGGAATAATGGGGATTAAAATTAACCCTTTAAAAAAGTGGGGTTTACTGTTTTACCTCTGTCTGTCTGTCCATATTCAGTCCGTCAGCATCAACAATCGTAACAAGGATTTCTGAATTTGGTTCAGTGTTGAAAAATGCAGTTTACTGTTTACTAACACTTGTATATTTACACATGATAGCTAAGTTGAAAATTTTCGTCACTTATTCTCCGGAACGTTAATACAAGGATTCTGAAATTTGGTTCAGTGTTGATATAATGCAGCTATACTGTGTCATGCGTTTTTAGATTCATCATTAACAACTTCTGTTTACTGAACACTCGTATCATTTACACATGTTAGCTAAATTGAAAATTTTGTCACCTTGTTCTCCGGAACTTCAATACAAGGATTTCTGAAATTTGGCTCAGTGTTGATATAATGCAGCTATACTGTGCCATGCGTTTTCAGATTCATCACTCGTCAACTTCCTGTATACCTAACACTGTATCATTTACACATGTTAGCTAATTGAAAATTTTCGTCACCTTGATTCTCCGAACTTCAATACAAGGATTTCTGAAATTTGGTTCAGTGTTGATATAATGCAGCTATACTGTGTCATGCGTTTTTAGATTCATCACTCAACAACTTCCTGTTTACCGAACACTTGTATCATTTACACATGATAGCTAAGTTGAAAATTTTCGTCACCTTATACTCGGGAATTTTAATACAAGGATTTCTGAAATTTGGTTCAGTGTTGATAAAATGCAGCTATACAGTGCCGTGCGTTTTTAGATTCATCACTCAACAACTTCCTATTTACCGAACACTTGTATCATTTACACATGATAGCTAAGTTGAAAATTTTCGTCACCTTTTTCATGAGGAACTTCAATACAAGGATTTCTGAAATTTGGTTTCAGGGTTGATAGAAGTCGGCTTAACTGTGTGATGCATTTTCAGATTCATTACTCAACGACTTCCTGTTTACCAAACATTTGTATCATTTACACATGATAGCTAAGGTGGAAATTTTTGTCACCTTATTCTCAGGAACTTCAATTCAAGGATTTCTGAAATTGGGTTTCTGAGGCTTAATAACAATGATGGTCAGCTATACTGTGTGAGGTGTTTTTTGGATTCACAACTCAACAACTTCCTACGTACTTAAGTTTCACTTATTTTGCAATGATAGGAATGGATACATTCTTTTAACTTGAATTTTGAATTTAATTATATCATGATACGGAATGGATACATTCTTTTAACTTGAATTTTGAATTTAATTATATCATGATACGGAATGGATACATTCTTTTAACTTGAATTTTGAATTTAATTATATCATGATACGGAATGGATACATTCTTTAACTTGAATTTTGAATTTAATTATATCATGATACGGAATGGATACATTCTTTTAACTTGAATTTTGAATTTAATTACGTATATCATGATACGGAATGGATACATTCTTTTAACTTGAATTTTGGATTTAATTATATCATGATACCTTTTTAAGAGTATACACTTTTATTTTCTGAGGATTGTTTTGATATATGTAAGTGAACAGCAACCAACAACACAAACAAAAAAACGTCAAAAGATAAGTTAATACATTTTAAATAAAGATAAATAATGTTAATACCTTTTGTCCTTCATTTGGAAATTTCAAGATAAAATAATATGGAAATTTATAATGAAAAGGAATAATGCTATATTCCCTTTAAATTTTTATAAAACCATAATTCATGTTTGATGTTAAAGATTAAGTTAAAAAAGGGTGAAATAATTTTTCAAATTTTCAAATTTTAGATCAAATTGCCCTTAAAAATCAGACGTAGAACATATATGTATCAGCTATTCCAAAACCATTTTACAGTTTTTAAAGGAACTTTCAGAACAGAACATTTAAGATACCAATTTCGTAATGCAAGGTTTATCAGTATAATTTTGGGAATTTCCCAAAGTAAAGGGTGTTAGTCGGAGAAAGATCTCCAACCCTTCGGGATACATTATTCTGACTCAGAGTCAACTAGACTTTGCTCTTACTTTTAAATACTACTTGCTTAAGGGAGAAGCAGCAAATATCCCTTTTAAAGTCTTTAGTTTGTCCATACATGGGATAGAGCCCTTTACCTCCAACATATCAGGCAAGCATAGGACCATTGAGGAGGTTATAATTGGTAGTGAAAAGTATTCTTTTTAAAATATTCATATTCATTTTATTTTTGTTTATTTGAAAATGAACTGTTACTCATTCTGTTGTTCAATTCCTAGTAGTAACAGAAAACATAAATTTTTATATTTGTTATATTGAAAAGTTAATCAAAATATTTAATCGAAAAGTATGTCTCCATGCAAAATTATCCATCCCTCTACAGGACTTGTATCTTAATATAAAAACATCTTATTCTTAAAGTATCAACACTAACCATTACAAACAATTGGTACTTAATTAAATAGGTTTAAGGATGGAAGACAGAGAGGGAGGGGAAGAGAGGGGAGGGATAGGGGAGAGAGAATAGAGATTGATGGAGTGAGTTTTCAGATAAGGGTTTAAGGTACTAGTCTTGTAGAGGGATATGTCTTCTTGTAAAGTTAATGTATTCAGTCAAAAAAAGAACTTCTTGTTAACAATATGAATATGAGTAGGAATACAAACCAATTTTTTTTTTGGTATGCAAATCAGTCTGAAAGTCCTTGTTTTAAATAATGGGTCTATTACATTTCAAAATTATTTCCAAGTCTGTAAAATGTTTGTGACCCCAGTGGCCGATCCAGGGGTTGGGGTTGGAACCCCCCCTTTTTTTTTTTAATGATAATGCATTTGAATGGGGATATATATTTAAAACCCATACTTTCTCCTGGGTTGGATCCCCCTTTTTTTTTAAAGATTGCTGGTTCTGCTCTGAACCCTTTCTCTCTTCCTATTTGGTAAAGACATATAAGATTGTGTCCATAGTACACAGATGCCCCATCCGCACTAACATTTTCTATGTTCATTGGACTTTGAAAATGGAGAAAAAACTCTAATTTGGCATTAAAATTAGAACGATGATACCATAGGGAACATGTGTACTAAGTTTCAAGTTGATTGGACTTCAACTTCATCAAAAACTACCTCAACCGAAAACTTTAACCTGAAGCGGGACGGACAAACTAACAAACGGACGCACAGACAAGAAAACATAATGCCATAAATGAGGCATAATAAATGTTTGCCTTGGAAAACTCCCTTAACAATTTGTATAACAACAGCCAGTCTAGCCTGTCATAATTCAGTAACTTACAAGTTATTTATCTATTCTTGATAGATATGACTGTTTCAATGCCACTTGTAGTACTCCTAGCTATTACAAGGCTGCCAGTTTTTATTGGTGGCAGAAGCCATATAAATGGCACCTGAAAAACCACCGACCTTCAGTGTCTGTAAATGTTGTCCTAAGTTTCTGTTGAAATGTTTGTACTGGTTTGAGGTATTGCTGATTAAAAGTGTTGACGTCTGATTAAACAAAAAACATCCTTTACCAAATTGTCCAATTCAAGGGGAGATAAACATATTGAAAAATTAATTATCCTTTACAGGGAGATAAAACATATTGAAATAATCCTTTACAAAAATTGTGGATCAAATATGATAAAGGGTTACTCATGATAATATTTTTGAAAGATTTTCAGAAAAAGCAATTTAAAAATGTGTTAAAGTATATTCCTAAATTAATAAAATAATTGTCCAGTGATCAATAAGAAGAATGAAAAGAATGAGAAAGTGGTTACTAATTTAAAAGCCAATGATAATGTGGGTTTTGAATAAAGCTAATAATGTGCTTAAGAAGCCAATGAGATGTAAGTTATATACTTAATGATGTCTAAGGAATGCCACCAATAAGATGTGGTATAGCTAATAGAATGTGTTAGAAAGCCAATGAGATGTGGTAATAAGCTATGGATGCAAAGTTAATGAGATACACTAAGAATGCAAAATAAGTAGGTCCTAAAATGAACAATGATGATTGTGTTATAAACTAATGAATGCCCGACAAGAATGCAATAATTTTGGTATAAAGCTACATGAATTGTGTATTGTCAAACCAATGAGATGTGTAATAATTAGCTTATTTGATGAATTGCATTTTATAGAGTTTTCAGGACTTGCAGATGATGTACTATGAATGTGTCAAAGAGTTTGTGGTAAAAATAAGTAATGGATTGGTAGTAAAGCTACTAGATGCACTAGATGCAAATGAGATTTTGGTAAAAAGCTAATGATTTCATTTAAGAATGCACATAGATGTGGTAATAAAGCTAATGAGACGTGCTTAGAATGCCATGAGATGTGGTAATAAAGCTAAGGATGTGAATAGTGTAATGGATGTTCTCAGAATGTCAATGAGTTGTGGTATTATGCAATACAATCTAATGAGATGATAAGAATGCAAATAGATGTGGTAAGAATGCAATGAGATGTGGTTAAAATGCCAATGAGATGTGGTAATAAAGCTTTGGAATTCCAATGAGATGTGGTTAATGCAATAATTGTAAGAATGCAATTGAGAATATTAACCAGAGATTGAACACAAGGCTGCAATGAGTATCTTTCTTCATGTATTATGTATACTTATAGATGTAGGTAGATGTGTTATGCAATGAGACAACTCTCATAAATACAATTTATGTATACTTGTAGCTCCTACAGCTGTAGTTAACATTCAGCAATTTTGATTAAGTTGCTTTCTTAATAATTATTTATAAATAAACTTATAATTAGCAGTAGAAAACTTGCTATAAATCTCAAATTTAAATTTTCTGAACCCAGAATAACCACTTTGGATTTTTGCCAATTAAAAAGATTACAGAAAGCCAGATGAGATGTGTGGAATCAAATAGGTACAACTATATGTAAAGAATTTTTAATAACATTTTAATGTATTGACTAATGGATTATTGTATGATGAATGTGACAGTCAGAATAGTGGACATGAATATCAAATGATGAATGACTGACTTTGTGAATAGATAAATTCAGGATCGAAAGCTTTGGAATTCGACGACAAGTATATTGACACGCTTGGAACCCGCAAGTGAATTATTGAATTATATTGATGTGACCAGTATTCATGTAGAGGACAGTGCTAGTGATATAAACTGATAAATCTCACAAAAGGCAATCACAATGGGTTGAAGCTGTTACATACAAAAGATGAGGTAATTATACTCAAATATAAATTACATGAATGTGATTAATGGTGTAAAAAGATGATGATGTTGCCAATGAGACAACTCTCAACAAGAGACCAAATTATCAAAAAATTAACAATTATAGGTCACTGTGTGGCCTTCAACAATGAGCAAAGCCCATACCATATAGTCCGCTATAAAAGGCCCTGAAATGAAAATGTAAAACAATTCAAACGAGAAAATATAAACGGCCTTGCTAACTTGTGTACCAAAAATTAACTAAAAAACAAATATGTAAAACTAAAACAAACGACAACCACTGATGTTTATTAACCTTATATAAGCATTTAGGTTATTTTGAGTATTTTGAAAAAGATATAATAAATGTGTAATAGAGCCAAAGGTCTTCATTACAAAAAAATCAGCCTGGTAAATTTAAAAACAACATGTATGTACCTGATTGGATGTTTTATTATACTTGGGTGAAAAATTGTCCTACTTTTAATTATAATTAAAATTCCATATAAGCATTTTTAATTTTTTCTTCTTCAGATATCCAGGAAATAAGAATTGTATGTGATCTATTACAAGATCTGAGGACAGTAGGACCTGGAAGAACTATATTACCAACTTCAAGGTGAGTTTACAGTAAAACAAAATGGTAATAAACACATGTTAAATCGCTAAAATACTGAACTCCGAGGAAAATTCAAAACAGAAAATCCCTAATCAAATGGCAAATTAAAAGAATTGACTACAAATATCATATTAAATTAATTGGTACAAAAATGTACAGACATTTTCTTCTGTAGAAAATGGTGGATTGAACCTGGTTTTATAGCGCTAAACATGGCTATTGGTACTTTACGGAACGGAACGGAACGGAACGGAATTTCATTTAAGGTATCCAAAGGGGGCATTTATCAAAATTTCGAAAAATCTTTAAAACAAAACAAACTTTAGAATTTCTGTGTTTTACGGTTTTCCATATACAAATAACACAAATGTATACTTAATCTCATCTTCACAGGTGAAATGTGTAATAATGTATAACATCGGGAAATATTCTGTAGATGAATATGTCGGATTGTCCTGATAAATTATCATGAAATTAACGCATTTGCAAGTCATGCATTATGATATCTAGACTGACCTCACGTCGTCCTTGATTAGAGACAGTGATCAAAATGAATCTGATTTAAACTTTTTAATTTATTTTTCCGTTCCGTTCCGTTCCGCAAAGTACCAATTGCTCTGAGGAATTGGTATTTAACGGAAAAAACGGAAACAGACATCTTTAATGTAATTAAAGCAGTATGATAAAAAAAAATTGTCTGACACCTCTTTTTGCATGAGTGGTATGTGTTTTAGATAGCATTTTCGACTTGATCAATAATAAAAAATTTAACACAAAGGCAGGTTACACAAAAAGTCTTTCTCCTTCCATCGGTAATTATATTTTAAAAAAGAGGCCTTCAACAGCCCGTTCCGACGATGATTAGAGACAGTGATCAAGTTGAATCTGATGTAAACTTTTTAATTTATTTTTCCGTTCCGTTCCGTTCCGCAAAGTACCAATTGCTCTGAGGAATTGGTATTTAACGGAAAAAACGGAAACAGACATCTTTAATGTAATTAAAGCAGTATGATAAAAAAAATTGTCTGACACCTCTTTTTGCATGAGTGGTATGTGTTTTAGATAGCATTTTCGACTTGATCAATAATACAAAATTTAACACAAAGGCAGGTTACACAAAAAGTCTTTCTCCTTCCATCGGTAATTATATTTTAAAAAAGGGGCCTTCAACAGCCCGTTCCGACGATGATTAGAGACAGTGATCCAGTTGAATCTGATGTAAACTTTTTAATTTATTTTTCCGTTCCGTTCCGTTCCGCAAAGTACCAATTGCTCTGAGGAATTGGTATTTAACGGAAAAAACGGAAACAGACATCTTTAATGTAATTAAAGCAGTATGATAAAAAAATTGTCTGACACCTCTTTTTGCATGAGTGGTATGTGTTTAAGATAGCATTCCCGACCAGATCAATAATAAAAAATTTAACACAAAGGCAGGTTACACAAAAAGTCTTTCTCCTTCCATCGGTAATTATATTTTAAAAAAGAGGCCTTCAACAGCCCGTTCCGACGATGATTAGAGACAGTGATCCAGTTGAATCTGATGTAAACTTTTTAATTTGTTTTTCCGTTCCGTTCCGTTCCGCAAAGTACCAATTGCTCTAAGGAATTGGTGTTTAACGGAACCAACGGAAACAGACATCTTTAATACCTCTATATATGTCCTTGGACCAACTTAAAACATTTAAAGAAAAAAAAAACGTAGAACCCATGTTTTTATTGCTTTTCTTTAAATTAATTTAAAAGTCACAATAAACTATAATGCTTTAAAACAACCTAAAATATACCTTTAATACATGTAGCTACATGTACATGTTTAAGACTGCCCCTAGCACAACTTATAGCAAATTTCAAAAGACTGCCCCTAGCACAACTTATAGCAAATTTCAAAAGACAAAAAGAAATAATACATGTATTTCCGCTGGTATCCTGAAAAATAGGGTAAGTTGTGGGTAATATTATTTTATTTATATACAAACATTTTTAGCTTATAACTACTAGCTATAGGGAACCAGTCTGACTTTAATAGAGCTGAAGGGAATCTAAGACAAACGTATTGATTATTTAGGGAATCACGGAAGCATGACTAGATCTGGCTACCTCTTACGCAGCCAATGCCCCCCCCCTCCCCACCCCCAATTAGAAATTCTGGATTCACTGGGTATGCACTACAAATTAGGGTTAGCTGAAACATGCTGGTATGTATTTTTTTTGTATAATTGATTGGGTATTTAATGAAGGTACAATAACAATTAAGGGCTTTTCTCATCACTTGGCGTCCGTCGTCCGTAAACTTTTTCAAAAATCTTCTCCTCTGAAACTACTGGGCCAAATTCTACCAAACTTGGCCACAATTATCCTTGGGATATCTAGTTTCAAAAATGTGTGGCGTGACCCGTCAAACCAACCAAGATGGCCGCCATGGCTAAAAATAGAACATAGGGGTAAAATGCAGTTTTTGGCTTATAACTCAAAAACCAAAGCATTTAGAGCAAATCTGACATGGGGTAAAATTGTTTATCAGGTGAAGATCTATCTGCCCTGAAATTTTCAGACGAATCGGATAACCTGTTGTTGGGTTGCTGCCCCTGAAATGGTTATTTTAAGGAAATTTTGCAGTTTTTGGTTATTATCTTGAATACTATTATAGATAGAGATAAACTGTTAACAGCAATAATGTTCAGCAGAGTAAGACCTACAAATAAGTCAACATGACCAAAATTGCCAGTCGACCCCTTAAGGAGTTATTGCCCTTTATAGTCAATTTTTAACAACTTTTCATCATTTTTTGTAACTTTTCTAAAAATCTTCTTCTCTAAAACTACTTTGCCAAATTTAATCAAACTTGGCGACAATTATCATTGTGGTTTATAGTTTAAAAAATGTGTCCGATGACCCAGCCTACCAAACAAAATGGCCGACATGGCTAAAATTAGAACATAGTGGTAAAATGCAGTTTTTGCTTTATATCTTTGAAACCAAGACATTTAGGGCAAATCTTTCAAGATTTTAATGTCCATCAGAATAAAATATATCCCCTCACAAATTTTCAGTTGAATCGGACAACCTGTTGTTGGGTTGCTGCCCTTAAATTGGTTATTTTAAGAAAATTTTGCAGTTTTTTGTTATTATCTTGAATACTATTATAGATAGAGATAAACTGTAAACAGCAATAATGTTCAGCAAAGTAAGATCTACAAATAAGTCAGCATGATCAAAATTGTTAGAGGACCCCCTAAGGAGTTATTGCCCTTTAGAGTCAATATTAAACAACTTTTCCTCATTTTAGTAACTTGTATAAAAATCTTTTCTAAAACTACTTGGCCAAATTTAACCAAACTTGGCTACAATCATAATACTAGGGTATCTATTTTTAAAAAGAGTGTCTAATGACCCCGCCTACCAACAAAGATGGCCGACATCAGTAAACACATTTACAGGTGAGCGACACAGGCTCTTGAGAGCCTCTAGTTATTGGTTTACATTTAGTAGTGAGTGCAAGTAAAGGGGTCTCTTATAACTTACTATATTGGATGTGCTTTGTTCATTGTTGAATGCCATTAGGCATACGATGTTTTATTGGGGTATACATCTTTATTAGTTCGTCTTTTGATAAAAGTTGTCTCATTTGTAATCATACTCATAATGTCTGCTATGTTTATATAGACTACACTGCATTGGCTCTGCGATTCCAGTTTCCTTCTGTCGTCGTCAGGCAAGTATAATATTACATGAACATTCCTTCTGTCATCGTTGATTGAATTCATTTCCAAAAGAAGAATCATGAAATTTATAGTAGGATAAACAAAGAAGATTAACACATAAATTTTTATTTATATTCAAACCAAATTGATCAAAATTCAAATCCCGTGTCTACTCTTAAAAAGTTTGCGTACAAGGATCTGACAACACTCCGTTTTACTTTCTGTCCTGGTAGTTTTTACATCAGCTAATAAAAATTTAAGCTTTCAAATTATAAAAATGTGTATTAATCCGACAAATTAAGAGAACCTCAAAAGATCTTTAAACAGAAAGTAAAATTGAGCGTTTTCAGATCCTTATAAGCAACGTATCGACACATTTTATATGATCTTTAGGGACGGACCATTTAACTTGCAGAGGGGGAGGCATGCGCGCATTTTTATTTTATTTTTGGGAAGTGGCGCGACAAATTATTTTTTTCAAATTTAACATTATTTTTTATGGTAAATATCCCCCCCCCCCCCCCCCCCCAAATTGCAAGTTAATTGGTCCGTCCCTTAGTTTAGTCCGATTGTATTCAAACTGACGAAAAGGTCAGTCATTCGATTTTTTGGCCTTCGCAATAAGGTAATATGTCCTGGGATATTGAATTTATGTCAGTTTTCAAATTTCTTATGAAAATGAGATGAAATAATGAATTTATTTTTCTTTCAAACCAAACCCCCAATAAGGTTCTCGTATTGCTTATCTTTTTTTAAAAGATAGCAACCTGTTTTAATTACGGAGTGCAGGACTCCTCCAAATACGCGCCTGAATACAGTGTTTTTACTTTTAAAATTGCATTAAGACAGTACATATTCCAACTTGTTTGAGCACGCCTAAAGATTTTTGACGTGAAATTATAAGTGTATAATGATAACTTGCAGATTGGATGCATTTTATGTTATAATTGGCCTTATTGGAATTACGATCCATGTCAACTTTAACTTGCATTAACCTCGGGGTCATTCGTATAAATAAATAAATAAATAATTAAATAAGAATAAATAAATAAATCTTTATTTAAAGAGAGTAACTCATTTGGATTAAATCAATTTTCAATAAGGCTCTCTATAGACACAATATTAACAACATGAATAAACATAATCTACTACTACGGGTTTTTTTTAACGACCTTGACAAAAGCCCTTGCACGGTTGATATAAACCAAATCAATCTAGCAATACACAATGATGAATAATAGTATAAATATTAAATTACATAAACAAATACATGAACAAAACGGATTACAGGATAGTGTTTTGAGTTTTATTGTTGAAATATATAATGATTTGTAAGTATACTTGAATGACGATACATTTTTTTGATTTTTTGATTTCTTTGGATAGTGAATTCCACACCTTTTGACCACTAAAAGAAAAGCTTGGTTTGTATAATTCTGTATTTGATTTTGGAACAATAAAATTATCTGAAAATGAGAGTCGAGTACTGTATGACTGTTTGCTATTTGTTGTTACAATAAGATTTGACAAGTATTGGGGTACCAATCCATTGTTTTATTCATACATTAATAAGGACTTGTGGTATAATATTCTATTACATGTATTTACTGGAATTATTCCAGATTCTTTAAAAAGTTCAACAGATGGTTTTTGAAAATCGTGTTCATTTAAAATAATTCTAGCTTCCCTTTTTTGTAATTTAAGCAAACTGTCGATTAAAAATGTGTTACAGTTGCCCCATATTGAACAACAGTAGTCAAAATTTGGAAGAATGTATGCATTATAAAATAAAATTCTTGCATTATGATTTAAATATTTCTTGATCCTTTTTAGTAGAGCTAAAGGAAGAATTTACCTTAAAGTTTTTAATAACATATTTGATATGATCAGACCAAGACAGAGTTGCGTCCACAAAAATACCAAGGACTTGTTCACGCTGACTTTCATTAATATATTGATTATTAATGAAGATATTAAAAGGTTCATTACACATGACAGAAAGTTTGTGTTTTGAACATAAACACATTTTCTTTGTTTTGGATACATTGATTAACATTTTGTTTTCATCACACCAATGAGAAATATTTTCTAACACAGTATTTAGTGTCTGGCTATACAACTTTTGTTTTTACCAGTAACAGAAATAGTACTATCATCAGCCAAAAGATCACTGTTATGATTTGGATTACACAAAGGCAAAAAATTAATGAATAATAAGAATAATATGGGACCTTAAACGAACCCTTGAGGTACACCTGTTTTTACTTTTAATACACCTGAAAAAGTATTTGAAATGTATACAACCTGCTGTCTATCAGTTATATATGAAGTAAGCCAGTGCAGTGAAGAATAAGAAATTCTGTATTTTTGTAATTTCTGGAGGAGCAGTTTATGATGAAGAACATCAGAAGCTTTACAAAGATCCAGAAATACTGCTCCTACTAATTCGCCTTCATCAATTGCTTTTAACCATTTATCTAACAACGTTGTCATGGCAGTTTGACAGGAATGGTTCGAAAGAAAACCTGATTGCAGGACATACAACAGATTATATGTGTCCGTATAGTTCATTAAATAAGTTTTTACGTGTCTCTCAAGTATTTTAGATACTAATTGTAAAAATGCAATTGGTTTGTAATTAAATACATCATTTTTTAACATTTATTTTCAAAAACTGGTATGACTTTAGCTAGTTTGAATAATGATGGATAAACTGATTTTTTAATGCTTGAATTAAAAATTTGACATAAGGGAACTGAAATAAGATGAGAAGTAATTTTTAAAAACTTTGCACTGATATTATCAAGACTGCTTTTATTACATTACAGATGCCTGTTTCCGTTCGATTCCGTTAAATATCAATTCCTCAGAGCAATTGGTTTTTGCGGAACGGAACGGAAATCAGATTCAACTTGATCACTGTTTCTAATCATCTTCGGAAGGCCCTTTTTTAATTTATAATTACCAATGGAAGTAGAAAGACCTTTTGTCTAACCTGTCTTTGTGTTATTTTTTATACGTCCGTCAATTTTGACGGGACGTATTATGGTATACAAATGTCCAGTGTCCGTCCGTCCGTCCGCCCGTCTGTCCGTCTGTCCGGTGTAAACATGTCGCACCGTAACTTGAGAACGACTTATCCAAATTTCATGAAACTTAATATAGTTGTTTCTTATGATGGTAAAATGATCTGTATACTTTTTTGTGAAAATAAGATTACAACTTTTTGAGTTACGGCACTTTGTAACTAAAACAGGGGTGTGTTTTTTTCACATGTCGCACCGTATCTCAAAAACGATTCTTGATTATGGCTTAAAACTTTAAATACTTCTTAGTTATATTAATCTTAATATCTGTATACTTTTTGGTGATGATTCAAAATTTCATTTTTGAGTTATTGAGTATTTTGTAAAAAAAAAAAGGGGGGGTTTACATGTCGCACCATATCTCAAAAACGATTTATGATTATTGCTTAAAACTTTACACACTTCTTTGTTATATTAATCTAAAGATCTGTATACTTTTTGGTGATGATTCATTTTTATATTTTCGAGTTATTGAGTTTTTTGTAAAAAAAGAGGGTTTTTTTCACATGTTGCGCTGTATCTCTATTGCTTAAAACTTAACAGGCTAATGTTGCGTCGGGTTTCCAAATACATCTTGTACAATCTTCCTATTGAGCGGGAATAAGGAACGAGTCAGGATATACTAAGCATGACATCCTGTACAACCCTGTGTTATTCAAAAAAGATTTATGTTTTTTCACAAGACGACGGGCGTATCATGCGCTCATGGCGCAGCTTTTTATTTAAATATTGATCAAGTCGAAATGCTATCTAAAACACTTACCACTCATTCAAAAAAGAAGGGTCTGACTTGTTTTTATCATACTGCTTTAATTACATTAAAGATGTCTGTTTCCGTTTTTTTCCGTTAAATACCAATTCCTCAGAGCAATTGGTACTTTGCGGAACAGAACGGAACGGAAAAATAAATTAAAAAGTTTACATCAGATTCAACTGGATCACTGTCTCTTATCATCGTCGGAACGGGCTGTTGAAGGCCCCTTTTTTAAAATATAATTACCGATGGAAGGAGAAAGACTTTTTGTGTAACCTGCCTTCGTGTTAAATTTTTTATTAGCTCACCTGGCCTAAAAGGCCAAGTGAGCTTTTCTCATCACTTGGCGTCCGTCGTCGTCCGTCGTCGTCGTTTACAAAAATCTTCTTCTCTGAAACTACTGGGCCAAATTAAACCAAACTTGGCCACAATCATCATTGGGGTATCTAGTTTAAAAAATGTGTCCGGTGACCCGGCCAACCATCCAATATGGCCGCCATGGCTAAAAATAGAACATAGGGGTAAAATGCAGTTTTTGGCTCATAACTCAAAAACCAAAGCATTTAGAGCAAATCTGACATGGGGTAGAATTGTTAAACAGGTGAAGATCTATCTGCCCTGAAATTTTCAGATGAATCGGATAACCCGTTGTTGGGTTACTGCCCCTGAATTAGTAATTTTAAGGAAATTTTGCTGTTTTTGGTTATTATCTTGAATATTATTATAGATAGAGATAAACAGTAAACAGCAATAATGTTCAGCAAAGTAAGATTTACAAATAAGTCAACATGACTGAAATGGTCAGTTGACCCCTTTAGGAGTTATTGCCCTTTATAGTCAATTTTTAACCATTTTTCGTAAATCTTAGTAATATTTTACAAAAATCTTCTCCTCTGAAACTACGGGGCCAAAGTAATCCAAACTTGGCCACAATCATCTTTAGGGTTCGTAGTTTGAAAAATGTGTCCGGTGACCCGGCCATCCAAACAAGATGGCCGCCATGGCTAAAAATAGAACATGGGGTAAAATGCAGTTTTTGGCTTATAACTCAAAACCCAAAGCATTTAGAGCAAATCTGACAGAGGTAAAATTGTTTATCAGTTCAAGATCTATCTGCCCTGAAATTTTCAGATGAATTGGACAACCCGTTGTGGGGTTGCTGGCCCTGAATTAGTAATTTTAAGGAAATTTTGATGTTTTTGGTTATTATCTTGAATATTATTATAGATAGAGATAAACTATAAACACCAATAATGTTCAGCAAAGTAAGATTTACAAATAAGTCAACATGAGCAAAATGGTCAGTTGACCCCTTTAGGAGTTATTGCCCTTTATAGTCAATTTTTAACCATTTTTCGTAAATCTTACTAATCTTTTACAAAAATCTTCTCCTCTGAAACTACTTGGCCAAATTAATCCAAACTTGGCCACAATCATCTTTTGGGTTAGTAGTTTGAAAAATGTGTCCGGTGACCCGGCCATCCAAACAAAATGGCCGCCATGGCTAAAAATAGAACATGGGGTAAAATGCAGTTTTTGGCTTATAACTCAAAACCCAAAGCATTTAGAGCAAATCTGACAGGGGTAAAATTGTTTATCATGTCAACATTTATCTGCTCTGAAATTTTTAGATGAATCGGACAACCCGTTGGGTTGCTGACCCTGAATTGTTAGTTTTAAGGAAATTTTGCTGTTTTTGGTCATTATCTTGAATATTATTATTGATAGAGATAAACTGTAAACAACAATAATGTTCAGCAAAGTAAGATTTACAAATAAGTCAACATGACCGAAATGGTCAATTGACCCCCTTAGGAGT
This sequence comes from Mytilus edulis, assembly GCA_019925275.1. Lineage (NCBI taxonomy): Eukaryota > Metazoa > Mollusca > Bivalvia > Mytilida > Mytilidae > Mytilus > Mytilus edulis. The sequence continues at coordinate 109,219,653 of CM034351.1, forward strand.
TATTGTTCTTTATAGTCAATTTTTAACAATTTTCATAAAATTTGTAAATTTTTACTAACATTTTCCACTGAAACTAATGGGCCAAGTTCATTATAGATAGAGATAATTTTAAGCAGCAAGAATGTTCAGTAAAGTAAGATGTACAAACACATCACCATCACCAAAACACAATTTTGTCATGAATCCATCTGCTTCCTTTAATATTCACCTAGACCAAGGTGAGCGACACAGGCTCTTTAGAGCCTCTAGTTATTGATCAAGTCGAAAATGCTATCTAAAACACATACCACTCATGCAAAAAGAGGTGTCAGACAATTTTTTTTATCATACTGCTTTAATTACATTAAAGATGTCTGTTTCCGTTTTTTCCGTTAAATACCAATTCCTCAGAGCAATTGGTACTTTGCGGAACGGAACGGAACGGAAAAATAAATTAAAAAGTTTACATCAGATTCAACTTGATCACTGCCTCTAATCATCGTCGGAACGGGCTGTTGAAGGCCTCTTTTTTAAAATATAATTACCGATGGAAGGAGAAAGACTTTTTGTGTAACCTGCCTTTGTGTTAAATTTTTTATTATTGATCAAGTCGAAAATGCTATCTAAAACACATACCACTCATGCAAAAAGAGGTGTCAGACAATTTTTTTTTTATCATACTGCTTTAATTACATTAAAGATGTCCGTTTCCGTTTTTTCCGTTAAATACCAATTCCTCAGAGTAATTGGTACTTTGCGGAACGGAACGGAACGGAAAAATAAATTAAAAAGTTTACATCAGATTCAACTGGATCACTGTCTCTAATCATCGTCGGAACGGGCTGTTGAAGGCCCCTTTTTTAAAATATAATTACCGATGGAAGGAGAAAGACTTTTTGTGTAACCTGCCTTTGTGTTAAATTTTTTATTATTGATCAAGTCGAAAATGCTATCTAAAACACATACCACTCATGCAAAAAGAGGTGTCAGACAATTTTTTTTATCATACTGCTTTAATTACATTAAAGATGTCTGTTTCCGTTTTTTTCCGTTAAATACCAATTCCTCAGAGCAATTGGTACTTTGCGGAACGGAACGGAACGGAAAAATAAATTAAAAAGTTTACATCAGATTCAACTTGATCACTGCCTCTAATCATCGTCGGAACGGGCTGTTGAAGGCCTCTTTTTTAAAATATAATTACCGATGGAAGGAGAAAGACTTTTTGTGTAACCTGCCTTTGTGTTAAATTTTTTATTATTGATCAAGTCGAAAATGCTATCTAAAACACATACCACTCATGCAAAAAGAGGTGTCAGACAATTTTTTTTATCATACTGCTTTAATTACATTAAAGATGTCTGTTTCCGTTTTTTCCGTTAAATACCAATTCCTCAGAGCAATTGGTACTTTGCGGAACGGAACGGAACGGAAAAATAAATTAAAAAGTTTACATCAGATTCAACTTGATCACTGTCTCTAATCATCGTCGGAACGGGCTGTTGAAGGCCTCTTTTTTAAAATATAATTACCGATGGAAGGAGAAAGACTTTTTGTGTAACCTGCCTTTGTGTTAAATTTTTTTATTATTGATCAAGTCGAAAATGCTATCTAAAACACATACCACTCATGCAAAAAAAGGTGTCAGACAATTTTTTTTTATCATACTGCTTTAATTACATTAAAGATGTCTGTTTCCGTTTTTTCCGTTAAATACCAATTCCTCAGAGCAATTGGTACTTTGCGGAACGGAACGGAACGGAAAAATAAATTAAAAAGTTTACATCAGATTCAACTGGATCACTGTCTCTAATCATCGTCGGAACGGGCTGTTGAAGGCCCCTTTTTTAAAATATAATTACCGATGGAAGGAGAAAGACTTTTTGTGTAACCTGCCTTTGTGTTAAATTTTTTATTATTGATCAAGTCGAAAATGGTATCTAAAACACATACCACTCATGCAAAAAGAGGTGTCAGACAATTTTTTTTATCATACTGCTTTAATTACATTAAAGATGTCTGTTTCCGTTTTTTCCGTTAAATACCAATTCCTCAGAGCAATTGGTACTTTGCGGAACGGAACGGAACGGAAAAATAAATTAAAAAGTTTAAATCAGATTCATTTTGATCACTGTCTCTAATCAAGGACGACGTGAGGTCAGTCTAGATATCATAATGCATGACTTGCAAATGCGTTAATTTCATGATAATTTATCAGGACAATCCGACATATTCATCTACAGAATATTTCCCGATGTTATACATTATTACACATTTCACCTGTGAAGATGAGATTAAGTATACATTTGTGTTATTTGTATATGGAAAACCGTAAAACACAGAAATTCTAAAGTTTGTTTTGTTTTAAAGATTTTTCGAAATTTTGATAAATGCCCCCTTTGGATACCTTAAATGAAATTCCGTTCCGTTCCGTTCCGTTCCGTTCCGTAAAGTACCAATAGCCCTAAACATCTCACTTGTATGAAAATCCCAACAAATTCCATTATATTGACAACAATGCGTGTATAAAACATGATAGGTAAAAATGTCAAAATAGGGGTTCAGCAGTGAACACAGTGTCGCAATCTTAATCGCAACAAAAACAAACAAATATTTAATAAAGAAGCACTGAAAAGGCATATATCGATCACATTAAACAACCTCGTTCATTATGCTTGCTTATTTTCGTATTTTATTTATTTATGCCAAATAATAAATTGCTCCTGCAATTATACAATGGAAACTTGTTTATCATCATACCTTTGTTTATCATACTGTTAAAGTCTTGGCCAAATTTATTTCAATGTTTGAATTTTGAAAAGAAACATTGATGCTACTTAGCAAGATTTAATACTCTCATTTCTGAGTTATAGGTTATGTTTAATGCAAAAATTAAAATGTCATGGTAAATATGCATGAAATATTTGCCACTGGACATTAAGCATACAACAATCAATCAATCTTATATGTATATATGGTATGAATAATTTCTGACATATCAATAAGAATGAAATCTGTTATTTTGTGAATTTAATTTCCATGTTTTAATTGACATTTTGTTGTTTCTCTGTAGATTAACTGCTTGGGAATTTACAAATCAACTGATATAGAAGAATTTTGCCATTTAGATGAACTTGGAAACATTATTGACAAACAATATAGTGCATTATTATTCTTGTTAAAATCAACAGAAAGAGAGAGAGAGAGGAAGGATAGGAGAGTCAATTGTAAAGATTTATGTCTTTTTAACCAGACATGTCGATTACATTAGAATTTCAGAGACCTACAGTTCTCCCTAATTAAATGGTCATGAAGCAGTTTAATGTTAAGACTTTGATGTGACCAGCAAGAACAATCAGGCAGCTGCCATTGGTTTAAATCTCTTTTTTCGAAGATGTTTGGTTACATTAGAATAAATCTGTGTGGAATGTCAAAAAAAAGTAAAAAAATAATAATTTGTGGTATTTTGTAGTTTCATTATGCAATCTTGAATACATTTATGATTACTATTTAGAAAGAAATATAACATTAGAATGGAAATTGTATAAACATTTATTTGAGACAGAGTTTCACATTATTTCATTAAAATAATTAAATCCTTTTTCTGTGAATGAAGGACAAACAGGGAAAACAGACAAAGCTGCTATTCGATGAATTTCAAATTGTATTTATTTACATTTGATTGATTAGTTAAAGATTAACTACAAGTATTCAGCATAGTACAAAGTTAAGGATGCACTGCAAGTGTATATTATCTTTATAGTTATCATCACACTATGTCCAATCTAGATGTACAACACTCTTTTTTTTATAGTGTTCTGTAAATTATCAGGAACACTAGTTGTGATGAATGGGAAGACTGGCAGGCTGAGAAATGGGTATAAGGGGAGGGAATACCCCTGCTTATCTTTTCATACTGGTTAGTTCCTTTGGTCAAGGTTTTGTACAAATGTTGTTCATATCAGATGTATACTTGTTATTTGGAGCTCTGTAAAAAAAAAAAAAAGAAAAAAAAAATGTAAAGAAAAAAAAAAAAAAAAAAAAAAAAAATTAGTGTGAACAGAGTTCTAGATAATAACTGGGTGGTATGAAATGTGGGGTTAAATATTTTCGGTATATTTTAAATGATTTTTTTTTTATGCATCTGATATTTTTTGTGTATAAAATGTTATGTTATTTTTTTATAGAATTGCTTTAGTTGCCTTCTTGACTAACATTTATTGGTGAATGGAGAGACTAGCAGGCTGAGATTGAGGCATAAGGGGAGGGATTACCCCTGCTTTTCTCTTCATACTTATAAATTCTGTCACTGCACGGAAGGTCAACAATTAAGAATATATAAGTTTTTTTATGTATCAATGTAAGTTAGATAAGTTATATCAGATGTATATAAAGTAAGATGAAAGTATTCTTTAGAGCTCTGTAAAAAAAAAAGCTTGTAAACAGAGGTCTAGATAATGCATTAAGGGGTTTGGTTTGACATGGGGATTTCAAATTATATTTACAAGTCATCATCTACAAAAATGCATCTGATATTATTTGCCCCCAGCCCAGTTTCATGTCCCAAATATAATGACTGCAGAATAATGGCAACAGCTTAGTCAACACCCTTATTTAAAGTTTCTGATTCACTTCCATTCCCAACCCCACCCCACCCTTTTAATAAGTAGTTATAGATTAAGGTTTCTTATTGGGAGTAATGATTGATTGATTTTAATTAAGTGTCACAGAATTATTAAGATACTAATTTCTGTGTAACAAGATTAATCTCCAATATTTAAAGGTGCTTTTGATTAAGATTTATTAAACTAAAAAAATTATGTTTCTTCAGCTCTGTCTTATATACTAAATGGAAATTTACCTCTATATATATATCTTCATTTTATATGCTACAAAATTGTGCCTGTTTTACAAAGGTTTATCTAACAAAATAAAAAACCCTGTCCATGAAATTGATTAAATTGAACTTAAATTGTACATGTTATAATCACAATATGATATACAGTATTATTAATCAAGTAAAATACTGCAAGTAATAACCCTGTTTGTTCATGACAATTGAACATGTGAAATATCTGTTACAATAACACACCCATGCTTTTTCCCTATTGGGTTTTTTAATGCAGGGTGCATGTTTTTCTATGATTTGTCATATTTTTGTCTTCTCTTTTAATAAAGACCATGCAATTACATAGAAATGTTTCTGTTTTGTTGAAAAATTGAAAGGTCCTTATTTAGTTCCTCTTCAAAGGTACGAGTTTGTTACAAATATCTTGACCCTAGCATAATTCATCAGTTTGGATGATTGACTCTGTCCTTGAGGCAAGGTCAGAAAGAAAACTGGTATTTGCAGCTTCAATGCCAAGGACACATCATTTAGGAGAAGTACTCGTCTGTCATATTTGTTTTTCATGAACTATTTCTGTTAATAGCTTTCTTGGTTTGAATTATCTCCCCTTGTTTTGTCCTGGGCATTATATAGTCAACTTCCTGATATACAATATGGATTTTGCTCATTGTTGAAGGTTGTATAGCAACGTATACGGCTGCTAATAATCAGCCATCAGCCTTATTTGAACTTTGGAGCATCGATAGACTAGTTGTCTCATATGTAATCATACCACATCTTATTTTATAGACTGGTTGGCTGGAATCAGAATATTGATTAAGGATATGTTGATCTAGTTGATTTTGAGGTTAAAATGTTGAGGCCACAGACCAAAAATGGAAATGAAAGGTTTTTGTCGAGCCTTCGACTTTAGTCGAAAAGTGAGACTAAGCAATCCTACATTCCGTTGGCGGCGTCCACAAATATTCACTCCATCATGTTAAAGTTTTTGAAATTTTAATAACTTTCTTAAACTATACTTGATTTCTACCAAACTTAGACAGATGATTGTTTATTGTCAAAAGCTAGTATCCAGAGGTAAATTTTGTAAAAATAAAATTCCATTTTATCTGTATTTTACTTATAAATGGACTTAGTTTTTCTGCTGGGAAACATTACATTCACTCTGTGGTTCAACTATCCTGGGTTTATACCAAACATGGACAGAAGCTTGTTTATGATTTGTTTTCTCGTTTGAAATGTTTTACATTGTCTTATCGGGGCCTTTTATAGCTGACTATGCGGTATGGGCTTTGCTCATTGCTGAAGGCCGTACGGTGACCTATAGTTGTTAATGTCTGTCATTTTGGTCTCTTGTGGACAGTTGTCTCATTGGCAATCATACCACATCTTCTTTTTTATATTAGATTTTCTGCTAAGAAACAACACTTTCACTCTGTGGTTAAAGATTTAAAATTTTTAATAACTTTCTTATACTATTTTGGATTTGTACCAAACTAAGACAGAAGCTTGTTTATGATCATAAGATAGTTTCCAGAAGTAAATTTTGAAGAAAAGAAAAAATCCATTTTTTCAGTATTTTACTTTAAATGGACTTAGGTTTTCTGCCAGGAAACAACGCTTTCACTATGTGGTTAAAGTTTTTAAAAATTTTAATAACTTTCTTATACTATTTTGGATTTGTACCAAACTTCGACAGAAGCTTGTTTATGATCATAAGATAGTATCCAGAGGAATATTTTTATTGATTTTTTTCCTTATTTTTGTTGAGCCTGTGATTAACAGCAAAAGTAGGTGAGACACTGGGTTCTGTGGAACCCTCACAAATTTTTTGGTGAACTTCAAGGAATTTTGCTGCAATTTAATCTTTATTTGGATTAATTGGCTAGTGGTAGTGCATTAGAGAACCACAACCTTCGACAGGAAAACTGACAATTATAGTCAATTAAGATAAGTCGAGTGCACTTGCCACATGCAGGGTTAGAACTTACAACCTCAGCGTTGACAGGCTAGTGATTTCAGTAGTTGAACTACTATCACTTATACACCACCAAGACCTCACCTAAATTGGGATATATGTTATTTAATGAGAAAGATCCTATCAAATATGATGTCTTTAAGTTTAATGTCACATATACCAAAACAAACTAAAAGCAGTGCAGAAGCAGTATTGTCGCACACAGAACCTTGCTAGGAACTAAACTTGGATATGGTAAATCAATACATGGAAACCCCCAAATAATTTGTTAGTCCACATATAAAGGGTCCTAGTAATTCATTTCTGGACTGTATCTTTGGAACATTTCACAACAATTGTGTCTATTTTTGTGGTATGATTTCAGCAATAGTTAATGTATAAGTATAAAGTGCTATTCCAAATTATTCCATATGTTTTGTTTCCCAATTATTGGAGAGCCAACACATGAAACATCTATGCTTAGATTACATGTAAAAGTTTGCTAATAAGTCAATTCAAGGAGAACCACAATTGGTAGGTCAGTGGTATTTGATATGCAGTTGTATAAGCATTGGCACATCTCAAGTTTATGGAGATTATTAGGCCCTGCCCCTTCAGTTGTGGTCTATTGACTTTGAAACTTGAGCTGAATTTACATGTTTAGTGATTGTCAGTAAGGTGTCCATCTCATTTCCATTGCATTTTATTGGCCCAGCCCCCTCAGTCCTTTAAATTGCATAGTTTACATTTTGAAGTCGTGATTAGATCAGTTTATGATCACATTAAATTCAGAAATTATTGCGTGCATTTATTATTGCAATTTTTTCAGTTTAGACTTAAATGCGATTTTGAGAAAAAACCTGTCTAATTCATATAAAATATTTCAAAATACAAGTTTAAATTATTTGATTTTACAACTCTGTCCCATTTTTGCAATAATAAAAACCTCGCAGTAATTTCTGAATTTACAGTAACCAATAATGCTAAGTCAATGATATTTAGTATGCAATTGTAATAGCATTCCCTATTATATGACCCTGCCACCCATAGTTTATTGACTTTTGCATTGTTTAGATGGTAAAGTTTGTGTTTGTCAGTTTAAAGGGAACTTACATATGAGAAGTCAATGGTATTAACTATGCAGTTGTATTGGCATTTGCAATTTTCAAAGAGGTTATTTGGCCCTGCACCTTCAGTCATGTAAAAAAATGAAGATGGGGTATGATTGCCAATGAGACAACTCTCCAGTCCACAAGAGACCAAATGACACAGAAAATAACAGCTATAGGTCGCTTTATGACCTTCGACAATGAGCAAAACTCATACCACATAGTCGGCTATAAAAGGCCCTGAAAATGACAAATGTAAAACAATAACAAGAAAACTAATGGCCTAATTTATGTACAAAAAATGAAGGGAAGACAAATATGTAACACATCAACAAACGACAACCACTGAGTTAGGGAGCTACCATTTGATTTTTATGGGTGGGGGGGGGGCTAGGATGAAATTTGAAAAAAATAGGCAGGACAGGAATTTTGAGTAAAAAAAAAGGCAGGATCAGACACTTGCAAAAAAAAAGTCAGGATAAACTAAAAAAAAAAAAAGGCAGGACCGAATAGAGTGAAAAATAAAAAGGCAGGACAGAGATTACAACTAAAAAAAAATGCAGGACAAAAAATTTCATCCTAGCCCCCCCCCCCCCCCCCCCCCCCCATAAAAATCAAATGGTAGCTCCCTTACAGGCTCCTGACTTGGGACGTGCAAACATACAGAATATGGCAAAGTCAGACATGCTAGCACTCCTCTTAAACTGGGCTAGTGATGTATCCGTAAAACATGAACAGGATCACAACCCTCCTCCTAAACTGGGCTAGTGATGTATCCATGCAACATATGAACAGGATCACAACCCTCCTCATAAACTGGGCCAGTGGTGTATCCATGCAACATATGAACAGGATCACAACCCTCCTCATAAACTGGGCTAGTGGTGTATCCATGCAACATGATATGAACAGGATCACAACCCTCCTCTTAAACTGGGCTAGTGGTGTATCCATGCAACATATGAACAGGATCACAACCCTCCTCATAAACTGGGACAGTGATGTATCCATGCAACATATGAACAGGATCACCCCCCCCCCCACCCCCCCCCCCTTAAACTGGTCTAGTGGTGTATCCGTACAACATATGAACAGGATCACAACCCTCCTCCTAAACTGGGACAGTGGTGTATCCGTACAACATATGAACAAACTATAATAAACAGCTGCGCCATGAGCGCATGATACGCCCGACGTCTTGTGTGGAAGTTTTATGCAATAATCATAAATAGTTTCTGAGAAAGTTTTAAGCAATAACCATATATTGTTTTTGAGACACGGCGGGACATGTGAAACCCCCAACCCTGTTTTTTTTTCTTCGAAAAACTAAATATTACTAAAATAAAATTTTGAATCAAAACCAAAAGTATACAGATCTTAAGATTAATATAACAAAGAAGTGTGTAAAGTTTTAAGCAATAATCATAAATTATTTTTGAGATACGGCACGACATGTAAATAAACACCTCCCCTGTTTAACAAAATACTCAATAACTCCAAAATAAAGTTTTGAATCATCAACAAAAAGTATACAGATCTTTAGATTAATATAACAAAGAAGTGTATAAAGTTTTAAGCAATAATCATAAATTGTTTTTGAGATACGGCACAACATGTAAAAAAAAACCTCCCCTTTTTTACAAAATACTCAATAACTCAAAAATGAAATTTTGAATCATCACCAAAAAGTATACAGATCTTTAGATTAATTAAACAAAGACATGTGTAAAGTTTTAAGCAATAATCATAAATCTAAAATGAGATATGGTGCGACATGTAAAAAACCCTCCCCCTTTTTTACAAAATACTCAATAACTCAAAAATAAAATTTTGAATCATCACCAAAAGGTATACAGATATTAAGATTAATATAACTAAGAAGTGTTTAAAGTTTTAAGCCATAATCATGAATCGTTTTTGAGATACGGTGCGACATGTGAAAAAAAACACACCCCTGTTTTAGTTACAAAGTGCCGTAACTCAAAAAGTTTTAATCTTATTTTCACCAAAAAGTATACAGATCATTTGACCATCATAAGAAACAACTATGTTAAGTTTCATGAAATTTGGATAAGTCGTTCTCAAGTTACGGTGCGACATGTTTACGCCGGACAGACAGACGGACAGACGGACGGACGGACACTGGACATTTGTATACCATAATACGTCCCGTCAAAATTTTGACGGGCGTATAAAAATCAGTTGAAAAAGGCTTTACTCATCAGATGGATACTGAAATAAAAATACTTATCAAAGTGGACGACAGGCAGGGTACAACAACAAAAAGACACTATGTACAGATCTTAGAGTACTAGCAGTTACTTTGTATGTTCTGCATAGTTGACGCGTTAAAAGATTGCATTTCCAGGGCCGTAACTAGCCTCTTTTAATATTGAGGCAAAATATATTCGCCGAGCGTAGCGAGGCGAAAAATTTTGGCGAGGGGTCTGGGGCCGCTTAATGCCCCAGAAGCTCTGAGAAAAATAACGCAAAATCGTGCATTCTGAGCGTTTCCCGGACTCTTTCTTACATAGAAACGCAAATCATTTTTAGCTATTTTTTCGACAATATTCTGGTCTCAAAGCAAAAACATAGATTCATTGTTATTTAAGACTTTAAAGTTTAAGGGAAATTCAAAACATTAAAAGACCGATATGTAGAATAAAGCAAAAATCGTAATTCTCATAATCATTAATACCGGATCTGTCTGTCTGTTCTTGTCTTGTATTGTGCTGACTTGAGATTTTTTATGACTAGATTTAAATATAGAGACAGTCATTAGTGCAGTAACATACGTTAAATACTAGTACTGCTCAAGTCGACACTAGGGACCATATTGACCTTGTTTTACGGTATTTATGATTCTTTCATTATTGAAGACACTCCAGCAACTATCAAGATGAAGAACAGGAATAAAAACTTTGACCATTGATCATTTGTATTTTTTTCTATACATTGACATTGTGTGCGATTATCTCCCGTGCACGTGTACTTCATATTCCTTTATTTTCTGTTTAAGGGTCTGAACACGACTTAATGCAAATGTAACCCTTGAATATAAAAGGTCATATGGCAATACATTGATGTTTTTTTTCAACAAATGATTTGATACCGGGAAATTGGTGGTCTTACTTTAATTTAAACCATGTCAGCTATCTAGTTTTATCCACAGGCGCTAGGGTATATGATACAGTTATTTTTTATTTATTTTTTTGTTGATTAAGATATTAAATTTTCTATATTTATTTCTAAGGTGATGGTATTTAACAAAGCAGGCAGGCATATAAAACATAATTTTTATTTTAATGACATGTTGATAGATTGTGTTCAACATTGTAAATATTTAGGTATAACATTTAGTGCATCAGGATCTTTTTCCTTTGCTCAGAAGGAATTGTACAATAAGGCATTGAAAGCATACTATAAGCTACGAAAGGACTTTTTATCACTGAATCCATATATTAAAAACAGCCTCCATGTATTTGATCATACAATTAAACCCATTCTTTTGTATAGTTCGGAAATTTGGGGCTTTTTTAATCCTTTCAAAAAAAAAAACATTCTCAGACTTCTACAGTTGATCAAGCTTATCCTAAACTTTTTTCAGATAGATTACATATGAAATTTTGTAAATTATTACTAGGTGTGGGGAAAAGAGCAACAAACCTTGCCACTCTTTCAGAACTTGGGAGATTTCCTTTACATTTTGATATCACCAAATCTATGATCAGATACTGGCACCGGCTTGAAAATTTGGGTTCATCCTTTCCCTTACTAAAAGATGCATATTTAGAGTCAAAGCTATTATTTGAATCAAAAATTCCCTCTTGGTATGGATCTTTAAACTATTTGCAAAAAAAAATTAATGGGGTTGACAGTCTAACCTTTGCAAGCAACTTTAGATTCAAAATTTTAATTAAAAAGTTCTTGTATGAGCACTATGAAATACAGTGGAGAAACCAAATGCACAATTGTGCTGATGGGAAGCTTTGTAGCTATAGCACTTTTAAGACTCATTTTGGTCTTGAAAGATACCTTACTATATTACAATCACCTGAGCAGAGGAGAAATTTCACTCGATTGCGTATTTCTTCTCACAGACTAAGAATTGAACAAGGTCGCTATCAGGGTACTCTCCGACAAGACAGAATATGTCTCAGGTGCACCTCAAATGAAGTTGATGATGAAAAACATTTTTTATTCTCATGTACATCATCACAAGATAAGAGAAATTATTTGAATTCCACTATTGACTTACTATGCCCAAACTTTAAGCATTTGATTCCTAGTCAAAAACTGATATGGCTTCTTAATGTAGAGAATCTTGATATTTTGATATCTGTCTGTGAGTTAATTGATGAAGATAAAATATAACTTTAAAGATAAATATTTAATCAGGCTTTCTGCACTAGGCACAAGGTTGGCATGGTGGGGTACAGGACACATCGTACAAGTTCTATTATCTTCTTGTTTGCGATATTACTATTTTTTTTATTAAACTGGTAATATTTTATCTTTTTTGTAATTTGTGCACTTTGGCATGTCAATTAGCATTGTCCCTTGGTGCCTCTTGCAGTTGTGTCACTTTAGATAGTACTGACTCCTCTGCACCAGGCACGAGGATGACATACCATTTATGTGCAACTTCTTACAATATATTACCATATCATTAATGTCCCGAAACACATTTTAATATGCACCCACCATGCCATATAGCACCGTCCCTAGGTGCCTCTTGCAGTTCAGCTAGATATATTTAGCCTACTCACAGTATTCTTTTTTGTTACTTTCCAGAGGTGTGCCTGAGACAAAGGTTTTATATATATACTAATATGTGATAACTGTTGTTTCTTATTTGTGTTTGTAACTTGTGTTGTTTATTATATTTGTAAAAGAATATTATATTACAATGATATTATATTATGCTCCTTGTGAGCCCATTTTATGGAAATAAAGCATCTTCTTCTTCTTCTTCTTCTTCTTCTATATTTATAATACATATCTGTCACTTCTGTGCATATCTCACCTACAAAAAATACCTAGTTTTGCAATCCATACTAAGAAAAATTGGGTATGGTTTTATATACAAGAAAGGCAGTTTCGTATTCTTTGATATCAAGTTCAATTCTCCATGCAGAAACGACCACTTTTTTCTGTGTCCTGTAGCATCGTATATTCTTAAAATATTTTCTCGCATAATGCCTGGACATCGGTGGAAATGCAACATTACACAGTGTGGCACGTTTACAAATGCAAATCAACACTCAGACTAGTCATTAGGTAGGACAATAAAAGAACAAAAGACAAACCTGGGACACAAAAGTACAAACAATAGACCATCAACTCTGAAAACCAAAAGTAAAATGAGAAACATGGATTACGAAAAATATGCAGGGGTGACATCAGAGAGTGAAGAGAACTTGCTTCTTGCAAGACACTTTCAGTGAAAACAATTTGATATGAAGACAATCTTTTGTTTTAGTTTTTGTTTTTGTTTTTTTTAAATTTAAAACATGAGGCATTTGCCTCATTTGCCTCAATGTAGTTACGGCCCTGATTTCTATCTAAACATTTGCAGTATACTTAATAACATATGGGCGAGACAAATCTCTGTGTCTACTGCAGTTTAATACTTATGATGAAAGAGATGAAATGTCTAACCAAATTTAGAAAATATGATTTTTGCTTTTTCAATATTTTACTTATAGATTTACTCAGTTTTTTGCAGTGAATATTTACACAGTATATCAATCTGAATTTTTTTTTTTATTATTAAAACTCCCAATTTTTGACCCAACATCTAAACATTTCCAAATGTTTTGATAATTAGAAGAAGGCATATGTTATAATGTCTAATTATTTCAGTTAAAGAAGATTTAAATAGATTCACTAAAACTGATTTTTGTTGTAATTTTGCAAAATATCTGACCACTATTTGAAAAAAATGAACAGTGGCCACCCTCAGTGACACCAACAAATATTTATGTTAGAATATTCCTCATGTACCCTATCTTTAACTTTTCGCCATAATTTTAATAGGCAAGGGGTGGAGCCACATATGAAATCTTTAAATGAGGTTAAAAAAAGGTAACAAATATCTTGAAAAAAATATGATTCATTTGTCTATCTGTTGAGATGAACATACTCTGAGTTCAATACTTTGAGTTAATTAAGTTCTAAAAATACATGAAGTCTGAAATTTACAAAATAAGTATTTATATGATTATTTATCTGGAAAATTACATTGAATTGAATGCAGACCTGACTGTATTATATATAATCAGAATTGTTATATTAATTTATCTTCCACTAGATAATATTCTTTGCACAGAAATAGATTTTTAATTGGGAAATAGACTTTTAAATGTTATTGTCTACCAAGTTTAAAGCAAGATGTAGCCAATTTTAAAGTCCTTATGAACTACTGATATGATATACATACCATTATCTGTCCATATCAATGATTTTGCCATATCCAAGGATTTCTATAGTAAGAAGGTTCTTTTACTATACAAATCCTTGCTATATCTATCTGCAAATGTGCACCCTACTAGTCACTGTTTGATGTGATTAATTTATTGAGTATCATAGCATAATATACAGAATGACATTCTTAATTGCCACCAATTGTTTGTGGTCAGAATTTGTAGAATAACAATGTTTTGCCAAAATCTAAAATAATCCTTAAAACTTTTCAAACCAAAAAAAAAACCAATAAAATAAAGAAAAACAAACCTTGTCCTGTGAAGAAATGTGTTTACATAAGAACAAAATATTGGGGCCAAAATGGAATCATTAATAGGGTCTGTGATAAAAAAAAAAAAACTCTAGAAAGAATTATATACAGACTAACTAAAGGTTCTTAGTGTGAGAAAAAATCAGGCATATTAATGATAACATAGAGAGAAATATGATATACTACTTTCATCCATCCATTCTAACAACTGTCTGATAGGGAATGATTCATCATAAAATTAATATAATCATACTAGTAAGTCAGTTGACCTGTTATGTACAAAGAGGGATAACTCGAACATTTTTTTAACATTTTAACAATAACACCATAGAGCATATAATCAGAACATATTAATATGGACGTCAAGTTGGTTACCTATTCCCTATTCCCTACTCGTTACCTATTCCCTATTCCCTATTAGTTACCTATTCCCTATTCCCTATTAGTTACCTATTCCCTATTCCCTATTCGTTACCTATTCGTTACCTATTCCCTATTCCCTATTCGTTACCTATTCCCTATTCCCTATTCGTTACCTATTCGTTACTTATTCCATATTCCCTATCGTTACCTATTCGTTACTTATTCCCTATACCTTATTCGTTACTTATTCGATTTTTAATATCCTTCCCCCTTTTTAATTGTTTATACTCTTATATCTGGTAATAGTTCTAAATTTGTTGAGGTAAAATGATCTTTTTATGACCTATTTATATGTGTTTGTGCTCAACCGATCCTTTTACTTTATGTTCGATACTCATTTGTTCCTTATTTGATTTTTATACGTTCTACCTTTTAACTGCTTTATGTCTGTATGTTTGAAGATGGATCTTGGTTCGAAGGGATGAAATCAACGCGTGTAAGCGCTTGCATAAAAAAGATGTGGTATGATTGCCAATGAGACAACAACCCACAATAGACCAAAATGACACAGAAACTATCAACTATAGGTCAATGTACGGCCTTCAACAATGAGCATAGCCCAAACCGTGTAGTCACCTATAAAAGGCCCAGATATGACAATTTCAAACAATTCAAACAACAAAATTAACGGCCATATTTCATATACAAAAAAAATAAAAGGAAAACAAATATGTAACACAAAAACAAACGATAACTACTTAATTTCAGGCTCTTGTCTAGGGACAGGCACATACTAACATAATGTGGTGGGGTTAAACATGTTAGCAGGGTGTACATCGTTTCGGAGCATGCTATTACCTTGTTTAATTCGTTCCATCACTCGCTTATAATTCGCTTATAATACGTGTATCATACGTTGCACCTATTAAAACATGATTTTCAATTGTTTTGTTGTCTCTGGTGGTTGATTTGGGTTCTTAGAGGTGATATAACTCTGTAAGCGCATATGTACCCGTTCCAGCGCTCGGATAATACCCTGTTAAATATTTGTTACTTATTCGCTTTTAATACGTTTGTTGTACGTTGCACCTTTTAGAAAAGGATTTTCACTTGTGTTCATGTCTCTGGTGGTAACAATGTGAAATTAGAGATGAAATGACCCTATTAGCGTGCATGTACCCGTTCCAGCGCTCGGTTAATACCCTGTTACCTATTCGTTACCTATTCGTTACTTATTCGCTTTTAATACGTTTGTTGTACGTTGCACCTTTAAGAAACGGATTTTCAATTGTGTTCATATCTCTTGTGGTAATAATGTGTTCTTATAGATGAAATACCCCTATTAGCGCATATTACCTGTTCCATCGCTCGGATAATACCCGGTTACTTATTCGTTCCTTATTCGCTTTTAATGCGCAGGGTATACGTTGCACCTTGAAATAAATCGTTTTTTAATTGTGTTTGTGTCTCTGGTGGTAACAATGTGTTCTTAGAGATGAAATGACCCTATTAGCGCGCGTGTACCCGTTCCAGCGCTCGGTTAATACCCTGTTACCTATTCGTTACCTATTCGTAACTATTCACTTATAATACGTTTGTTGTACGTTGCACCTTTTAGAAAAGGATTTTCACTTGTGTTCATGTCTCTGGTGGTAACAATGTGTAATTAGAGATGAAATAACCCTATTAGCGTGCATGTACCCGTTCCAGCGCTCGGTTTATCCCCTGTTACCTATTCGTTACCTATTCGTTACGTATTCGCTTTTAATAGGTTTGTTGTACGTTGCACCTTTAAGAAACGGATTTTCAATTGTGTTCATATCTCTTGTGGTAATAATGTGTTTTTATAGATGAAATACCTCTATTAGCGCATATTACCCGTTCCAGCGCTCGGATAATACCCGGTTACTTATTCGTTCCTTATTCGCTTTTAATGCGCAGGGTATACGTTGCACCTTGAAATAAAATTGTTTTTTAATTGTGTTCGTGTCTCTGGTCGTAACAATGTGTTCTTAGAGATGAAATGACCCTATTAGCGCGCATGTACCCGTCCAGCGCTCGGTTAATACCCTGTTACCTATTCGTTACCTATTCACTTATAATACATTTGTTGTACGTTGAACCTTTTAGAAAAGGATTTTCAATTGTGTTCATGTCTCTGGTGGTAACAATGTGTTCTTAGAGATGAAATGACCCTATTAGCGCGCATGTACCCGTTCCAGCGCTCGGTTAATACCCTGTTACCTATTCGTTACATATTCGTTACCTATTCGTTACCTATTCACTTATAATACGTTTGTTCTACGTAGCAGCTTTTAGAAAAGGATTTTCAATTGTGTTCATGTCTCTGGTGGTAACAATGTGTTCTTATAGATGAAATGACCCTATTAGCGCATATGTACCCGTTCCAGCGCTCGGTTAATACCCTGTTACCTATTCGTTACCTATTCGTTACTTATTCGCTTTAAATACGTTTGTTGTACGTTGCACCTTTTAGAAAAGGATGTTCACTTGTGTTCATGTCTCTGGTGGTAACAATGTGTAATTACAGATGAAATGACCCTATTAGCGTGCATGTACCCGTTCCAGGGCTCGGTTAATACCCTGTTACCTATTCGTTACCTATTCGTTACCTATTCACTTATAATACGTTTGTTATACGTTGCACCTTTTAGAAAAGGATTTTCAATTGTGTCCATGTCTCTGGTGGTAACAATGTGTTCTTAGAGATGAAATGACCCTATTAGCGTGCATGTACCCGTTCCAGCGCTCGGTTAATACCCTGTTACCTATTCCTTACCTATTCGTTACCTATTCACTTATAATACGTTTGTTGTACGTTGCACCTTTTTGAAAAGGATTTTCAATTGTGTTCATGTCTCTGGTGGTAACAATGTGTTCTTAGAGATGAAATGACCCTATTAGCGCATATGTACCCGTTCCAGCGCTCGGTTAATACCCTTTGACTTTTTATCTAAATTCTAATTGGGGATGGGCTTTTTAATTTGTTAACTGGGTCAGTTTTTTTTTATATTGGCTGTATAAGTCATGCTTTAGTTAAATCAGAGACTCTAAAATTGGTACTCCAAAAGGAAGAGACTGGTGGTCACTGCGGCCATTTGTTTCGGTGAACTAGCACCTTAAAGTCCAGATAACCCTCAGGCCAGCTGGCTAGTACATTAGCAGACAGGTACTTTTGTGCCATTTGGCATTTTTAAAACTTTTGGCAATTTTTAATTTAGACTATTTTCTTTCATTTATTTTTAAATTTAACAGTTATTAAAAGTTAATATGAAGGATTTGGTTATTCTTTTTTTTTTATAATTTGTCCTTCGTCTATTATTAATTGTCAATGACTTCTAGTCAACACTCGGCCTTCAATAAGTGTTTAATACTATCACAGTTATAAATTCAATTTTTTTTCAGATATCCTGGACATTTTGAAAACACGTAAATGATGTACTGAAGGAAAATCGAAGGAAAGTAGGACCTTGATGTAAAATATTACCAATTGTAAGGTATGTATGTTGATGGTTTCATTAAATCCTTGTTTCAAGGTAACATTAAAGATAATGAACGGTTATAGTTTATTGCTTCTATAATAATACAATACCTAATTACAGATTTAATAATATGAAGATGTGGTATGATTGCAATTTTGAAAACTCTCCTCAAGAAACCAAATGACATAAAAATTAACAGCTATAGGTCACAATTACAGGCTCATACGGAGTGTGTCAGGGTTAAACTAGTTTGAAGGCATATTGTCCTTATCCATCAAATCTTTGGTTAAATAAAAAAGTTGACGTTTATTTTAAACAAATCTGAAGTAAAATGTAAGTACAATGCTGGCATTTCATACTTAAGATGCCATAAGATTTAATACAATTCCAAACTGCTTTATATGAAGAATTTCTTTAGCATCTGTCTCCTGGTTACCCCATATATGGATAAAATTTTAATATCTTCTGACATCAACGTTATATATATTATTTGGTGAATTTTAGTTTATTTTGAATGAAATTTTATTTTCTATTTGTAGACAAAGTGTGCTTGTTAATTTAGAAATCAACTGAAGCAGAAGAATGGATTCTGTTGATCTGAGGAACTTGGAAACACTTAATTATTGAACAAAAAAATATGTAGTAATACAATTATGTTTAAGGAGAGAGATAGAAAGAGGGGGAGAGCCAGTTGTAAAGATTTATTCTTTTAAACCAGATATGTTGATTACAATCGAATTTCATAGGCCTACAGTTCCCCTCTAAATGGTCTTAGTTAATACATGTACTAGGTGTTTATAATAGTCTTTTATTCAGAAGCAATACAGCTTATAGAATTTACATATACAAGTATAATAGCATCAGTGAATAATTACATACATGTTTTATTATTACAAACAGTTTGTATCAATGGCGGAGAATGACAGCAAATAATATAAATAATGAAATATAAGTATAATATTATGAATAACGAATCTTATCAGCTAAATAAAGGTATTTACCTAGATTGTTAAGCTCTTTGATGTTATGAACAGACAATAATTGTACAAGTTTGTAACTAGATGGTTTTTTCCAATAAAATGGTTTTATATATGTTTTCCTTATATCAGAATATTTCTCACATACTAAAATATAATGGTATTCATCTTCAATCATGTTTTTATCACACATATTACATAATCTGTTTTCTCTTTCAATATTACAAAATCTACCAGTTTCAATGTTAAGGCAGTGTGCAGACAATCTATATCTACTAATATATGGCTTAAAAACATAGTTTACAGGTTTTTGTAGGTAAAATTGTAGAGTATCTGGATTGTGTATATATCTATAAAAAATACACTTTGATGACTCATTGAAAAAAGCATTCGTTTCACTGACAAAACTACCTTTCATTCTATTAACAATTTCTAGCAAAAAATGATCAACATTAATAACATTTTGGTGTAACCATACATCTTGACAACCATAACGAAATAATATGTTTCTTATTTCACATGCCCAATTTTGTTTGTCACGAGGTTTTAATATCGATCTTTCTAACATTTCTTGGTAGCAAGATTGTAAAATACAGTTATCTGTTTTCAATAATTTAAACCAATATCTAAGCATTCTGCAATATCTCTCTATGTACAATGGATATCTACCCAATTCACTCTATACCATATAATTAACAGTAGTTGTTTTGACTTTCAATATACGTTTTAAAAAACTTAAGTGAACTTTCTCAATATTTTCGGCTTTGTGATGTCCCCAGACTTCACAACTATAATTTAATATACTAGATACATATGTGTCAAAAAGAATAACATAGTTTCATGGTTAAAACAATCATCATATATTTTACTATATAAACTAAATAATGCTTTTCTACCCTGATTTGCTAACATTTTCTGTGTATGTACAAAGTTACCATTGTATTTAAAAAGAAGACCAAGATATGTAAATTCATCACATAATTCAATATCAACACCATTTAAGTACCATTTTTCAGTCGCTTTAACGAGGCCTCTATTTCTAAACACAACAATTTTGGTTTTAGACAAGTTAATATCCAAATCATACTCTCTAGAATATATGTCTACACTGTCTATCATTTTTTGTAAACCATCAATAGTTTCACTAAAAAGAACTGTATCATCTGCATACATTAGCAAATATAAATTGAGCATCTTTAACTCATATGACTGACAACCTTGACTTAAAAGTTCATTTTCAATGTCATTAATATACAAAGAATATAAAAAAGGAGATAATGATTCTCCTGGCATCAAACCAACATTACTTTGGAAGAAATTTGAAAAATTTCCTTCCAGTTTAATACAACTTTAATGTAAGACTTTGATGTGACTTGTGAGAACAATCAGCTGCCATTAGTTTAAATCTATGTTTATGCCCTTTCAGTTGGCGGGGGGGGGGGGGGGTGCATATTGTTTTACTCCTGCCCTTACACTCTACCATCCTATTATATGTATATAGATATAAGAAGATGTGAAATTGGTGACAATGAGACAACTCTCCATCCAATTCACAGCTATTCCAGATAACTACTCCTAGAGTTTAATGAGTTATCTCCCATATTTGTAGGTACTTTTGATATTTTAATATTTCATGATAAGGCTAATGCAAATAGAAGATTTAACTTGTTTTCAAATTTAACAAACTGAGCATAAGTTGTGAGGAATGGAAACTAGCAGGCTGAGTTTTCGGGTTAAGGGAAGGGAATACACTCGTTTATCTCTTCATATGAGCTAATTTTGTTTACTGCATGGAAGGCCTACAATGAATTAGAACGTATTAGTGTTATATATAATTGTTATATATTTTTTTGTTTCATATGCTATATAAGGTGTAAATAAAGTAAGATGACAGTATTATTCAGAGCTCTGTAAATAAAATCAGCTTGTAAACAGAGGTCTAGATAATGCATTAAGTGGATTGGTCTGACATTGGGATTTCAAATTATATTTACGTCGTCATCATCTACAAAAGTGCTTCCATTCACAATATTATCTGATATTAAACGCCACTTCCACCCAATTATGACTTCATTTTAAATTTAATGAGTTATCTCCCATATTTGTAGGTACTTTTGGTAACAGTATTTCATGATAAGCTAATGCAAATAGGAGACAACTCTTGTTTTTTGTAGAAAAGAAGATTTAACTTGTTTTTAAATTTAATGGTAAATCCTGTGAATTTTGTAAATTTTTTCTTAGCTTTAAAATAATATTTAACACCCTGTCCTTGAAATTGAACATTGCTCCTCTTGATTTTAGTAAGTGAATTCTTTTGCAATAGTTTAAAAGAAATGTCAAATAGTAGTTACAAAAAATGTAATATATTGTTTGTTTTACTATTTAATATTATCAATTGGAATAACATGAACTAATTTCCCTGTTTGCTAGTTCATAACGATGTATGAGTTTTTTTTAAAGCAGGGTGTATTTTTTTTCAATATTGCCATATTCGTATGTCTTAAGTAGCAGTATTATATGAGGTAATTGCTACATAAATCATTTCTCATTTAAATAAATAATATTTATTTGAACTTTTTTATGTTTCTTTAAAATATTATTAAAATAATATTTTGTTCCGCTTTTTAGAATTAATCTTGTTTCAGTAAATATTTTGAGAGGAAGAGTTTTGAGTTTAAATCCCTGGCTTTGTCAGACCACACAAGATTAAAAGCTGGTATTTGCTTGTAATAATATTTCGGGTTATATTTATCCCTTCAGAATAATATTTTAGGGTATAGTGATTCTATAGATATAAGAAGATGTGGTATGAGTGCCAATGAGACAACTCTCCATCTGCTGAATTATGTTTTGGGGTATGGTGATTCCTGTCGATTTTGAGGTTCACTTTTAATTCAATGGTAATCATTTCCAATTGGTTTTTTTTACATAGATCAGGCCTTAATGGTTTCTGCATTTGAAATTGTATCATGTTGTGTTATTTATGGCGCCTCTTACAACTTGCTTACAGTGGCCTATAGTTTTTAACACCTACACCATGAAATAAGTACCTACTGATTTGTACTACTAGTACATAGTAATAACACTGTCTGTCATCTGACTCTTGTGTAACCTTGGATCAAGAATATCATAACCTGTTATGTTTTGTGCACAGTATACCTTAAAAATGAAGGTACATTATCATTAGACAATAATCAACATTTGATAGTTATTCCAAAGCTATGTGGAGGTAATCTGACTAGCATTTGTATGACATAAATATGACATTTTTCATGCAAAATTTGCAAGGCAAAAAGAATAAGATACCATTAGTTATTATCGTTTATTGGGAAAGACTGTACTTTGACATTTTCATAGGTTTTTTTAGGTTTTACTCTATTGTTGAGTTACTGTCACATTGTATTTACCCAAAAGGTGACATCTTCTTGGAGCCTTTTGAAAACCTTCATCAGTACAGTTAAAACATAACCTATTTTCAATATCAATATTCTCATATTCTCATAACGACCAGTTTCAATTCTGATTGGTGCTACACCACATCTAAATTTTGCTAAAGCACTCTTGTATCTACCTGGTATATTAAAAATTAAATAATTTTCTACGCCATATACATTTTTGAACATTCTATATGTACGTAATTTATTTTTATCATCTGACATAATCTTGTCATACCATTCTTCCTTAAATTTTGCAAAACATACATTTTCAATATTCTTAACTAAATCCTTGTTCAAAATAGCACCATTGCACAAATATTCCATATCAAGTTCTTTAAACTTATTTTTTACTCTAAAATGCCAATTTTTTACTTTTTTACATGTGTTACCCCATATAAACACTTTTTTATTTACTCTATCATCATTCATTTTATTAAAACGTGTCCAGTTTCTAAAAACACTAGTCCACTGTTTGATTTTACAAGGCATCCAGCCCATGTCACCATACAAAGACATATTAGGCGTGTATTTACCTACACCCATGAAAAAACGCATGGCTCTATTTTTAATACTATTTATACATGAAAAATCACGTGTTCCCCATATAGAGGCACCATAATCTATTACAGACCATACAAGTGTATCAAATAATTTTGTAAATGTACAATATTGAAATCCACCATTAGCTTTACATTTAGATATTAACAGACCCAACGATCTACTGGCGGCTTTAGCAACTGCTTTTGCCATATTATCATAGCTTAAATGCTCAGTAAACAATAAACCTAAATATGTGTATTGGGAAACAATATCAATATTGTTACCATTAAACAAAAAAGAAAAATTTGATCTAGATACAGACTGTGTTCTAAAATGTACTACTTTAGATTTTTCTAAGTTAACAGTAAGGTCATTAGTACAACACCATATATTCAAAACATCTAATATTTTTTGTAAATCACTCTCATTCTCCGTGATAAAAACAAGATCATCTGCATATAACAACATGCTCACTTTATCATTTTCAATGTCTATACCTATGTTCAATTTCTTGACCTCATCAACAAGATCATTGATATAAGTATTAAATAACAAAGGCGAAAGGATACACCCTTGTTTTAGACCACAATTTACGTCAAACCAATCTGTTAAGTTACAATTTACTTTAACACAAGACTGTACATTGTTATAAAGAGAATATAGTGATTTTAACATTTTTGAACTAATACCAAGTGTTTTTAATTTACAAAATAATAAATTTCTATTTATCCAATCGTAAGCTTTTTTGAAGTCAATGAATGCCACATATGTTGATTGTTTACGAAGTTTTCTAGTTTCTATAATAGTAGACAATGTACTTCAATGGTCAACAGTACTACGACCTTTTCTAAAACCGTTTTGCTCGTCACAAAGGAAGTCAATATCATCAAGCTTATATGTTAGTCGAGAGTTCAATACTCCACAATACAGTTTGTATGAAACTGGTGCCAAAGTTATACCACGGTACGACAAGGGATCCCTCGGATCTGATGTTGAGCTTTTTGGAATAGGCGTTATAATCCCTTTTGACCACATTGCTGGAACTTTACCAGAGTCAAAACAAATATTGAAAACTCTAGTTAGTGCATTTAACATAGTTTGGTTCTTGTACAATTCAACTGGTATTTCGTCATATCCAGGTGATTTACCATTTTTGGAACATTTTAAAACATTAAATACTTCTTCCACAGATATTCCACAATCTAACATATCATCATATAAAACATCTACATCATTTTCACATATATTTACATCACTATCATCATTTCTATTAAACATATTAGAGAAATCACACTTCCATTTATTTAAAACTTCATCTTTATCACTAGAAATATGACCATTATCTAATTTTACTTCCATAGGAATATGATTTTGGCGCTCACTACCTACACCAATTTTTCCAATTTTTCGCCAAAACTCTTTTGGGTTTCCACACGAATTACTCAATTCTTCCTGCATAGAGTACCAATATTGGCGTTTTGCCTTTTGGACCGCTTTATCAAATAGTTTCCTTTTATTAACAAATACTTGTCGAAAAAACTTTTTCTGATTTTGAATTTTACACTTAATCCATATTTTTTCGGATGCACAAACGTCGTTCCATAATTCAGTTAACTCCTCACTCCACCAAGGTTTCTTACATCTTCTTCTTTTATTATTTACCCCGTCGGATGAGACAATCACTTTAGATGATAATGTTGTAGACATTTCCGTTTTAATAACATTCACAAATGCATCATACATGTTGTTAATCTTGTCTCGTGTTACATTTGAAATTTCCAAATTTTGAATAATAATATTAATTTCATTCAGAGCAGCTTCCGAACTGAGCCAGTCTTCTGGTATATTTTTGATGTCATATTTGGTTTTAGTTTTACGATTGTTTTTTGGTTGCGCAGCATTTTTATTACTTTGACTAAATTTCAACGTTATTTCCCAAGTAAGTAGAGAGTGATCTGGGATAATTTTCTGAAGGTCAAATTTACCATTAGCACATATTTGCTCTATAATTAAACTAGTTCTTGAAACTTTAAATTTGTTGAAAATATCCAGCATTTCGTACGGTACTACGCAGTAATCCACAACGCTCAGACCGCGGGTCGATACATAGGTGTAGTCATTTAATATGGTATTTCTTCCATTTAAAATACAACAGCTAACATCTGTAAGAAATTCACAAAAAACCTTCCCATAATTGTTACACTGAAAGTCTACAACATGTCTGTCAGGAAGATTATCAATACCAGTGATTGAATCCACAAAGTCCGAACATCGGCTATTCCAGTCACCACACATATAGAAGGGGTTTCCTTGAGGAACAGTATATACTTTAGTCATTAAGTTGTCAAAAAAAATCATGAACGTTAAATGCACGTGTGGAATTTTCAGGAGGAAGGTAAACAACACATACATAAAGAACGTTATTTGCATTGGTTTTATTCTCAAGTTTAATCCATAAATATGGATAAAAACATAAAAACATCCCCAATTAAAATTTGAAAAAAAGATAAAACATCCCCAATTAAAATATGGATAAAAAGATAAAAACATCCCCAATTAAAATTTGAATAAAAGATAAAAACATCCCCAAAAGTGATATATTTTTTTTTATTCCAACTGTGTACAACATGAATTATGATCAATATTTCAAACAACTAAGGATCACTAAACAACAACAAATTAGTACTAGACACCATCTTTCTAATTACTGTCATTATATTGACAATAATGTTATTCCCAGTGGCTTATGTATTAAAGCACTGCCTCAAACTACCGGCAACCTGTCTGATACATTTCTTCGTAGGTGGGATCAAACCCTATTTCACTGTTCCCTCCGTCTACTCATACTCCTTAGAGAACACTGTATTGAACATCTTAAAAACCTAACACTTCAATTTGACTCCTTGTCTCAGGCTTGCAAAACAGATCTAACAGCAAGCGAATTCGAGAACATCCAAGAGCTCCTGAGAGATATAACCAACACTAAGACCGCCACTCTCCGCTCCAGACAAAGATGCAAATTTCAACGGGATGGTACTTCTTTCCCATCCATTAGTACAAAAGAAAAAAAGAATAATAAAACCAAAAACAGACATTTTAGACGTAGACCTCAAGTCCTCAGCAACAAGATCAATACCGTTGTTAATCTTTCCAGCAAACAACTTACTGAGGACGAAACGTCATTACTATCCAGAGGCCTAAACTTTTGTCCAGTCCCAGGTCCAGTGAATGATACTAAATTGTCTGAGGAACTGGATTATTTTGCCAGGAGCCTCCGCATCAAGGAACATTTTGCATCGAAAGAGGACGATAGCACCACCTCAGATAGTGACTCTGATGACTCCAACGAATATAGATTTAGAAAGAAAAGCAACTGGGTCCCTAAACCAAGCAAAAACACCACCTTAGAATCATTTATAGACAATGTTAAAACGGATATACTTACAAATGTAAAAATAAACAATCAGACCTATGATAATTTAACACCTGATGAACGTGTGGCTTTGACAAATTTGAGAGATAATGACGACATTGTTATTAAACCTGCAGACAAAGAGAGTGCAGTTGTCGTCATGGACAAATCTAATTATGTCCAAGAGGCCATTCGCCAATTAGATGATGACCGGTTTTACAAAAAACTTAATTCGGACCCCACCCTCCAATTCAGCGAGGAAATAACAGAATGTTTAAAGGAAATGTGTGACAATAAAATCATTGATATAGATACTTTCAAATATTTAAAACCTGAAAATTCAAAACCTGGGCGATTCTACCTGCTCCCTAAAATTCATAAACCTGGTAACCCAGGTAGACCAATCGTCTCAGCTAATGGTCATCCCACCGAAAAAATATCCGAATTCGTTGATTACTATCTTCGACCACATGTAGAAAACTTGCCATCTTTTATTAAAGATTCTACAGATTACTTACTAAAGATGCAGGATTTAAACCCTCTACCTGCCAATACTACTCTTGTCACTATGGATGTCACCTCTCTCTATACGAATATTCCCCATGCGGATGGTATTGAAGCATGTAGAGAAGTTTGGGACTCTCGATCGCTTAAAATTCCACCTACTGATTGCTTAGTTGAAATGCTTACTATGGGCTTGAAAAAGAACAACTTCACATTCCAAGGAGAACACTATTTACAGACAAATGGCACTGCTATGGGTACAAAAATGGCTCCATCTTATGCCAATATATTCATGGGTAAATTTGAAAAGCAACTGCTGGAGTGCTCCATCGAAAAACCGCTTTCCTGGTATCGATTTATTGATGACGTTGACATGAAATGGGACAAGGGAGACCAAAAATTACAAACTTTTATAACAAATGCTAACAATCAACACCCTACCATCAAATTCACCCATGAAACATCTAATTCCACCATAAACTTCCTTGATACATCTAGCACCCTATCTGTAGGTATAATAAACACAGATATATACTCTAAACCTACAGATACTCATCAATACTTGTCGCCTGAAAGTTGCCATCCTCCACACTGCACGAAGAGCATTCCATACAGCCAAGCTCTCAGAATAAGGCGAATCTGCTCCTCTGAAGACACTGCAAAACAACGTCTGGGGCAGCTTAAAGGACATTTGAAAAGAAGGGGATATAAACACAAAAACATCAAAAATAGTTTTCGAAAAGCGGAATCCATCCCCAGAAGCAGTCTGCTAACTTACAAAGATAAACAGAAAAGTAAAAGAATCCCATGTGTGCTCACCTACCATCCATGCCTGAGAAATAGTTTCAAGACCATTCGTGATCATTGGACAGCAATCGAGAAACATTCGAAGTTATCCAAAATCTTTCCTGAGCCTCCCATGATTGCCTTCAAACAACCTAACAGCCTGAGAAATATACTTGTCCGTGCTGACCTTTCCAAACCTAACCATACTGTAGGTAATTGTCAGCCTTGTGGGGATAAGCGCTGCAAATGTTGCAACCAATTGCAGCATTCATCAACATTTCACAGTTAGACCACAGAAAAGACATACAAGATCTTCTGCAATGTCAAATGCAAAAGCTCAAACGTGATTTACGTTCTTGAGTGTCCTAGATGTGGTCTCCAATATGTTGGTGAATCTATGCAGCCATTTCACAAACGCCTCAATGGCCACAGGAGTGACCTCACAAAAAAAACCGTATATTCCTGTCAGCCAACATTTCAGGTTACCAGATCACAATCTGAAAGATTTTGATCACATGAAGATCCTTGTGATCGAACAGGATTGTACATGGCAAAATAGGCAAAGAGAAAATCGGGAGAGGTTTTGGATAAAAACACTGGGTGTCCTCCATCCAGATGGAATCAATAGAAAGAAATAATTAAATTTACAGTCTAGTGTTTATATTATTATATTCAGGATTTTGGATTAAAATCAATCGACCAAAACTTACCTGTATTATTAGTGATCTATGTTTACACCTTATACATTATATCTCATTATTGTTAAAACTTTTGTCACCGAAGAAGGCCATTTGTTGAGCCGAAATATTTGCAATTATTGTATAATTTATATCATCTGTTCAGTATTTCCATCTTTGTGCAATGATATTCAACACTTTTTAGTGGTAACAATACCGATAAATAGATATATACGTCTGAGTCAGTGACAACTCTACAACAGATGTATCCATCGGATCGCCATCAATGATGGTGATACATGGCTGTGTACATATATATATATATATATATCTTTATTCTCTCAAACCAAATTACAAAGGTATAGAGATAATTATACATATTTCAATACAATTACATAAATAAATAATGTACGAAAGTAGATAGAGGCGTTCACAATTGTTCACCCAGAAAAGTTCAATTTGTTATTTATCTCCTTAATAAGTTTACATAGTTTATTCAGTTCTGTACATTTTTTAGAATTCATTAATTCATAAAACTTCAATGAGTTTGGTCTATTTCTGTAGTAAAATGCAATACATTGTTTTCTACAATTATCAAAAGCTGAACAATTAAAAATGTAATGGTATTCATCACCAATGGCATCTGAATTACATAATAAACATTTTCTGTTTTCTCTTTCTATGTTTTGCCATCTTCCAGTTTCTATTGGAAATTTCATGTTTAAAGTTCGAAATTTAAGAAATAATGATATCTGCCTGTCATCCAAAATATTTAAATATTTCTCAAACTCCAAAGTATCTTTAAATAAACGATAATTTAATGCTTTTGGATATTCCTGTAGGCTTGCTAGCCATTTTTGTTTAAATTGATCTATCAAATTCTGTTTGATGGTTACATGTAGCCATGTTTTATTTACAAAAAAGATGTTATCCCATACATATGACAAGCCACACGTGTTTTAACCATAAAATATTTGTACCATATTTGCCAGTTGCTAAGTTATACAAATTAAAAGGAAATTTGTCAGGTTTTCCAGTTACCAACTTGAACCAATAATTTATCATTCGTAACTTGATTGAAATATCTAATGGATATCTTCCTAATTCACCATAAATCATAAAATCAGGAGTAGACTTTTTTACTCCAAGTAATATTTTACAAAATTTAATATGAACCCTCTCGATTATTGAATTATTTCCAAAACCCCAAACTTCACACCCATACAGAAATATTGGTTTCACAATTTTATCAAATAGATCAAGTTGGCATTTAATTGACAGATTATGTACTCTACCTTTTCGAATAATATAGTACATAGCATGTGTTGCTTTTTCACATTGCTTTTTTTTAGCTCTTGAAAAATTTCCTGACCTAGACAGTAATACACCAAGATAAGTAAATTCACTCACAATGTCTAGTATTATATTATCATACTTAAAAACAATATTCTGCGGTAGTCTACCTTGTGAAAAAATTACAATCTTACTTTTTTGCACATTTACTCTAAGTTTCCATAACTCACAATATTCATACAAGGAGTCCAGTGAGTTGTCTTTGTAAATCTATCTGAAATTCTGCCATATAATACGTTTGTTGTACGTTGCACCTTTTTGGAAAGGATTTTCAATTGTGTTCATGTCTCTGGTGGTAACAATGTGTTCTTAGAGATGAAATGACCCTATTAGCGCATATGTACCCGTTCCAGCGCTCGGTTAATACCCTTTGACTTTTTATCTAAATTTTAATTGGGGATGGGCTTTTTAATTTTTTAACTGGGTCAGGTTTTTTTTATATTGGCTGTATAAGTCGTGCTTTAGGCAAATCAGAGACTTTAAAATTGGTACTCCGAAAGGAAGAGACTGGTGGTCACTGCGGCCATTTGTTTTGGTGAACTAGCACCTTAAAGTCCAGATAACCCTCAGGCCAGCTGGCTAGTACATTAGCAGACAGGTACTTTTGTACCATTTGGCATTTTTAAAACTTTTGGCAATTTTTACCTTAGACTTCTTTTTTTCATTTATTTCTAATATTTTTTACACCTTTCAATTAAATATATATTTTGGCTGCAAAATGGTTATCCAAGGATAATTTTTTTAAATAAAATTTACATCACACATTTTGGCTTATTGTAACTTTGGCTGTTACCTTAATTTTAAAAATAATGATAACCATTTAATATTGAAATAAAAACTACAACTCAAAATTAATTCAATATTAAAAAAAAACATGAAAAGTTTAGATCTTCTTTCAGTATTGAAATTTTTCATTCTTCCATGCCTTGTACTTCATGATTAAAATCTTTTCATCAACTAACACTTTCATGGGGATATTTAACAAACAGAGTAGGCTAATATAGGTGGTTAAGGTTGATATGGATAAGAGAGAAATGAAGGGAGGATGAGGGTAAATAATGAGAGTGGTATGTATGGATATATGTTCTATAGGGAGAAAAAGGACAAATTGAATAGATGAGGGTAATATTGAGAGTTGTATGTAAAGTAGTTAGGGAGAGAATGTTAATTTCTTTATAAGGGCTTGATGTACTGGTCTAATGGAAGTGCAGTGTTCTTTTTTCTCCTGTGTAGTTCTTATTTTCTTAAAAAATCTGGAGTAAACATTTTAACTTCTAAAAGTACTGCTGTCAAAAATAAACAAGTTAACAGCCTTTCTTTTTACTGATTATGTGCTGCTGATATATAAACATTGTAGCACTTCTCAGTGACTAGATAGGGTTGCAGCTTTTCATCAATTTTAACAGCATTATCTTATAGTTATAGATGCAGTGATCAAAACACTTGATTAATGTTTCTTTCATTCTGAGAAAATTTGCTTTCCAGTCTTATATAAAGTTCTTGGTCTAATGTTTCTTCTGTATCTTTGCTGTCAAGTTTGTAGTTCATTCTCATGATATGGTTTTTTCACAAGCACTTGTCTCAGAAAAAAAATCTCCTATATATCTTAATATAATAATATATGTGTTATATAAAGGTATATAGGGAAAACATTTCTGAGACGAGTATGTTAAGTCGGGTTACATGAAATACTACAAACATCAGCTCTGTAGAGCTTTTTGCCATTGAACAATAACAAACATACAAAATAAAAACATTTATAGGACACATATATAACATACACAATAGTCAATATATAGACAGCTATATTGCATACTCAAAAAAGTTCATATATAAAAGCAAGCACAACAAGTAAAGCACTAATATAGCATAGGCGGATCCAGGGGAGACCCAGCACCCCCCCCCCCCTTTTGTGGGAAAAATTTTGTTGATTACATAGGGAATCATTGAAGCATGACTGGAGCCCCCCCCCCCCCCCCCCCTTAGGTCAGTCAGGTATGTCGAACAGTTCGGACTCCACCACCCCAAAAAATAAATGAAAACTAACACATGTGTTATAGTAGTGTGAGGTACGAGTTGGTAAGAATAGGGTACGAGTTGTCCAAAGTACGAGTTGTCGTGTACTGGTACCACTATTGTTAATCTTCATACAATGCCAGTCGAAATTTTAGTAAACAAATATTCAGGTTGGTATTCAGGTAATATGAATATTTTATTTACGTCCTTTTAAGGGAGGATAAAGTCAAGGGGTATAGAATAAGATAGAATAGAATATTTTTATTTTCCAATAAACCCTTTCACGAAAAAATTCCACCAGTCAAAGGGCATAAAATCAGTTACATTGAGCATCACAGTCACAAAAACATGTTGCCTTAAAATAAAAATGTTATACTCTGTACCACAGATGTTAAATTTCCAAATAATAGCCCACTTTTGAGTCATGTCCATCACCAGAAAAGTATGTCTTTTTGACGTCATTTAGTTACCATGTTTACCAGAAATAGGGGATTAAAGGCCGTAATGGGTGTATCTTCATGATGAATCATGGTTATAAGTCTTTGCAGACGACGTCAACAGTTTTTTCCTGCATGGCTATTAAATGTACACTTTCTTTTGGACGTTTAAAAAAAAAATCAACTGATTTTGACAATCAAGTTAATTTTTTTCCAAAAATAACATTAACGTTAACTATTTGAGACCTAATTATTTGGACTACAAGGATGTGTACATGTACTATTAGTATACAACATCAGTACATGTATAACAATACAACATAATTAGCTCTGTAGAGCTTTTATAAGACATATCTATGCTATCATACTTTACACATGTACAGTAACACTGTCTAAATTCTTAAATGTCTAAAGTTCTGGCTTTAAAAAAATCCTTGTTTTCAAAATTCCAATAGGGAACATACTATATATAATTGTATAAATAAACCAATTTTTCAAGAATTTTCGGCCATTGGCCTTCTTCAGTTCTTTATTTTTCCTCTCAACTACATGGCTGACATTACATTTGTATACATATCAGACATGATAGAGGTACATGTACAGCTGTGGCGGAACATTTTAACCAAGAGGATCGTTGTAAAGAGGACATCACAGTTCAGGTTCTGCAACAAATTTATGATAAATCCGCAAATTACAGGAGATATATTGAGGCACAATAGATGCAAAAACTAAATACAATTAAAAACCAATTGTTCTCTGAAGGTCTTTCCACCAGTTCAGATCTATTTTGATATTAAAATATTTAAAATCAGTCCAAAATGTCAGTTCCTATGGCTTTATGGTGTTTAAATATGAATTTAAAGCAAAGGTCAAAATCTAGAACGTCCTATTAACCTTTGACCTTGTCCTCAATTTCAAGGTCACAAACTAAGGACATCGAATCAAAAGACCATAGGTCGTAAATATGTACATGTATGGTTAATGAGTAGTATCACTTTATGCATAATTCTAAATATAAGAGGGGCAAAAACTCCCATTTATTGTCTACTCACCCTTTCAACCAAAACTTATAAGTTACTACATGTCCCAACTAACAGTTTTGTAAAAATAATTTGTCGATATCTTATAAGATTAATGAAAATGAGCCAAAATCAAAATTTCGAATATGACCTTGACCTTTGACCTTGACCTAATTTTCATTTTTTTGGACCAAGGACCTCAAATCTAAAGACTCTTGGTCTCTATCACTTATGGTTTACCATTTAGAAATGCATATCACTTAATTCAAATGAAAAAGGGGAATAACTCTCATATGGAGACGTTTCCAAGGACATTTATCTATAACATGTTTTCAATGATTGAAAAGGAAATACAAATGTAATGTCAGCCATGTAGTTGAGAGGAAAAATAAAGAACTGAAGAAGGCCAATGGCCGAAAATTCTTGAAAAATTGGTTTATTTATACAATTATATTTTAAAAAATCACCAAAATAATTCGTGAAGATAAAAAGTTATAAAAATTTCTTTGATTTTGAAATATACAATGTATAATCATAAGTAATCCAAAGTAATAAAGAAAAGTAATCTAAATTGTAATCGATTACATTTGAAATAAGGTGTAATTGTAATGTAATCGATTACATTTGAAATAAGGTGTAATTGTAATGTAATCGATTACATTTGAAATAAGGTGTAATTGTAATGTAATTGATTACATTTTATTAGCAAAGTAATTGTAATTTAATCAATTACCTCTTAAAGTAATCGACCCAATCCCTGTGTACTAATACAAAACTAATCCTTGTCTGTACCTGCTAGAATATAAATTATAATTTCTGTATATATGACTTTTGTCAGATCTGGCAGTATATTATATATGTCTCAGGTCAGATGTACTTATCAGTTAAACATAGTTATTACAATTATTTTATAATAGGGACATAGGGGTTTGTTACTATTTGACAGGTTTACTATCCATGGGAACCCCTGCAATGATTTTTTAAGGTTTTCCTTGGATAGTAAAAGCAGATATAGTAATTACAAACCCCTGCAATAGGATCTGAATAGCAAATTATTTAATTAAAAATCATCAAGTGCTCAAAAAAAGAGGGGGGGGGGGTCTTAACATACATTTCAGTACATTTTTAACTAAATCTCAGAGTTAACATGTACAACTTTTACAGACTTTTACATTGATATAAAAAAAATGTTCCCATTCATATATTTCTTACGAATTTCACAGCATCTGAACAGATGATAGATATTAGAAGATGTGTTATGAGTACATGACTATGAGACAACTCTCCATCCAAGATGAACATTTATGAACATTTAGGCCATTAATTATATTACTTGAAATTGCCCCCCATTAGTATATAACTTGAAATTGCACCCCTGGCCCATTAATATATTACTTGAAATTGCACCCCATTAGTATATAACTTGAAATTGCACCCTGGCCCATTAATATATTACTTGAAATTGCACCCCATTAATATATAACTTGAAATTGCACCCCTGGCCCATTAATATATAACTTGAAATTGCACCCCTGGCCCATTAATATATTACTTGAAATTGCACCCCATTGGTATATTTGACATTAATTTGTAGAATCACCATGGCCAGAGAGCTAACAGCTTCAGAAGAAAACAATGTTAACTGTCTCAATGATACAATGACATCGGCAATAAACAAAGTGATGGGACAAGATACACAGTCATATGACGAATTCATCAATGGGTTTCAGCACATAACTAAAGGTTTGTAAGTTACAGATTTGGTTCAATTAAAATATTGAGTAATATCAGATACTAGCAATTTTTTTTAATTGTCCATTTATGAATTGATAAATTATTAAGAAATTTAGGTTTCAAATCCCTAAGGCAAATTTAAGCTTATATGGATTTGGTTATTGCAATGTATTTGTAGTTTATATAAAGCTCTTCAGCTATTTTGGTTCTTTTTTTTTTTAATTTATCATATTTTATTGAAATCTGTACATTTGTTAGTTGAAAAACATCCAAGTACAGGTACCTATTTTGGTTCTTATATATGTGTTATGTATTGCTTTGTAAAAGGTGAGACATTAATAAAATATTGTATTGTATAAATCCTTGGTCTTCATATCAGCTTAGAGTGTTCCAAGGCCTGCTGAAAGTAAATCCAAATTTTACAGAGGCACTTTAGTCTCATAAAAGTTTATATCAAGTACTGTTTTCATTTATACAGCTATTTAAAAAAAAAGTGAAAAAAAAAGTTAAACTTTATACATGTACAAAATGTATTATTGATCATGAGTTTGTTGACAGATTTGACAAATTAATGTACACTTGTGTATACATTTTTTACATGCATGTAAGTTACTCTAAATAGCTACAGCTTGAATGAACAGATTTTATTGGCCACTCAACTTAATAAGGACTGCTACAAACGTACATATCTAACTATATATTGGATATTGTATGCATACCTATTGTGGTAGATCTTACTTTGAACGTTGAAATTAAATAATAATGACACATCTGGCTGGATAGAGTGTCTATTGGCGGATCCAGGGGGGGTGGGTTTCCGGGGTTGGAACCCCCCCTCCTTTTTTTTTAGCCGATCAATTCATTTGAATGGGGACATATAATGTCAAATATGTGGTTTAAGTTTAAATATTTTAGAGGTATATCTCAGTGAAGTACGACTGAACTTGTGTGCATTATTGGTATATAATCATTTGATGATTCTTTGTTTTAATCAGAAACTGTTAATCAGCCTAAGAAACTGAAAAGCACCACAAAAACCCTCAGAACAGAGGATGTTGAGAGGAAACAGCCATCACAAACCAAATCAGGGAGATTACAGCAAAACAAAGCTGAGCAATTACAGGCTGACAAGAATACACATATAATGTCTGATGATGAACTGGAAGAAGAGGTTAAATATTTAAGATAATTGAAAGAAGCATAAAATATGCACATTAACATCAATACTCACAGTTAAATCCTAACTTATGTTTCTTAGTCTTAAGAGATTAAAATCAGGATAAGACATCAAATGTCAGGCTGGCTCAAGTATTTTTGGAAGCCCTGAAAATTTCATACATGTATTTAAAAATGTTGTAATATTGTATACATGTGTATCTGAAAATTTACTTTATTTTGGTTTGATAAGTCATACATGTGCAATCATATCTTATCCCCCAAAAGATTACAGAAATAACTTACTGGTTGTTTTCATGTATTCCATCACATGCACAGATTTATGATGGGCTTTTACAACACATCCCTTGATTTATATGAATTTATAAGCTTACAAAATTCAATGTTTAAAACTGAAAACAAATTGGAAACTGTTATTGTAAATAAGATTTTGATGACTGTTTTTAAGGTGCTTGACAGTGGAACCATAGCAACAGAAATGACTTTTGAAGATTGTTCATCTAGAGTCAAGGTTAGAAACATTATTTGTTTGATTTTGCTGATAATTCTCAAGTATTGTGATATTGTTTGAATTCATAGATGGAGAAAATCTAGCAGTATAAACAATGCTAGTGTATCAAGATTTACCTTCTGTTGATTTCCACAGAAAATATCACATTGCTTCCTACATGCCTCTTTATGTACATGTATGACATCTTCACTTATTATATTGAAATTATAATAAGTAATTGGCAGAAAATGTTTTGAACAAAAAATGACCAGCAATACAATGTTTACAAAAATAGAAATCAAGGAATTTTCTATAGCTGAAAAAAATGAAGAAAAAAAATGATAATGGTTTGGGTTGTCCCTCTTTGTATAAGTACAATGTATCAAGACATGAACCAGTGCAACAAAACAATGCTGGTATAATTGAGGGGAGGATACACTCATTGCATACATTTAATCAAGACCACCAAAATCTTATAACCTCATTAAAAACACCAAGATATGAACACAAAAAAGTTTCTTGGGAAAGGGACAGACATATTATTATATGGTGGGCTCCAAGGAATTCTCTTTGAATAAAGCATTTCAATACCTGGCAGTAATTGAGTAGTAGAATTTTTAACTGATTTTACAGCCCATAACAAGAATTATCAAGCATTTATACCTTAGCCTTTCAGCTAATTGAATAAATCACTGTTACCATAACTTATACTGTTTTGGAATAGCTAAGTCATTATCTAATAGTCCCAACAAAAATGATATGTGAGAATATTTAACAGTAGAAATTGAGAAATAACCTCCCTTTGTCCATTTATAAGTGTTAACATGTGTTTTGTAATTTTAGTTGGACAACTTTATTGAGGATAACTTGTCGGATGAGGAGGTACCGGGATATATAGCAAGCTTTGGACAAGGTAAAAATATTGCGTTTTTCAAATTATTAATTTCTGGTTATTATTTCCTCAGAACTATGAACAGTTATACCCAGTTTATCAGACATCAATGTACGAAGTTATAAAGGATTTAAGATCTGACAATTACATAGCAATGTTATAAAAACAGGCAAAACTGAAGTCTTGGAAAAAAAACTTAAAACAGAAAGATGACACCAAAACATCATCAAGGATAAAAACAGATTTATTACAATCAAGGCTTAAACATCAGAGAAATGAGTTTCACATTTAAAAAAGAAGGTTGCAGATCCAAGGGGTTTGGGGGGTTGAAACTCTCTATTTTTCTTTGATGATAAATGCTTCTGATTGGGAACCCACTTTATCCTGGATTGGAACCCCTTTAAATATTGGCTCGATCCACCAGCCCCCTGCATCTTGTACTGGTCTAAAGTTGTAAGGCACATGTTATTTTTATGCTTTATTTAAAAGATAAACATTATTATAGAAAAAAGGTCTGTATGCCGCTGTACCAGTGTGTACTCTAAAGACACAAATAAACAAAATAGGTGCATCATGTTTACATTTCATTAGACATTTTTACTTAGTTTTGGCTTTTATTTTTATTTGGTGTTTAAAAGAGTAAAGTTTTTTTTTGTAATTTATTCTTATTTCATCTGAAAATACACCAAGCATTGTGATACATAAATATATAGATAATTCATAAAACATATATATTGATATTAAATTTTTCAATAACAGTCTAAAATTAAAAAGTTAGCTATGCTAATTGTTATAAATTTTCTACTCGATCATACACATCCTTTATCATTCTCGATTAGAATACCTGAATATGTTGGTAACGTTAATGATGGCATCAGCCTTCTCCTCTAGCCAGATGCGTCACTTCCTATACAATGATGCTGAACATGAGAGGTACCAGGAGAGGCCACCACAGATCATTAACAGATAACATGTTGGACAGAATCACATAATAAATGTCAACCTGAGTCAAGGGGAGATAATTCAAATACAATCAAACAACAAGTATATCAATATATATATATATACCAATAACAATAAACATAGATATTATTAGATAGTACTTTTAAGATGCACACAAATCACTGTCCAGTTGTGATGTGCATCAAAAGAGTAAAGTTGTTCATATCATATTGATAAAGTTTGATGTGGCAGATAAATGGTAATAAGTGGACATAGTAAACTCTAAAAAAAATACTTAATTTGTAAGAATAAATAAAAAGTTAAATACATTTTATTTGTTTCTTAGAGTCAAATGAAAAGAATGAAGACTTGTTACCAGATATTCCTGATGTCAACACTGGCTATGGAAATTACAACTCGGACTGTTTAACAAATATGGAAACAAAGACAGTTCATGCCAATCATACATCAGAGAATATGAAAAATGACGATTCAACTGAGGAGCCTGATTTAATGTCTGAAATAGTAAAGGAAGACAAACGTTTGGTATCAGACAGCTCAGAGAATGAAAATACTGATGAAAACGCAGACGTTATAAAAGTCGGAGATAAGACTAATCAGATGTCATTGTACCCTGGAGAGGCGGAGCCAGAGTCAGAGGTCACGGGGAGGAACATAACTTCACATACAA
Organism: Mytilus edulis; assembly: GCA_019925275.1. NCBI lineage: Eukaryota > Metazoa > Mollusca > Bivalvia > Mytilida > Mytilidae > Mytilus > Mytilus edulis. Next base: position 109,259,232 of record CM034351.1, read on the forward strand.
ATCTAGATTTTTTAGTGGTGACAAGTCGATCACATGATCAGAGAGAACAGGTTGGTACTGACACATGGCATATATAAAAAAATGATCTGATGTCTATCTTAAAAACCCTATGAAACTTTGTGAGATGCTATAATTGACTGAAAATAACTTCAAAAACCATCTTATTAATACATTTAGATGAGTATTGAATCGTGCTTGTAACATTTGACTTTAGTCTACTAGGATTGCCAGAGGTGAAGATTGAGGATTTATTGAGGCACTCGTGCTTCCTCAACCAAAAAAAACTGACATAAAATAGCAGATAGTACTGAAATAGTCGTTAAAACTCTAAAAATCAATCAATCAAATGCAGTACTGTAATTCCATTGATTTCAGAATATGGTTTAAAGTGAAATCAAACATACTTTGAACTCATTTATTTTCATGGGTACCAACTTTTGTTGAAGGAAGCCATTTTAAAGTGCAAGTTTGCAATTAAATATTAGATTTCGTTGTTTTGCTGAAGTTGACATACAAGCCTATGAGAACTTATACTTCATTGGACATTTAAATGTGTGTTTAATCTCCATGTAATACATAATATAATGAAATTACAGTATGTCTCACTTTTGATGAATAAAAATAAACATCTCGGTCAACTAATGGACTTTTTACAAGAGCACAGAAAAAACAATTCATTGATTTAATTTTGATCATGATGACATATGTTTATACTCTGTGAATATATTTTTTTTCTAATTTTAGATATGTCCAGATACATCAGACGAAGTAGAACCATTTTCATTGGACAATGATTTTGATTATGACAATGTTATATTAACTCCAAAGTTCACCATGGAGGAAGTTGCACATTTGAAATCATTTCTACCAAGAACCGATGTCAAGGCATGATATTTCAGATGAAAACTTTTAATCAACATTCCGTCCTTTATAATAAAATGCGAGAAATACTAATACAAATATTGTTCATATTTTAACCTTGTACTGTTTTAAAACCAAAAAACCATGAAAATTGAAAGAATTAATTCCACTTTATAAAGCAGAAAATACCATGTAGCAGCATTCAAGCAGCACCTACATAAAGAGCATTTTTCCCAGTTGATATGTTATTCCAGGGCTTGTATTTTGCTATCACATTTTCCTTGATAAAAGGTTGCTACTCAAAAAGAAGCTATTAAACCAATTGTTCTAAGTGGTGAAGTTGGAGTCATCCATTTGTAAATTTTATGGACGCCATCACAAGCTTGTTGACTGTTATGGAATATCTGTTTCACAGATGATAGCAGATATGTTTCAATTGTCGTAACTACAACCCAATTCCCTGCTCCCCAAATGAGACCTAAGGAAATGGCTTTTTATCAGGTTCGTAACTCATATGAGCAACAGGATGGTTGCCACATGTGGAGCAGGATCTGCTTACCATTCCACACTTGGGCACCTGAGATCACCCCAGTTTTAATTAGTTTGTATTGTCTACCTATTTGTCTGTTGGTCTTTTTCTATTTTGGCCTTGGTGTTATATTTGACTTATGAGTTTGAATTACCCTTTGGTTTCTTTCACCTCTCTTTCACCAAATTTTTAATATGCACATGCATATGCATTCTTTTAAGCCCACTGTTTCGAAAGTGTTGTGACCTTTTGCCATCACCTGGCATCCCTCGTCATCGTCGTCCGTCTAGTGTATATAAAAAAGAAGATGTGGTATGATTGCCAATGAGACAATTGTCCACAAGAGACCAAAATGACACATACATTAACAACTATAGGTCACCGTACGGCCTTCAACAATGAGCACAGCCCATACCGCATAGTCAGCTATAAAAAGGCCCCGATAAAACAATTCAAACAAGAAAACAAACGGTAAACTATTTCAAACATCTTCTCCCCTGAAACTACAGAAGCAATTACTACCAAACATTAGCTGAATAATTCTTAGGGTATATAAACTTTGTGTTTTATTTTATGTTTCGTTTAAAAACATGGCCGCCATGGCTAATAATATAACATAGGGGTAAAATGCAGTTTTTGTCTTATATCTCAAACACTAAAGCATTTAGAGCAAATCTGATGTGAGGTAAAAATGTTCATCAGGTCAATTTCTATCAGCCCTGAAATTTTCAGATGAATCTGATAACCCATTATTGGGTTGCTGCCACGAAATTGATAATTTAATGAAATTTTGAAGTTTTTAGTTATTATCTTGAATATTAGCAAAAATGTTCAGCAAAGTAAGATCTACATAAAAGTTTATGGGACCAAAATTGTCAATCGACCCCTTAAAGATTTACTGCCCACTAAAGACAATTTACTGAATTTGTTCATCTAGTTTGCTTGCTTAAAAACTGCTGAATCACTTTCAGCAAAACTTAGGCTGAATGAGTTGCAAAATATTTGGTATAAATTTTATTTCCTTGTACGTCAAGAAACATAGCCACTATGACTTAAATGGTGTTAACCTTTGTCTTTTGGTGTTAACCTTTGTCATGTGGTGTTAACCTTTGTCCTGTGGTGTTGACCTTTGCCATGGGGTGTTTACTTTTGTCTTGTGGTGTTAACCTTTGTCCTGTGGTGTTGACCATTGTCTTGTGCTGTTTACCTTTGTCTTGTGGTGTTAACCTTTGTCTTGGGGTGTTGTCTTGTGGTGTTTACCTTTGTCCTGTGGTGCTGACCTTTGCCATGGGGTGTTTACTTTTGTCTTGTGGCGTTAACCTTTGTCCTGTGGTGTTGACCTTTGCCATGGGGTGTGAACCTTTGTCTTGTGGTGTGAACCTTTGTCCTGTGGTGTTGACCTTTGCCATGGGGTGTTTACTTTTGTCTTTTGGTGTTAACCTTTTTGCCTGTGGTGTTAACCTTATGTCCTGTGGTGTTAACCTAATGTCCTGTGGTGTGTATCCTTTTTCTGTGAATTTTTCCTTTGTCATGTTTTGTTTACATTTGTCATGAGGGCTTTACCTTTGTCCTGTGGTGTTTACATTTGTCATGTGGTGTTAATCTTATGTCCTGCGGTGTTTACCTTTGCCTTGCGGTGTAAACTCGTGTCTTGTGGTGTTCACATTTGTCTTGTGGTTTTACCTTTGTATTGTGGTGTTTACCTTTTTCCTGTGGTTTTTACCTTTGTCTAGTAGTGTTTACATTTGTCTTGTGGTGTTAAGTTTTGTCCTGTGGTGTTAACCTTTGTCCGGTGGTAAATATCTTTGTCATGTTGCGTTAACATTTGTCCTGTGGTGTTAATTTTATGTCCTGCGGTGGTTATCTTTGTCCTGTGGTGTTAATCTTATATCCTGTGGTGTATACACTTGTTCTGTGGGTTTACATTTGTCCTGTGGTGTTTACCTTTGCCATGTGGTGTAAACATTTGTCCTGTGGTGTTAACCTTTGTGTTGTGGTGTTTACTTTTTTCCTGTGTTGTTTACCTTTGTCGTTATTTGTTTTCCTTTCTCCTGTAGTGTTTGGTTTGTCCTGTCGTGTTTACATTTGTCCTGTGGTATTTACCTTTCTCCTGTGGTGTTTACCTTTGTCCTGTGGTGTTTAACTTTGTCCTGTCATGTTTACCTTTGTCCTGTGGTGTTAATCTAATAACCTGTTGTGTTAACCTTATGTCCTGTGGTGTTTACCTTTGTCCTGTGGTGTTTACTTTTGTCTTGTGCTGTTTACATTTGTCCTGCCGTGTTTACCGTTGTCCTGTGGTGTTAACCTTTGTCCTGTGGTGTTCAACTTTGTCCTGTAGTGTTTACATTCGATCTGTGGTGTTTACATTTGTCTTGTAGTGTTTATCTTTGACCTGTGGTGTTTACCTTTGTCCTGTAGATTACCTTTGTCCTGAGGTGTTTAAATTTGTCCTGTGGTGTTAACCTTTGTCCTGTCGTGTTTATCGTTGTCCTGTGGTGTTAACCTTTGACCTGTGGTGTTCAACTTTGTCCTGTAGTGTTTACATTCGATCTGTGGGTGGTGTTAATATTTGTCGTGTGGTGTTTACCTTTGACCTGTGTTGTTTACATTTGTACTGTAGTGTTAACATTTGTCGTGTTGTGTTTACCTTTGTCCTGTGATGTTTGCCCTTGATTGTTGTGTTTACCTATGATCTGATGTGTTCACCTTTGTCCTGTGGTGTTTACATTTGTCCTGTGATGTTAACATGTGTCCTGTGGTGTTTACCTTAGTCCTATGGTGTTTACTCTTGTTCTGCTGTGTTTACCTTTGTCTTGTGTTGTTTACCTTTGTCTTGTGTTATTTACCTTTGTCCCGTTGTGTTTACCTTTGTCTTGTGTTATTTACCTTTGTCCTGGGGTGTTTACCTTTGTCCTATGTTATTTACCTTTGTCCCGTTGTGTTTACCTTTGTCCTGTGTTATTTACCTTTGTCCCGTGATGTTTGCCTTTGTCTTCTGTTATTTACCCTTTTCCTGTGATGTTTACATTTGTCCTGTGGTGTTAACCTAATGTCCTGTTGTGTTAACCTTATGTCCTGTGGTGTTTACCTTTGTCCTGTGGTGTTTACCTTTGTCTTGTGTTATTTACCTTTGTCCCGTTGTGTTTACCTTTGTCTTGTGTTATTTACCTTTGTCCTGGGGTGTTTACCTTTGTCTTGTGTTATTTACCTTTGTCCCGTTGTGTTTACCTTTGTCCCGTTGTGTTTACCTTTGTCCTGTGTTATTTACCTTTGTCCCGTGATGTTTGCCTTTGTCTTCTGTTATTTACCCTTTTCCTGTGATGTTTACATTTGTCCTGTGGTGTTAACCTAATGTCCTGTTGTGTTAACCTTATGTCCTGTGGTGTTTACCTTTGTCCTGTGGTGTTTACCTTTGTCCTGTGGTGTTAACCTGTGTCTTGTGCTTTTTACCTTTGTCCTATGGTGTTAACCTTTGTCCTGTGGTGTTTACATTTGTCCTGTGGTGTTTACATTCGATCTGTGGTGTTAACCTTTGTCTTGTGGTGTCTACCTTTGACCTGTGCTGTTTACATTTGTCCTGTAATGTTAACATTTGTCGTGTTGTGTTAACATTTGTCCTGAGGTGTTAACATTTGTCGTGTTGTGTTAACATTTGTCCTGTAGTGTTAACATTTGTCGTGTTGTGTTAACATTTGTCCTGTGGTGTTTGCCCTTGTTCTGTTGTGTTTACCTATGATCTGATGTGTTTATCTTTGTCCTGTGGTGTTTACATTTGTCCTGTGATGTTAACATTTGTCCTGTGGTGTTTGCCCTTGTTCTGTTGTGTTTACCTATGATCTGATGTGTTTACGTTTGTCCAGTTGTTATAACCATTGTTACACAGTCTTTGCACACACTTGATTTGTTTATATGAGAGATGATCATCTTACCAGCTTCTGGGTATATTGACATAATGGAAAGAAAATATGTACAAGTCTTATATGTCTAAATGTACACTGATGTGTGTTTTATTACGGACTGGTGTAGTAACAACAATGAAATTAACCACCAAAAAATTTAAATTCAAGAATCCGTTAGTTTCATTTATGTTGACGTGAACTTGTCCTCTTTCTCCTGTTGCCTTTTATGTCAGATCATTATGGTCTTGCATTGCATATGGTTTTGTCATTGGCAATCATATCACATATTTTGATTTTTGTATTGCATAACACACAGACTTGCTTTCAGCAACGTATTGATAAGATACAGAAAGTGTATGGTACATGTCATATAAAGCCGTTATTAACTTGCTACTGTGAAATAATGGTTCTATACACAACAAATTTGTATTAGAACTCAGAAAGGGGAAACTCACAATTGTCATTTAGCAATCTATGAATGAAAGTCTTTAAAACGGGTTACATACGAACTGTTAACACATTTTTTAAAAATAAAAATTCAGGATTTATTAAGATTTGTTTGAAAATAAATATGATTGGCTGTCCAATAACACCATGAGACCAATGCAATAGGAAGATCATGCTCGGGCAATGGATTTAGGTACGTAGAGAATATTCTCATGACGAGCAGGTACTTGTTCTTGGTTAACCATCATCATTTTATTTCATACATTATCATAAAGAGCAAATTACTAAGTATACTACCATGTAAACGTGTGAACAAATTAAAATGAAATCGAGTGGTCATTTTAAAATTAACTTTTGATGAAACATTGACGTGTCTAATTACTCATTCTTGCTTGTCACGTGTTGAGTGTAACTGAAATCCAATGGTTAGTTTGGTAGTAAACGTGACTTTTCAATAATAACAGTCAATTAAGACAGTATTAATATAGTTATATCAACTTCATAAAACAATTAAAATAATTATGTTATCAGTGATCGGGAACGCATTATCTTTACAGTAAACCATTTCTACTGCTACTTAGTGTCAGAGTCAATCTATTAAAACGATGATAAACACATTAGGATATATAGTTTTATCATCAAAATAAATAGATCATACTGCTAGAGATGATAGGAGAGGATAACAAATTTCAGAAGTCAAAATTTATTGATTTTCTAACTATTTTTTGTTTTTCTATAAAGTTTAAGCTTAAGTAGCTCTCGGTTGGGTCTCTGATTAAGTTGTCTGATTCTGGTTGGTAGGTCTGGATGGACAGACGAAATAAAAGAAAACATGAAAGAGAAATTAGAACGTGTAATGACAACATCATATTTTGTACGATAAAATAAGTGATAGTGGTATTAACATCATTCAGTCGTAAATAATTTGGATGATAAGGTTTAGATAATTCATAATTTGTTTAGCTTCTGTTATAGATGATTTATTTTATTTTCAAACTGTACCCGCTAGGTATATATGACTTTCAGTATACAAACTGAAAATATTACCTTTCATCATAGAGGTGTGACTTTCTTGGTAAATATTTCATTTTCAGTTCAGGAACTGTTTTCAGTTTGTCCTTGCTTTTAACAAATATTTAACGATTTTAAACGGAACAAACTCTTGCAGAAACATGAAAAAACATTAATAGGTCACTGCTTCGATATGCAACTTTGATTGTAACAAGTCTTTCGCATTTCTGCACATGTAACTTAGTCATAAATGCTGAATGACAACTGAAAGAGCATCCTGTCATTTTGATTGTTCCTATTCAAATTAGTTTTAAAGAGAACAAAGAATATAGGTGATTATGAGGTATGGGCTTTCAAGTGCTTATTGTTGAAGATCGTAACTGTAGTTGTTGTTTTCTGTGCCGTTTGGTCTCTTGCGGAGAGTTGTCTCATTAACAATCATGCCACACCTTCCTTTTTATTAAATCAAACTCAACATAAACCACGATGCAATAGCAACTAAACCAATGTATATTTTCGTGCTTTTGTTGATTTTTATACGACCGCAAAAAAAAAATTTGGGATCGTATAATGGTATGATGTCGTCTGCGTCGTCGTCGTCCGAAGACGCATTGGTTTCCGGACAATAACTTTTATAGTTTAAGCGAATATATATTTATGTTTTTTCAGAAGGTTCAAAACCACAAAAGGAAGGTTGGGATTGATTTTGGGGATGTTGGTCCTAACCGTTTAGGAATAAAAGGCCCAAAAGGGGCCCAAAACAAGCATTTTTCTAGTTTCAGGATAATAACTTGTGTGTAAGTATTTCAATTGCTTTGAAATTGTACCACAATGTTTAATACCATGCACCAGTAGACGGTTGGGTCTCATTGTATGGGTTATGGGGCCAACAATTCAGGAATTAAGGGCCAAAAAGGGGCCAAAAACAAGCATTTTTCGAGTATCCAGACAATAACTTGTATTTTGTGCAAGTGTATGGATCTCTCTGAAATTGTACCACAATGATCCATATAACAAAGGAAAAGCTGAGATTGAGGTTTGGGTTAATTGCCCTTAACAGGTAGGAATTACGGGCAAATAAGGGCTAAAAAGAAGCATTTTTCTAGTTTCCAGACAATAACTTGTGTTTAAGTGTATGGATCTCTCTGAAATGTACTACAAGGTTCCATACTACAAAGAAAAGGCTGGGATTGTGTTTTAGGGTTATTGCTTCAAGGGGGTTTCAATAAGCTTTTTTTTTTGGGGGGGGGTGATTTTTTGTTTACATTTTTTTTTAAGAGATTCATATTTTTTTGAAGAAATCTTCAATTGCACAGTATTGCACAATAGATTTGTAAGATCTTTGACCACATTTATTGTGTGTCAGAAACCTATTTTATGTCCCAATTTTATCACAATCCAAATTCACAGCATCAAGCTTGAATATTGTGTTCAAATTTGCCCCAACTGTTCAGGGTTCGACCTCTGCGGTCGCATCAGGCTGCGCTCCGCGAATCATTGTATCACCGTTTGTTCTTATATTGTCCTGTTATCCGAGTATCGTATGTAGACGAAACGCGTGTCTGGCGTATTAATTTATAATCCAGGTATATTTGATAACTATTTACACCACTAGGTTGATGCCACTGCTGGTGGACTTTCGTCCCTGAGGGTATCACCAGCTAGTCAACACTTCGGTGTTGACATGCATATCAATTATATGGCCATTTTAATATATTTTCTGAAACAAAACTTTGAATAAGATTACCTTAGCCGTATTTGGCACGACATTTTTGGAATTTTGGGTCCTCAATGCTCTTCAACTTTGTACTTGTTTGGCTATATAACATTTTTGATCTGAGTCAGAGTGTCATTGAAGAGTCTTATGTAGACGAAACGCGCGTCTAGCGTATTAAATTATAATCCTGGTACCTTTGAAAACCAATTAGGGTATAATATTTATCTTGAGAAATACTTTAGTTTCAACACATCTTGTAATGCACCTAGGGTACTTCAGTGGCCGCCTCGTCCTGATATTCGTGGGTAGGTTTTGGTTTTGATTTTCACAGACAAGACACGAACTGGAAGTGACATGACCAGATATTCAGGTCTTTGACTTCTGAATAAACAACCAAGTTCTACAATGAGATAGAAGTAAGCTTGTAAAGCTACACGACCTGATGACGGTTTACAATATTCCATTAAAAATCCAATTCGAATTAGAAACAAATGCGTCAAATATATTTTAGCCGATTTAGAATTGACTGGTGATAAATTTTCACCCCTCCCTGACTGTTTCCTCACAAGCTATTGTCAGTAGTAATTATAGGATAATTATATCTGAACATACAAATCATTGAAATCTCTGTGGAAATTACAGTTTCACGACTTAGATTCTGGGCATTAACGTTCAAAATTACATTGGTAGAAAATTACAATTTTAATCTTTAAAGAAGACCTCATTAAGCCGAGACAATTTGAAGCCGTTACCCAATGAGAAGGCTGAGATTACAATATATTCTAATAACTTCAGGAGCTTCTTCATTTTCTTAAGGATAGAAAGTATTCTGTTGATGAGGTCGGTTGTAAATCAATTATTTTTTCATCTAAATAGGAAGGGAAAACTGTGATGTTTTAGATACGTGGATTAGTGTTATAATGACTTTCCCAAGATTGGTTTACTCCTAACAAGATTCTCATGCTGAATTCACTGTGACGTAGGACAAAGACAAATTACCATTGTTAAAAACAATTTATCACTTATTTTATATACATGTATATTTGAAACAGTAATTTTGTGTACACTTGGTACAGAGGCTTGAAACAAATGTATGCTTTCCTCGCTGATTCGTACTTTATACGAATCTTATACGCCACTGTAAGTCTGTATAGAACCCAAATGCGACGTTTATAATATCCTTCAATTTCTTTGGTGTGCTAAAAAAATTATGCCAAGTGTATAAATAAGATTTAATTGAGAACGCCAACAATTTTGTTATAGGTTTAGGCATTTTTTTTTGTAACTGCACGTTGATTCCGCGCTTCAAAACTATCTGTTTCCTGAAATAAGCATCAATGCCATTGCAAGTATCTTCGATGTTGTTTTATGCCCCTCTACTATCGTAGATGGGACATAGGTTCAGAGTAGTATCTTCGAGGTAGTTTGTATGCCCTATTTACGATAGAAGAGGGGCATTATGTTTTTCGAACTGTGCGTCTCTTCGTACTTCTGTCCCGTTCCAGGTTAAAGTTTTTGGTCATGGTAGTTTTTGTTAAAAGTTCAAAAGTCCAATAACATTGAAACTTAGCACACATGTTCCCTATGATATGATCTTTTAATTGTAATGCTAAATGAGAGTCAGTTTGGTCTCAATTTCACTGCCCAATGAACATAGAAAACGATAGTGCGAGTGGTCATCCGTATTTTGTTGTTGTTGTAAATTAACTGATTTTTAGTTTTTAACAGTTTTAATAATCTCATATACTTTGCAGCGGTGCAATTTATTTTTAAATCATTAGATACGTGTTCCGCGAAAACCATTGTCACTTGTAACTATGAACTAAAGATGTGCTACTGGACTGTAAAAGCGACCGTTTGAGAAGACAGGCTATATAAGATGATGTTTAAATTCTATTTAAATACTTAGTTCTTAATGGTTTTAATTGTCATTGATATTTTATAAAATTTGTGATAAAATAAAATATTCAAGAATCCAGCCAGTTTTAGTCGAATTTTGGTCTATATGTGTTTGGTTTATCAATGGGTTGTATTAAATTATTTATTTTGAAATTTAACATCCGTCTAAAAGAACAAAAATACATTCAATCACTACTTCCCATTATTTAGCCATTTAACCATTTAAGCCGTGAAAAATTATTGGAAAAATTAAATATTTTAATTAGCAATGAGAATAATCTGTGTATAATTACATCGAGTTTGACATGTTACACGTGGACAGATTGATCGCTTCAGCCATTTAACCACTTTGTTGACAGTAAAAATCATTTTTGTCGTCTGTATCAAATGCCGCATGAATTTTATTGAAAAGATTTCCTATTGACAAAAACGGGGGCTTTGATGTTCATTAACATATATTTTCACTTTCATTAAGCTGATAGACATCTTGACAGCAAGAATGTGGCCATTATATCCTAAAATATTAAAGGAAATTACATTTTTCTCTATAATCCGTTTTTACATCTTTTTCTGTTGAGAAGAATTGTATCATGATTGGCAACACATATACTTTCATCCCTCAAAGAAAATTAGAAAGCCTACAACTACAAAATCAGCACGCGTTTGGCCGGATAGAAAACGACTTTTAATATTTTTCAAATTAGTTTCATGAATAATAAGTTGTATATAAATGTCTAAGATGGTATATATAATCTCCGTTGTCTGTCATTGTTTTTTTCATACCTATATATTGTATGTTATCAACTATGATAACTTCAAGCGGATTGCGGGCTAGGATTTACATGTAGATCCTGCAGCTATGACTTTCATATCCTATAAGACGGCGAGACAGGACGAGGACAGGACACCAGATGTTTAAAGTTTACAACAAATATATGATAAAGGTTAACTAATCATGCAAGAGTACATTTATAACAGTATCAAAAAGTCCAGTTTTATACTTTATGACATTGAACTAAGACTTCTATATATACTGTTAAAATAGTCTCAGCATTGAAGTATTCTGATCTTTATGATTTCGTTTGAAGACTTTTTTCTTACTCACGACTTATTGTTTTGTTCTATAGTTTCAGTTATATGTGCTGAATCTAGGCAAAAAGTTCAGAATGTTGAGTGCTACCAATTGTCCAAATATGTCAAAACTGTTAGACTACTTCATATCGAGGTGCTATTGTCCATAGATACTGTAGCCAGCCTTAAACGACAAATCTTATTTTTTTCCCGTTTTTGCCTTAAGCTGGGGTCACACATTCAGGATTTTTACTGCCGTCCTTGACAGGACCATTCCCGATTAAAATTTGTCAAAAGTCTGATCAAGATCCTGTGAATCGTGGATTGAAATTCGATTTGTATCTTTCGCCAGGTAAAACTCGACCGAGTCTGTCATGACTGCGTCCCGATTCTACCGAATGTAATCCGACAGAGATCAGATAGTGACAAGACAGTGAACCGACGCTGACGGAAGTTATCCGTTCGAAAACTGTCGGCATAATCGGGATGATCAGGTACTGTCGGAACGTAATCCTATCACGGTCCGCTCTATCGCATTGCAAACGGCTTTGTCTGGTCTCAGTCGTATTGTATTCTGTTATTGTCGGGACTTCTCCAGATCATTCCCGTTCCACAGGACACCGACCCGAATACACAGAACATTGTTAGGAATTCGATCCGATACAGCAGAATCTGCCACGACATAGGCACGATTGTAATCCGACTAGACAAAATCGGCTGAGTTTCCCCGAATGTTACGGGACGCACCTAACTGTCGGGGTGCTTTGCCGAACTATTCGGACCCTTCCCGACCAGTAGGAATCTGTTACGAACTAAAACGACTGCGTTCAGACAATAATAGGACATTCCAGATAATTGAGGATACTAATCCGACTTTTTCACTTTTCGTGTCGTATCGCTGTCTGATCTCAAACGGGAGCAATAATCGGCAATGTGTGAACCCCGCATTATATCTTTAAAACTATAACAGATAGAGAGAAAATTTTAATTGCAACCAGGTGCTCCGCAGGGCGCAGCTTTATACGACCGCAGAGGTCGAACCCTGAACAGTTAGGGCAAGTATGGACAAAACATTTTAGCGTGATACAGCTCTGAATTTGGATTGAGATCAAATTTTTGACATTACATGGTTTTTTTTTACACAAAACAAATGTCAAGATTTTACAAATTTTACAATTAAAGATTTCTTCTTCAAACTTTTTAAATCTAAAATTAAATAGTTGACACAGCATAGGTTTCTGACACAGAATGAATGTGGTCTAATGAACTTAAAAGTTTGTTTTTGCCTTTTAGCAATTCACTATGCTGTTGAATATTAATCCTCTCAAAAAAATGTTTGAAGAAATTTTCTTTTTATTTATGAAATCTGAAATGAGAAAAATTTAACCCCCCCCCCTTTTTTCACATCCCCGTTTCCCTTTTTCCAAAACTGATATCAATTCAAATTTCTAATGGAGTTTGCAACAATAACTACTCTTTTAAATACATCATAAAATATTAAAATGTAAAATAAAGTGCTTGTTATCACTGAATGGTAAAGATTGGTTGGTAGTAAAAGTGAATATACATTGTTTATTGTATAAAACAATAAAAAAAACTTCATCAGCAACATTTTATATTGGCCAATTTCCAATGAAGTTATTTACATAAAGTTATTGGCAAATAAAAATAGAAAATGACATCATAGTCATGTCTGGCAAATGTCCAACATACATTATCTAAAAACATTTTAGATAAGATAAGGAAATAAGATGTAAAAAAATCTGCATGTTATCACTGAATGGTAAAGATTATTTTAATTTATCAGTTGGTAGTAAAAAGTGAATATACATTGTATATAACAAAGATTTAAGTTGATTCTGGACAAAGAAAGATAACTCCAATTAAAAAAAAATCTTGCTATTGCACAATATTTTGCAATTAGATATTTCTTGCTTACTATTCTGGACAAAGAAAGATAACTCTAATTAAAAAAAAAATTGCTATTTCACAATATTGTGCAATTAGATATTTCTTGCCATTGCGCAATACTGTGCAATTGAAAAGACTTGCTATTGCACAATACTTAATATAATAATTTTAGATCCTGATTTGGACCAACTTGAAAACTGGGCCCATAATAAAAAATCTAAGTAGATTTTTGGATTCAGCATATCAAAGAACCCCAAGATTTCAATTTTTGTTAAAATCAGACTAAGTTTAATTTTGGACCCTTTGGACTTAAGTGTAGACCAATTTGAAAACAGGACCAAAAATGAAGAATCTACATACACAGTTAGATTTGGTATATCAAAGAACCCCATGTATTCAATTTTTGATGAAATCAAACAAAGTTTAATTTTGGACCCCGATTTGGACCAACTTGAAAACTGGGCCAATAATCAAGAATCTAAGTACATTTTTAGATTAAGCATATCAAAGAACCTAACTGATTCATTTTTTGTCAAAATCAAACTAAGTTTAATTTTGGACCCTTTGGACCTTAATGTAGACCAATTTGAAAACGGGACCAAAAGTTAAGAATCTACATACACAGTCATGACAGTTAGATTCGGCATATCAAAGAACCCCAATTATTCAATTTTGATGAAATCAAACAAAGTTTAATTTTGGACCCTTTGGGCCCCTTATTCTGTTGGGACCAAAACTCCCAAACTCAATACCAACCTTCCTTTTATGGTCATAAACCTTGTGTTTAAATTTCATAGATTTCTATTTACTTATACTAACGTTATGGTGCGAAAACCAAGAAAAATGCTTATTTGGGTCCCTTTTTGGCCCCTAATTCCTAAACTGTTGGGACCTAAACTCCCAAAATCAATACCAACCTTCCTTTTGTAGTCATTAACATTGTGTTTAAATTTCATTGATTTCTATTTACTTAAACTAAAGTTATTGTGCGAAAACCATGAATAATGCTTATTTGGGCCCTTTTTTGGCCCCTAATTCCTAAACTGTTGAAACCAAAACTCCCAAAATCAATCCCAACCGTTCTTTTGTGGTCATAAACCTTGTGTCAAAATTTCATAGATTTCTATTAACTTAAACTAAAGTTATAGTGCGAAAACCAAGAAAATGCTTATTTGGGCCCTTTTTGGCCCCTAATTCCTAAAATGTTGGGACCAAAACTCCCAAAATCAATACCAACCTTCCTTTTGTGGTCATAAACCTTGTGTTAAAATTTCATAGATTTCCATTCACTTTTACTAAAGTTAGAGTGCGAAAACTAAAAGTATTCGGACGACGACGACGACGACGCCAACGTGATAGCAATATACGACGAAAATTTTTTCAAATTTTGCGGTCATTTAAAAAATGATCAGCAAAACAAGGTCTACAAATACGTTTAATGTTCGAAATCATCAGTCAACCATCTCCTTATTAGAGTTATTGCCCCTCTAGAATTACAATAATTATGAAGGAATCATCTGATGACACCTTACTAGAGGTATTGAATTTTTCAATTTTTATGTGTTTTGCATAAAATGATAATAAATAAATAAGACCTTTTAAAAAATATCAACAAGGCAAGATCTTCTTACAAATCAAATTTTACCAATATAGTTAAAAGACTGTCACTCTTTATGGGAGTGATTACCCTTAGATGGAGATTTTTTAAACTCTTTTGTGTTTTAAGCAAAGATGATAGAGACAACTTAACTACACTACAAGATCAACAAAACAGAGATTTTTGTCATGAATTCTATTCTCGTCTACAATGTTGGAGAGTGTCCTTTGTTGAATATTCACAGAGACCAAGGTGAGAGACACAGGCTCTTTATAGCCTCTAGTTTTGGCTTACCATTCATTATTACCTTTAATTCTACCTTACCACAAACTGAAACAATTTTTTGACACAACTTTTTGAATAACAAGCTTAAGTCTCATCTCTGTGACTCTGTGAATGTGGTTTTGCTTTTAGTTGGAATTGACTTTGAACTAGCCGCCATTAACTGAATGTACTCTTAGATCGGAACATTGTTTTCTTGTGGGTCTTTTTGTTAGTTTTTTTGTATGTGTTTAGTACCTCTTCCTATGATTTGTATGTGTTTAATACCTCTTCTGATGATTTGTATGTGTTTAATACCTCTTCTGATGATTTGCATGTGTTTAATACCTCTTCTGATGATTTGTATGTGTTTAGTACCTCTTCCAATGATTTGTATGTGTTTAGTACCTCTTCCAATGATTTGTATGTGTTTAGTACCTCTTCCTATGATTTGCATGTGTTTAATACCTCTTCCAATGATTTGTATGTGTTTAATACCTCTTCCAATGATTTGTATGTGTTTAATACCTCTTCCAATGATTTGTATGTGTTTAGTACCTCTTCCAATGATTTGTATGTGTTTAGTACCTCTTCCAATGATTTGTATGTGTTTAGTACCTCTTCTGATGATTTGCATGTGTTTAGTACCTCTTCTGATGATTTGTATGTGTTTAATACCTCTTCCAATGATTTGTATGTGTTTAGTACCTCTTCCAATGATTTGTATGTGTTTAGTACCTCTTCCAATGATTTGTATGTGTTTAATACCTCTTCCGATGATTTGTATGTGTTTAATACCTCTTCCTATGAATTGTATGTGTTTAATACCTCTTCTGATGATTTGCATGTGTTTAATACCTCTTCTGATGATTTGTATGTGTTTAATACCTCTTCCTATGAATTGTATGTGTTTAATACCTCTTCTGATGATTTGTATGTGTTTAGTACCTCTTCCAATGATTTATATGTGTTTAATACCTCTTCTGATGATTTGTATGTGTTTAGTACCTCTTCCAATGAATTGTATGTGTTTAGTACCTCTTCCTATGATTTGTATGTGTTTAGTACCTCTTCTGATGATTTGTATGTGTTTAATACCTCTTCCAATGATTTGTATGTGTTTAGTACCTCTTCTGATGATTTGCATGTGTTTAATACCTCTTCTGATGATTTGTATGTGTTTAGTACCTCTTCCAATGATTTGTATGTGTTTAGTACCTCTTCTGATGATTTGCATGTGTTTAGTACCTCTTCCAATGATTTGTATGTGTTTAGTACCTCTTCTGATGATTTGTATGTGTTTAGTACCTCTTCCAATGATTTGCATGTGTTAAGTACCTCTTCCAATGATTTGTATGTGTTTAGTACCTCTTCCAATGATTTGCATGTGTTTAGTACCTCTTCCAATGATTTGCATGTGTTTAGTACCTCTTCCAATGATTTGCATGTGTTTAATACCTCTTCCAATGATTTGTATGTGTTTAGTACCTCTTCTGATGATTTGTATGTGTTTAGTACCTCTTCCAATGATTTGCATGTGTTTAGTACCTCTTCCTATGATTTGCATGTGTTTAGTACCTCTTCCAATGATTTGCATGTGTTTAATACCTCTTCCAATGATTTGCATGTGTTTAGTACCTCTTCCAATGATTTGCATGTGTTTAGTACCTCTTCCAATGATTTGCATGTGTTTAGTACCTCTTCCAATGATTTGCATGTGTTTAGTACCTCTTCCAATGATTTGTATGTGTTTAGTACCTCTTCCAATGATTTGTATGTGTTTAATACCTCTTCCAATGATTTGCATGTGTTTAGTACCTCTTCCAATGATTTGCATGTGTTTAGTACCTCTTCCTATGATTTGTATGTGTTTAGTACCTCTTCTGATGATTTGCATGTGTTTAATACCTCTTCTGATGATTTGTATGTGTTTAGTACCTCTTCCAATGATTTGCATGTGTTTAATACCTCTTCCAATGATTTGCATGTGTTTAGTACCTCTTCCAATGATTTGCATGTGTTTAATACCTCTTCCTATGATTTGTATGTGTTTAGTACCTCTTCCAATGATTTGTATGTGTTTAGTACCTCTTCCAATGATTTGTATGTGTTAAATACCTCTTCCAATGATTTGTATGTGTTTAGTACCTCTTCCAATGAATTGTATGTGTTTAGTACCTCTTCCTATGATTTGTATGTGTTTAGTACCTCTTCTGATGATTTGTATGTGTTTAATACCTCTTCCAATGATTTGTATGTGTTTAGTACCTCTTCTGATGATTTGCATGTGTTTAATACCTCTTCTGATGATTTGTATGTGTTTAGTACCTCTTCCAATGATTTGTATGTGTTTAGTACCTCTTCCAATGATTTGTATGTGTTTAGTACCTCTTCCAATGATTTGTATGTGTTAAATACCTCTTCCAATGATTTGTATGTGTTTAGTACCTCTTCCAATGAATTGTATGTGTTTAGTACCTCTTCCTATGATTTGTATGTGTTTAGTACCTCTTCTGATGATTTGTATGTGTTTAATACCTCTTCCAATGATTTGTATGTGTTTAGTACCTCTTCTGATGATTTGCATGTGTTTAATACCTCTTCTGATGATTTGTATGTGTTTAGTACCTCTTCCAATGATTTGTATGTATTTAGTACCTCTTCTGATGATTTGCATGTGTTTAGTACCTCTTCCAATGATTTGTATGTGTTTAGTACCTCTTCTGATGATTTGTATGTGTTTAGTACCTCTTCCAATGATTTGCATGTGTTAAGTACCTCTTCCAATGATTTGTATGTGTTTAGTACCTCTTCCAATGATTTGCATGTGTTTAGTACCTCTTCCAATGATTTGCATGTGTTTAGTACCTCTTCCAATGATTTGCATGTGTTTAATACCTCTTCCAATGATTTGTATGTGTTTAGTACCTCTTCTGATGATTTGTATGTGTTTAGTACCTCTTCCAATGATTTGCATGTGTTTAGTACCTCTTCCTATGATTTGCATGTGTTTAGTACCTCTTCCAATGATTTGCATGTGTTTAATACCTCTTCCAATGATTTGCATGTGTTTAGTACCTCTTCCAATGATTTGCATGTGTTTAGTACCTCTTCCAATGATTTGCATGTGTTTAGTACCTCTTCCAATGATTTGCATGTGTTTAGTACCTCTTCCAATGATTTGTATGTGTTTAGTACCTCTTCCAATGATTTGTATGTGTTTAATACCTCTTCCAATGATTTGCATGTGTTTAGTACCTCTTCCAATGATTTGCATGTGTTTAGTACCTCTTCCTATGATTTGTATGTTTTAGTACCTCTTCTGATGATTTGCATGTGTTTAATACCTCTTCTGATGATTTGTATGTGTTTAGTACCTCTTCCAATGATTTGCATGTGTTTAATACCTCTTCCAATGATTTGCATGTGTTTAGTACCTCTTCCAATGATTTGCATGTGTTTAATACCTCTTCCTATGATTTGTATGTGTTTAGTACCTCTTCCAATGATTTGTATGTGTTTAGTACCTCTTCCAATGATTTGTATGTGTTAAATACCTCTTCCAATGATTTGTATGTGTTTAGTACCTCTTCCTATGATTTGCATGTGTTTAGTACCTCTTCCAATGATTTGCATGTGTTTAGTACCTCTTCCAATGATTTGTATGTGTTTAGTACCTCTTCCAATGATTTGTCTGTGTTTAGTACCTCTTCCAATGATTTGTATGTGTTTAATACCTCTTCCTATGAATTGTATGTGTTTAATACCTCTTCTGATGATTTGTATGTGTTTAGTACCTCTTCCAATGATTTATATGTGTTTAATACCTCTTCCGATGATTTGTATGTGTTTAGTACCTCTTCCAATGAATTGTATGTGTTTAGTACCTCTTCCTATGATTTGTATGTGTTTAGTACCTCTTCTGATGATTTGTATGTGTTTAATACCTCTTCCAATGATTTGTATGTGTTTAGTACCTCTTCTGATGATTTGCATGTGTTTAATACCTCTTCTGATGATTTGTATGTGTTTAGTACCTCTTCCAATGATTTGTATGTGTTTAGTACCTCTTCTGATGATTTGCATGTGTTTAGTACCTCTTCCAATGATTTGTATGTGTTTAGTACCTCTTCTGATGATTTGTATGTGTTTAGTACCTCTTCCAATGATTTGCATGTGTTAAGTACCTCTTCCAATGATTTGTATGTGTTTAGTACCTCTTCCAATGATTTGCATGTGTTTAGTACCTCTTCCAATGATTTGCATGTGTTTAGTACCTCTTCCAATGATTTGCATGTGTTTAATACCTCTTCCAATGATTTGTATGTGTTTAGTACCTCTTCTGATGATTTGTATGTGTTTAGTACCTCTTCCAATGATTTGCATGTGTTTAGTACCTCTTCCTATGATTTGCATGTGTTTAGTACCTCTTCCAATGATTTGCATGTGTTTAATACCTCTTCCAATGATTTGCATGTGTTTAGTACCTCTTCCAATGATTTGCATGTGTTTAGTACCTCTTCCAATGATTTGCATGTGTTTAGTACCTCTTCCAATGATTTGCATGTGTTTAGTACCTCTTCCAATGATTTGTATGTGTTTAGTACCTCTTCCAATGATTTGTATGTGTTTAATACCTCTTCCAATGATTTGCATGTGTTTAGTACCTCTTCCAATGATTTGCATGTGTTTAGTACCTCTTCCTATGATTTGTATGTGTTTAGTACCTTTTCTGATGATTTGCATGTGTTTAATACCTCTTCTGATGATTTGTATGTGTTTAGTACCTCTTCCAATGATTTGCATGTGTTTAATACCTCTTCCAATGATTTGCATGTGTTTAGTACCTCTTCCAATGATTTGCATGTGTTTAATACCTCTTCCTATGATTTGTATGTGTTTAGTACCTCTTCCAATGATTTGTATGTGTTTAGTACCTCTTCCAATGATTTGTATGTGTTAAATACCTCTTCCAATGATTTGTATGTGTTTAGTACCTCTTCCTATGATTTGCATGTGTTTAGTACCTCTTCCAATGATTTGCATGTGTTTAGTACCTCTTCCAATGATTTGTATGTGTTTAGTACCTCTTCCAATGATTTGCATGTGTTTAGTACCTCTTCCAATGATTTGCATGTGTTTAGTACCTCTTCCAATGATTTGCATGTGTTTAGTACCTCTTCCAATGATTTGTATGTGTTTAGTACCTCTTCCAATGATTTGTATGTGTTTAATACCTCTTCCAATGATTTGCATGTGTTTAGTACCTCTTCCAATGATTTGCATGTGTTTAGTACCTCTTCCTATGATTTGTATGTGTTTAGTACCTTTTCTGATGATTTGCATGTGTTTAATACCTCTTCTGATGATTTGTATGTGTTTAGTACCTCTTCCAATGATTTGCATGTGTTTAATACCTCTTCCAATGATTTGCATGTGTTTAGTACCTCTTCCAATGATTTGCATGTGTTTAATACCTCTTCCTATGATTTGTATGTGTTTAGTACCTCTTCCAATGATTTGTATGTGTTTTAGTACCTCTTCCAATGATTTGTATGTGTTAAATACCTCTTCCAATGATTTGTATGTGTTTAGTACCTCTTCCTATGATTTGCATGTGTTTAGTACCTCTTCCAATGATTTGCATGTGTTTAGTACCTCTTCCAATGATTTGTATGTGTTTAGTACCTCTTCCAATGATTTGTCTGTGTTTAGTACCTCTTCCAATGATTTGTATGTGTTTAATACCTCTTCCTATGAATTGTATGTGTTTAATACCTCTTCTGATGATTTGTATGTGTTTAGTACCTCTTCCAATGAAATATATGTGTTTAATACCTCTTCTGATGATTTGTATGTGTTTAGTACCTCTTCCAATGAATTGTATGTGTTTAGTACCTCTTCCTATGATTTGTATGTGTTTAGTACCTCTTCTGATGATTTGTATGTGTTTAATACCTCTTCCAATGATTTGTATGTGTTTAGTACCTCTTCTGATGATTTGCATGTGTTTAATACCTCTTCTGATGATTTGTATGTGTTTAGTACCTCTTCCAATGATTTGTATGTGTTTAGTACCTCTTCTGATGATTTGCATGTGTTTAGTACCTCTTCCGATGATTTGTATGTGTTTAGTACCTCTTCTGATGATTTGTATGTGTTTAGTACCTCTTCCAATGATTTGCATGTGTTAAGTACCTCTTCCAATGATTTGTATGTGTTTAGTACCTCTTCCAATGATTTGCATGTGTTTAGTACCTCTTCCAATGATTTGCATGTGTTTAGTACCTCTTCCAATGATTTGCATGTGTTTAATACCTCTTCCAATGATTTGTATGTGTTTAGTACCTCTTCTGATGATTTGTATGTGTTTAGTACCTCTTCCAATGATTTGCATGTGTTTAGTACCTCTTCCTATGATTTGCATGTGTTTAGTACCTCTTCCAATGATTTGCATGTGTTTAATACCTCTTCCAATGATTTGCATGTGTTTAGTACCTCTTCCAATGATTTGCATGTGTTTAGTACCTCTTCCAATGATTTGCATGTGTTTAGTACCTCTTCCAATGATTTGCATGTGTTTAGTACCTCTTCCAATGATTTGTATGTGTTTAGTACCTCTTCCAATGATTTGTATGTGTTTAATACCTCTTCCAATGATTTGCATGTGTTTAGTACCTCTTCCAATGATTTGCATGTGTTTAGTACCTCTTCCTATGATTTGTATGTGTTTAGTACCTTTTCTGATGATTTGCATGTGTTTAATACCTCTTCTGATGATTTGTATGTGTTTAGTACCTCTTCCAATGATTTGCATGTGTTTAATACCTCTTCCAATGATTTGCATGTGTTTAGTACCTCTTCCAATGATTTGCATGTGTTTAATACCTCTTCCTATGATTTGTATGTGTTTAGTACCTCTTCCAATGATTTGTATGTGTTTAGTACCTCTTCCAATGATTTGTATGTGTTAAATACCTCTTCCAATGATTTGTATGTGTTTAGTACCTCTTCCTATGATTTGCATGTGTTTAGTACCTCTTCCAATGATTTGCATGTGTTTAGTACCTCTTCCAATGATTTGTATGTGTTTAGTACCTCTTCCAATGATTTGTCTGTGTTTAGTACCTCTTCCAATGATTTGCATGTGTTTAGTACCTCTTCCAATGATTTGTATGTGTTTAGTACCTCTTCCTATGAATTGTATGTGTTTAATACCTCTTCTGATGATTTGTATGTGTTTAGTACCTCTTCCAATGATTTGTATGTGTTTAGTACCTCTTCCAATGATTTGTATGTGTTTAGTACCTCTTCCAATGATTTGTCTGTGTTTAATAC
The DNA here is from genome assembly GCA_019925275.1 of Mytilus edulis. NCBI lineage: Eukaryota > Metazoa > Mollusca > Bivalvia > Mytilida > Mytilidae > Mytilus > Mytilus edulis. The sequence goes on from CM034351.1 coordinate 109,281,773, forward strand.
CTCTTCTGATGATTTGTATGTGTTTAGTACCTCTTCCAATGATTTGTATGTGTTTAATACCTCTTCCAATAATTTGCATGTGTTTAGTACCTCTTCCAATGATTTGCATGTGTTTAGTACCTCTTCCAATGATTTGCATGTGTTTAGTACCTCTTCCAATGATTTGTATGTGTTTAGTACCTCTTTCAATGATTTGTATGTGTTTAATACCTCTTCCAATGATTTGTATGTGTTTAATACCTCTTCCAATGATTTGTTTGTGTTAAGTACCTCTTCCTATGATTTGTATGTGTTTAGTACCTCTTCCAATGATTTTGATTAATTGTCCTTATGTTGTGCAGTCAAAACATCATCTCAGGTGAGGAAAGGGTTGGAAGCTCACAGAAAAGTATAACCCTACTACATTCTGTATGCCCTTGTACATAGTCAGGAGCCTTTAAATTGAGGCTGTATTAGGTTGCTGTCCCCATTGTTCAGTTTTTAATTTTATCAGTAATTAGGCCTTTGGTTTTTATTTTTTTTATTTTGTTAAAACATTTTATCATGCTTGAGTCTTTCATAGCTTAATATCAAATGGTATTGGAACCGCCCATTGTTGTAGGCCATACACTGCCCATTTGTTGTTTAAATCCTTGACCTTAGGTCTTTGTTGGTGGAATGCAGTCAAATTGGCAATCATACCATATCTCGTATTGGTACACTTTATACGAAAAGTGTTAAAATGACTCTGCTGCTAACACCAGATAAGAATCCCTGTGTTTTTATATTGAGACATTTGTTGCATGCAAGACATTTGAAGCATCAACCATTTGCAATTGATGTTTATAAACTATAACATTTCCTTCAGCAATGAATCGCCAAAATCTTGGTCATAACCCTTTTTTGGCATATATTATATAAAGTGGAGTGGAGCGGAGATAGTTAAACGGATATTTGCTACAGTAAAATCAAGTTTTATGAAGGCCAAGCTTAAAATACAATACAGTTATCTCTATTTTAATGCCACATATTAAAATAAATGTCATTTAATAAATATTTTGGCTTAAAAATGGCATAAATGAAAAAGTCTGCGAAACTGTTGCATCGTGTTTAGTATCCGTAAACAATCATATGTATACTCTGGATGTCAAACATGAATACTAAAGGTATTTTTACTTTTTGTACGCTTCAGAAAGGTTTCAATATAGACAAAAAGAAGATTTTGAGGCTCAAAATCTGACTATCTTGTTTATCTTTTGAGAAACTACATACCCGAAAAAAAAAATCGGAATTTAAAATGGTGGATTTCTTAGTTACGAACAGGTAGAACGTGGACTCTAACCCCTCAAAATATTTGTCAACGTCCAATGAAAATTATAGTTACAAACTTACTGCATTAGAATATTTATTGTGTATAGGTTTAATAACATTTGGGTGTGACAAACTAAAGTAAGAAAACTGAAACCAATTTTGGGATGTACAGATGTATGGACGTACCAAGAACAAGGGTAAACATAATGCCCCCTCCGTAACTGGGGCAAAAGTCTCACTTTGAAAGCAAATATCATTTGACAGAGGCTGCTGTTAATTTAAACTGCCCATTTTAGGGTCAACATGAAAAGATAGCATTTCAAAGATTGAATGGTATCTCTGGTAGAAATGGCTGACGATAATAAAACAGAATAGTATACTGACTTTTTTTATTCAACAAGAAGGACTAGAAAAAAATCACCTGTAAGTATATATACATATATACCGGTATATATAATAATATATATATACAACCAAACAATGAACATACAGACTAGCTTGTATTTTGATGTAAAATAATAAAACTCTAAAAAAAATCCCAAGACTTAAACTCTAAATAAAGATAAAATTATAATTTGTAATGTAGTATTAAAGTCTCCAATATATTTTTTTGTATTATAGATTTACATAAGGTCATTTTTTGTTTTTTTAATAAATTCAGGGATCTAAACTAAAAAGGTGGTTTAGTGTATAGAAATTGAAAAAGAAAATGAGAAACTTAAAACAGAAAGTTGTTTCCAGATTTGTAGATACATTTACTCTATATTGAGTGTAAAATTGTCTGACATTGATGAAATATTCTGATTTAATGTTGCTATAAAAAGTTCAATTTTCTCTTTATTTTCTGAAAATGTTTAATAATACTTTTCTTTTCTTGTCATTTTAAGTTTCAAATCTAAATTTAGAAAAAAATATTTTGTAAAAGAAAGATACAAGTCTACAAAATTAGTTTAGAGTCCTAAACCACCTTTCATTTCTTCTGAAAATATAACACAGTAATTTGATTAGAATATCTCCTTAGTGCAAAATTCTATGCATGTTTTTGTTTCTTGAATCCACAAGAAAAGAAAATGTCCCCCTCCCCCTCCCTGTATCAAAACAAATCAAAGTCCTTGACCTTTAGTTGAAATGTGAGATTCATACAAATGTGGCAGCACGAAGTATTGCACCTCAAATCAAATATCCTTAATCCTGAAAAATGAGAAAAATAAATACATCATAAAAATCTTGTTTAATCCTATTACAAATGAAAAATAAAACTATTTATGATGATGAAAAATCTACAAAAGTGTATGCACAAAAACTTTGAACGTATCAACTTACCAAATGGAATTGAAAATGAGAAATAAAATTTGTCATTAGAACAGAAATATCTCTATATTAAAAAGACTTAACCAAACTAACAATAATACATCTAACAGAATACCATCCTATGGTACAATATTTAAAGTCAGATAACTCTTAATACATTAATAATGTTAGCCAAACAAGGATTTATCTCCGTCGAGATATCAATTGGGAAGAAGTCAAAATGTTTCTTTTCATCATTAACTTCTTTAAAATATAGAAATAATGGATTAAGATCAATTCTATGAAAATTACAACATTATAAATCCAACTTAATGCCTTGATTGCATTTAAAATTGCACTCAATTCTGTTTACAACTTCAAAGGCTAAAAATCCTAGATTTCAGAACAAAAAGAGTTTCTTATTGTAAGAAATATAAAATACATATCATACTAAGCTACCATTTTTTTTTCTTCTAAAATTTAAAGCAATGAATGATCAAAATTAAAGTATTGTCCATCCACTACACAGAACTTTCTGCGTCTTTAAAATAACAAAATAAAAATGGTATTTAGTGTTAAGGAAAAAAATTCCAATTTTAAAAATAAAAATTCAGGTATACAATATGAACACAAAATTACAAACTATAAATGGAATGTTAACATTTTTTCACAAATTCCAGGGATGAACTATTATATTGGCTCCAAAGATAAATCCTTAGAATTCATTCCAGTCCACAGGTTCATCCCAAGTTTTTCAGCCTGTCATATCTTTTTTTTTTATTTCAATATTTATAAGTATGGATATTTCATTATAAATAAAGTAATAATATAATATATACAAAATTAGCACTAAACTCTTGGAAAGTAAACAAAGTTTGTTTTGGATTTCACTTTAAAGTAAATTTAATATATCTTATTTTAAATATAAATATATAATGATATTCACAGTGACTAAGAAAATAATAAAAAAAAATCAGACTTCTGAAAAAACACAATAAGTTGAAGTAATTCCATTATAAAATGTCCTTCTTTTCATACAGACACTCTGTTCTCTGTACAAAAAATAGTCCAAAAGTTAAACTGAAATGTTAAAAATAACAAGTATTTTGTGTTTTTAAGATTATTTTGTAAAAGGAGTAGTACTGATCGCCCATTTTTTTTTAACAAAAGTAAAATTATACTTCAAATTCAAATAACAAACAAACTGAATCTGAATATTAAATTAGTCACATGATCTATCATTATATCTAAAAATAGCAATTACTCAACATCCACACAAGAAACATTATCATTCATTCAGATATAATCACTTGAACCCCATAGTCTGGGAATGTACACATAATGTATCTCCCATATAAAGTTCACAATAATCAAGCCTCATTTGGCATACTTAAAATTTTCCAGTCCTTGAAGAATTGATCTGTTGTTTTTTACCAATAATTACTGATAAAAAAAACAGCAAAATAATCCTGTATCTTAGGTATGAATTATATCATTTATGGACAAAGCAGTGGTAGTATTGAAAAAAGAAAAAAAACATGTCCTTATTATTAAAGAATATGGTGTCTTTTGTAATAATAACTACAATTTATAAATAAGTAAAGTTTTAACGATTTACATATTTTTTATGAATGTTTTTGACTAGAAAATGTCATACATGCATTACTAAGAAAAAGAACACAAAAAGTTACACAAGTGCTTTACAAAAACAACAAAATATTTCTTTTCAAAACTTCCATTTCATTTTCTTTTTTTAGGGGGAAAAAAATTACATATTCTCAATTTCATACATAAGATTAATATGCTTCAGTAAATTTGAAATCTGTATTTATGTAAAACAGTAAAGAAACCACAATATTGATAATAAGAAAAACTTTCTACATGTTATAGTAGTGAAGAAAAGTTTGGACTGTCAATCATTTTAATGATACTGATGATTCCTGAACTCTGACCTGCAGCCAATGGGAGACATCACATATGATAGAACCGGTACATATCATTATATCCCCTAGTTCATAAAGAGCCTGGACTTGGACTTCCATATCCGCTTGACAAATCGTCACTGAGACTCTGAGTTTGTCTTTTGATTTGAGTCAGTGCATTGTAATTAAATGGCATGTTAGCAAAGACCATTCTCTCTTCATAATCGTATTCACACAATATTTTGTTATCACACAAGTAGAATTTGTCTCCAACACAAAATCTGAAGTAGAAAAAAAAATGTGTTATTATATGCCTCGAAGAAAAATTGTGTATATAAGGTCAAATATAAACAATAAGAAATAACATGATACTCAAGGAGATGAGTTTGTTTGACTTATCCATTAAAGTTGACACAATTAAGATATTTTGAAGGTGATTTAGAAAGAATATGGAAAAAATATGAGTTATCTCCCCTTAAAATGATTTTTTTGTAAAACACTGTACCATTCAAGTCAACACATGACTTATGTAACTGCATGCAAATTCAGGGCAGAACTATTTAACATTAGATTTCTTCTGATCACTTTGGTATAAAGAATAAGTACTCATTCCTTCGTTCCTACATTTTCATTAATCCTTTGAACAACTATTTGGTATTCAATAATAGAACTAGCTGAGGTTCCCTGTGCTTATTTTATATATCAAATCAGGTCATTAAGAAGAAATGTTTTTTACCTGTGATTACATTGTTGACAAGCAAAACATTCCAGGTGATACACGTTACTTTTGGCTCTCATAACCATTTCAAATGCTGGAATCATTTTACTGCAAGCAGCACAATAACCTGTGGTACCAAATAATCTGAAATATACAATATTCATCGGTCAGCTAAATGTTGATGTTCCGAGAATGAACTTTTGGCCCAAGGAATTTTGTGGCCTAAATTACATGGGTCCATCTATACCATGTTAATCAGATTTTTTGTAGATAGCCTGGTTGACATTCTAAAAGGATTTTTAACTTAGACCTAAAACTGGAAGCAGTGTTTTCATTGACCTGTAAGGTTTGTTCTTTTTTCAGTTTCTATAATGGTTATTTTGTTGCTAACTTAGTATCAGATACCTAACTGCAATATTTGTTTCAAGTTTAATTTGGGGCTATGGCAATCTATGTCTGGATGTAGAAAACGTTAGTGTATTGAACAAGGGGACATTTTATAAACAGTGAATTTACAGAAAATAACCATGTCAATGATATTCTATGTCGACACAAAAGGGCTGGCTATGATTGGACCCATGACAATTACATTTACATTACAAACTGAGATTTTTTATCTAGCTATCAATCATACACAAAACAAACACTCACCTCAAATAATCTCTCCTGCACAATAACAAGTTAGCCTTGGCAAACAGTGTAGATCCCACCTCTCCTAGTCGACAATCACAGCAGGAACACTTCAGACAGTCCTCGTGCCAGTACTGGTCCATGGCCTTTAACATGTACCGTTCTGATATCTCCTTCTTACAGCCAGTACACTCCTGCTTCACTCCAAGACTGGAGGCAGACTCCTGTGATATCTGCATTTGACCTGAAAGAAAGAACAGGAATTGAAATAGAAGTCTAAAAATAATACTTTCAAGGGTAGATTCTGGGTTGAAAGGAAAGAGGGTGTAATTATCTGTAATGGTAAAAATTGTGGCTTCTCTGCAAGCAAAGCAAGGTGAATGATTTTTTAAGATTTTATTCAATCACAAGGCAGAGGTAGGTAGGTGCATACAGCCTCTATATTCCCACCTGAATCTGACACTGACTATACATGTAATACTGGTTACTTTAACTGATGGACTGGGATTCCTGGTCTAGATCTAAGTTCAAGAACAAATAATGTTCAAGAACTGAGTTCAAGAACAAATAATGTTCAAGAACTGAGTTCAAGAACAAATAAAGTTCTAGAACAAAAGTTTAAGAACAAACACCGTTCTAGAACTCAGTTCATGAACATTTTTGGTAGTTCAAGAACAGTTCTTGATGTTCTAGAATGTTCAAGAACTTAAAATCTGTTCTAGAACATTTTTCGCAGGGGCCAGTGTAATGGATTGATTGTCTACAGTTTGCTGCCTCATAAGCTCTATGGTGGCATGTACAAAATGAGGTTTAAATTACCTTAAAATACAAATCGTAATAGCTTATGTGTATATCAACTCTTCTATTTTAATATGATCTAACCAAGAATTTCTCTTATTAAACAAACATTTTTTCATAAGCTTTCACAGAACACCACAATTTGAAACATGTGGTATGATTTCCAAGGAGAAAATTCATGTTGCCATCTTACTTTAATAATACATTTTTATTGGTGGTTTCCATCATTTTGCGTTGATTGTACAAATGTATTATAAACCCTATTTCTCCTTTCAAAGGATTCAGTAAACAATGTATATTATATATACTGTAAATGTATTTTTGGTATAAAATAAGAAAATAAATTTAGGATATAACAAAATTTTTTATTCCTCAATATTAAAAAGCAATTTATTTCGACAAAATATATCAAAACAGTTCATTCAGTAAAATAACTGCATGAGGAAGACGTCTCAATATCTGAACACAGAAAAATATTGACAACATGAATGTTAATATCAATACACTTAAATATCTATCTTTCCTATAACATAGAGAAAACTACATACGAAAATATTTAGTAAACCTGAGAAAATATTTAGTAAACCTGACCTTAAGAGTGCGTTTACATCCAAGAAAGTGCCCGAGACAACTGTTTTGTACACAGAATGTTAAATAATCTGGTATAATTACACCAATCTAACTTCTATTTATCATTTACTGGCAAATTAATGTTCCCTAATGTCATAACTACATCGTTCTCTAATGGAACTGTTTGTATAACTTACATATGGTAAATTTCAACACAAAATATTTTTATAATGGTGTGTGATATGAAACTATTTGGCTGGAAGGCTGAGTACTGAAAAACCTCCGTAATTAATAAAGCAGAAATGAAATATGAAAATGCAATTTGTCTTGGCCAGGTGTATAGGGTGATTAAGTTGTACACATTACAAATCTATCATACAGAGTTAATGTTCAGCTTCTCGTAAATTACACTAATTAAAAGAAACTTACTTTTTAGTACAAGGTTTTATTAATGCAACGGAACAGCTATTAAGTATAACTTTTCTTTTATAATACAAAGAAAAGATGAAATCGAAATAAGATTTTTAAATTAATTTTTTGATCCAGTGATTAACTTTCACATTATTAAATATCGTTAGATAAGTAGTATGGGTTCATGTTGACCTTTCTGAATATTATAAAGTCCACCTTTGTGCCCATTGGCAAACTATTGCAATGATGTTATGATATAAGGAGTTTAGTCAGTACAATTTCTTACAGTATTTACAGAAATGTTCTAATAAAAAGACAAAGTTTTTATAAATATAAATCATTATATGCCTATAACTTTTGGGGTTTTGAAACTTTTTCTCAATTAAACTACACCAGTACATGAATAAGTCACCAGCTTCAAAATACAAGTACTTTCACATAAATTAAAAGTAAGACATTTAAAAAATAAGGCTTTCTTTCATACTTGTTGAAAATTTTCAATTAGTGAATACTTTATACTTAACACTCAACAAAGCTGTCAAAATATGTAAACTAATAACTTTATTTTGATAAACTACCAAAATAATTTGGTGAAATCAGTGTTTTTATGATTATTAGTTAAACAAATCTTTATCTTTAAGATCTATAACCATATTTCATATATGAACTAAACCACCCCCCTATTTTTTTTGTAATAATATGCATATAAATAGTGATAAAATCTGCCTCCATTAATCAAATCATAAGGCATTTATCACTCTAATTCAGTGATGTCAGTTTCCCATCTGATGTAATGTAAATTTCACTGTTGTTTACTAATGGTCACAGTCATCATATGGATGTCAACACTATCTATCTCCGTGGTGACAGAATCATTAGGTATAATGGACCCAGTCAAAATTACTCTCTTTATCTGCACTGCTGTTTACTAAATGAATGGTAATATTCTCAACTTGGTTAAATAATGGTGGCTTTTTTCAATTAACTAGTTTTGGAAGTTGTGAAAACTATCAGAACTAAATAGAGATGTCTCAGACAGATGCCATGTCGTTTTGGTTGTTAATGCAGTCTACATGATATACAGGTAGTTAAATGATACCATTGATTTAGGTCTTATAGTTATATAAATGGTAACAATATTCTGACCATGACCTCAAAATAATACTCAAAATACATGTGATATCAAAGTTTAGAAATTCTACTGATTTTAACCACATTCAATCACTGCTAATAAACCAAGAAATTCAAGTCATTCCCTTTGATAGTTGAGCAGATGACCTGGGAATAATCATGTTGTAATTTATGACTTTACAAAATGAGTCTTGTCACAAATGTTTGACTTGCTTTTAGTAACTTGATGAGTGCCAACAGTGGAGCAGGGTCATCCTTCATCCTTCTGAAGATTTTTGGTGATTTTTTAAGATTTTCTCAGTCCTCAGTTCTCTGTGTTTTGTTGTGTTGTGTCCACTGTTATTTACCTTTTCTTTGTTTTTTCTTTCTTTTTGGCTGTGGTCTGTTTTCTTCGACATGATTTTACTTATATATTCATTAATTGCTCATAAGAGTTATGACTCTTTTGTCTATATATGGATACATTAATATAAAAAAAATGCTATCCAATGACAATATGAGCTTAGTTTCACAAATGTGCCAGAGTCCACTCACACAAATTGAAAGCTAAAGGCCAACATCCTTGCATACGTGACATTTAAATACATGAACTAAAACATGAGAAAGAAAATTAATTTGACTTTTGTATTTCTATGCTTGCCATTCCTGTTATATTATTTATTGTTATTTTATTGTTCTTAATCTTCTTTATGAAATAGAAAAGTCTTACAGGATAAAGAAAATTGAAAATTAGAACACCTGATGCTAATGTCATATCGTTACTGTGTATTGTGCATTTGTAAGTCAGGAAACAGAAAACATGGTATGGAGCAACAGAATGGTCTTGGTTAGGAAACAGTAAAACATGGTATGGACCAACAGAGTGGTCTAATATTAGTGATGCAAGTCAGGAAACAGTAAAACATGGTATGGGCCAACAGAGTCTGATAATAATGATGTAAGTCAGGAAACAGTAAAACGTGGTATGGAGCAACATAGTGGTCTAAGTCAGGAAACAGTAAAACATGGCATGGACCAACATAGCGGTCTAATTATAGTGATGTAAGTCAGGAAACAGTAACGTATGGCATGGACCAACAGGGTGGTCTGATAATAATGATGTACGTCAGGAAACAGCAAAACATGGTATGGACCAACAGAGTGGTCTGATAATAGTGATGTAAGTCAGGAAACAGTAAAACATGGTATAGACTTACAGAGTGGTCTAATAATAATGATGTTAGTCAGGAAACAGTAGAACATGGTATGGACTATGCACCAAAAATTAGGGTAGAATTTTTTTTTATTATAAAGCAACACTAATTTTAATAAATTGAGCAAAGTGCACAATGCATACAATTTCACTCAGCTGCTATTTACATGTTGCAATTATATGCAAGCAAACCACTTTTTGAGACATTGATTTGATCCTACTTTTAGTATATGTCATTCCACATCTTGAGACATTGATTCAATCCTACTTTTAGTATATGCCATTCAATTACTACTTAATCAAATCTTTAACATCTTAACATCATATTTGGAATTGACATTAATATAAGCACGCTATGTAGTTATTCTTACAGAAAATATCCTGCTGTGAGCCTCACCTGAGTCTGCAAATTTGAAAATTAATAAGTGTTATAATCAGGGGCCAACAGAGGTAATTAACACTATGACAATTTCCTTCACTTAAGTTAAGCCTGTGATTGATGGGGACTATTTGATCTTCAATGATCACTGGTAATGTGTCAATGTTGGAGGCCACAGAAGGGAGAGACGTGTTTCTTATCTGATTTGGCTTGGTTGTGATTTGGTAATAATTAAGGTTTTCAATTAATTTCCAACTTTAGGATATTGGTTTAAATTAGGAACTGGAGTGAGAAAAGAAAGAGAAATACTCAATGGGTTGAATGCAGAATTCACTTAATTTTGCATTTTGATAAATGTTGATCACAATATTTACAAAAAAATAAAAATAAAAACAATAAAGTTAAACTTTAATGCTGTAATGCAACCACCCAGAATTTAAACCAAAAAACCCCACTAAAACTAATTTGATTACACAAGTTCTCTGTTGTTTATACAACTGTTTCTAAATATCAAATTAGAGTGAGGAGAGTATTTTGTACACCATTTATAATTGGACATTTTTTTCCTGTAACCACTTTTCTACAATTTGTTAGTGCACCTTCAATCTAATCATCTTTTTTCATTACAAGGGATTGAAGTCATGTGTTAATCAAAACTAATTATACAGAAAAACCAGACAACAAAAGTGGACTTGATAAGGTTATTTTCTATTTCTTCTTAGCTCCTATTGAAAAAGTTTAGGACAAATACTAAAATAATAAGAAATTTAAAATCACTGACAAAAGTGAAACATAATTATTCCAAAGGATGGGAAAAATATCTTGACAGCTCTTAATTTTGTTCAGGAGCTTTCCTTGAGAAAATTAAAAGTCTCCCGAAGTCCCACATTCTAGCTCAGTTTGTTAAAGGTTTTAACTGATGAATTCCTTCCTGGATCAATTACTTTGTACCCTGCTCCATCTTTGCTCCATCAACAATTCAGGACCATCTCTACCATGTTCAGATTGTTCATAGAAATTGGAGGACTTTCAGAATAGAAAGGTAGTAATCCATACTCAATAGACTAAGTAATAGTTAATTATACATTAATGTGTTAGGCTGGCTGAATTATTTACTCAAAATGTCTTCATACTAAATTAGTTTTGTACTAATCATGTAAATCCTTTAGAAATGTAGCTTAGCTGTTGGAAATAGGTACACAATACAATTTTTCAGACATATTGTGTTCCGTAAGCTTATTGTGGCTCATTGTCATGGTTCCTTTGCATCTTATCTTTATTTCTTTAACTCTCCAATATTTCATACAATATAGTGGTTATTTAACCAACTATTTGAGGGGGGAAAAGGACCAAGCACTAAAAAACTTTATCTAATGGACAAGAAACTTGAAACACTGATTATTTAATCTTATTTGAATGGGCCCATAACCCTGGGGCGTAGCTGGGTCCCTTTGAAGTGCACGCCAACCAGGGGGGGTTTGGGGATTTTTTTTTTTACTAGACGCAAAATGGTGGGTTTTGAGGGCCTAAAATTGGTTTGAATGACAAATAGTTAAGACTGAATTTGATCATATTTTATTGAGAAACATCAATAGTTTTCAAAAATCTGCCCTTCGTTTTTTAGCTGCAACAAACACGTCCATGGCCTTGTCTAAATTGACCTCAAAATCACGGTGGATGTGCATTAAACCCAAAGCCGACAATCTGTCATTTCTCATTGTGGAACGGATGTACGTTTTCAAACGTTTCAGTACGCTGAACGACCTTTCAGCTGTAGCACTAGCAACGGGCATTGTTAGGAGAACACAAAGTATTGTATCAATAGACGGATACAATGCGGGGTTGACGATATCAAGCGTTTGACACAGCTAGTGTTGTCGGCACTTTGTCTCTTGGTAAAATTCGACAGCGAGCTCTCCAGCGTTCAACTTCTCTCTTGAAATCTTCTAAAGACAACCCAATATCCATCAGGTAGGTCTGATGAATTGTGACAATTTGATCATTAGTTATCTGTTCGACCACACACGGAAGAAGATACTGTGCATTAAAACGGTTTTCTGACTTAAGGAGTCGAGCATCAAGTTCTGTGATCATATGATCTAGAAACGGATAGTAGAGAGAGATTCGCCAATATTGTTTGGGTGTATCGGCTGGATGGTTAGCTCTAGATGTCTGCCTTCCACACCGTCTAGGAACATTTTCAACTATATCAAAAGGCTCTGCCATATCTAGAGCGGTTTGGTATAGCTCGTTCCAAACGTTATCATCATTTCGCTCAGAACGCAACATTTCAACTACGGTTTTACATTCCTTCACAGCCTCTAGAAGGTCGCATTCAGCACCTTGCAGGAAAATTGACAAATGAACTGTACTTTGTAACACATGCTCTGATACTACTAATGCAATTACAAACTGGAATCTCATTAGCGACGCAAGATGTTGGCCTGCCTTGTCGTCACCTAAGTTTTGTAACCGTTCTAATGAGTGGACAACTACCGGAAACGCTGTTTTGAACGTATACAGAGCATCTGCACGACTAGTCCACCGAGTTTCGCATAGAGTTCTTAATTTAGTTCGTTTTTCCATATTTTCCTTCGTAGCCGCGTCTGATGAAAGCTCGTCAAAGAAAGATTGTAGTCGCTTTGCGGAATAGTCGAAAGCAAACCCTATTTTTTGGACGACTGTCATGACGTTTCGAACCGAATTGTCCTTACAGCTGTGAACAACCGCTAAGTTGAGACAATGCGATTTGCAATGTACATATGTTGCTTCTGGTATTATGCTTGATATTCTGGCCTGCACACCGTTATATTTGCCGGACATGTTGGCAGCTCCATCATAGCCTTGAGCTCTCATTTTGGCGATGTTGACACCCGCACCCTGTAAAGTTTCGATTAGTAATTCCGCTAAATGCTCACCCTTAGTACTAGTCGTCATGACAAAGTCTAGAAAGTCTTCTTTTATAGAAATATCACCACTAAGAGAATCCCGCTGTATATATCTAAGACAAACAGATACTTGTTCCCGCGTCGAGACATCTGTTGATTCGTCCGCGATCAGGGCAAAGAATTTGCTTGAATTGCACTTATCAACAATATCTGTGCGAATTTGATTTCCAATTATGTTGATGATTTCATTCTGTATATCAGGGGATGTGTATTTTGCTCTACTATTACCGTTCGCGAGGTGTTCGGTCAGAATAGGATCACCTTGTGCCTTTGAATTCAAAATAGCCATGAAGTTACTTCGCTCTGGGGTATGCCCACGAATAGCAATGTTTTGCTTCCCACAGAGTAACAGAGATTCCATTATTTTTAATAAGATGTGTCGGTTGCGGTTTACTTGTGTTTTTTTATATTCACAAATTTTGTATATAATTGGCTCTTCTTTCGAATCTTTCGAACAAACTTTAACAAAATCATCTGCCATCGCTTGGTAAGTGAAATGAGGAGATCCATCTTTAAGGTGCCGCTTTACAAAACAAGCTAAATTAGACCAGTCTGTCACTTTATTTATGAAGAGCTTATCTTTTGATTCCTGTCGTCCAAACAAAACACATGGTGCACAATACAAGGCATCATCATTCATAGAATACCTAAGCCATGGGTTTTCTGTTAGCCACTTTGCCGAAAGACGGCGTTGACGATTGCCGAGGTCTCTGGAAGAAAAAAAACAAGACACTATACATGTCTGACCCTGCGTCAACAATCGAATGTATATTTTCGAACATTACATAGTTCAGCACAGACAAAAATCTAGATACTAATCCACGCTAGGAGATGCAAATTTTCTATATGTATATAAACACAATGCAAATAGAAAAGCAAGTAAGTGCATTTTTGAAATGGGGAATTACAATAAGAGACAAAATTCTGACAAAAGAGAAAAGGAACTAGCGAGAATTCTAGCACCCATATACGGACACAGCAAACCCTCAAACAATGATGTGTGATAGTCCAGCAAAAAAGGAACCAAACACTAAAAAAAAATACAGCAAAAAATACAAGCAAGAGTAGACTAACATTGACTAGAGGCTCCCGACTTGGAACAGGCGCAAAATTGCAAATAAATTAATTTTAATAATAGTGGTTCAATACACTTGGAGTTACTGATTAAACACTTCAGGTACCACTTAAATACGTGGTGGACAGACGGACGGACGGGATCAATTGGTAGCTGTAACTGTATCTGACTTTTGTATTGATGTAATATGTTCTTTATTTCGGAAAGGTAGGTTTTGCGGTTTATCGTGGGCACATATATACAAATGGTACGAGCTTCTGTATGAAATTAATCTGCGTAAAAAACACAGTGACCTCATAGCATCTCGATTATTTTTATGTCGACTCCTCATTGACGTTTACCAAACATGTCTGGTGCATGTACAGTTACTATCATTCATATATACATATTCTTCTTTAAACAAATTTTAAATCAATTGATTGACCATTTGAGGCTAATTATTTTATTCCTTGCATTGGAGGTAGTACTGCGGAATTTAGTGAAGTCTTGGAAGGTTATTTTATTTTATTTTTGATGCGTTGACGCCTTATTTCGACAGGTATGTGTCAAAACAGTACAATATGAAGTAGCCTTTCAGTTTTGCCAAAATTATTGTACGAAATTTACAAGTTAACCCTTATCTGTACAAAAACATGGGTTAAGTTAACTACCCCTGCAATCTTCTTAGTTCAGGGATTAGCATTATATTTTTTTTTATTGAAGTAGAGTTAGTTTACCTTGTCGGAAATTTGAAGGTGTGAACATCTTTCCATTTGTTGGTCAAAAGTTGTAACTTTTCATCTTTTCCTAAGGATGTCGAATCTTTCAACAAAGAAATATCTGGATAAGATGGTCCTAGATTTTTTTGTACTGGCGATGACACTAACTCTGATGCGGCGCTTATGCTTAGTTCATCGTCAATTTTTGACGTTTCAGAGTCTCGACTGTTTGCTGCTGGCTGTGCTTCTGCATGACTATCACTGTTTGTACTGTTAGAAGGCGTTTTGGTGAAAAAATTGTCTAAAGTTTGCCATTTAGGCTTGTCACGCTTTGAACTGCTCATGTTTACGTTGCTTTTTAGTTACGTTTAGTACCGGAAGATTAATCACGCAAATAAATTAGAAAACGATTCCGGCAACGGTTGATTTTACATACGGATTGTGACGTTATTAAGATAAGACTAGTTATAACTTATAGTATACTGTATACTATGATTTTCTACTTAACATGGTTACGGGAAATGTTATATTTGAATTTCATACAGTCGTTTGTTTTATTTCGGTGTAAAACATTTTTTTAGAACTCACGATGTGCACGCCATGGCGTGACAGCGTATATGGAGCTACGCCACAGTAACCCATCATTGATAATCTACTCTGATGGACCCAGGACCTGAATCATTCATGGATGAGTAAACACAAACATTATTCATTTGGTATTAATTTTTATTGACCAAGGATGTGGTCACTGACCATGAAAAAGGAGTAGGGGTATTAAGGTTTTAGCCCAAGAAAAGAAAATATTTGATAACCATTTCAAATTGGCACATAATGTTTAGAAATGCATAGGGTCAAGAAATATAAATGAAAAACATAAAGATTATAATCTGGTGACATCACAATTACGTCATAATATGTACTGTTTTCATAAAAACAATGAAAAATACAGAATTTATGCAGTTTTTTTTCATTATTTCCGTTGTGGAAACATCCTGCGCAGCCCAGAAACAACAAAATAATTAAACAGAAGCTTTATTATAACTATTGGCATAATCTCACCAAATATAAAGTTGTTACTTGGGTGTCACATACTTTTTCAATCTAAAATATACTTAAAAATTTGATGAAAAAACAAGGAAAATCATGAAATTTAACAAAATATGCAGATTAAGTCGTGATTTGTTGCCATGGTAACTTGTTCGATGTCAAATTTGTTTAGTTTTTCTGAATACCTTGTACCTTAGTCAAGTTTTCAGTTAGTTAAGAATATGTATGATAACTTTTGAAATTGCAGTAACTTTTGGGCCAAATAAGGGCCTTTACAAAATTTACTTTAATGGATCTAAAGAACTTTTAAACATGGAGACCATTCAAGTAATTATGTTTTTTCCTGAAAAGACACAGAACTCAAAAGAGACTTTATGTATTATAATATCAAATGGACTTAGGATGAAAAGTCAACCATGTTTAGTTCATTTTGAATGGAAAGTACAGGACCTGGAAACAATCACTCAGAATTTACTTACAATGTGTAGAACAAACATTCCCCACCATTGACTGAATTGAAATTTTATGTTTATTTCATTAATTTAAAATGTTTCTGTTGAACATATGTTGTTACTTAAGTATGAACTGGAGAGCCTTTCATTACCTGGCTGTACTGTCTAACAGACACAAAAGTAACATTATCAATTTGAATTTGAGTGGCCAATCTTAAAATCTCATTAGGGTACCAGATTGAACAGACAAATCCAGTATTAATGAATGGGGCTCTCTATGCTGAGTATCAGATAATCCATTATAAATGAATGGGGCTCTCTAGGCAGAGTACCAGATACATCCAGTATTAATGAATGAGGCTCTCTAGGCAGAGTACCAGATACATCCAGTAGTAATGAATGGGGCTCTCTAGGCAGAGTACCAGATATATCCAGTAGTAATGAATGAGGCTCTCTAGGCTGAGTACCAGATACATCCAGTATTAATGAATGAGGCTCTCTAGGCAGAGTACCAGATACATCCAGTATTAATGAATGGGGCTCTCTAGGCAGAGTACCAGATACATCCAGTATTAATGAATGAGGCTCTCTAGGCAGAGTACCAGATACATCCAGTATTAATGAATGAGGCTCTCTAGGCAGAGTACCAGATACATCCAGTATTAATGAATGGGGCTCTCTAGGCAGAGTACCAGATACATCCAGTATTAATGAATGAGGCTCTCTAGGCAGAGTACCAGATACATCCAGTATTAATGAATGAGGCTCTCTAGGCAGAGTACCAGATACATCCAGTATTAATGAATGGGGCTCTCTAGGCAGAGTACCAGATACATCCTTTATTAATGAATGAGGCTCTCTAGGCAGAGTACCAGATACATCCAGTAGTAATGAATGAGGCTCTCTAGGCAGAGTACCAGATACATCCAGTAGTAATGAATGGGGCTCTCTAGGCAGAGTACCAGATACATCCAATAGTAATGAATGGGGCTCCCTAGGCAGAGTACCAAATACATCCAGTAGTAATAAATGGGGCTCTCTAGGCAGAGTACCAGATACATCCAGTATTAATGAATGGGGCTCTCTAGGCTGAGTACCAGATACATCCAGTAGTAATGAATGGGGCTCTCTAGGCAGAGTACCAGATATATCCAGTAGTAATGAATGGGGCTCTCTAGGCAGAGTACCAGATACATCCAGTATTAATGAATGAGGCTCTCTAGGCTGAGTACCAGATACATCCAGTATTAATGAATGAGGCTCTCTAGGCTGAGTACCAGATAAATCCAGTATAAATGAATGGGGCTCTCTAGGCTGAGTACCAGATATATCCAGTAGTAATGAATGGGGCTCTCTAGGCAGAGTACCAGATACATCCAGTATTAATGAATGAGGCTCTCTAAGGCAGAGTACCAGATACATCCAGTAGTAATGAATGGGGCTCTCTAGGCTGAGTACCAGATACATCCAGTATTAATGAATGAGGCTCTCTAGGCTGAGTACCAGATACATCCAGTATTAATGAATGAGGCTCTCTAGGCTGAGTACCAGATAAATCCAGTATAAATGAATGGGGCTCTCTAGGCAGAGTACCAGATACATCCAGTATTAATGAATGAGGCTCTCTAGGCTGAGTACCAGATAAATCCAGTAGTAATGAATGGGGCTCTCTAGGCAGAGTACCAGATACATCCAGTATTAATGAATGAGGCTCTCTTTGGACAAAGAACAAGATAAATTTAAGACAGAGCCCCAGATAAAACTATTAAATTTCAACTATGTGACCTCAAAGCAGTGTGTTTTTTTTAGATAACTCCAGGAATATAAACTACAAGGAAGACATCAAATGATAATAAATTGGTATATAAACACACACATACAAACTTTCATATTTTTATATATTACCTATACATTACACTTAATTAGAAAGTCATATCATTATCTTTCAACTATTCTCTACACTAAGGAACCAAAAGCCTTGCAGGTATAAGCAACAACCTTAGTTTTAATATTCCAATGAGACCCCCACTGTAACAAAGACAGAGGAAATCATTAGAGAAAGTTCTGGCAAGAAACAAATTCTGCAAAAAAATTTAATGAAGTAGAAATTGTATATATTAAACTAATCAAAAGTGTTAACAAGACGACTAATTGGGAATCATATACAGAGCAAGGGTGGGCTGTAGTTCTAATGAGAATTCTACCAAAACTTTTAATCAACACAGCTGAACCCCAGGTCTGTTGTCTCAATTTGATAATGTCATTCAGGACATGCTATCATTAAGGGGTATGTCTAAAGTAAGGATATATTTTTATCATTGTAATAAACAAGACAAAGGCATGTGTTCAGTGTCCGACTTGACGAAAAGGGGAAAGGAGAAATAAATCAAGGAATAGTAATTTATAAAATTAGATAGTAATTTATCAAGCATGTTCATATAGGAAGGTGAACTAATATAATCTCACCAGTTGTCAAAGGGAAGTAACCTGAACAATGACATGTATTTAATAACATGTATTTTTATTTTAAGACAAAAGTTAGCAGAATGTTTTGCTAAAGATTTTAAGATACCAGTGAAATAAGACCAATGCTTTCTTTATAGCTTGATGAAGGCATTTAGTAATAACATATAAGTTTTAAGTTTGCATCATAGATCTGAACATACACTGTTATGGATCGACACAAAGTCAACTTACACAGAACATTTTAATAGGTCTCAAAATGTTTATCTAAGTCCAGAATCTATGTTTCCACTGTAACATTAAATACATATTAAATTCGTAAGAGCTTAATTCTAGCTTTTTTTTGTCTGATACACCAGTATATCAATCATAAATTAGATATGTCAAAGCGACACGAATGGCCCCGTCCCAAAAAGTTGAAAAATCTGCAATTTCAATAACACATGTGGACACAAACATGATGGTAGTCTCACTTATCAAAAATCAGCTCAAAATCTGGAGGGGTATAGAAAAAAAATCCGTTTAACTATGATTTTCAATAATTTATCAAAGTCCTTAAAAAGCCTGTAATTTTAGCAAAAATTAGTGTAGCAGAACAAAACTTATCCTTGATCTGTAACTCATCATGGTTAACTCACATATAAAAAATCAGCCCAATATCTGAAGACGTTTAGAAAAAAAGTCTGTATAACTGTGATTTTCAACAATTTCTCAAAGTCCAAAGTCTGTAATTTCGGCAAAAATTAGTGGAGCGAAACGAAACTTAAACTTGATCTGTAACTCATCATGGTTAACTCACATACCAAAAATCAGCCCAATATCTGAAGGCGTTTAGAAAAAAACTCTGTATAATGGTTTGTTGCGGAATGACAGAATGACGGAATTACGGAATTTCGAAATTTTGGAATAAACAGGCTATTATTTAAAGTTGGAATTATTTTTAATCATGGAATTTGTTTAATTTTCTGTGCTGGAAATTTTTAATAAATTCCATGTTTATTTGGTATAAAAATGTTTTGAGCGGTTTATAACACTTTCCATATAATGTATTTTGTATAGATAGTGTTGTGCGCGGCACAGTACATTCTATTGAAAATGTACAATCTTCTTTGTAAAAGAAATGTTGTGGCAGCACAGACCATTGAAGTACAGAATAAGCATGGAATTTACTAGAAATTTCAATCACAAGAAATTATAAAAATTCCATGATTAATAATAATTCCAAGTTTAAATAATAGCCTGTTAATATCAGAATTACAGAATTTCGGAATTTCGGACAAAGGTAAAACTATATGGCACCGACAACTTTGTAGCGGGATCATAAAAAAAGGTGAGCTTACCATTCATTCCCTGTAATTCCTTAATTATCCGAGTATGTACCCTAACTGATTATGATTACAGATTACATCAGTGGATATACCATAACCGACATTCTAATATCCAATCATAAAGGTTTTAATAATATCGTAAACACTCATCTTCAAATTAACACTTTCTTAAATTTCTAATTCACACCTATCACTCACAGAGTCTGTTATTAATATAATAAAGATGAAAGTTTAATAACACTTAGATTGTTTATTAAAGCAACGTTTATCAACTTGGCATGTCTTTTAACCAGTTTTCTCTGGGCACTCCAGCTACCTCCACAAAACCAAAAACTGGCCGCCACAAAATAGTCCAAAGGTTGTACTTAAAAGTGGGGTTTAAACACTAACAATCAATCTATCTAACCAGATTTTAAATGACCCATCTCAAATGCTCCGTTGTTCAATTTAGAAACCTCATCCAAAGTTGGCCTTTACTGGTAATTTAATTCGATATACCGGTAATCATATTCAGGTTCCTTTTGTGGTCAAATACCTATTCAAATGTTTTAAGTTTGTGTTAATTTCCATAATGTTTAATTTCAAGCTGTTTTATTAATATTTTGATTCACAATATACAAACCTAACTTATATACATTTTCCTCATGTAGTCTGAAAGCCTTTAACAACAGAAATTTTTCTAATATAATGTTTGAGCTTTTGATTTTGCCATTTGATTAGGGACTTTCTGTTTTGAATTTTACTCGTACTAAGTTCAATATTTTTGTGATTTTACATTTTTTACACAGAAAATTGAAATCTGAACAAATTACTTTGATTTGGAAGTAAAACTCAATGTATTTTTTTGTGTCAATTCTGTATTTTTAGTATCAGCAGTAACCACCAGCTATGGTGTGAACAAATTAAAATGAGAGAAAGGGTTAAAATAGAGTGCTACATCACTAAAATTAGCATGGCTGAGTTACTCTATCATACTATTAAAAGATCGTTTAAATATAGCTTGAATTCTTACCTTCACTAGCCTGGGTAATCATTCTATTATCCGTTAACAAAATACAAATGTTAAAACTGCTCTATTATCCAAAGGCGTTATAAAATACAAAGTGTGAAATAAAATATAAACTGCTCTATTCTCCCATATCTTTATATTAAAACTGTACAAAAAAATCCAATAACTGCTGAAACTATGATGTGTGACACTATACCGACGTGATCCTCGGAAATTAATCCCCTCCCGTTATTATAGAGAATTAATATGTGTTATAATGAGGCTCTCAGTCTTCATATCAAGTCCTGTTGAGCATTAATAATACCGAACGCCTTGTTACTGTTGTTTATTCAATACAGTTATAATTAGGTAATAGAGAAAAGTGATGTTACTGGCCAATTGTAAATTTCTTTGTGATAACATCATAATTATTAACTTTCCCCATTCATTGTTAAGGACTATAATTGTTTGCAAATAATTACTAGGTTAGCTAACATCTTGAAATTAATCATGGATTTTTACGGCTTTATATCCCACACTTATTTTTTCATATCTTAATTCAATTTTTAATCTAGATTGAACGTAAGATAAGCTGTGAAGGTTTATTGTATAAACTGATACACTGGTTTTTACAGTAATCAACCTTATTCTATGATTAAAAGCAATGTTACTCAACAAAATATCCTTTTATTCAAAACAAACTCATTAATTGCTAGACCATTGTTGTCCATAATAAGAAATTATTAATTTTCACGTTTCTAATTCACAAATGATTGACCATACTGAATGGAATTGCATAAAATTTAATCATTTTCGTTATAATTATGCATAAACAATTTTAATTCAAATTCTTATTGATGAAATAAAAACTAATCTTGTAATGCTTTTTAAATTACATTTTATAATTAGTTGATTCAAATCTTTGAGCAGGTGCTTGCTCATATAAAATTTATATAAGTACATGCAGTTAACAGTATTAGTACATGCAGATTACACCATAAGTCTCTGTAGGTTTAAGTTAACCGATATATGAAGATGGTGGTATGATAGCCAATCAGACAAATCTTCATCCAAGTCACAATTTGTTCATTAAAGTCCAATATTTTAAGTTAAAATAAGTACAATAAAATCAAAAGTACCAGGCAAAGCTCTCCCCTGCACCTTTATTCCCCAAACAATATAGAGAGGATACACTGTGTCCAAAGGAGCATGGGTGGCTGAGTGGTGTTATATATAATAGTAGTACATGTACTAGTCAAACTAATGTATCACTTAGCCTGTCAACACTCAGGTTGTGTCAAGATTGAACCATGCACATAGTAGTAGTGTTTGACTCCAATCTTTATTGGCAAGGATTGTAAGTTTTTTTTTATGTAAAGACACATATATAAATAACCTATAGAAATATGTTCGGCCTTCATGTTTTCCTATATCTTAACTTTACTACCAAATATAATTTTAATGTATCCTTCAAGATATGTCCGACACTGTGTTTGAAGAAACAGTTTATAAAATACAAAATACTAACTTTATTTACCTAGAAAATCCAATACTAGAAGAAGTTTTAAGATACTGTCCTGTATTCAATGATATTTGTATTGCATTGACAACAATTGTCCTGCTTTCTAGGCTGCATTTAAGACATCAAATTATAAACAATTATATTTCAAAAACATCCTAGCTGAGAATTTGTATGACAAGCTGTCATTGAGATATAATACAGACCATTACTTAACACTGGTTGTCTTCTTGTCTTTTAGTAATTTGATGAGAAACATTAAATAATGCTCGTTTTATTAGCTCCACTTCAATAACATTCAATAAAACTATTCAAACATGCATACAACTATCTAATAAACAAATTCACAAAGGAGTAAAATTTCATACTAACTTTAGAGCATGTTTCTCTTCCATTAAGAGGCTTTATATGGGGAATTCCTTAGGAGAAAATTGTTTAAATGAGAAACTTCCCTGTCCATCACCCTTTGCTATTGTTTTATTTTTTCAACTTAAAAAACAGAAAATTTTCAAACGGTATGATTTATCAATCACATGGTTCAAAGTTGGCATGTTAAAACATTTGTAGATCTAAGCTTTTTAGTTGTAACAAACCCTCACATCTGTAAAAACACAGAATTAATTTCCAGTATATTTTTTATATGTATAAAACATGATCTTAACCAATCTAAAACACAAAGGAATGCATCGTCAGTTATAATTTACCCACCATCAATAAATAAAAAAAATTATTTACTATAATACACACGGAAGAACTCAGAAGGAAATCCCCAATGGCTAGAAAATACAACATAGTCCCAGAGGGCCATCAAAGAAAGAATTGTAACCAAATTAAGACAAATTAAGATAGATGATAGATCAGAACCTACGAGATATGGTAGAAGGCATGTGTATCTAATATACTAACGTCTTGTAAAAACATGAAAACTTTCTTAACAAAATCAATGTATGCAAATAAGGCGTCATTGTTTTATAATTTTGTTTGATAAAGAAATTTTCTATCTGGCATAACGTTAAACATTTGAGAAAATCTACAAGATAAGTAATTAAAGTCAATATGCATTCAAATAAGATAAAATTGAGAATGGAAATGGTGAATGTCTGTCAAAGAGACAACAACCTGACCAAAGAGCAGAAACAACCGAAGGCCACCAATGGGTCTTCAACACAGTGAGAAAATCCAACAACTGGAGGCGTGCTTTAGCTGGCCCTTTATTACAAAAATGTGTACTAGTTCAGTGATAATGTAGGTTTAGAGCAATCAAGAAATAAGGTCACTGTAACCAAGTTATGGATCTAGTATCACAAAAGTCAAACTTTTAAGTTAAAAGTTTAATTAGATTTCAGTAAAAAGCATAAACAAATCAATGTAACATACCAAAGAGTTAAGTTCGTCATAGATTTCAGTAAAAAGCATAAACAAATCAATGTAACATACCAAAGAGTTAAGTTCGTCAAAAATATCCAAATATTTCAAAGTCCTTCAAAAATATCCAAATATTTCAGTCCTTCAAAAATATCCAAATATTTCAGTCCTTCAAAAATATCCAAATACTTCAGTTGTACAATAATATCCAATTTGAAAAAGGAAAATAGCTATTTCTACTAAAAAAATCCTCAAAAAAAATCACTTCTTGGTGACTGCTTTATGTCAACACTAAACTGAAATGACTAATTCTCACTATGTCTGAAATAAAACTTTCACACTGACAAATTTGTTGTAAATTCTGAACAATTATAAATTGTTCTAAAAATATTTGTTATAATTCAATTAGTTAGAGTAAAGAAAGAAGCAGTCTTTAGAGTGTGTAATTGGATTAAACTTTCTAAACATGGACTTTCAACTAAAGCTAGATTACAGCTAATAGTGGAAACTTTCAATTTGACAGCATTAGTAAAGCAAAACAAACTACCTTGGTTGTATGAACCCTTGAGTTGTAAGTCTACTTACAAACGTAGATAATTAAGTGCTATTTAAATTTAGGGTATTACACCAACCAATTTAAGTTGCATTTAATACCCTGGTGTGCTATAATTTTCTATTAACTATTTTTCTTACTTTAAATCAAGTGTTTACTTTGATTCCCATCTATAAAATTAAAATGTAAATACAATTAAATTCATTAATAATATTAACAAAGGAATGAATTAGTTATAAACAATTATACAGAAGTCCATTTAAAGGCTATAAATTGTCCACTTCAGTGTATAATCTGTAAGGTTTGTTATTTATTTGTGGCATCTACACAGCTTTCCCACGTCCACCAAACTTCCATGCCACTAATATACAAGTACAAATCTGATGAGTCATTTTCAATTGATGTATTTTAGTATGTTTACATGTATCTGATACACAACTGTCACAGTTTAGGAGTAGGGTTGTCAAGTCTCATAAACATGTTTTAAACCCGGCCAAAATTTCTGTATGTGCCTAGTGCAAGTTAAGAGTCTGTTTTTTAGTGAGTAATGCTCTTTTTTAAATCTCTTTCTACGATAGTAGAGTGGCATTATGTTTTCTTGTCTGTGGGTTCCTCCTCCGTCTCTCCCACTTTAGGTTAAAGTTTTTGGTCAAGGTAGTTTTTGATTAAGTTCAAGTCCAATCAACTTGAAACTTAGTATACATGATCCCTTATAATGATATGATGGTTTTAATTTTAATGCCAAATAAGAGTTTTTACCCCAATTTCACTGTCCACTAAACATAGAAAATGCGAGGGGGGCATCCATGTACTATGGACACATTCTTATTTAGAATAAATCAGGAAGTTGGTTTTCTCTACTGAATTAATATTTCCTGCTTTGTCATGCCATGGCCTTTTATAGGTCATATAAGGCATGGGTTTTACTCTATATGTAAAAGGCCATATGGTGACATACAGTTGCTTAAAATTTACGTAAACAGATAATTGTCTCATTAGCAATCTTAACAAGCATCCCTTATTTTGATATTTAGACTAGTTAATTTACATCATCATACCACATCATACCCAATCAAAAGAACACACTATATATGTTAGTTCCTACCTTTGGTCAAAAGGTGGGTTTACAGGGCATAGTTTTTCTTGAGATTTTTATGTAACATTTACCTGCTTTAAACTACAATAGCTTCATTTGAACACTAAAATCAGATGTCTTTAGTGTGTCAAAAGGAAATTTGTTTCATGTCAAAGGAACACTGTACAGTTTACTTTAGGCTATGGTAGCAAATCCAATTGAAAATGGAAGAGAAAATTGTACTGTGCAAACTCAGCTTTAGGAAGATAACTAGTTTGGCAAGATTTTTAATTAAAATGGAGTAAATCAAAAATTTGATTATTTAGGTTGGAAAAGCGGCAAAAAAAAACCTGTGACACTATTGTTCAGTTTTTGAAAGACATTAACTTTAAAATGTCCATTGTCCAGTTGAACACGGTACTTTATTTTAACCTCAA
This sequence comes from Mytilus edulis, assembly GCA_019925275.1. NCBI lineage: Eukaryota > Metazoa > Mollusca > Bivalvia > Mytilida > Mytilidae > Mytilus > Mytilus edulis. Next base: position 109,308,052 of record CM034351.1, read on the forward strand.
CTGGTGGCTGCTCTGACTGCTGAAAACTTACATTTCCATTGCATTACAATTACACTGCCAATTAGTATAAGAGATGGTTGATAACAAATTCTGCAAATTATTGCACTTCAGTGGTAATTCTGACATGACTACAAACTGTTAAAACAATAAAGAGCCTTCCAATCATAGGTATTTAATAGACAAAATTGACTCCCTACTGGTTAACATGACATAAGCTTATTTTTTGAGCTAATGGTTTTAATGACTTTCAATACTAATAAATGTTTAACAGATTTGCAAACTAATGGATCTGCTGAGTGTTTAAGAAGTTGCATAACCCATGAAGGCTTCACAGGGTGACTTTGTCTAGGGAAATTATATTTCTTAAATCAATGAGAATGAAAAACTTTCCCAGTGTACCCTGCCTAATCTGACACCAGAGTGAGTATTCCAACATCCTGCTTTATAAATAATGGTATTTGAATGGTTCCATAATATGCCTATGCTGAGTATTCCGACACCCTGCTTAATCTGAAATTTTTTTCTGGTCCCCCAGTGTGTTGGATAACACAGGTTTACTACACTGTATATTAGGACCACTGAAAACAAAACAAAGGGGAAATTTGATATAATAATAACAAGTGGTCATCTTACACAATGCACTTGCTTCTATCCATTAGGTCGACTATCCATATATATATATATATATAATTGAATGTATGGATAATCAATTTTCCAATGGATATATATAAGTGCCTGTGGTGCCTTACAAATTTACTCTCAGTTCAAATTAGTGTGGGTCCAATTTAGGTCCAGGACCTGTCTTTTCAAGGAGAGGACTTTTCATTTCTAAATTACAAAATCAAGGACCTATACCATTCTTTAGTTTAAACATATTTAATTATAATGGATTGGGAAACAAGTTTTGCAACTTATATTAATTCCTCTCCACTTTGCGGGTGCGAGTGCTACCTTGTACCATTCTTTAATCTGATGCTTTAGTAATTAACCCAACCATGATGGTTTTTTTACTAAAAATTTCAAATGGTCCTGAACCTGAATTATTTAATGAAAATTTGAACCCCTGTTAACCTTATTCACAGTCTAACATTCAAATAAAGGTTTATACCATTACTACAGAGAGTACAATAAATGTTAGACTGATGCCTATATCTAAGTGTCAACCCTGATACAGCTCTTAGAATCATTACTTATCATATAAGCCTTATCTCATTTTTATTTCACAGAACAAAAAACATCTGAAAATTTGTGAATGAACATTAAATTCATCACACGATTCATTAAGAACAATTTGTATCTATTGATTTGACTATTAACTGACAAAATAAAGAACTCACCCTCACTGATCCTCATTTGAATATTAACTTTATCCCTTCCCATCAACTATTTATAAAGTCTATATGAAAGTTTCATAATGCAAAAACTGTATTAATTTGAAAGAAAAAAAGCTTGCCTATTAGAACCATTTAATCTTTGACAGCGGAGTGCAAAAACATTTTTCGTTAAAAGGTTTTACTCATTCTGCTTGGCACTTTACCATAACCTAACATTGACTCCTAATGGTTGATGTTAAGTTTTTATACAAAATACTAACACTTTCATATGATTCAAATTTTCTGACATTAGTTAAGAGGTACGTAATGGGATTTAATATCAGGATTTTCTTAGAACTGAAATCAGATTAGGTGTTGAAGCTTACATGCATCTTTCAAGAAGACATTCTCCCCTTACAATGGCATGTACAAATCTAGTGATGTGGGGACTGACCAGGAAAGTACATGGATAGGTTTGGGAGGGCTGATGGGGTTGTCGGGGTTTTGGAGATTTGGGATTAATCATGGATATGTTTGGGAGGACTGATGAGGTGGTCAGGGTTTGGGAGATTTGGGATTAATCATGGGTATGTTTGGGAGGGCTGATGGGTTCAGGTTGGATTAGGGAGATTTGAGATCAATCATGGATACGTTTGGGAGGACTGATGGGTTCAGGTTGGATTAGGGAGATTTGAGATCAATCATGGATACGTTTGGGAGGGCTGATGGGTTCAGGTTGGATTAGGGAGATTTGAGATCAATCATGGATACGTTTGGGAGGACTGATGGGTTCAGGTTGGATTAGGGAGATTTGAGATCAATCATGGATACGTTTGGGAGGGCTGATGGGGTTGTCGGGGTTTTGGAGATTTGGGATTAATCATGGATATGTTTGGGAGGACTGATGAGGTGGTCAGGATTTGGGAGATTTGGGATTAATCATGGATACGTTTGGGAGGACTGATGGGTTCAGGTTGGATTAGGGAGATTTGGGATTAATCATGGGTATGTTTGGGAGGGCTGATGGGTTCAGGTTGGATTAGGGAGATTTGAGATCAATCATGGATACGTTTGGGAGGACTGATGGGTTCAGGTTGGATTAGGGAGATTTGAGATCAATCATGGATACGTTTGGGAGGGCTGATGGGGTGGTCGGGGTTTAGGAGATTTGAGATCAATAATAGAATGCTGGAATAACCATTTCACAGTGTACATGCATTGTGCATGTCCCAAGTCAGGAACCAATTACATAGAAATCATGACAACTAATTAATGGTTTGAATGAAGTTTTAGATTTTTATCTAGCCTTAACAGATTAAAAACATAACAAAATTGATTGATTATTGTTAGTTTAACATTTACAATAGATCCTAAGGCTTTATAAATACTGCAGTGGTGTTTAATATTTCATAAACCATTAGATGACTGAAGTAATTTGTAATTATACCATTGACCATCATGAAGTTTGTCAGAATTGGTCTATAACTAGGGCCAGCCATTAAAATATCATTAACTTAAAAGAATATACTAAATGTTCTTCACATAAATAGATATCCGTTAATTTTCAAAAATTACAGGAAGTCAATTTCAGACAACCGTTTACATCAAGGTAAATACTGAGTATATACAGTGGAAATTAGTAATAAGTGAAGCAGACTTCTAAACTGGGTGAAATTAAGCCAGAAAATGCATTAAGAGTTAAGGTAATTAACATTCAATTACAATTGGTAAAAATAATACAATGAAAAACACAAATTTTTAAATAATTATCACAATCGGTTGAAGAGATATTCATCATTTGTAAAGGAAACATGTTGTTCTTTGGAATTATTTCTGATGACTTAACAGTCCATAAATGTACAACTCTTACAACAGACTTAGTATTATATAAAATATATAATTAAGCAGTCATGATTTTGCAACTTAACAGACTTTTATTATACTATGAATAAATTATTCTATTTTAGTCTGTACTCTGAATACTTCATTTTTAACTTCATAATACCGACTTCCTGTCCAATTTTAGAATATTAGGGGAAGGGTGACGACTCTCAAAGACTGGTTTCCTTGTCAATGTTAACCTGATGGAAGATTTACCTAATGGCATTGGTATTGATGTATGTACCCACGTAACATTTGCATGAACAACCACTTAATTTGAAATCCTCTTTCTACAATAGATTTGTGCTCTTTTACAAAGTAAAATATAAAGTCTGATCCATTTGGTCACTACTTCTTCCCTTTGAAAAACATTCTTCAATTGGAAACAAATTGTTACTTGTAGGATTGAAGTCACTGTATTACAACACAAATAGAAAGTTCAGTGTGACTAAGGTTGTACAAGTAGTGACTTCAGTGACAACTGATGTGTAACATGTATTAACTTTAGTGTTACTATTGATGTACAAGTAGTGACTTCAGTGTTACTGATATTGTACAAGTAGTGACTTCAGTGTTGCTGATGTTGTACAAGTAGTGACTTCAGTGTTACTGATGTTGTAAAATTAGTGACCTCAGTATTACTGATGTTGTACAAGTAGTGACTTCAGTGTTACTGATGTTGTAAAATTAGTGACCTCAGTATTACTGATGTTGTACAAGTATTAACCTCAGTGTTAACTGGTGTTGTACAAGAGGTGACTTCAGTGTTACTGATGTTGTACAAGTAGTTACTTCAGTGTTACTGATGCTGTACAATTAGTGACTTCAGTGTTATTGGTGTTGTACAATTAGTGACTTCAGTGTTACTGATGCTGTACAATTAGTGACTTCAGTGTTACTGATGTTGTACAAGTAGTGACCTCAGTGTTAACTGGTGTTGTACAAGAAGTGACCTCAGTGTTACTGATGTTGTAAAAGTAGTGACTTCAGTGTTACTGATATTGTACAAGTAGTGACTTCAGTGTTGCTGATGTTGTATAAGTAGTGACTTCAGTGTTAACTGGTGTTGTACAAGTAGTGACTTCAGTGTTACTGATGTTGTACAAGTAGTTACTTCAGTGTTACTGATGCTGTACAATTAGTGACTTCAGTGTTACTGGTGTTGTACAATTAGTGACTTCAGTGTTACTGATGCTGTACAATTAGTGACTTCAGTGTTACTGATGTTGTACAAGTAGTGACCTCAGTGTTAACTGGTGTTGTACAAGAAGTGACCTCAGTGTTACTGATGTTGTAAAAGTAGTGACTTCAGTGTTACTGATATTGTACAAGTAGTGACTTCAGTGTTGCTGATGTTGTATAAGTAGTGACTTCAGTGTTAACTGGTGTTGTACAAGTAGTGACTTCAGTGTTACTGGTGATGTACAAGTAGTGCCTTCAGTGTTACTGATGTTGTACAATTAGTGCCTTCAGTGTTACTGATGTTGTACAAGTAGGGACTTCAGTGTTACTGATGTTGTACAAGTAGGGACTTCAGTGTTACTGATGTTGTACAAGTAGGGACTTCAGTGTTACTGATGTTGTACAAGTAGGGACTTCAGTGTTAGATGTTTACAGTAGGATTCAGGTACTGATGTTGTACAAGTAGGGACTTCAGTGTTACTGATGTTGTAGAAGTAGTGACTTCAGTGTTTTATGGTGATGTACAAGAAGTGACTTCAAGTGGTATATGGTGATGTATAAGCAATGTCTTAAGTGAACATGTAGTGACTTCAGTGTATTCAATGTTTACTAGCTTTTAATTTCAATGTTTACTGATTCACTATAGTATATATACAAGGGCTTTTGACTAGAAAACTTTTAATTTTGTTATTTTTTTGTCAATATCAAGAGAAGCAACTCTGGAATATTACAAGTAAAAATAAGAGTCAAATTCGAACTTGTCTGGTTTTTAGTAATTCAACATTTTCAAGTAATTCCATTATTTTGCTAACCTGCTAATTACATCATCTCAATTGAGCTTTATGTACTCTAGACAAGGTTAGGTAAAAGGTGCAGCCTACACTTGTTTGCTCGGTTGAAACAAGATACAAAAAGGAAAACTCTATTTTCTTGATTTAAAAAATTAAAATACACAAAGACTGTATCCCCAAAAAGATTATTTATCAATGAATAACTTTCCAACCATCTATTACAGAGCTGTATAAATAAAGGAGTAAGCTGATGACCTTTGAATTGACCAAACTAAGACCAGTAGGAGTTCTAGAAGCATTATTAAAGGACAAAGGTTACAATGTAAGATGTATGACAAGGATGAAAAGTTTGTAAAACACTTTGGACGTTGTGCTGTCCCAGGTGACGTATTTATAGTGTATTTAGCCTGAGTGTCTATTACTGTGAGTAGGGAAAGCTTTTTAGTGATGTGTATCTAATAAGGCATTGTCTTTGTATCACCACAGAATCAGCTTCTAATATCATATAATTTCCCTATGGGATCCTCTCCTTAATTGCTCCATTCAAAATGTCATGAATAGTTTGGTAACAAATATAGAAAATGCAAGCACTTTTTAACCACTGTAAAAATGAAGAAGCTAGGTTGTTTTCCTTATCTGTAATCAATGCATTAATGACAACGTGAAAATAAATGCATATGGTTAATTTCAAATGAATTTTGTTCATTTATAGAGAAAACATTATGATACAGAAAATCTAAAACCCTGCTCCTTTTTTGATGAAACAAACCTCTGATTGTAGCCACATATACATCCGTTTTCAATAGATAATATGAAAACAGCCAATTAAATCTCCAGGCAAAAACTGAAAGAGTAAATAGTTACACATTGTTGAACCAGAAGAAATACACCCTAGGAGTGACTAGGGTCAAGTAAAAGCTAGTTTTCAGTAATGGTTTGCATCAAAGAATATTTAAAAAATAATAATCATAATTTCTAAAGATCCCTCTTACTTCTAACATTTTTTATTTCAAATTCAATCTGCACTATGCAACAAAAGTTCATACAATACATTAAACTTCAAAACAAATTTGTGTCAGAAAGTAGATTTTTTATAATTGTATTAATATTTTCTGGATGCTAAAGTATTTAGCTATATTATTGTAAACTCTCCTTTAATTATGGTATTATATTTCCTAGATGCTACAATACACTATATACCCCTCCTTCAATTATAACAAATCAAAATTCCATTATGCTTTCGGTAAATACATTAAGCTGTAACATAATGACAGCAAAAAATCTAAACATTTTAATGGTGATTGCATTGCAATCTTAAACGCTATCAGTTAAACAAATCAGTATATGTCTGCCACGGAACATGAAAAGAACATTTCCATTTGATATGTGATATGTAAGAATTATACATGGATCTTTTTTTCCCTAGTTAATGATCCATGTTTAATGATCAGGAGAATTTTATAAATAGCTTAGATAGTTTTTTTACACATTCAGAATGCAGTAGTTGGTTAATTTGTAAGATTTTAATTGATATATGTGTACTAAGTGAGAGTCTAGAGACCTGTCATAGACACTTGCAGGGACCACCAGACATCAGCTTATATTCATCATTCAAATTGGTTTATAAATGTAAAGCTGCCATTGTGAAATATTATTATTTCTATGACTGTATTACAGAGCATAGAGGAAAACCATTGTAATTTGGTAAAAAAACAAAAGATATGTCCTAAAGCAGAATACTTTATTTACAACAAAACATAAATCTGTAGAGAATATTCTAAAACTAATAGATTTGTTTAATTGTTTCCTTTTCTACTCTCTTATATTATATTTTTTTGGTTTCCTATAAGTTAACATAATTTTACTTACTGTGTTTTACTGAGAAACTTCTTTATAAGTCCTTTATACACAATAAGTATCGTATTTCACGAATATACTAATGAAGACTGACACAAAAATTACAATTTTACCCAAATAGCACCTTCCTCATTTCCCCCTGCTGTTTGAACACAGTTACAGTTAGTAATTGAATAACTTGAGAGTTTGGTCAGAGGGGAAATTAATTCAACAGTATATACAGGTTGCAAGCTAATGTAATTGCAACTCTGGGTCTCATAATTAGCTGAACAATGTGTATGCAATATTTTAATCATGTTTTTAATTACCTGACACTCGTGTATTAATCTATTACAAGCTCCTGCGTAACAAGATTTTCTGTAACAAAAATTGGTATTTGGTGTACGGCATGATTGGAGATGTGTAAGAAAACAATATGGATAAAAAGCTATTAAATATCGTAATTTCCATATCCAATAATGCTAGATAATAAAAACGGAAGTCCATAGTACCATAGTCTGATTACAGAAAGAAATTGAGGACTCTCATTTCTATTACAATATTGTCTTCTAGGAATAGTCATTAAGTTTATAACCACTTGATTATAAAAATCTAAAAATTGTTTGAAGTTTCGTCAACTACTTACTAACAGTCATTCGTAAAAATAGTTTTATTCAACAATCTCAAAGAAAAGTTCTTCCTCTACTTTTAAATAAGAAATCAAATGTGTTATGACATCTTCCTTCTTACCTATAAAGGTAATTTCCTTTCCTGTACTGGCATTGCAATTATTTAAACCAAATTTATGAACTTACAATATATTTCCAAACATGGGATTACTCTTAATAATCAAGAAATATAAATAAAAAGACAATTGATATCTTTTCAACAAGAAAGCAACCCAACAACAAAACAAATAAGACATTTAGAAGGCAACACACAGTCTTTATCAATATACAGGTGTCTACACCATGAGTATGCATGGTACGTCTATTAATATTCATTTCAAAGTTGTGATGAAATAAAACAAAGTCTATATAAAAGATCAGAAATCCACACCTGAATTTCTTCAAATTAATAAGTAAATGGTGATATGACTTACAGCAATCAAAGACATAAGTTTGACTGGTGAACCTGACTTCTAATAAGTACATGGATATGTAGCATGATGTTGGAATGCTAAACTTTATTCTTTTGAGATTTTTGTTAAAAGACATACGAATCAATTCTTATGTGTCATCATAAACCGTATTCAAAGATATACCAGGGTTTATAATGTTGAAGGCTACAGACACACAATTCATCAACATTCATAGACTCATTAGAGAGGTTTGAATAAAAAACAATTGGAAGACCAATTCAAATATGATGTTGGAGAGCTTTTAAAAACACCTAAAATTCCAAAAAGTCCTTAAAATTTGATAAAAGTTTGATATTACCTTCTAGCTGATTCCAGAACTCATCCTCTATATCCAAATCTTCTCCCATCATAAGGATGAGAAAACAGCACTTAATGGTCAGTTACTAGCTGAGAAAACACCACTTAATGGTCAGTTACTAGCTGAGAAAACACCACTTAATGGTCAGTTATAACTAACATCACCTAGACAGTCAACTTTCACAAGATTCCATCTGTCTTGATCAATAATTATGTTGTCAATTAATTAATTAAATTTACAGGTGAAAATAGGTAGGAGATTATAGGTCAGTAACCATCTGTCAACTTATGTCTTATGATTCAATTAGGCCTGAAAAATATATCTCTGCTACATTGTCATATAATTAAATAAGCCCAAGCTAAAAAAACATCTTTTTCCTTCTTGTGAGTCCCCAAAAAATTCTAGTAGATTTTCATATGATATATTCATCAATTTGGCCAGAACAAATACAGTGTCACCTCCTGTTGGAATAATAGCCAGGCAGAGATATTTCTGGTTCATATTTAGACTTATCGGCAATTCGTATATTTTCCCTTTGATCTTACTGCCTAATATTTTCGAGTACATGTATCAACATACTGGGTGTATCACTGAAAATATTAGACAATATATTGTGTGACGTCATAATTACCGATAAACAGAATAATAGGAAGTGTCGTTTTTGATACTGACTATATCATGAGGAATATATCTAAACTTGCCCTTCAGGCTCGTCTAGATATATCACATGATATAGTCAGTATAAAAACCAACACTACCTATTATTCTATATTTCTCGCAGATTTAAAAAGGCCAAGTGCAAGATATTTGTGTCATCTATTGATTTTTCATTTTTGGTGTTGTAATGCCACTTTTAAGCACCACATTTACTCTTTTTCCTTGTGGCCAGTTTTTATTGGTGGAAGAAGCCAGAGTCCCTGAGAATACCACCGACCTTCTATAGGAAAACTAACACTTTAATCAATTAAGATTGGAGTCAAGTGCAACTGCACAAGCCAGGTTTAGACTCACAACCTGAGTGTTGAATGGCTAGTGATTACTGAGTAGTAACAGATACATATAATACAATTGTATTATATGTCTCTGGTATACCTACTTAGACAACTCGGCCATCAAGGCCCTGTGTAATCTTTTGTCATATCAACAAAGATAGATGGACTTGAAAGATATCTCTGGTACATAATCTTTCTTTAAACTCAATTAGGCCTGAGGCCAAAGATATCTCAACTTATCCAACTTAAACCCTCATGTGGGAGATTGTGGGTTCAAACCCCAGCTGAGTCAAACTAAAGACTTTTAAAATTGGTAAGAGCAAAGGCTGGTAAGGTCAGTCAGAATAATGTGTTACACTACGTAAGCTTGTCTGCTGACTCAAAAAGGCTAGGCTAAAGATATCTCTTTCACATATTATGAACTATATGAATGTATATTGGGTATTCCTGACAGTTTGTATGGACATTGGAAGTCAAAGTATAAAAATACCTCTGGTTAAGTATCAGTTTGTTGTTATTAAAAGTTATTATAATCAAAAAGAAAAGTTTAAAAATTAACATGTTTAAATTAACATTTACATCTTTTACAAATATTAAATAAATGGATGAAATTATCCATATTTGTATCAAAAGATTTTTATATACTGGCACATAGTACAGATTTTTAATTTCATGCAGATCTAATGTTCTGTCATGTAAAATGATAAGATGATAATTACCCTATCTGACTAATAAATCACTTGGCCACATTGTGGTTACCTACCATGAAAAAGGTTGGTTTCAGGATAATCATAGGTTATTATCAAGTTAATTAAGTTCAAAAGAGAGAATTAAATACAGCAAAGAAATGTGTGGTAATTATGGCAATAAACTAGTTCTTATTAACTGTCAAAAAATCTTATCACTACCCAATAATACAGGCAATGATCTATCACGATCATCATTAATACCGTCCTCAATTATACCGAGGGACATGTGTAGCCGAGATCATAGAACATTGCAGGTAGACAAATTAGAAAAAGTCACCATAAATTTCTTATCATGGCCCTAACAAGACCAAGCAGAACTATATGGTGGTAGTCAGATAACATCTAGAACCACGATAGCGGAGACTTTAACCATTTCTCATAGTTCCGATCGTTTATTATATGGCTTAATTACACATAATCAATCAGATGTTCAGACAAATTTTAATTAGAAAAGTTGAAAAATCATAAGAAATATTCATTGTTGCGGTTATCGTAATAAGACATAAAAAGTAACCTATGATTATTTAACCTGAACACGACTGATTAAAAATATTTTATGCTCCTCTGACCCAAAAAATCACTGATTAGTTTTCTTGGCAAGTGTTAGAATCAACATTAAAATCGTCAAACCATGAAAAATTCACACACAATTATATAATTAGCTAGGCATGATACAATGATTGTTTAGTAATTAATTATGATCGGAAGCTTGTTATTAATTGATGTGAAGCATGTCACATGATTTATGTGACAGCCGATAGCTCTGTCATGTGACGTCCCATGGCCCTTCCTCCGGAGCCTTAAGCTAGACCGTTGTATGAGAAGTTAAATTATTTCACTTTCTGATCATATTAACCGTTTCAGTGTGCAAACTTTTCTTAATTGATTTTACTGATATAATTAATTTTACACTATTACTAAATATAATGAGAGGTGACCCTGGGGGGTAATATGAACTTATTATTGTAATAATTTTGTTATGTTAAGGTCCCATAAGACACATAACCTTCCATTACTAATATGAGTAAAAACAACAGATGCCTGGTCTGTAATGAAAAGCTAACTTACAAGTGGGTTTTTATGATGCATCAGTATGCATTGTATAATTTAAGAGAGCTTACAATAACTGTGAGTAGATCTGACATAGGAGGCTATTAACTGCACATTCACTAATTACATAGCTAATGTAGGATCCATTTACTGTATTACCTAGCTGTGTTTAACATTACATCAAATTTCCATCTGAAAGTCATTATCTAAAACATGTAGCCACTCAGAATCAAACATGACAACACTTTTATACTTTGGCAGTACCTAAGTGATTACTTAATACTTTTATATTTGTGTTAAATAAATTATATCTCATTTTTATGAGGAGCTTCTGTTAAAAGGTGCACATTTTCAGTATCTAAAATATAATTTTATCTTCTTTCTTTTAAATTCTGCAGAAATTTGTCAAGATTGATCACAGGCACTTGTCTCAGAATTTTTTCCCCTATATATGGGGAAAAAAATTCTGAGACGAGTGCCTGTGAGATAGATATAAGAAGATTAAAGTGCCTAATGAAAAAACTCTCCATCCAAGTCACAATTTGTAAAAGAAAAGCCATGATAGGTCAAAGTATGCCCATTTAAAAAATGTTATCCTTTTTCTAAAGACCTGATAGTTATGATGAAACATTATCATAAATCTAAAAACAAGAATGTGTCCAAAGTACACGGATGCCCCACTCCCACTATCATTTTCCATGTTCAATGGACCGTGAAATTGGATAAAAAATATAATTAGGCATTAAAATTAGAAAGATAATATCATAGGGAACATTTGTACTAAGTTTCAAGTTGATTGGACTTCAACTTCATCAAAAACTACCTTGACCAAAAACTTTAACCTGAAACATGCACTTTCATTTTCTATGTTCAGTGGACCGTGAAATTGGGGTCAAAAGTTTAATTTGGCTTTAAAATTAGAAAGATCATATCATAAGGAACATGTGTACTAAGTTTCAAGTTGATTGGACTTCAACTTCATCAAAAACTACCTTGACCAAAAACTTTAACCTGAAGCGGGACAGACAGACGAACGAACGAACAGACGAACGAACGAACAGACGAACGAACGAACAGACGGACGGACGAACGAACGGACGCACAGACCAGAAAACATAATGCCCCTCTACTATCGTAGGTGGGGCATAAAAAGTTGGTTATCATAAAAAACTTATACATGTACGTACGTATACTTATACTTTTTTAAAAACAGTAATGTCATTGAAACCGTATATAGACTATACTATAGTATAGTATATACATATCAAAGCCCTAGTCTATCTGATATCTTAAACTCAGTATTGCTACCTTATGTAGTTTAAACCCAGGTTCAAATTCAAGAGGGGTCAACATTCGATTTGACCCCTTCATTAAGATCAGGGCTGGACTATTCCATCGCAGATTTACTAATATTCATTATGCTGAATCTTGTTCTTAAAAACTAGCTAGCAGAAATAGAAATGTTTTATGTTGTGTTTTTTTTTTGGGGGGGGGTGTCTTTAATTTTATAATAGCAGATTTTGTTTCCTTAATCAAGTGAAAGTTTTAAATTCTTGTTTCTAAAAGGGAGTTAATTTCTTTTTAAACCTTCAAAAGTATCACATGAGATCGCTGTTCAAGCTTTAGTTTTCTATGATGTATAAGCTGGACTAATGTTTTTCATTAGGTCTTTTTGTTTTTAATAATGGTGTTATTTTCATGATGACTCACGAGTTTTGAATGTCTCGTTGGTATTTACTGTCTTTCTTATTAACAGTCATACCTTTATAGCAGAGAAAAAATAACTGTGACATACTTTTAGTGAGATATTAATTTCTGTAATACTAAGTTATCATTTTCTAATAAAAGCTATAACCTTTGAAAGGGTTACGTGTCATTTCCTGAAATATTGAACAATCTTTGTATGCGACCGAGTTAATAACCTTAAAAACAGCAAACAAAATCAAATATGCGAGAAGAAATTAGACAATATTGAATTTCTGGGAGGTAAAAAATGATGGAAGTTATTATAGACTTAATAAGAGTGCACACACTGAAATGCCTCGCCTTCTCTACTGACCATTGATATTATGTTGATAGTTCTAAATATAAAGCTCACTATTAAGTTATTCTAAATGACTTAAATGTTCTTTGTACTTCTTAAATCTAAATCCACCAAGTTACAAACTGCCAGACAGACATGTACAGCTAACAGTCCTTCCATACAACAAATATAGTTAACCTATTACTTAAAGTTTAAGAAAAAGAAACCAAAACACAAAAACTAAACACTGAGCAATGAACTGGAAAATGAGGTCAAGGTCAAATAAAACCTAAGAGACTTACCTGTACATCATATAATATTTCTATACACCAAATACAGTTGACCTATTGCATAGAGTTATAGAAAAAAAAGACCAAAACTCAAAAACTACCCTTTGACCACTGAAAGATGAAAATGATGTCAAGGTTAGATGACACCTGCCAATTGAACATGTACACCCTACAATCCTTCCATACACCAAATATACTAGACCTATTGCTTATAGTATCAGAGATATGGACTTGACCACCAAAACTAAACCTTGTTTACTTACCCATGAAATAAGGTCAAGGTCAAGTGAAAACTGTCTGACGGGCATGAGGACCTTGCAAGGTACACATATACCGAATATAGGTAACCTTTTGCTCCTTAAATAAGAGAGAAATTAACATTACAAAAAATCTGAACTTTTATTCAAGTAATAACTGAACCATGAAAAGGAGGCCAAGGACAATGGACATGCGACAGACGGAAACTATGTAACATAAGGCATCTATATACAAAGTATAAACATCCAGGTCTTCCAACTTCTAAAATATCAAGCTTTTAAGAAGTAAGTTAATGCTGCCGCTGCTGCTGGATCACTATCCTTATGTCAAGCTTTTTGCAACAAAAGTCATGGGCACGACAAAATAATGATGTAAGTATAACAAGAATGTGTCCTCAGTACACGAATGCCCCACTCGCACTTTCATTTTCTATGTTCAATGGACTGTGACATTGGGATAAAAACTCTAATTTGGCATTAAATTAGAGAGATCATATCATAGGGAACATGTGTACTAAGTTTGAAGTTGATTGGACTTCAACTTCATCAAAAACTACCTTGACCAAAAACTTTAACCTGAAGCGGGACAGACGGATGGACGAACGGACGCACAGACCAGAAAACATAATGCCCCTCTACTATCGTAGGTGGGGCATAAAAATTGACAAAAGGTTTTCTCTGAACTAAGTGTGCACAAAATTAGATTTTTTTTCAGACGATATTTCTGAGTCTTCAAAAAAGCCTAATTCAAATTTTAAAACATTCAATAAAGGTCTAACAAAGTTATTGATGTTGAAATAATGTAATTCCAAACTACTGCAGTGTGCCTTTTTAAACTATCAAACAGTAACTGTTATGTCCTTGGATTGAGATATCCATTTCTGTAACAGTAAGTTTGTCATTTTCTAATAAAAGTTATAACCTTTGAAAGGGGTAGTGTCACTTCCTGAAATAGTGAACAACTGTTTTATGCAAAATATATAAACCTTTTAAAAAGGTATTGTTCTTTTAATAAAACTGTGCAACAGTCAAAATCAAATATGTGAGAAGAAATAAGACAATATTGAATTTCTGGGAGATATAAAATGACGGAGTTATAATACATAATGAAAATTCATTAAAGGGTTTAACGGGACATGCTGAGGTGTTGTTGCCTGTGATTCCTACTGTCCGTGTTTTATATTGACAAGTCCATTTATCAGTACAAATGAAAAATATCACAACATTACATTTCTCTTCAGATTAATCTATTTCTAGATCTTGAAAAAGCCTATCTTTAACATTGAAAGATGGTCTAACAAAGTTTAAGTGATGACTAAAAAATGTAATCAAAATTTTACGCTGGCATTACTGAGGACTACTTTTTTAATCATAAAAAAAGCTTTTGTCCAAGTTTGATAAAATTTGATGAAGGTTTGCCACAGTTTTTGATGTCTTATAATTTAAACCACTGACGCCAAACTTTAGGATCTTGCTTCAGCAACAAAATATTGCACACTCAGCAAAAATCACTAAAAAGTAGAAATAGCACTAGAAGTCTAAGGTCACATGATGCCTGCTTTAAAACACTGATGTATAAAACTTGTAATTCTATAACATATGGTACAGGTATAGGTTACTTATATATATAAACGAGGTACTAATTACCTGTACCATTTCGTTATAGTCAATATCTACTTTATTATTTTTTTGGTTTCCCAATTTCCTGTATAGATAATTGCTTCAATCTCTCTCTCTTTATATATATATAAATAGTCCATACAATTTTATCAAAAATTTTGCTCTAAATTTAATATCCAACTTATTTTTCAAAATCCCGACATAGCCATGAAAACAGGGAAGAAGTTAATATAGATAGAACATTAGTTATAGACAGGACAAATCCTAATTCATACCATTTTTTTCAATAAATATTTGTATATTGCCCCAAACAGTTTTGTAAATCTTTTTTTTTAAACAGAAGTGAATGAATTATAGTCAGACATGCACTACAGTTATACACGATAGGTCTATAAATAAAATACTTCCTCAATACATCTTATTTTACTTTTTTCTTTACTTTTTCCATATCAATTATAATTGAATTAGGTAAAAATGTAAGATATGCACAAGCAGACATTTGGCAGGGTAATTTGCTAAAGATGTACGTACTTCTTTACATGTAAGAACAAACAAATAAATGATGAATTAAAGTCATACCATTATCAATCTTCTATGTTATTGTTCTTAATATTTCATATAATTTCTTTAATTTATCATCGTAGTAAAATGCGTCATAATAAAACTATAGATTGAATTAAAATGTTTTTGTTGGGTTCGATGCACTGTTGTGTAATTCATATTTTGTCCAATTCCAACAAAAACTGACAAATCTCTGATAGATACTTGGCCCAAAATCCCCCTCCCTGCTTAAATGAAGAATGTCAGAATGACTTGATCAAACCCTCGATCTCCCTACTAAAATGGCATGCCCTAAATTACATCTACAAAAAATGAACTCTGTAAAAATTTGTTGAGATTAGTAACAGAAATCCAGGGATAAAATAATCATAGCAACCAATTTTTTAGTTTTTTTTCTTTGAATGAGATTGACAGGCATTATATAGGAAGCCTCCATCAGTTTGAAACTGACAACTTCACTCTGGTCATTCTGGAGTTACTGGCCCTTCTTTGATTGATGAGATTAGACTCAGAACTTGGTATGCTTAGGTTTTTCATTTCATTAATTCACAGTTCATAAATTAAAAGTAGTTTGTAATTAAAAGTCTCATTAATCCCCATAAATTAACAGAAGTTTTGACTGAATGGAATGTAAATGTTGGCGACCTTGACATTATAATTTTAGGACTAATGCAAATTACAAAGCCATTTCAAGTAAAAAAAGCTATTTAGCTTTTGTCAATCTGTAAATGTTTCCAAAGCTGTCTTCATAAAAAAAGTTACAATTCTAAGTGTTTACTACCAAATCTAAAAGTAACTACCATCAAAATGAAATATAGTGTTACTGTTTATACATCAAAGAGAAGGAGACATTAGCAAAACCACACACAAATATCTGAAAGACAACCATGCAACATTCTGTACATGCCTGTCCAAAATCAGGAGCCTGTCCCAAATCAGGAGCCTGTAGTTCAGTGGTTGTCGTTTGTTGCTTTGTAAAATATTGTTTTGTACATAAATTAGGCCCTTTAGTGTTCTCTTTTGAATTGATTTAATTACATTTGTCATTTCTGGGTTCTTTTTTTACTCTAAAAAAAAAGAAATGTATAATACTAATTTTTAACTTAGGAACTTAAAAGCACTAGATCTTATTGTTAGCAAAATAATCAGGCCAAAATGTACCAGAGTGCATGAATTAAAAGCTGAACCAAATATTTTGAACTGAAAAGGCTTGATACTCAAAATTTAATTTTCAATTCTTTCATAACTCATTTACATGCAAAATGAGAAAAAGTTTTCTGATCTACTATTTATATGAGAAGTATGCCAGTGTCCATCATTGAATGAAAGAGAAGAAAATAACCTACCTGAATTAAGATGCCCTAACTAATCCTTTCTATCTGCTTAAAGAATGACGTTAAATCAGTCAAAAACCTCTTAATATATAACTAAACTGACAAAATTTATAAACAGTTAACATTAGTGTAGAAATCTGAAACAACAAATGGCGTATTTCCACAGAGAATTAAGATACAGAATGCATTAAGAATATGTCACAGTTTAATTTGTATGTCTCCTTTCAAGTATATTACATCAAGTGTATGAATATGTTCGACAGTCAATCTGAAAGCCTAATCTTCTTTTCCATTTCTAAGCTTCGTTTTCTCTATGATGTGTAGGGTTTAATTATAATGGGCCAACTAATGAAAAAGTAATGAAATTATCTTAATTGTCATTTTCTCAATGCGAATCAAGGAAATAAAAAATATAAAGGAAATTAAGGCAACACAGAATTCGTGTGGTAATTTTAAGACAGATTCTTTATTGGATACAACCAATACTAATGAAGAAAGGTGCTTTTGGCTGGCAGGATTTAATTTAAAGTTTGTAGAGATGAGGACAGGGTCATTACGGCATCCTCGGCAATCAAGACATATTTTTCTCGATGGTTACTCTAGTCATAACCTGTGTGGTTCGTTACGATGAGCTTATTAGAGGAGATCATGGAAGAAAATTAATATTTCTTACGATGAGCTTATTAGAGGAGATCATGGAAGAAAATTAATATTTCAGTGTAATTGGTGGTTGATTGAGTACCTTATAAGGCACAATCATTGGCAATCTGAGATAATCTGATAGCAGTAACACACTTTGATTATTTCAATCAACGATGATCGCTTTCAATTCACTATTTTCTAACATAATATAACAAACTAGCTGGTTACGAAAGGAGAAAAGGGGGAGGGCAATTAGGAATAATGGCAAAGGAGAGGCAGCAATCAAGTTAAACAATGTTAGATTTCTAGATTACAGAAAAATGGGATTTTTTTTATGTAACAGGAACAAAATATCCATGTTTTACAAAAATACACTATTAACTAGAAATTTTTCATGAACAAACAAATTAAAGTTGTATGAAAAATTAATTTGGTAATAAAAAAAGACAACCAATGACCATAGAACATTTAAAACACATCACACATGGCAAAAATATAAACCCAAAAATGATCAAAAGTCAAAAATTAATCCTGTAACAAAACAATTAGAAAATTAAACATTGATTGATTTATTGGTGTTTGACGCCACCTTCAACACTTAATTAATGTGCTATTGCGTGGTGGTCAATTTATATTGCAGGAGAAGCTAGAGTCCCCAGAAAAATATAAATTATGTCTGATAATGTACTTTTAAGGGCATTTTTTTATTATTGTTTTTTAAATCTAAATATAGTTTGAACTACATTTTTACAACCTTTAAAATACACAGTTGGCATGAAAATTCATTAATTTGTACTTTTTTACAAGTGATTAGTTTACAAGCTTGTAATACATAATGGTGTGAAAAAAACATATAACAACAAAACAAGATTCCCATTTTTCATAAAATAACATTAAAATTCAAAAATAAATTAAAAAAAAGATTTGGTCAAGACATAATTGCTATCATAAATCATATTCCAAAATTTTGTCAAATTTAGTAATCAACATATGCATCTCTGTAACAATACTGTAATTTTTTCTCCAAATTTGATCAAATTAGGTATTCAGCATGTGTATGTTTCTCTCTATAAAATAATCTTGTTATAGTATGACAATAATTACCCATGCTACAGTATCAATCTTAATTGATTAATGAAAAAATTTGTCACATTACGTTCCTCGACAAAAATTATGAAGTAATACATGATCAGAATACACCATTCTCATCACTCACGGTAAAAACACTCATTTGTCAAAATATTTAACAAGCATAAAAGTCTTAAATGACTGCTTTCACAAAAAGAACAAACATTTTATTGACACAGAAGACAAATTTTGTGGGAAAATTAATGTTCCGCATTGATGTTTTCAATAGAGAGATAAAGTAGAAATTTCATACTCATTTTACTCTTGTAATTTAACAAAAAAGAAAAATGTATTACAAAATTTTGACTTATTAGCCCTATGCTCAGTTAATGTTCCTGGGCAAACAAATGGGTGATTCTTTATTTGATTAGGGAAGCTTTTGGGTAATTAGTATTATCAGTCTGAAGTTGAGCATCTATGTAATGAGCCATGTTAATGTCCCACCAATCACACCAGATTTATAGAGAGGTGAAAAATTGTTTTCTTTGAGCCTCCACTGAAAGAAAGATATTTGTCTGTAAACTGATGTAAGTTTCTCATGAAACTGAACAATGATCTTATTCTAATCCATGAATTTCAATTACTGAAGCAAAGTTTTGACATCCATTTAAGATGCAAGTAATTTCTCATAGACTTGAAGAGAAAAATGATTTGTTTCTTCCTTGATATCATCAGGCCAAAACCAAGTTAATTATAGGTTTTAAGTCTTATAACTTCTTAATTCTGACTATAATTCAAATTCCAGTAAAATCATTTCTTCAGTTACAAAGTGAACAAGAGACAAAGCAATATATCAATGTTAAGAAGAATCTTACTCTTAATGATTAATATTATGGGTAGAAATCAGTTGAACGATCACACACCCAGGTCTCAAAAGCTTCAGTATGAAAACTAAATGAAAGCTATACTTTCAACTTTGACTTAACACAACACCAAAAAAACCTTTGTCAATGAAAATTGGACATAATTCAAACTGATAAGTCAAAACTAAAGTGACAATGGTCACAACGCTATATAAAGTGACAACCCTATGGCAAAAAAAGTAAAATAACAAAAGACAAACGAAAGAACAAAAAATCAAAACATTATGACAGAGCAACACTAACCCGACCAAAAAACTGAGGTTGATCTCAGGTGCTCTGAAAAGGAGCACATTCTGTGCCCCATGTGGTCATGCAAGTACAAACCCAGTCAATCAGTAGCTCACATTTAGGTTGAAGAGGACAAGATTGTGGTTACAGAATTGGAACAAATCTGTTATCCTCTGTGAAACAGATATTCCATAACAGTCAAACAACTCTGAATTTGTGCTATGATATAAAGTTTCCCTTTGAGCAGCAACCCATTATCAAGGAAATACAAGCCCTTGAATATCATATCAACTGGAAGATAAATACTTCATATGCAGGCGCTGCTGGTATGTTACTACATAGAAATGAAAAGTTCGCAATTGAGAAGTTGAAATTATCTCTTTTTTTTTATAAAGATTTGTTTTACCAACCCTAATTGTCAATTTCAAGAGGCAGACTTAACTGTATCAGTTGTATTCTTTATCGCAAGTTCCATGGAATAAATGCCTTCAACATGGTCACCAAACTTTAATATTTTTAGTGAGAGGCATATCTTCTATATATAGAAATTGAATAGTTTCAGAAAGGAGTATGTTCGGTAAGGTCCTAAAATGGCCCCCATTTTTAGCGTCAATTTCAAATTCGGATTTATTGACCAATATCACAATAAATTATAGCTTATACAGTGACTAGATAGGAAATAAGCCATTTTGTTGAAAATTTTACGTTTTTGCGTTTCATTATGACGTCACAAGTTGTACTCATATTGATTTTTCACGAAAAAATCAATGAAAATGGGTAAATTTCCCATAGATTATTAGACAGGAAACATAGAGCGCATACGTCGACAACAAAGATCTTTTAATATAATGTTTGTGAAGACATTTCACATGTTTTGTTTGAATATTAAGTTTGTCGACGCCTGCGCTCTATCTTTCCTGGTCCTTAAATTGGTTGAAATCTAGCTGTTTTTGTCAAATTTCACCAAAGCCCTTTATTTTGACCTATTTGGGATGTAAAAATCAACGTGTTAGAATGAAATTTTGACAAAAACAGTTCTGTTAAACTTTCTCACATATCTTTAAGGCAACTTAAAACATTTATTATCTTGTTACTATGAACTTTATAATTGGGGCCAAATATGGCCCTTACCGAACTTACTCCTTTCTGCCATTTTTTGGTAAAAAAGCAGGTAAATGTGAACAATTACCTGAACAACAGATAAATTTAATTTATTACTTTCAGTATTTATAAAATAATATGTGCCCCTTAACCCATCATTTTGCCTAAATCAAGAAGGACCAAGAATAACTGTTACTGAAATGAACTAGACAGTTAACGGTACATCAAGGACATGATATGTATTTTTCCTCATTACCCAAATTTTATAAGTGCAAGTGCTTTGATTAACATATTTTTGTATAATTAAGATTTGGTATGAAATAAGTTAACTTCTGCCTTACAACCTTAGTGCCTTACACTAAAACACATTTAGATGAAATCAAAATAAATGATCTTTATCTTATGAAACAGTTGATGAGAGGAGCTGTAAGTTACAAAAAATGATAGATGCCCTTAAATTCTAATTTATTGGAAAAGTCTTATAACTGCCTGCTTTATCTTACAATCTTAAAGAAATATTGCAAAAATCTTCATCAGAGAATGTTTGTTCAAGAAATGAAGATGATAATTATCTTGTAAATTTGACAAATATAATCTGTGCCACTTCAAACATTCTTGTGACATTGATCAATCTGAGTTAACAAGGTCCTTGATTAAATAATCAAACCTCTTGTTTCTTCCTTCTTCGCTAAGAAACTGATAAATTGAAACTTAACATTGAACAAAAAATGCTTCAAATATAATTATAAAAGTATGATTGATCAATTATTGTTGCTTAATTTCCCAGTGGAAAATTTTCATAAATAAATATTGAGTGACAGAAACCAACAACTAAAAGACATCAAGTCTTAAACAGTATGGAGTATAGATAAGTGTCTATACAATAGATAACTTCTAAATAGTTCATAGCAAGATGCAAAAAAATGACATTTCATTAATACTTCTCCAAATGATATAGAACATTAACTATGATACAATGTATAAGACAATCACTTATGAGTTTCCTTTCTTGGGACAGACAAAGTAAACTAAAAGTCTATCATCCCTTTCTGAGTGCTTATTTACAAAATAAAAAATATGTTACATATTATTTTTTTTTTAAATTATCTATATATTTAAAACAAATTTAAGTCAACAACCATGTGCTCCGCAGGGTGCAGCTTATACGACCCCATAGGTTGAACCCTGAACAGTTGGGGCAAGTATGGACACAACATTCAACCTTGATACAGCTCTGAATTTGGTTGTGATAAATTTTCATAATATTAGTTTTTGACACAAAACAAATGTCAAGATCTTACAAATCTATTGCGCAATATTGTGCAATTAAAGATTTCTTCTTCAAACTTGATTTGGAATTTGAGAAATTTGGAAAAAATAATTGAAAGCTACTTCCACCCCTTTTTTTTTGCAATTAGTCTAAAACCTGACATTTCTTTATACATAATTTACAAGTAGTGTTATCTGAACATGCCCAACGTTGTTTGAAAGATAGTTGAATTACCTCCCTTACATGGCTATTAAATTGTGTAAATTGTCCATGACAGAAAAACCAAAGTTTTTTCCCTCTTTTTTGGCCCTTTTGTCCCTTATTCCAAAATATTTGAGCAATAACCTGCAAATCAATACTAACCATCCTTATGGTATGGAAACTTGTGGTATAATTTCAGAGATTTTCATACACTTTAACACAAGTTATTGTTTGAAAACTACAAAAATGCTTCTTTTGGGCCCCTTTTTGGCCCCTTTTTCCTAAACTATTGGTACCATAACCCCCATAATCAATCCCAACCTTCCTATAGTGATATTGAACCTTCTGGTAAAAATTTATAGAGATCCATTCACTAAAACAAAAGTTATTGTCCGGAAACTAAATGTGTCTTCGACAATGACGACAACGCAGAGGACAATTAACATTTTCATACCATTATACGACGCAAATTTTTTTAAAAACTGACCTTGCATAACTTGACAAAATACTGTTTTTACTGTAAAACTTGTATTGTAACAGTGACTGCTGATCTTCAGGTCAAGACAAAGCCATTTGTTACAATGGGCATCATTTTAAAGTATCAAATTATTTTATTATTATCAAACCTTTTTTACAATTAATGTGACCTTCATTATCTCCAATTTTATATCTTACTTTTATGAGTTATTAAATTATCTATCATAAAAATACATATTTGAGTGCAATTCAATACATTTCTATCCACAGTATCTCTCATCATTAGAAGATTTCACAACATGATAAAACTAATCATTTCTTTAATAATTTATAACTTTACAACTATACAGAACTGATAGATGTTTTAATCTTTGAATTTTCTATTTTCTTGAACATTTCATTTTTAAATTATTCATACATAGAATTCAAATACTAACAATTTTGTAAATATTTTTGTGTTATTAATAATATATATGCAGATATGTTCTATCTTAAATTTTCTTTCTGTTAAAAAAAAATGACATGTCAAACTGAGGGAGATAACTCCAATTACTTACAAGAAATTACAAAATTATCTCCCCTTATCAAAAGGTTTCTTTTCATTGGATTTGATTTCACACATTAACTGAAAATAAATAATGCCAGTCAACGTACTTCTAATTCCTTCTTTTTGGTACAAGTATCAATACAAGCTGAAATTTATTTATTTATTAGTTCTATTACTGGTGGACTGTCAGATCCAGAGGGTTGGTTCGAGTAAAAGTAAACTCCAGAGCAGGGTCAAACTGTAATGTTATTCCAAAGCCTTGTAGAGTTAAAACTATTATTACTTTAGCATAACAGTACAAACTTTCAGGAACTGTAGTTTTATTTCAGAGTAGGGTCAAACTATAATGTTACTGGTCAGTCAGCTCCCTATGGTTGTGAACGTATTTACTTACTCATCTTTTATAGGTTTATACAGGAAGAACCTGGATTATCATATTGAAAACATTTTTTTTTACTCAAATCATTACAGGTCCCACCTAGAGGTTCTTTCATCACAAATAACCTTTACAAGGTTACTGACCAACTTTTGAATAGTCACTTGCTCTATTTTAAGAGTTAGAGTAAATAATGTTTGGTAAAGAGATATGACCTTAGAAAAGAAAGTCAAGGTAATGACACCTCATGTCCTTTATTGATATTAATAAAACAAGGAGAAAATACAGAGGAGTGGCCTATAGTGTCATCAGCACATGCACTTTAACCGTTTATTTTACAAAAAAGGGAAAGAGTATTTATCTGAAGATTGACCTCAGCATCACCTGAACTTTAACCTTTTGTTCAGTTTGACAAAAGGACGGAACAGGTTAAACCTGATTATCTGTGATGATTTTATCTAACCAAACATTTGGTTGTTTAATGTACTGACTTTTATCACCAACAGGTTTGTGTAATATTTCAGTTTTGCTACCCACTATAATATCTCTATATTTTATATTCATTTTCATTTTGAAAGTAATATACATAATGGATGCCTGACAGATTCATCACATTAAATGGTGTTTCACAAACTTCAGGACGGTGTTATACCCTTAATTGGCTTCTATAATTGAAGCGACTGAGCTAGCCTCCGCATCCAATTATTGGTTAGATATACCATGAGCTGTAATCCTAACCTTCTCTGCTCTTTTTCAATTAGATATTAGACCATTTTAATCATTCACATGGTAGCACATGAAACGATGGCCATAGCCTTTTGCAATATATAAAATTACATATTTGTTTTGGTGCTTTCTTAAGACGATGAAAGTTAAAAGAATTGATTAACGTACAGACTGATGAGCTCTATTGTCAAGGTGGCGCTGAGGGGTGTTAATAGACAGATGGGGGTCGTGATAAGGGGCAGGCAAATCTTAGCTAATCAATGTTATCTAAAACAATTGGCAGATTCTTCATTCTAAAACAATCAATCAGAATTGTGTTTGTCAATATACATTCCTATTAACTCTATCCAATTATCAAAATTTCCCATTGAAAAAGAAATACAAAAGAAAATAGCTAATTGAGGGATCAAACCCTCATCACATCATGAAGAGCAGGATAATTTTCTCTAAATTGGTTCCGTTCATCAAAAAGATAAATCTATGGACCAGGACTTGTTTTCTTCCATTTCTTAACTAGATATTGACAATTTCATCAAGTGTTAAGTTTTCCTAATACATTTTACATATCGTATTTGTTCTGAAAGCTAACTTAGGGAATTGTTATTATTGAATAATATCGCTTGGTTAAAAGGTGATGCATACTGAATATAAATATAGCAATTTTTTTTTTATAAATTAGCAATGGCATATTATACTGTAGTAAAACGTTACAGTCAAATATTTTTACAGTAAAAAATATAACAAATTAAATTTTTTCACCCAAATTGGTTTAACAAATAAATATGCACTTTTAATAAAGCAATTCCAACTAGTGAACAAGGCATCATTATTTTTAGACTGTATATTACAGGACTTATTTGATTATACTGACACTATTATTATCTGCTGGAACCATATTCTGTAGATTTATGTTGATTTCTGCTTGACCTCCAGAATAACCTTAGAGTATAGAAGCTCTTTAATGTTAACATGTAATAGTGAACACTGGACCTTTTATAGCTGATTATGCAGTATGAGGTTTGCTCATTGTTGAAGGCCAAGAAACCTTTGTTGACCTTCTATTGTTATTTGGTTTCTGGTGGAGAGTTATCTCATTGACAACTTTTCACCATCTTTTGAGTTGCCAGTGTTACATGTCCATTCCAGAGCTCTTCTAGGTCAGTTTTGTGACCTTTGGTGTGACCTTTGGTGATGGTCTTTTATTAAATACAGGAAGAATTGATTAGATCTCTAGATTTCTTATTGAAATTTGTTTATCTACTTCTGTCTAATTTGGTCACACCTAGAGGTTCTGTCATCACAGTTAACCATTACCAGATTAATGACCATTACTTTTGAATAGTCACTTGACAAAGTAAATGATATGTCTGGTAAAAGATAAAAAAAAGGCTGACCAGAATGATGTCCTATTTAGATGAAAAATAACAACTTAAATTTTTCTTTACACTTGTTTCTATATGAAACTTTCTGAAGCAATCTCAATGGAAAACTAATAGTACCACATCTCCTTTATTTTTATGTTGCAAAGCTCGAACAATTATAGAACTTCTGCAATGCCTAAACTATTCATTATGAACTTAAATAATTTGTCAGCAATATACACATCCATAAATTTTACAACTTGTTTCCAAAAATAAAAAATCTGCTAAATCGATATTTTTTTTTCATGATGTATTTCCTATTCAAATATCATTCTCTTGAGAAATCAGATTAACTATTGGTACAGATTAACATTGTATCAATATAAACACAAGCAGTTCAAACACGATCATATGATAGGCCACAACTCTCTCAAGCAATCATAATGTTTCTGGCTATTTGTGTTGGTAGGTAACTGTCACATTAAGACTAGAGGTAAATCACACACCACCTTGCATTTATTTATTTTACATTTTTGGCAAGTAAGTTACAATAACTGTCCAAAATTGTGAAAAAGGTCCATTCCTTTATCTGTGACGAAGGTCCAATTTGTTACTAAATCCATGTGAAGCGAAATATATTTCTGCATTCACATCCAACATCTAATTGTATGATTTGGACAAAACAAACTGGATGTGATCAAGTTCTTTTCAATTTTTGAAGTGAAATTGTTCAAAATACTTGAAAGTGAATGAAAATTTAAAAAGGATAAAAATTTATTACATTGTCCAGTCTTTGAGAAAAAGGTTTTTGGAAGCTAGAAAAAAATACTAGTGTTATCATGAGACCTGCAATAATGAAAACATGAAATGAAGAACGGACAGACAGAGTGATAGACAGAAAACAAGATGGAGAACAGAATACTATTACACAATCATTGTTGATTGGCATATAAAAACTAGAGCATTAACTTTCTTCATCTAAAATGTCAGCATTAAAATATTTTCACATCCCTATAATAACTTTTGGAACATCAAAAACACATTACAGATGCCCAAACTGTATTGTTTTTGCCTAAAAAGATTACAGCAAGTTCTTTGTATAAAGTTAAAACACCCTGATGATCTACAATTGTCACTGGGAAGCTTTGAAAGGCTAACTACAGTCTGCTGCGATGGTAATTATAGCGGGAAATAACATTTAAATGATTTAAAGAATTAAATCACAGAAAATTACAATTCTACGGAACCCTTCTCGTTGTAATTACATATGGTAAATAAATTTACAATTGTTTTTATCAGGGAAAATTAATCTATCAGTAAATTGATTTCTCATGTTCTCTATAATAATATTAAGTATGTAACGGGACTATAGGGTGTTTTCCTAATTCTAGTAATATGCTTTGTGATCAGCACACATAAGTGGAAAGTCAAATTTGTTGAAATGATAACTGTATTTTATTAACATCAATCTCTAAGATAGCTGTGAAGTTTAACAACTTGTAAAGCTGTTTTCTTCCCCATAAGTATCAAACAATTTTCATTTTTTAATTAAGTTTATTTTCACCACTTATGATATTAAGACCAAACACATACAAACGTTCAGGTGTTATAATCAAATATAAATCCATATATGGTCTTGGAATTGAATAATTTAGCCCTAAGAAACAACACTGATGCATGAACATAGACAGATATAGCCATCCCAAAAACCTTTGGTAGTCTTTTTAAATCAATTCATAACTTTCTGGACAGTTTATGTCCTATGCATGTTAACTGTTACTGCCCTTCAGATTTTATTTGTTTATAACATTTTAGGGGTAGTATCTAATTGACCCATACCCTTGTGATGGCACATCTCTATTCATTTGTGTACGCTCTCAAAAGTTAGCATAACAGCCTATATATTTTTTTTTCTTTTCAGAAGAACCAATCTTTAAATTATTGATATTTTTCACAGAACTTAGTTTGCTCATGTTTAAAGTTTGTGTACATTGTGTGACATATATGCTTCTAAATGGTTCTAGGGAATTATTAACACTACACACCAAACATAGAATGTAGTTTCTAAATCATCAACACTGCACCCTGCACATTTCTAAATCATCAACACTGCACCTTGCACGGCATAATTATTAGTATCTAAATTACAAAACAATTTAGTAGATTGCTAACACTACCTATTCAGCTTTCTCATTATACCAGAAAGAATTGGATCTTAAAGTTAACTCATCGACTGTTTAAAGCTATGAATACTTAATTACAAACCAGAATGAAAAATATTTACCAAAGGAAGAAGTTTATAAAACAAAATGACTCCTAGTTGGAGATATCCATTTCAATCAAAGCTAATTTAATAAGATAGACTTAAGGCTGGAAAAGGCAATCTCTCCTAATAAAGGAACGAGCTGACTTCTAATACATTCCTTTATTTAAACCAATGATATATGTATCAGCAGCAATCGTAATGCAGAGAAAATTAGCAGTTTAACGGCGTAATGATGCTGATTTCATTATAGGTCTGTCACTTCTTATATGTTTAGTCAACTTATTTAAAACCTAAACCAGAGCCAAATCACACGACGCTTTCTTTAATAATTACTGCCCCTGTCAATGGATGGACGTTAGATTTCTGACGTAGCTGAATGACCTTCGTAATGGGTGAAGTGAAATAAATCAAATGTTTTTGTTTTTCTAAAACACAGGAACATTTACATATTAATGTAATTGTCCATTTTTTCTGTGAGAATTCCATATTGTCCGTTTATCCCTCCGACATGATTCAGACTAAACCTTCCATTTCCTAACATTGTTAATATGCATCCAAAAATCACAAACGCATTTTATCAGTTGATATGTGGTATTTACAATACGTCAGTGAGACAATTAGTTCTACTCAAATAGGAAATTAACAAACATTTCTGCTATCTCCCCAATCCTGAAAATCTCCCACAAATGAGTAAATTTACACTGAAATTAGAATGTTACCACCTTTTGATACCAACCTTAATATTATGGAATGGATTTTGATCTATGTCTGATACATAGATATCAAGATACCAGTTAAGGTTATAGGTCAACATTTCACATTTGCAATTAAAAAACCAATCTAGAAAATGGTAACAGATTAATCCCTCTCTCTTATTTAACTTCAAATAAAAAAAGAGAAAGGTAAAGTGATTGCATTGACCAGACAATTTGTTCAACAAAGTAAATAATAAGGTTATATCAAGACAGACGGAAAACATTTAGAATCGGTAGTTGGTTCAACACTTAAAAAAAAAAAGATGTGGTACAGTTTGTTTGAACAGAGAGAAAGGGAGTGAAATAGAAGAAAAGAGAAGGAAGAAACACTTAATGTGACAATTTTAGCTTTCAAGCAATAAAGAGACAGAATGTCCACATACATTTACTCAGGTTTAAGCTGAGATTTGAAACCATTATAAAGGCGTGCAAACTATTTCTTTAATCTAGATTTTTTTTTTAATTCAGAACATTACATTATGTTTATAAGCCTAAAAAAACTTTTACTAAGGCTATTAGTTGGAACAGCCTTTGGCTGTTTTATGATCTCTGACACATTCCTCATTTCCATTCTCAATTTTATATGTGTAAAATGTCTGTTCATCAACATACAAACGATAAGCTGATCAATGATATTACTCTCCTGTTTTATTTTTTACCTTGATTTGTAGTCCCTCTAAATGGTCTAAATGGCTTTGCAAAATTTGAACAGCTTTAAAAATACTGTTCCCTCCAATCTTAATTAAGCAGATTACTGAATGTTTGTAGAGAGAAAACACCCTATTACAAACAGATTTAGCATAAAGAATTTATATAACTGCTTCTGTCATAAGTACATTATAAATGAACTTGGAATCTACGGAGTAAAAAGTACAAATCCTTAAATCATTGAAAACTTTACAGCACAACTTTGGTATTTCAACATCCTTACTCTGTAATAACTTTACAGCACAACTTTGGTATTTCAACATCCTTACTCTGTAATAACTTTACAGCACAACTTTGGTATTTCAACATCCTTACTCTGTAATAACTTTACAGCACAACTTTGGTATTTCAACATCCTTACTCTGTAATAACTTTACAGCACAACTTTGGTATTTCAACATCCTTACTCTGTAATAACTTTACAGCACAACTTTGGTATTTCAACATCCTTACTCTGTAATAACTTTACAGCACAACTTTGGTATTTCAACATCCTTACTCTGTAATAACTTTACAGCACAACTTTGGTATTTCAACATCCTTATTCTGTAATAACTTTACAAGTTAAGGTGGTACCTAACACTGCAGGGAGATAACTCTGTAATAACTTTACAAGTTAAGTCTGGTTACAATACTGTAAACCAACTAACTTTTGGGAGCAATTTATTTTTGTGACTTTGCGAGCAGAAAAAAAACACAAATATAAATTGTTGTGAAAATTGTAAAGTTGAATAAGTAAATTTGAAGAAATTAATTTGCTGCAGAGTGGACTAGTCAAAGAGCTTGATGCAGAATAAAGTAGCTGTGAAAATAAGTTGGTTTACAATGTGTATTGCATTTGAAGGATTATTATATCTTTGTCACCTGAAAAATGTTTCCATATAATATAGGCAGAAAAGTGGACAAAGTCCATGTTTTGGTATGGAAAACCACAGAAATTAATCATATCATTAATTCCAATTCAAGTTTTAGAAAATTCAAGGTGATAGTTTGTAATCACTTTTTCAATAAGCTGCAGTTTAATGCACTGATATAAGTAGTTGTTCTAGACAATAAAGTGTCCCTAAATATCAAATTACTCTACCCCAAATCTAATTGAATACCAGCTTTCTTTCATGCAAAGGAACATTGTGTTCAAGTTTCATAAGGATCAGTCTAATATTGGCTTATGGTGAAAAAAAATCTGCACATTGGCCAATGCTGACAACACATCTCTATTATATGACTATGACCACCAAATTGTGATGGTCCTTCTGAAGAAGGTGCTCACTGAATTGTTACAATTTACCTTAATATAATTCATCAACTAATCAATCAAACATATATAAAGTTTAAAAACTTCATTTTCTTCATTAATTTAACAGTAATTTTAGCAGTCTTTTACTGTAATTATATTTGAAAGAACTTTGAGATGAAATTTCTCAAATAAACCATTCTGGAAGGATTTTCCATATTTTTCAATCTGAAAAGACTTAGGGTGTATCATGTACCAATGAAAAGTCTTTATTTAATTATGTTTCAGATGGAAACCTTCAAAGAAGTTTTGGAATATATTTCATACATATGGTTAAAACTTAAATGCATTTACACAAACAAAAACTTAATAAAAAGTTCTGCCATTTCTCTATCTGTGAAATTATGTGTTTTTTTTCACTTGCCATTTTAATTATTATAATTAAATAATAAAAGTAATTTTGAAAAAAAAACTTTGATAAAAAGGTGATAAAAGTTTAAAGAACAAACATGTTGAAATTTGATTTGCAACATATAAATGTTAAAAAAAAAAGAATAAACTTTAAAATATAATGTCATATAATACAAATATTTTTTTTTTATAAAAAGCTTAATCATTTAAAATAATAAAATAAATATGAACTTACCAGAATTATCTACCTGGAGCTCTGTTTCTGTCATCTCTCCTGAAATAACCAATCAAATTCACTCGTTAAAAAAACTTTTCAAAAGTACGAACAATATTGTAGATAATCTGTCTATTGAATTACAATATCTCTCTATAAGATATATATCTTGAAATTTAAATGTTTTACTGCCAAATACAAAGGAAGTTTCACTTTTCAAATATGCTGTATCTATTGATGTCTATTTTCTCTTTGCTACATTTATAAAACATGCAGTATAAAATCAATAAAAAGTTTTGACAAGAAAGAGATGTATCACCTGCAATCGGCCTGTGGGCTGGGTTTGGTGATCAGTAATTAATCAGGTGATTGGCTCTGTCAGGTAGGGGTGTGACAATAACGGTAAAATTCATGATCATATCAGAGATTTCTAACTTTTTATGAGGAAAATAAATTCATGAAACTATTGAAGCAATATACCGTTTGATAATTTTATAACTTTTCCATCACCTGTAACGATCATTATAATTTCTTCTTTAATTTCAACAATATCAAATTCTTCATTTGGAAAATTGTATGCTAATTTGAAACTTCAGTTTTTTTGCTAATAAAATACAAATGTATAAAAAAAAAAAATTCTGTGAAACCATATTTTTTGACGGATTCATTTTCTGCTTATTTTTGATTATTTTCCCCATTGAGTACAAACTGCTAACCTGATTAATTAGGTCGGATGATGATTTTAACAAAAATAATTAATACGTTTTGTACTACCAGGTTTCAATCTGTGTTTTCAAACCATGTTAACCTTAATTATTAATGTTTAAACATCATAAATCATGTAACAATAATTTAGTCTTCCTTGATATTTTACTATCTTGTCTTAATAGATAACTTTCTCTAATTCTTCTCAGAAAATTTACCCAGCTGGTTGATTGTTCACAATTTAACAAAAATTTAATTATGACATCAAATTTTCTTGATTTCCCCTGAATTTCAATTAATGAATTATGATGTCTGACATAAAAAGAACACATAATATCAGAGACTAGAAAAGAAAAGAAAGATAAAATTATAAAAACTAAAATTTCAACTCCTTCATGCAGTTGACTTTAGATGGAGAGCGGTGTTTTTGTTAAAGGTTCTTTTTTGGCTAATAATTAGTCTAGTGAGTAAAGTTCAACAGTTTAAGTTTGCAATTATCCGTTATGAGCTTTCAAATATTCAGCTTTGAGGGTTTCAGAAAAGTGCTTCATATGCATGGTATTTATAATGTGTTTTTTTAAATTTTTTAGTTGGGTAAAATGGGTCCCAGGTTAGAAGAAAGTTATAAGTTGCTCCAAACATGTATTTACCCTGCCTGTTTTAATTAATGCATTGCTGTATTTAACAAATTTAGAAAGGCAGAGTGGATTTACATTTTATTCAGAAAATTTCATTATCTAAATCTGATTTGGAAATTTCAATAGAGAAAATGCTGTTTATCTGACCAATCTAACTACTAAAAAATATTCTTAGAACTTCAACCTAATCTGAAACGAAGCTCCAAATTGACCCCACTTAAACTTTTGACTAGCAGGAGTGGCAATATTTTCAGGTGTCCGGGTTAAATTTGAAGTACATTAAAAAAATAGAAAATCATGTTCATAAACCAGTAATGTGACATTATTCTTTGTAAAGCTTCTATAAACATAATGTGACATTATTCTTGTAAGCTTCTATAAACCAGTACATGTGACATTATGTCTTTGTAAAGCTTCTATAAACCAGTACATGTGACATTATGTCTTTGTAAAGCTTCAATAAACCAGTACATGTGACATTATGTCTTTGTAAAGCTTCTATAAACCAGTACATGTGACATTATGTCTTTGTAAAGCTTCTATAAACCAGTACATGTGACATTATGTCTTTGTAAAGCTTCTATAAACCAGTACATGTGACATTATGTCTTTGTAAAGCTTCTATAAACCAGTACATGTGACATTATGTCTTTGTAAAGCTTCTATAAACCAGTACATGTGACATTATGTCTTTGTAAAGCTTCTATAAACCAGTACATGTGACATTATGTCTTTGTAAAGCTTCTATAAACCAGTACATGTGACATTATGTCTTTGTAAAGCTTCTATAAACCAGTACATGTGACATTATGTCTTTGTAAAGCTTCTATAAACCAGTACATGTGACATTATGTCTTTGTAAAGCTTCTATAAACCAGTACATGTGACATTATGTCTTTGTAAAGCTTCTATAAACCAGTACATGTGACATTATGTCTTTGTAAAGCTTCTATAAACCAGTACATGTGACATTATGTCTTTGTAAAGCTTCTATAAACCAGTACATGTGACATTATGTCTTTGTAAAGCTTCTATAAACCAGTACATGTGACATTATGTCTTTGTAAATGCTTCTATAAACCAGTACATGTGACATTATGTCTTTGTAAAGCTTCTATAAACCAGTACATGTGACATTATGTCTTTGTAAAGCTTCTATAAACCAGTACATGTGACATTATGTCTTTGTAAAGCTTCTATAAACCAGTACATGTGACATTATGTCTTTGTAAAGCTTCTATAAACCAGTAATGTGACATTATGTCTTTGTAAAGCTTAAAAGTATTCATTATAAATAACCAGTACATGTGACATTATGTCTTTGTAAAGCTTCTATAAACCAGTACATGTGACATTATGTCTTTGTAAAGACATAAGTTTTAGTTCAAACAGTATCATGTGACATTATGTCTTTGCTCATAATTGCTTACTAATAATACTTATGTTGACCACTTGTGATTTTAGTCTTTGTATACTTTTAAGCTCAAACAAATATTAGAAATTCTCAGTATTCATGTGAAGCATAAAGTACTTCAATGTAAAGTTTCTATAAACCAGTACATGTGACATTATGTCTTTGTAAAATAGTAATTCAAATATTTTCTCATTGTTGAAGGTCATACATTTGCCCATAATTGCTACAATATACTTTATTTGACCCTTGGTGGATTTTAGTTTTTATACTTTTAAGATGCAGAACAAATATTAGATAATTCTCATTCATGGAAGACAAGAAGACTTCAATGAAATGTTTTCTACCCAAGGTCATTTGGATGGACAGACGGATTCCAGAGGTTACTTGACCTGTTTGACCTTTGGTGGCGTAGATAACAACATTTAAGTCTGTCATATGTAAAGAAAACAGAGAGAATATAATTCTTAATCTTAATTCTCTCAGAGAATGAAAAAGGGGGAGATAATCTCATTTAGTATATTTCATTAATCAAACTTAAAAAAATATGAGAAATCTACATCTGTGTATAAAAGTCTGAGGATAGAAAGTCCAGAATAGGTGATTATTGCATTTATTCAGGTTTTATTTATTGTCCAGTTATTATCTTGGTTAACTTGGTTGGCTGATGTTATTCAAAATTTTCAAATTTGCTAAATGTCATTATTTTTATCATGAATTAATCAAATTAGCGCTTATGATAATAGCACTGTTGCCTTGTAGTAAAACCATGCTCGATTAATTTGTTTGGGTGGAAGTGACATTAATTTCCACATTTGCTGAGTTTCAAATTTGGAGTGAATAAGTCTGACTGACCTGCATGTTATTTCTTTTTTACAGTATAACAGGTATAACACGTATATTGTAAATGCTGAAAATAGAAGTGGCACTTCTCGTATGTATAAACTATGTAAATCATTCAAAACTAATGAACCATAACTTAAGGTGCAGCTCACAGGTTCTAGTACAAATAATTATGACGTCTGGGAAGGCTATTCTAAATGATTACTTTGATGCCCTTCTGCGACGATGTAAGGCGTCAAAGAATGCCTTTCAAGACATGATAGTTATTTGAACTAGTAGGTATAAAAAAGAAGATGTGGTATGATTGCCAATCAGACAACTCTCCACAAGAGACCAAAATGACACAGTAATTACCAATTATATGTCACCGTATGGCCTTCAAAAATGAGCAAGGCCCATACCGCATAGTCAGCTATAAAAGGCCCAGAAATGACAATGTAAAACAATTCAAACGAGAAAACAAACGGCCTTATTTATATATAAAAAAAATGAACGAAAACAATGTGACACATAAACAAACGACAACAACTGAATTACAGGCTCCTGACTTGGGACAGGCACATACATACATACATACATAATGTGGCGGGGTTAAACATGTAGTTGGGACAGTGGTATAATAGTACACCATAAGAACGAACTATAAAATTCAGGAGAAAAAGGCTTATAACTCATCAGTACTCGCAGTTAATTGACAACTCGTTTAAAGTCACTAACAACTATTACAAAAAATCAATCATGCATCTAACATGCACTAAATGGGTTCATTATTTAAGTTGTCATAGTTAATCACCGTCTCCATCAACAATCGTTTTTCAGGACTGACACATAAAGCTTCACTCATACATGCATCATTATGAATATAATATTACGCCGGAATGAACGTGTCTTTTCGAAACATCCGTCAAAAGACCTTCACATGTTAATCTGGGAGAGAGCAGAAAAAGGCCATTTGTGTTTTGTTTGGCATTGCATGTGATATTGCTCCATACCGATGTACTTTTACTCAAAAAAAAAAAAATTAAGATTGCGGAAAAAACACTTGTTCGTGAGAAGTTCCAGACTTGTATATTCTAGCACACGGTGTCAAATACATGGGGTTATTAAGATCTTTTATTTTTCATTTCCCAAACAAACAAAAAGTACGAAAACATCATTTTTTTTACCCTGGTAAAACAATAAAAACACAATAAGTCCTGTGCTAAATAAACCTCAACAGTTCAGTGCCAAAAAACACGCCATTTTAGGAAAACCTGATTAGTCGGCTGCCAATAAATTTTGATAAAGCTTTAATATACGATATTTTAAGTTTTTGAATGCACACATGGTTCTAATATGTATTTTGTATGAAATAAAGGAGCACAAAAAGTCCACATTCTAATATATTGTGTATTTGAACGGAAAACACACCATTAGTAGCTGTGTTCGGCCTGTTATCGTGTTTAGTGTGGAGCTTTTTGAAAAAGCAGAGAGTGGTACCGAAGCAAAATGATTTTTTTGCAAAGTTAGATTATCTGTACCTTCTGTGCTCATATAAACATAAACACTATGACTTCTTTTTCGTCTATTTGGCTCATTTTATGTCACACTGTCTGAAAACAAAACGCGAAAAGTCTGTTGCCGAACCTGATTAGTGCAGAAACGCCGACAAAAACCCGATAAGTCCGTTACCATTCTACACCGTGATAAATGTAAAGAATAATGTGATCAATGGTTTTATCGGTAGTCCAGTTTTTATCGTAGTTTTCTTGGTTAATTTTCTGGCAGATGTTATTCACGGTACAAAACATTTTTTGCAAAGATGTCTGTTAATTACACATTTATCGGTTAAATTGTTTTGGCGGCAATGTCTTAATTTTGTAAATGTCAAGGTGGCAAAATTAAGTGTGAAACAACAATCTAAAAGGTAGTCTTGGCCTTGATTAGACATTGTCATGATGTCTCTTTCAAGAATC
Organism: Mytilus edulis; assembly: GCA_019925275.1. Taxonomy (NCBI): domain Eukaryota; kingdom Metazoa; phylum Mollusca; class Bivalvia; order Mytilida; family Mytilidae; genus Mytilus; species Mytilus edulis. Next base: position 109,345,430 of record CM034351.1, read on the forward strand.
GTTCCATCCTTAAATTACTCCTTAAAAACAGTTATAGTCAATAGACCATTTTCATGTTACCGACTTTTGACTCTGTGTACTACTATTTTTTAACAGGTTAACTTCTCTGTGGTAGCATCCTGGTTCTCTGTCAATTAAGAGCAACCAAAAACAGTAAAATCAAATACATAATTTGTTCCTGATGATTTAGTCATGTATAGAAAGCATTAAACAGGTAACCTTCCCTTGAAATTGTACCGATTAAAATCTTGAATTTACTAATTTTTCTACATTCAATTGTTTGGGCAATGCACAAGAATATGTCCACTTAAACTTTTAATTTAATATGTAGCTGTATGAAATCTTCTAGGAGGTATAGCCACTGATGTTGATTTGAAGATGACATGATTTGAAATTTTTGATAAGGTTGAATGCACTCTGAGTTTGATTGCAGTAACTTGAGAGTTAACTGGTTGAAGTAACATTGAATATTCTTTGAAATAATTACCCATAGTTAACTGCACTTTAAGCTTGGATGCAGAAACTTTTATCATTCTTTGATAGATTTATATATAAAAAAGTATTGCAATTTGTACAAAATGTGAATTAACACATGTTTTGTAAGCTGAGAGAAAAAAATCCAGAAAAAGGATACAATATCTCAAACAGTGGTGTACTAAATGAAAGAGGCCTCAACTTCAACTTTGAAAGGTCTAACCCACATATTCATTTCAACTGCAAATCAAATAAAAATCCTAGCTATAAAAAAAATAGTGAAATTTCGTTTCATAAAATCATTAAAATCCCTTAAATGTTGAAATTTCATACTTAACCAATTCAAAAATATGAAATCTACATCTGTGTTTAAAAGTCAGGATATAAAGTCCAGAATTGGTGATCATTGCATTCATTCAGGTTTTATTTATTGTCCAGTTGTTAACTTGGTTAATTTCCTGGCAGATGTTATTCAAAATTTTCAAATTTGCTAAATGTCATTATTTTTATTATGAATTATTCAAATTAACGCTTATGATAATAGCACTGTTGCCTTGTAGTAAAACCATGCTCGATTAAATTGTTTGGGCGGAAGTGACATTAATTTCCACATTTGCTGAGTTTTGAGGTGTCCATTTTTTCAATGAAAATTTGGAGTGAATAAGTCCACATAGAATTATGACTGACCTGCAGGTTATTTCTTTTTTACAGTAAATTGTAAATACTGAAACAAAAATGGCACTTCTCTAACATGTATAAACTATGTAAATCATTCAAAATTAATGAACCATAACTAAAGGTGTAGGACCAAAAACCCTCCATGGAAATCCCAATGCTTATTCAATTGCGTACCAAATACCATATCCTAAATGACTCCCTTTAAACTGACCTCATTAAGGGCATACGATACAGTTTTGATTCTGTATTTACAAGTTGACGAAAATTTGCATATAGGCTATTTTTTACCTGATCAAATCAAATATGTTATAAAAAATATACCTTCATGTGCTACTTTTTGAGTTAAATGAGGTCGAAATTTTGTATATTTGCTCAAAATTCGTATTTTTGGCCGTAATTTCCTTTTAGAAAGAAAGACATAACTTTTTTGTTTTAAAAGAAAAACACAAATTGTTTTTTGTTAAATAATTTGTAATTTCTGTATTTTATAAGTATTCTGAAAATTTATGCCTTTTTTGTTCAGAAATAACTCATATTTATCAAATGGTCATGAATTGAGAAAACAAAAGTGTTTTTTTGCTGTATATTTATCAAAATAAAAAAAATTACAGTATTTACAGTTTTATAAAATTTGGTCCACATAATCTCCCTGCAAAATGAAACAAAATGTCGGTTTTAAAAATGGGGGTCCATGCACTCGTTTTCAAATTAAATCAGTTTGAATGCTAAAAATTAATTGGAAAATGCATCTTTTCCCGATATGTCACAGTTTGACGTCGCGAAAATAACATTTTACGCTAGCAACGTCATTACCTCCCCTGTAACTGACGCTCCTTATGTAAATTGCTATTTTCCATTCTGGCATACGTCATATAAAATTCTTTTTTGATATTTATTAATAAACAAACATCAAGTGTGAAACAATAATACTAAAACTATGACGTCAGCCTTTTTGTTTTGACCATTATTATTTTCTACAATTAAACGTCTTTAAATCTAATGTTTATCTAAAAGTGATTAGTTAAAGTTTGCATCTGTCCTAAGTCAGGAATCTGATGTTCAGTAGTTGTCGTTTATTTATGTGGTTAAGGTGGTACCTAACACTACAGGGAGATAACTCTGTAAAGTCAGTTAAACGTTTTAATTACCTGTTGTTGTTAAGGGAATATTAAGCTTCTCAATGACCAAAATTGGTGTTTGTCAAACTGCGATATAACCAGTGTAATTTTTCTGATAAAATGGTTGGTTCAAAATTTTTGAAATTTTTATATTTTCTTTAAATAGGTCAAATAAATACTTAGTCAAAATTTTATGAAAATTAAACGAGCCAAATTAATTTTAGTGAAAGTGTTGGGTACCACCTTAAATAGTGTTTCTTGTTTCTCATTTTTTATATAGATTAGATGTTGGTTTTCCAGTTTGAATGGTTTTACCCTAGTAAATTTTGGGCCCTTTATAGCTTGCTGTTCGGTTTGAGCAAAGGCTTTATGTTGAAGACCGTAACTTGACCTATAATGGTTTACTTTTATAATTGTGACTTAAATGGAGAGTTGTCTCATTGGCACTAATACCACATCTTCCTATATCTATAGTCAATTATGCCCTTTATTCTCAAAATGTAATAAATCTGATTGTTTTACGCTACTGATTTCTCTATATACAATTGGGATAACTATTTTAAAAGCTAATCACTGAATTTTTACAATTTTCATTATTAGCCATCATCAGGGATGGAACTCTTTGTTAAAATCTATCTCATGTTAGACTCTTATATAAAACAAATACAATATGAATTGTTTCTGCTGTCTGCTTTCATTGGTTTACATTGAAGGGACTGAATTATATTCTATATATGTGAAATATTCTTTACACATTTTCCATAAACCATGAGTAACATTTAGTCTTACACTGTTCAAATTTACAAATTTGCAGTGGCAATTTTTTGTTCTTCCCTTTGCAGTATTTGAACCCATGCCTTATATCAACTTACTGAGTTTTGTAGGTTTATGATAAATGTACACACATATAATCTGTCCCCTTGGCAGATGTGGAGTTATCAATAAACTCGGTCAGTTAAGGCTGTGTGTTGGGTCCTTAGCTTGTATCCAAAGTGGTAAAGCAGTTTATTTTTTTCAGCCTGTCGGAGTCTGCATCAACATTTCAATTAAACTCTGCCTGAGCCCGCATGAACATTTCAATTAAACTCAGCCTGAGCCTGCATGAACATTTCAATTAAACTCTGCCTGAGCCTGCATGAACATTTCAATTAAACTCTGCCTGTGCCTGCATGAACATTTCAATTAAACTCAGCCTGTGCCTGCATGAACATTTCAATTAAACTCTGCCTGAGCCTGCATGAACATTTCAATTAAACTCAGCCTGAGCCTGCATGAACATTTCAATTAAACTCAGCCTGGCCTGCATGAACATTTCAATTAAACTCAGCCTGAGCCTGCATGAACATTTCAATTAAACTCAGCCTGTGCCTGCATGAACATTTCAATTAAACTCTGCCTGAGCCTGCATGAACATTTCAATTAAACTCAGCCTGTGCCTGCATGAACATTTCAATTAAACTCAGCCTGAGCCTGCATGAACATTTCAATTAAACTCAGCCTGTGCCTGCATGAACATTTCAATTAAACTCTGCCTGAGCCTGCATGAACATTTCAATTAAACTCAGCCTGAGCCTGCATGAACATTTCAATTAAACTCAGCCTGAGCCTGCATGAACATTTCAATTAAACTCAGCCTGGCCTGCATGAACATTTCAATTAAACTCAGCCTGGCCTGCATGAACATTTCAATTAAACTCAGCCTGTGCCTGCATGAACATTTCAATTAAACTCAGCCTGAGCCTGCATGAACATTTCAATTAAACTCAGCCTGAGCCTGCATGAACATTTCAATTAAACTCAGCCTGAGCCTGCATGAACATTTCAATTAAACTCAGCCTGAGCCTGCATAACATTTCAATTAAACTCAGCCTGTAGCCTGCATGAACATTTCAATTAAACTCAGCCTGCGCCTTCATGAACATTTCAATAAATCTGGGAGTATGATTTGTGCAGTCACAGGTTCTCCAAGAACAATAGTTGAAAATGGAACTGTGGAAGAACAATTCTTAAGCTCAATATCTCTTGTTGAAGGACATAAGTAGGGGGAGATCAGCTCTCATTCAGTATATTTCCTATCAAATATAAGAAATAAGAATTATATAGAAATATAATTGTATAAATGTCATGATTAATAACTCCAGAATATGTGATCAATGGTTTTATCTGTTGTCCAGCTTTTATTGAGTTTTCTTGGTTAATTTCCAGTTACACACATTTTTTGCAAAGGTGTCTGTTTACACCTTTATCGGTTAAATTGTTTGGGTGGCACTGTCCAAATTTGAAAATGTCAAGGTGCCTCAGTAAAATCTCAAAGTAAGAAAATTCAAGTGTGAAACAACAATCTAACAGGTAGTTGCTACGTAAGCCATTGGCCAGATTAGACAATCGATGTCATATAGTCTCTTTCTAGAATCCCTCAATCCTTTTATTATTCCTTAAAACAAGTTATACTGTGAATTCATTTATTTTCCTGGGTACTAATTATCATGGATTCAGGAAAACTTGCATGTTCATGGATATTTGATTTCATGGTTGTGCCATAAAGGCTTCACAAGAATCTATATAAAATTTGTTATTCTCCTGTAACCCATGAAAATTGGTATCCAACAAATAAAAATGAATCCCCAGTAGTCAGTTGTTACTTCCACATTCAATTTTTTGGGCAATGCACATGGTAATGTCCTCTTAAACTTAATTTATTATGTAGCTGTATGAAATCTTCTAGGAGGTATAGCCACTGATGTTGATTTAAGGATGACATGATTTGATATTTTTGATAAGGTTGACTGCAGTAGCTTTGATTATTCCTTGACATATCACAGGCTACAATTGCACTTTGAGAGTTAACTGGTTGATAAGTAACTTTGATCAATTTTATCATTCTTTGAAATACCTAATATACATGTATAGTCAATTGCACTTGGAGCTTGGATGCATAAACTTTGATCATTATTTGATATGGTTAAAAGCATGATATATTTATTTATAGAAAAGTAGTTTACTTTAATCCAGCAATTTGTACAAAATTTGTGTTAACATATGTTGTATATACGTATGCTTTAATCAAAAGTTGAAAGAAAAAAATCCAGAAAGAAAATACAATATGTCAAACAGTGGCATAATTTCTGTGAAAGAGGTCTCAACTTCAATATGCATTGGTAACTTTGAGTATTTTTGTTTCAAGGATGTATCTAAATGCTTCAAACAAAGATAGTTTGATTTAATAAAACAATTTATTTGCATCTGCCTGAATGAACCACCTGAGTTACCATATACTCTATTGCCAGTTTTCTAATGTCTACTCCACAACTGCAATTAAATGTAAGTCCTATTAAAAGATATCTAAGTGAAATTTATTTCAGAAACCAATCAAGTCCCTTAAATGTTGAAATTTCATACTAAACAAATTTAAATATATGTTAATAAGTTGGCAACATATTTTCTGCGTTGGAACTTGATGGATGACATCTGAGGACAGTATGGAAAAAATCTCTCTTATATTTAATCACTATACTATGACAGATTTAGTTATTTAATTATTATCACTGAGCAGTTAATATGCCCTATCCCCACTTGTTAATTTATATGCAAATAATATCAAAGACATCCACTAACTTAAAATTGTACTGCAATTATCAAGCCAGCATGAAACACCAATATCACGCTGTTCTCATGTCTCAAATTTATGATTTATTATTTTTTAACATTTTAAAATAATTTAAACAATTAAATTGAAATCTGAAAACTTGTATCTGCTGAGAATTTAATCCTTTTATAAATTCTACACATTTCATGGAAGTTTAGTTTTACCATCATTACACTACCTTAACCTGTATTTTGTTAATTTAATCAACAGAACAGTCTTATATGAATCATTTTTATTCACAGTAAAAAATAAAATCTGAATATTCTTTACTTAATCATCAATCTTTAATTTTGATTGAATTTCATATATATTTTGTTTTGGTTGCTTTGAATAATTTCAGTCCTGCAACCTTTGCTTTTTAGTTGCTGTCACTTGGAAAATAATTATGTCTGGATTTATCCAATAAATGCAAGGTATTTTTGGCAAATTCTGTTAAATAAAGTTTGTAAGCAGGAATGGGCCAGGTTAAACACCCCTGTCCTAGTCAGTGCCTGATTTACATCTATGAGTACTTGCATGCGATTGGTAACTTTTAACTTTTTTCCTATGGTTTCAACTTCAAGAGGCCAATTGCAGCTGAACTGTCTGAAGCTTTTATTCAGTTTGTGAGTTTAACTTATATAGTTTACATATGAACAACTTTTAAATAAACTGAGTTTGTTATATAAATCCTACAATGACAATTTGATCATTTAAATATTTGCCATGAAAAAAAGTATTTCATATCCATTTAAATATGTCACTTGTATGATGGAATAGCTGGCAACAGTTGGAATAGAGGTTGAATTAGTGTATTAATGGAGTCAAGCAGTCAGATTACAGTTGTATTAAGTGTTACTTCATGCAAACAAAGAGAAAACAATATATATACAAATGTATATAAAAAAGAAGATGTGGTTTGATTGCCAATGAGACAACTATCCACAAAAGACCAAAATGACACAGACATTAACAACTATAGGTCACCGCACGGCCTTCAACAATGAGCAAAGCCCATACCGCATAGTCAGCTATAAAAGGCCCCAATAAGATAATGTAAAACAATTCAAACCAGAAAACTAACGGCCTTATTTATGTACAAAAAAAAAATGAACGAAAAACAAACATGTAACACATAAACAAACGACAACCACTGAATTACAGGCTCCTGACTTGGGACAGACACATACATAAATAATGTGGTGGGGTTAAACATGTTAGTGGGATCCCCCCCCCCCCCCCCCCCCCCCCTAACCTCGGACAGTGGTATAACAGTACAACATAATTAGAACGAACTATAACAAGAGTGCACACGCTGAAATGTCTCGCCTTCTTGACTTATCATTGATATTATGTTGATAGTCCTAAGTATAAAGCTTTATTACAACTGTCACATAAACTTAACATTAACCAAGATAACTAAACAAAGACCAATGAACCATGAAAATGAGGTCAAGGTCAGATGAACCATGCCAGGAAGACATGTACAGCTAACAATGCTTCCATACAACAAATATAGTTGACCTATTACTTATAGTTTAAGAAAAATACACCAAAAAACAAAAACTTAACACTGAGCAATGAACCATGAAAATGAGGTCAAGGTCAAATAAAATCTGCGCTACTGACATATAGATCATAAAATATTTCCATACACCAAATATAGTTGACCTATGGCATATAGTATTAGATAAAAAGACCAAAACTCAAAAACTTAACTTTGACCACTGAACCATGAAAATGAGGTCAAGGTCAGATGACATCTGCTCCCTAGACGTGTACACCTTACAATCATTCCATACAACAAATATAGAAGATCTATTGCATATGGTATGAGAAAAACAGACCAAAACACAAAAATCTAACTATAACCACTGAACCATGAAAATGAGGTCAAGGTCAGATGACATCTTCCAGTTGGACATGTACACCTTACAGTCCTTCCATACACCGAATATACTAGCCCTATTGCTTATAGTATCTGAGATATGGACTTGACCACCAAAACTTAACCTTGTTCACTGATCCATGAAATGAGGTCGAGGTCAAGTGAAAACTGTCTGACGGGCATGAGGACCTTGCAAGGTACGCACATACCAAATATAGTTATCCAATTAGTTATAATAAGAGAGAATTTAACATTACAAAAAATATTAACTTTTTTTTCAAGTGGTCACTGAACCATGAAAATGAGGTCAAGGACATTGGACATGTACGAAAAGTTCGTAACATGAGGCATCTATATACAAAGTATGAAGCATCCAGGTCTTCTACCTTCTAAAATATAAAGCTTTTAAGAAGTTAGCTAACGCCGCCGCCGTAGCCGCCACCGTAGCCGCCGCTGCCGGATCACTATCCCTATGTCGAGCTTTCTGCAACAAAAGTTGCAGGCTCGACAAAAATCAGTTGAAAAAGGCTTAATTCATCAGATGGACAAAAATATAAGTGGACCTGCCCCGGTACTTATACATCCCGACACAAAAAGACACAATGAACAGATCTGAGAGTACTCGCAGTTATCTGACAGCTAGTTCAAAGCCACTAACAACTAATAAAAAAATCATGCATCTTATATGATATTTATTGTTTCAGGGTTTTGAATTATACACATTTCATTTTTAAATCAACTAGCTGTTTTTATGATCACCTGCTGACAGGTGGTATATGAAAGAAAAAAACAAAATAAATGGGGAATGGGCACAGATGATGCCCCTGCTTGCATATCATATAAAGGAAGATAACTGAAGAGGAGTAAAAGTGACCCTACTCAAATTTGACCTTGATCTGTGTGTTGTGTTTATAAGTATTGTGTGTATCAGTTTCATAAAATTTGGTTGATGCAAACATAAGTAAGAGACGGAAATGAAAGTTCAGTCATTTTTCCATTGGTTATTGGCCAATTTACTCTAGAACAGTTAAAGTGACACCCCCAAAATTCAAACCTGATCTGTATTTTGCGGTAATAAGCATTGTGTATAAGTTTCATAATATTTGGTTGAGTCAAACTAAAGTCAGGAGAATGGAAACGAAAATTTCAGCAACTTTTTGTTTGTAAGGGGAATAACTCTAGAACGGTTAAAGTTATGCCCAAAAAATTCAAACCTGATCTGTATTTTGTGGTAATAAGCATTGTGTATAAGTTTCATACCATTTGGTTGAGGCAAAATAAAGTTAGAGAACAGAAACGAAAAACATTGGTAAAGGGGCATAACTCTAGAACCATTACAGTGACACCCTCAAAATTTATACTTGATCTGTATTTTGTGGTAATAAGCATTGTGTATAAGTTTCATAATATTTGGTTGAGGCAAACTGAAGTTAGAGAATGGAAACCATCTTTGGGACGTATGTACGTAGATACAACACGGGTAAAACAAAATGCCCCACCTGCTATGGTGAGGGCATAAAAATGATAGAATTTGTTTATACTTTACCAAAAAGTAGTATATATTGACTGTTCAAAAATATAGGAATCTAAATCTTGATGTCACCAATACAAAATGAAGAATCCCTATGTTTGGCTTTCTCAACTTATGTTGAGACAAATATACAAGGATATGTTTCTACAGAGACAACTTATGCCTATACACACCATTTGGTTTAGACTGAAAAACTTTTAAAAACTTAATTTAGTATAGCTTCTTTAAGGGTTTTAGGAGGAGTTCTGAATACAAAATAGGTGCTGTCAAATAAAGTCCATGATTTGCTAGAAGACATCTAAAAAAATAATTAGGATAAATAATTTAGGAAGACATTGCACAAATCAAATAAAGTTCTATTTCATAATTCTATTACAAGAAAAATATATAAAGAATAATTCAATAATAATATTTATCAGCTTTCAGACGATGGACGATAGGTGTACAGAATGATTGTTATATGAAAGAGTTAACTTCATATTCTTAAATTTCCTTAAAGTGAAAAAAACAGCTCACCGTCATCAGCCCCAAAATCTTGACTCTCCACGAAATCGACCATATCTAAAAATTCACTGGCGTGTGTGTGAACATGTTCCTCCATTTTAGTTTGTTATAATGAACCTGTCTGTCCACTAGATATTAATGTATCAATAATTATATGTCAGTAAGTAAGAAGAGGGCACCTGTTACACGGAGATGTAGTGTCACCAATATGTTACCAGCATCTGTCAATATCATTGAGGAAAATAATCATTAAATGTTTTATAAATATCATTTTCATAATTATTTAATTCACTACAAATTTTCAAAGATAAAGAGATAATTTGGATTTTAAAGAGGATTTGATTTAAGATAGAAAGTATATTTTTTCGCTTGCTACTAATTGAATTTGTAAACAAGTGTAAAGGAGCTTGAATAGCAATTGAATATAATTTAATAAGAATGACACACAATTTCTCCCCCCCCCCATAATAACCCATAATTACTAAAACCAAAATATTCATACCCTCACTGTTCCCTCATTTGAATTGTACATAAAAAGATAACAGGATAAAACCCAAATTTAGGCAGCACACTGCCAACAATAGATTTAAAACTCCTAAAAAAAAAAACGCTTGACAAATAAGGTCTAAGTTATGACAGAGTACATGATTCCTGAGTAAATTCACAAAATAATTCAAACGCTTGACAAATAAAGTCTCATTATGACAGAGTACTAGTCCAAATAATTATGAAGGCTTGAAAGGCTATTATATTTTTTTTCTTTGACGCCTTACATCGACGTCGATGTAATTATGGCGTCAAAGAAAAAAAAAATAATAGCCTTTCAAGATGTCATTATTATTTGGACTATACAGAGTACAATGATTCCTGAGTAAATTCACAAAATAATTCAAAACAAAATATCATTTAAAAAGTTTATGCCTTTTATCTGCCATAAATTAAAAATATATATCCCTTAAACGAACATCACAGAGTTCATATCTGTTCCATAGTCATGCTCCTCAATACAATGTACTACACATAATATGACCTCTTGATATGAGTGTACTGTGACTTTAGTCCATAGTATTGAACGGTACGTATATGATCTCAGAGCGGGAATTGATAAACGAACACATGTACCGAGTTTTAGGATCGATTGACCTCTAATTCCTTGTTTAAACTACTTGTATATATACACCCCAAATCAACCAATTTAGGACAAAGTCGGAAGAACAAATTATTGGACATGCAAATATCCAACAGATGCACAGATCAGAAAAACTTAATGGCCACTCTATGATCCTAAGGCTGGACATTAAAAAAAAACCACATAAAACAGATAACAGGAAATGCCAAATTATTCAACAGACCACTATAAAATTAAAATCTTAAAACCGTGATGTATAAACAAACTAATGTATCATGGTATACATAGAAAGCAGGACTAGGAATTCAATAAATTATTGAAGTGATGTTCTATAAGGCAAAATGGCTTTAATGCAGGGCCTTAACTTTCTTTTATATATTGATAATACAATCTGAAATTGTATATGGTGAACCAACACCTGAAGTGGTGATCATGTAGTATGGTAAATTGGGGGTTGAAACTCAAGGTTTTAGAGTTGTCTTTTACCAAGGTAACAGATATATCTACATTAAAGACAATGGCTGCAGCTGAGTCGAAAGTTTGAGGACATCATATATTTTACTTGGGTTAAAGTTGGAAGGTTTTATTTTCTATTTGATTACAGATATTTCTATCTCAAAAGATAAACAAAAGACATAACTGTACACATATCCTTGGGGGCTATGTTAAACCTGGACATAACTGTACACATATCCTTGGGGGCTATGTCAAAAGACATAACTGTACACATATCCTTGGGGGCTATGTTAAACCTGGACATAACTGTACAAATATCCTTGGGGCTATGTTAAACTGGACATAACTGTACACATATCCTTGGGGGCTATGTCAAAAGACATAACTGTACACATATCCTTGGGGGCTATGTTAAACCTGGACATAACTGTACACATATCCTTGGGGGCTATGTTTAAACCTGGACATAACTGTACACATATCCTTGGGGGCTATGTTAAACCTGGAACCAAAAGACATAACTGTACACATATCCTTGGGGGCTATGTTAAACCTGGAAAAAGACATAACTGTACACATATCCTTGGGGGCTATGTTAAACCTGGAAGTAAAGACATAACTGTACACATATCCTTGGGGGCTATGTTAAACCTGGAAGTAAAGACATAACTGTACACATATCCTTGGGGGCTATGTTAAACCTGGAAGTAAAGACATAACTGTACACATATCCTTGGGGGCTATGTTAAACCTGAAAGATAAACCAAAAGACATAACTGTACACATATCCTTGGGGGCTATGTTAAACCTGGAAGATAAACCAAAAGACATAACTGTACACATATCCTTGGGGGCTATGTTAAACCTGGAAGATAAACCAAAAGACATAACTGTACACATATCCTTGGGGGCTATGTTAAACCTGGAAGATAAACCAAAAGACATAACTGTACACATATCCTTGGGGGCTATGTTAAACCTGGAAGATAAACCAAAAGACATAACTGTACACATATCCTTGGGGGCTATGTTAAACCTGGAAGATAAACCAAAAGACATAACTGTACACATATCCTTGGGGGCTATGTTAAACCTGGAAGATAAACCAAAAGACATAACTGTACACATATCCTTGGGGGCTATGTTAAACCTGGAAGATAAACCAAAAGACATAACTGTACACATATCCTTGGGGGCTATGTTAAACCTGGAAGTAAAGACATAACTGTACACATATCCTTGGGGGCTATGTTAAACCTGGACATAACTGTACACATATCCTTGGGGGCTATGTTAAACCTGGAAGACATAACTGTACACATATCCTTGGGGGCTATGTTAAACCTGGAAGACATAACTGTACACATATCCTTGGGGGCTATGTTAAACCTGGAACCAAAAGACATAACTGTACACATATCCTTGGGGGCTATGTTAAACCTGGAAGTAAAGACATAACTGTACACATATCCTTGGGGGCTATGTTAAACCTGGAAGTAAAGACATAACTGTACACATATCCTTGGGGGCTATGTTAAACCTGGAAGTAAACCCTTGTAAGAATATGTTTGCCTATAAATACATTGATCAACACACCAGGAACTTAGTCATTGGTGATCACTGCATGTTATATCTTAATGTTATCAAAGGAATGTGGTAGATCTGTTAAATGACAAAACTTTGATCTAGTCTCCACTTTATTTATTCAGAAGTTTTTAAGTTTTGTGACAATTCATTCTGAGATGAACATTAAGTGTATAAAACGTAATCTACTGGTGATGACGTTAGCCTCTAGATGTTTTTTTTGCTTCTTGCAACATTGGTTGCTACAAAACATAAAATACAGAAATGTAAACCAAGTGAAAAACATTGAATATACTGAATAATTTTGACAAGTAATACCTCTTTCCCTACCTAACAGTGACTTCAGTATAAACCCTGTGTATTGCTTGTGATTGCTGCTGTCAGTGTAAAATTATTATGTTTGAACTGTAAAAAGTGAGATTCAATTTTAAAGAAATATACAAAATTAAAAAAATCAAATGTTTTCTTAAGATGCAATTTCGAGATTAGCTTCTGTCTTGGTTTCATAACAATCAATAAAGGTTTAAAAATTAATGATGTAAAAAACATATGTCCTCTCTATCAGTAAAATACTGTTATTGTCTGTACAAATTTCATGAAATTCCATTAAGGATTTACAAGTTGTCTGACAATTGTGTCTGAAAAACTTGAACACAGACTGACTGAACCTCAGATGATGATACTGATGATGATGGAATCTAGGATCTTATGTAGAGAAAAAGTTGTGATCATAAATGCTCAATTGTTACTTTAATAGTTAATAGTTAATAACCCTTAAAAACTTGGACACTGATCATATATTGGTTACTTAGCACATACTCTATTACTAAGAATTTATAATGTCAATTTGGCAAACAGGGAGTCTGAAAAACAGTAGGATCACTTTTCAATTGTCTTATAACATAATTAAACGTTTTTTGATGAAAATTGTGATGTCACTTATTACTTTATTCAGAATTCTGTTAAAACTAGAAAACTAAATCATACATAGGTTACTTAGCACATACCATATTATTAAATATGTGCAGATGTCAATTTGACAACCCAGGAGTCAAAGACAAAGGTCTATAGTGTCACTTTACAACTGTTTTAATTAACACCAGGCCTTGAAGGCATAAAACTTTGCTCAGTGCTCGGAGCACAAAAAACGTGCTCGAAACATGAAATCCAGCAATTTGATTGGTTGATTTTCGAGTCTGAGTACAAAAATCATGCTCGAAAGTTTTATGACCGTGAGGCCTGATCATTATACACTGAGTGCCATTTTCCAAATTAGTTAATACAATGAAGTGTCCGGAGTGAGTGAGTATTTCAAATAAAGTCAGCTTGGTCTAAATGTACCGTCTCATCACTGTGGACTTTTCAAAAAGAGCAAATACATAATAAGAATGCTTCCAGTAACTTTTAGTACCATAGTTTTACAGTACTAGAAGTACCATAATTTTACAGTACTAGAAGCTTTTATTTGCACTCCTGATCTGTAATACATGTGTTATACATTTGTACAACAGAGATACAAAATAATTATACAGTCCTTTAGTAAAAGTAGAATACTATATGACGTACATAAACTTGTACTAACATATATATTAAGTACAAATCCAGTATTTTATGTTTTCTGGTACATGTACTGAAATATCCTTAGACAAATTAAGTAGTACTTTAATTACATTATAATGTACTTTCTCAAGCCTAAAGTACTTTATATGCAGATTCCAAATTATCCCAAAAATATGCATTGGACAACGTCAAATTCTGTACAGATTTCATACAGTAATCAAAAATGGTAAATTAATTGTTTAAAGTAGATGTACATACCAGTACTTCATTAATGTTCAGATTAAATTCAATGTGAACAGTCCATACAGATATCAGTTTCATTCCAATGATGTTCTACCTTTTGCCTTTAATGTCCAGCCAGCATAAAAATCTGAATGAATCTCCTAATATATGAAAACACACTGGTCAAGTAAAGCAGCAAAGTTGTCCGAGTACACAGTTATTTCGTAGTGCATTTCTTTTAGACAATAAATGGAAATAAAAAAAATCCCACCTGCGCTTTCTCAATAATATTTTTACAGTGTTATGTACTACTTTTGGGACAAATTATATCAAAATTATAGAAAACTTCATCAGCTCTAACTCAAAATATGGACAATTTTATGTTCAGGGGGTCTTGAAATATTTTGACAGCTTCAGAAATACTTATTTTTAACCTTTTCAGCTGGACCAAATCACTACTTAATTTACTTTAAAATTCATGAATCAAACTTTTTCACATTGTAATTTTCCCCCTACTTGCTATTTGAGGCATAAAACATGAAGAAATAAAGGGGTATAAAAAAGATTGGCAAGTAACACACTGTCCACACTAGTCACTAGGGATAATATTTGTGGACAACGAAAACCAAGGGACGATAACTGTGTACTCAGACCAGATCTCAATAATAAACACACTGGTCAAGTAATGCAGCAAAAATCTCAAAAACAAACACATTTGTCAGGTAAAGCAGCAAAGATTTCTATAACAAACATACTTGTCAAATAAAGCAGAAAAGATCTCAATAACAAACACACTGGTCAGATAAAACAGCAGAGATCTCAATTACAAACACACTGGTCAAGTAATGCAGCAAACATTTCAATAAAAAACACACTGGTCAGATAAAACAGCAATGATCTCTTTAACAAATACACTTGTCAGATAAAGCAGAAAAGATCTCAATAACATACACACTGGTCAGATAAAGCAGCAACGATCTCTATAACAAACACACTTGTCAGATAAAGCAGAAAAGATCTTAATCACAAACACACTGGTCAGATAAAACAGCAGAGATCTCAATCATAAACACACTGGTCAGGTAAAACAACAGAGTTCTCAATAACAAAAACACTGGTCAGGTAAAGCTTCAAAGACCTAAATAAAAAACACTGGTCAAGTAAAGCAGATCTCAATAACAAATACACTGGTCAGGTAAAGCTTCAAAGACCTAAATAAAAAACACTGGTCAAGTAAAGCAGCACAGATCTCAATAACAAACACACTAGTCAGGTAAAGCAGTAAAGATCTCAATAACAAACACACTGGTCGGGTAAAGCAGTAAGGATCTCAATAACAAACACACTGGTCGGGTAAAGCAGTAAGGATCTCAATAACAAACACACTAGTCAGGTAAAGCAGTAAGGATCTCAATAACAAACACACTGGTCAGGTAAAGCAGTAAGGATCTCAATAACAAACACACTGGTCAGGTAAAGCAGTAAGGATCTCAATAACAAACACACTGGTCAGGTAAAGCAGCACAGATCTCAATAACAAACACACTGGTCAGGTAAAGCAGTAAGGATCTCAATAACAAACACACTGGTCAGGTAAAGCAGTAAGGCTCTCAATAACAAACACACTGGTCAAGTAAAGCAGCACAGATCTCAATAACAAACACACTGGTCAGGTAAAGCAGTAAAGATCTCAATAACAAACACACTGGTCGGGTAAAGCAGTAAGGATCTCAATAACGAACACACTGGTCAGGTAAAGCAGTAAGGATCTCAATAACAAACACACTGGTCAGGTAAAGCAGTAAGGATCTCAATAACAAACACACTGGTCATGTAAAGCTTCAAAGACCTAAATAAAAAACACTGGTCAAGTAAAGCAGCACAGATCTTAATAACAAACACACTGGTCAGGTAAAGCTTCAAAGACCTAAATAAACAAGAATGTGTCCCCAGTACACGAATGCCCCACTCGCACTATCATTTTCCATGTTCAGTGGACATTGGGGTAAAAACTCTAATTTGGCATTAAAATTAAAAAGATCATATCATAGGGAACATGTGTACCAAGTTTGAAGTCGATTGGACTTCAACTTCATCAAAAACTACCTTGACCAAAAACTTTAACCTGAAGAGGGACAGACGGACGGACAGACGGACAGACGAACGGACGAACAGACGAACGGACGCACAGACCAGAAAACATAATGCCCCCCTACTATCGTAGGTGGGGCATAAAAACACTGGTCAAGTAAAGCAGCACAGATCTCAATAACAAACACACTGTTCGGGTAAAGCAGCAGAGATCTCATTAACAAAAACACTGGTCGGGTAAAGCAGCAAAGATCTCAATAACAAACACACTGGTCGGGTAAAGCTTCAAAGACCTAAATAAAAAACACTGCTCAAGTATAGCAGCACAGATCTCAATAACAAACACACTGGTCAGGTAAAGCAGTAAGGATCTCAATAACAAACACACTAGTCAGGTAAAGCAGTAAGGATCTCAATAACAAACACACTGGTTAGATAAAGCAGTAAGGATCTCAATAACAAACACACTGGTCGGGTAAAGCAGTAAGGATCTCAATAACAAACACACTGGTCAGGTAAAGCAGTAAGGATCTCAATAACAAACACACTGGTTAGATAAAGCAGTAAGGATCTCAATAACAAACACACTAGTCAGGTAAAGCAGTAAGGATCTCAATAACAAACACACTAGTCAGGTAAAGCAGCACAGATCTCAATAACAAACACACTGGTCAGGTAAAGCAGTAAGGATCTCAATAACAAACACACTGGTCAGGTAAAGCATAAGGATCTCAATAACAAACACACTGGTCAGGTAAAGCAGCACAGATCTCAATAACAAACACACTAGTCAGGTAAAGCAGTAAGGATCTCAATAACAAACACACTGGTCAGGTAAAGCAGTAAGGATCTCAATAACAAACACACTAGTCAGGTAAAGCAGCACAGATCTCAATAACAAACACACTGGTCAGGTAAAGCAGTAAGGATCTCAATAACAAACACACTAGTCAGGTAAAGCAGTAAGGATCTCAATAACAAACACACTGGTCAGGTAAAGCAGTAAGGATCTCAATAACAAACACACTAGTCAGGTAAAGCAGTAAGGATCTCAATAACAAACACACTGGTCAGGTAAAGCAGTAAGGATCTCAATAACAAACACACTAGTCAGGTAAAGCAGTAAGGATCTCAATAACAAACACACTGGTCAGGTAAAGCAGTAAGGATCTCAATAACAAACACACTAGTCAGGTTAAGCAGCACAGATCTCAATAACAAACACACTGTCAGGTAAAGCAGTAAGGTCTCAATAACAAACACACTGGTCAGGTAAAGCAGCACAGATCTCAATAACAAACACACTAGTCAGGTAAAGCAGTAAGGATCTCAATAACAAACACACTGGTCAGGTAAAGCAGTAAGGATCTCAATAACAAACACACTGGTCAGGTAAAGCAGTAAGGATCTCAATAACAAACACACTGGTCAGGTAAAGCAGCACAGATCTCAATAAACAAACACACTGGTCAGGTAAAGCAGTAAGGATCTCGATAACGAACACACTGGTCAGGTAAAGCAGTAAGGATCTCAATAACAAACACACTGGTCAGGTAAAGCAGTAAGGATCTCAATAACAAACACACTGGTCAGGTAAAGCAGTAAGGATCTCAATAACAAACACACTAGTCAGGTAAAGCAGCACAGATCTCAATAACAAACACACTGGTCAGGTAAAGCAGTAAGGATCTCAATAACAAACACACTAGTCAGGTAAAGCAGCACAGATCTCAATAACAAACACACTAGTCAGGTTAAGCAGCACAGATCTCAATAACAAACACACTGGTCAGGTAAAGCAGTAAGGATCTCAATAACAAACACACTGGTTAGATAAAGCAGTAAGGATCTCAATAACAAACACACTGGTCAGGTAAAGCAGTAAGGATCTCAATAACAAACACACTGGTCAGGTAAAGCAGTAAGGATCTCAATAACAAACACACTGGTCAGGTAAAGCAGTAAGGATCTCAATAACAAACACACTGGTCAGGTAAAGCAGTAAGGATCTCAATAACAAACACACTGGTCGGGTAAAGCAGTAAGGATCTCAATAACAAACACACTTGGTCAGGTAAAGCAGTAAGGATCTCAATAACAAACACACTGGTCAGGTAAAGCAGCACAGATCTCAATAACAAACACACTGGTCGGTAAAGCAGTAAGGATCTCAATAACAAACACACTGGTCAGGTAAAGCAGTAAGGATCTCAATAACAAACACACTGGTCAGGTAAAGCAGTAAGGCTCTCAATAACAAACACACTGGTCAGGTAAAGCAGTAAGGATCTCAATAACGAACACACTGGTCAGGTAAAGCAGTAAGGATCTCAATAACAAACACACTGGTCAGGTAAAGCAGTAAGGATCTCAATAACAAACACACTGGTCAGGTAAAGCAGTAAGGATCTCAATAACAAACACACTGGTCGGGTAAAGCAGTAAGGATCTCAATAACAAACACACTCACTAGGTTAGGTAAAGCAGTAAGGATCTCAATAACAAGCACACTCACTAGGTCAGGTAAAGCAGCAAAGGTATCAAGATATCTAATTAATCAAAAAAATTCAGGGAACACTTTTGGATTCAATTTGGCTACAGTAAAAAAACTCAATAAACAAATAAGAATGTGCCCATCAGACACAGATAGTCCCTAGTGCTTGTAAATATATGATAAAATCTGCCAATAATCAATTTACAAAAGGGAACAACTCATGAAAGGCTTAAGTAATGTTACCCTAATTCAAACTTGATCTGTGTTTGGTGGTTATGAGCATTGTATAATTTTCATAACAAAAAAAGTAAGATTGCAGAAACTGCATCAACCCTTATCATCTCTAATGACATATTACCAAAAGGTTTTTTGCAAGCATTACCAAGCCCATGAAAAAAACTTTAATTAAAATATGATTGCAGACAATTTGATTAAAAGTTCTTGATAAGTCCTTACAATTAACACTTTAGACCAACTGGGAATGAGTTATAATTATAATATCCTGAACTTTTGAGTCAACATTTTTTTCTCTGCATTGTCACACGTTTCTAAAAAAAAATTCCATAATAACTAAATACAATAAATGTTGTGTACGTATTCCCCCCGTTTTCCTGTGCTAATTAACTATAAGGAAACCTACCTTTTGTTACTAGACTGATCAGTATTCTTTAGCAATGATCCAAGTATTATCCATAGCAAATTTGATCAAAATTATACCAACATGAAATTATGTATGATACACAGGTCAATTGGTTTCGACATCTAAGATAATTGCATTTTTCATACAACTATATTAATATTCAGGGTAAATGGTATATTTTTTTATTTAATCTAAATGACATTGTCATATGCATGTGACAGGTATAATACATCCACAGAACCCTGGGGCTCTCTCTACGTTACTAAGGTCAATGTATTTTCATAGCTTAAGAGGATTAGCAAATCATGTACAAATATCGTCTAAGTTTTGGTAACGTACAAGTAGAGAAAGAAATAGCTGTTAACAAATTGGTTTTCCATTACTCAAGAATAGGTTAATTAAAGAAACATTCAACATTGTGAAATTGGGGCCATTTCCTGAGTTTTGGTTGGGTTGTTGTCTCTTTGACACATTCCCAATTTTATTAAATTTCTGCCAATAACTTTTCAACAATCTTTACTGTTGGATCTAGTAAATGCAATGTAAAGTTAAAAAAAAATGAAAAATATAAACTTTTGACTATTGTCTAAGCCCTATAGAATAATAAAAAGTCTACACCCTAAATAATTACATAGATTCAAAATAACAAAATGGTGTGTTTTTTTTGAAAATTTTGTCAGTAGGTGCTTATTAACTAGAAGACAAAATACAACATTCAAGTACGTGTTTTTATCACTTTGCAAGAGCTTTTCCACTATTTCCACTCTACAATGGCTACCATTTGATGATTAAAATAGTCTTGAGACAATTCTGACAAGGCAGAAATCTTCCTTAATACCACATTAAGCAACATAACTTTCTCTTTTTATCTCTCTTTTGAATTCAATATATGTTTCTATACCCATTTTTCTCATACCATAGAAGTATTGATTTAAAATCTATAGGTCATACAACCTGTCTAATTCATTTTTTTACCACTGCTGTCCAATTTGACAAGAAAGGGAAGTCTCATTTATTTAGGTGTCACACTTTCAGACAAAGCTATTACTTTTAATGTTACCATAAGTTAAAATTTTAGATTTTTTTCCTAGTGGACAACCACTTAATAAACTTTTAAAATTGAAAAGAAAAATTGCCCTCGGCTTTTAACTTGCAGGACATCAATTCTTCATCGTTTCTAAGGAAACTTAATTAGAATCCAATCTTTTTGTTTTGTTGGACTTATACAAAAGGAGAAGCACATTATACGTCAAATCCTGTTTCGCCAGAATTTGATGGGAAATAAAATTACAGCATATGATTTTGACATTTTTGTCCCTGGTCTTTCATGGATGGTGTTATATACATTTTGTACAATTACGCCAAGGTGTATAAGACCTATACTGTTATTCAATTTGTATGATGTCTGTCATAACGCCTTATTTATGATTTCTTCATCTTAAATGACAAACCAACACTATGATGGTTGAATAAAGTATTTCCCACAAATTGAACTCATGCTTTTGAATTATTTATATCAGAAATATGTTTTCATATCATTTGATGGCACATATCAGAAACTGAAATGAAAATCGGCACTGACATTGATTCTATAATTTTTTTTTATAAAAACTATAAATGGAAAATTAACGTTTTATTAATATGCTGCGTCTGAAGTGTTTTCTGGAACCCATGTTATTTATATAAAGATAAAAGTGTTTAACAGTTCCCTTGATGTTCAGGTGTTGGTATTATTTTTTTTTAGATTTCTTGTATCTTTTACAACACTGATAATTCGTACCAATTAATAAAGTTCTTTTTAACAATATCTTACCAGTGATTGGGAGGACATCCTGGTCAAGGATTAGGGGAGATAACCCCTCTTCTGTCAGTTTCTCATCAGCTGAAAATAGAAATATTTGAGAATTAAAACAGTGTCATATGGAAATGATATCCCATCATGCAGTTTTATTTGTCATTTGTATTTAAGTGTTTTCCTAATGTACACATTCACATGCATATTTTTTTGTGTTTTTCTCTTAGGTTCAGTTTTGAGTACCAGGAAATATGGTTTTTATGACTGCAAGAGGCATCTTCAGAAAGTAGATCAATATCTACCTCCCTAAGTGGAGAAGTAAAACGGTTGATTCAGTATCCTTCATAGAGTACCAGTTTTGATGGGTATAGGTGAACCCTACCTCCCTAAGTGGACAAGTAAAACTGTAGATTCAGTATCCGACATAGAGTACCAGTTTTGATGGGTATAGGTGAACCGTACCTCCCTAAGTGGACAAGTAAAACTGTAGATTCAGTATCCGACATAGAGTACCAGTTTTGATGGGTATAGGTGAACCGTACCTCCCTAAGTGGACAAGTAAAACTGTCGATTCAGTATCCGACATAGAGTACACATTTTAATGGTTATAGGTGAACCCAAAATTCTATGTTCAATAAAGTACATATTTTGTAAAGGCTTTGTGTGCAAACATAGACAATACCTCAAAATCAAATATCAACAAAAATACATAATATTGGTAGGGGGTCTCATTGGGGGGTTCCAATCCCGGATCCCGCTAACTGTTTTGTCAGATTCCCGTATCCCGCTTACACTATGTACGTAAGCAATTCTCATTTTTTTGTCATTTCCCGGGTCCCGCTAGACCTCATTTCCCGTTTTCCCGACTCAATAATTTGACTTTCACGTGTCACTCTTACAAAATATCAGCAATCCCACGTCACGCTTAGACCCCAATGAGACCCTAGCTGTTGGTAATAAGGATAATAAATGAATCCAGAATAGCTTTGTTGGTGGAGCTGTGACTTCCTGTCACGTGCACCACTTTGGTCCATGACTGCTTATAGTTGCAAATTTTTTAAGAAAATAAAAATCAACTATAAATTTGTCCCTCTTGTTTAAAAAAGTTTAAGAAATTTAGCATAGTTAAGTTTGATGTTGGTAAATACCATCTACATTTTATAATGGGAATTTGGGTTGGAAAAGGTAAACTGGTGCCCTTGACCTAGTTAAATGACTGCACTGTATAAGATGTTCTCAGGTACTCCTTTAGAAAAGTTAGTATAGCATTTGTAAAATGTGTGAGTGGTCCAGGATTTGTACTCCTTTAAATAGCTAGTTAATTTGGGAATAGTCTGATTAAAACCGGCCCCAAACACAAGTCAGGAAAAGTGGGACTCAGGTTTTAATCAGACTGATTTTGATCTACAGTTCAACTTATCAAAAGATCAGAAGACAATTTTTTTTGTGATCAGAGAATGTTGACATGCACTTTTAAATAGATAATTTGACAAATTATAGCCTAGACCCTTTATTTAGCTTGACATGCAAACTGTTTTCAAAGTTAGAAACACTTGACACATCTATTGAAAGTATATATACAATTTAACACTTCTTTCAAAACCTATAACACAGAGCATTAGTTATTCATGAAGACTTCTATTTTATCCTTTTATTCTGTAATAAGCCAATTTCTTTTCAATGAAAGTAAATTTTTTCCTTAATTGAAATGAGATTTTTTCTCGTGGATACGTGGGACCTTTCAGTAATCCATCACTATGCACCTGTCTACTGACGAGGAACTCGATTGGACAATTATAACGGAAATTGAAATGGCTCTAGCCTAATTCATTTCTGGCTAGTGCAAAACAAAAAGCTCATTTATTTTTTTATCATAAGATGTTAAAAGCAATTTTCTGAAATCCATATAACCACCAAAAGATTGAAATTCATTTTCATCACGACTTTAAATTTTCTTTTCAAATTAAGGAAGCAAACAATCAAAGAATAAATTGAAATGGCAATTATTACAGAAAGTACAAAATAAAGTGAGCTTAGATGATATAGGCCTAAACAATCACCAGAAAAATATATATAGAAGCTTTTAGGAATAAGGTTCTTGGCAAGGACACTTGCATTTCATGGCCATAAATCACCAGCTAGTCAAGCTTGAACATTAGGACAGTCTAGAGGCTTCAGCCTGAACTCCTCACATGTCTTATTACCATCAGTAACACTGAGATGATACTCAGGTCTGGTTTTTAAATTATATCACTAGCTTTCATAGTTGTATGCATTATAGTCTATTGTCCAATTACAGATAAACAGCCATGTCACTTGAAGTTCATAAACTCAGATTAACTTTAACCTTACACTGCATCTAAAAGGTTAACTGACAGTGAAAAAGAGTTCATTTATAAGAAAATGATGACATCTGTCCCATTGACTACAGGCTGTTTGCACAGCATCAGCATTCAACATACATATACCTGTTTGTAATTTTGTTCAGAAGGGATATCTAGGAGAGAAAACTTTTAAAACCATAAATAGACATGCGGTCTTAAAGGTTTGCTCATTGTCGAAGGCCCTACAGTGACCTATAGCAGTTAATTTCTGTGTCATTTGGCCTCTTGTGGAGAGTTGTCTCAACGGCAATCATACCATGTCTTGTTTTTATATGATCAGGGAATTGCAAGAATTGTTCTAAATGATATCAAAAATGGTCATACAAATCTCAAGTAGGATTGTATCTTAGAGGTAAAAGGCAGAAGATGGAAGCCTTGTTTATATTTATATTGCTGCAATCCTATAACATATTAAGGTCTCTAAGGATGTAATAAACTTTGTATTAAAGTTGAACTGTGTAGCTTAACTTCAAATTTGTTAGTTTAATCAGGGAAATTTTCAATTGAAATCTACAAATTATTCGTGCAATCAACATTTGTATGATAGAAATGACTCGGATTAATCCAATAAGTCAATTAAGTTACGTTTATTACTCATAATACATTGATATTGGCTCATTTAAACAGGATTACGAACATACTCTACTATTTAAAAATTCTTCAAATAAAGAAAATCAAATTTTAGATTTCGACTAATATCCCTAATTTGTTAAATATTGCTTAAATTATGCCCTTGAGCTTGTCTTTGTGACATTAAATTTCAAATTAATGTTTAGAAAATTGAGCAATGAAGGGATTCTTATCCTGCCTAGGGAAGCCATTGAAAGTTAAAGTTTCCGTACTATTCTGATCATAACAAAAGCATTACAGAGGTGACTACAGAGTTAATAGGATTAATAGATTTTACAACAGTTTGATCACCCAAAAATTTGCATTTTATTACAGCTAAATTTTTTAAAACTTCCTATCTTTTGTTTATAGCTGTGAAGAAAACCGGAAGTTCCCAAGTGTTCATAGAAAACAATGGCACTTTTCATAGCAATTGTACAAATGTATTGAAAGGATAGAAAGTTGTAAAAACCTGACTATTCTTCCTGATAGACTTATAGAATTGATGAAGTAAATTAACATTATATTATGAAAAGATTCTTATCTTCTTATTTCACTTGACAAAACAGATCAAAACGATGCATGACATTAAAAAACAAACAAAAACAATTTCAGATGATTTTCTAAAGATTAAAAACAAAATGTCTATAGTTGCTATAACCTTCTACATCATTGGGTCTCTGGTGGAGAGTTGTCTCATTAGCAATCATGCCACATCTTCTTACTTTTTTGGTTTTCTATAGAGGACTCAGGAATATGATTTCTTTACATTTATACTGGCTGACTGGTTGCAGCAAATATTACACATATATATATAAGGGAAATAATTAGTTCTATGCATTGTAATTTAGCCAATATTGCACATAGATATAGAAAGGAAATAATTAGTTCTATGCATTTGTAATTTAGCCAATATTGCACATAGATATATAAAGGAAATAATTAGTTCACAGAATATACTTTCTGTTATTTTAAAAGCTTGCAATATATCTGAAAGAGTAGAGAAACATAAGAATGGAGCAAAGACCACAGATTTAGCCATCATTATTTTGTAATGTTACAGGTCATGAAGGACTGCCAGGTGACAACATGAATTTGATTAAAATACATGAAAATAAATTTAAATAAGTATTTAAAACAGTTTGCCCACATGAATTAATATGAAAGTGAAGATAGCTTATCTTGTTATTATGACATGAATAATGACATTTGTTTAACAGCAGCAGTTTGAACTATTCTAGTAATTAAATATGGAATTTTGGAAAAAGTGGCAAAATTTTATGTTTATATAAGGTCATATTGGTTAATAAACAAAAGGTCAAGTTCTTAAATATTATTGTCCAACACCTGACTGGAAGACATGGTAATTTGATAAAGAGATACTGTAATGATAACTTGATCATCACACCTTTCTTAACCTTGGGCACACTTAATAACACCTGGACAATTCTGATAAAACTTAATACTTAATAACACCTGGACAATTCTGATAAAACTTAATACTTGATTACACCTGGACAATTCTGATAAAACTTAATACTTAATAACACCTGGACAATTCTGATAAAACTTAATACTTGATTACACCTGGACAATTCTGATAAAACTTAATACTTGATTACACCTGGACAATTCTGATAAAACTTAATACTTAATAACACCTGGACAATTCTGATAAAACTTAATACTTAATAACACCTGGACAATTCTGATAAAACTTAATACTTAATAACACCTGGACAATTCTGATAAAACTTAATACTTAATAACACCTGGACAATTCTGATAAAACTTAATACTTGATTACACCTGGACAATTCTGATAAAACTTAATACTTGATTACACCTGGACAATTCTGATAAAACTTAATACTTGATTACACCTGGACAATTCTGATAAACCATGTCACCTGATCATTTACATGTGGACAGAGAATAACAATTAATAATACCAGTCAAAGTAATGACTTCATATAGAAATATATTAAATGTTCAAATTACTTATTATTGCATAAAACTTAAAGGATAAATGTTAAAAAATACTCATTATTACATGATATATAATAATATATAACTGTTAGAAAAATACTTATTATTTACCCCATTTTGATACTTAAAAATCAACATTTTTGTTTTTAAAACCACTTTATAATAACTATTTTTAATTCACGATTTTCTTGGTGACTCCAGTTTAAAATCTCATTGCTGATTTAATTAAACTACATGTGTTACATGTAAAATTAAGGTCTTTGGTTTGACTGCCTATGAGACAACTACGTATCCACTAAAGTTCAAATGAAGTGGTTATAAGCAATTATTATGTTGACATGTATCCCCTGCGAAAAATGTTCTAGAACAGATTTCAAGTTCTTGAACGTTCTAGAACTTTTCTAGAACATCAAGAACTGTTCTTGAACTACCAAAAATGTTCATGAACTGAGTTCTAGAACTGTATTTGTTCTTGAACTTAGTTCTAAAACTTGTTTTGTTCTTGAACTTAATTCTAGAACTTAACCCTGAGATGCAGCGTCCCTAACATAATTTGTTCTTGAACATAAGTTCTAGAATACATTTTGATGATGAACCTTATTCCTGGAAGATTTTCATGCATCTTACTGGGTTTTATAATGCATCATTCAAGTTCTTTAATACTTTAAAATGTAACACTTGTACAGAGGACCTTATTTAAAGACAAATTTAGAAGTTGTGGGTATTATATATATCTTCTTTATAAGTAGACATATATGTTTTATATACATATTTCTCGTTTCTCGTTTTTATATATAGATTATACCGTTGGTTTTCCTGTTTGAATGGTTTTACACTAGTAATTTTTTTTAGAATCCTTTATAGCTTGCTGTTTTGTGTGAAACAAGGCTTTTTGTTGAAGACCGTTACTACCTTGATCTATAATGGTTTACTTTTATGAATTGTGAGGTGGATGGAGTTGTCTCATTGGCACTCATACCACATCTTCTATGTGGTTATACTAGTATTGAAATATTTAGTAACAGGTGTATCATGTATTGTCTATATAATAACAACAATAAAATTCTCTGCTTGTTCACTAGATTGAGA
This sequence comes from Mytilus edulis, assembly GCA_019925275.1. Lineage (NCBI taxonomy): Eukaryota > Metazoa > Mollusca > Bivalvia > Mytilida > Mytilidae > Mytilus > Mytilus edulis. Next base: position 109,373,290 of record CM034351.1, read on the forward strand.
TGTTTTCAAACTATCTGTCATGTATAATATGGAAAACATATCAGTAAATTTATAAATTTAGGGATTATTTGGGATTTAGTACTGTACATCAGCATAACATATACAAAATGTATTAAAGTTTGTTCATCTGCAAATTCTAATGGTCTACATTAATTGAGAAATATGGTTTTGTAGGGTTTATTTTTTTTTCGTGATTCGAACCTACTGTGAAAACAAGGAAAAAAACTTGCCACAAAAATTTCCAGATTTACAAGTAAAAAGATGGCAACATTAATGGAGAGAAAACTATAATGAGTGTCATTTGGCAGTAGTACCACTAAACAAAGAGGATAATGTGAATGTTAAAAATCTCAAGTAAGTTAAAGCAAGGATTTGTATATTCGAGTGTTACTATCCTTGGTTACAGTTTGTTATAAATTTTATATGACCTAAGGGTTTAGGTCTTGTGCTTTCTTCATTGACTAATAGCCTCCAATAATGTAATCCTTTAGGAATTCATATGAGGGTGACAACGGTTTTATTTTTACTTGACTATAATAACCAGATTGGTTTTTTTTTAATTCACCCTGGTCAACCATGGTTGTATGGATTGACCAAGGTCATTAAGGTAGAAAACCAAGGTTGTCAAATTGACCATGGTCACCAACTTAAGATTTGAGGTTTGTAAAAAATGGTTAACCATGGTCACACAGGTAGGAAATCCATAACTGACCATGGTGTAAAGAACATCCAGCCATAGCTGACCATGGTGTAAAGAACATCCAACCAATGTTTGACCATGGTGTATAGCACATCAAACCATGTTTTGACCATGGTGTAATCACATCCAACAATAGCTGACAACTGTTAAAGAACATCCAACCATAGTTTGACCGACCATGGTCAAGTGTAAAGCACATCTAACAAAGGTTTGAATATGGTGTTAAGCACATCCAACCAAGGTTTAACCATGGTATAATCACATCCAACAATAGTGGACTACTGTTAAAGAAAATCAATCCATAGTTTGACCATGGTGTAAAACACATCCAACCATGGTTAGACCATGGTATAAAGAACATCCAACCATAGCTGACCATGGTGTAAAACACATCCAACCATGGTAAGACCATGGTATGAGAAACATCCAACCATGGTTTCACTGTGGTGTACAGCACATCCAACCATTGTTTGACCATGGTGTAAAGCGCATCCAACCATGGTTTGACCATGGTGTAAAGCACATCCAACCATGGTCTGACCATGGTGTAAAGCACATCCAACCATGGTTAAACCATGGTGTAAAGCACATCCAACCTTAGCTGACCATGGTAAGGTACATCCAACCATAGCTGACTATGGTATAAAGCACATCCAACCATAACTGACCATGGTGTAAGGCACATCCAACCATGTTGACCATGGTGTAAAGCACATCCAAACATAGCTGACAACGGTGTAAAGCACATCCAACCATGGTTTTACCATGGTGTAAAGCACATCTAACAAAGGTTTGAACATGGTGTTTAGCACATCCAACCATGGTCTGACCATGGTGTATAGTACATACAACCATGTTTTGACCATGGTGTAAAGCACATCCAACCATAGCTGACCAAGGTAAGGTACATCCATCCATAGCTGACCATGGTGTAAAGTACATCCAATCATGGTTTGACCAAAGTGTAAGGCACATCCAACCATGGTCTGACCATGGTGTAAATTACATCCCACCATGTTTTGACCATGGTGTAAAGCACATCCAACCATGGTTTGACCATGGTGTAAAGCACATCCAACCATAGCTGACCATAGTGTAAAAGACATCCAAACATAGCTGACCATGGTGTAAAGCACATCCAACCATAGCTGACCATGGTATAAAGCACATCCAACCATGGTCTGACCATGGTGTAAAGTACATCCAACCATTTTTGACCATGGTGTAAAGCACATCCAACCATGTTTTGACCATGGTGTAAAGCACATCCAACCATGGTTTGACCTTGGTGTAAAGCACATCCAACCATGTTTTGACCATAGTGTAAAGCACATCCAACCATGTTTTGACCATAGTGTAAAGCACATCCAACCATGTTTTGACCTTGGTGTAAAGCACATCCAACTATGTTTTGACCATAGTGTAAAGCACATCCAACCATGTTTTGACCTTGGTGTAAAGCACATCCAACTATGTTTTGACCGTGGTGTAAAGCACATTCAACCATGTTTTGACCTTGGTGTAAAGCACATCCAACCATGTTTTGACCATGGTGTACAGTGCATCCAACCATGGTTTGACCATGGTGTAAAGCACATCCAACCATGGTTTGACCATGGTGTAAAGCACATCCAACCATGGTTTGACCATGGTGTTAAGCACATCCAACCATGGTTTGACCATGGTGTAAAGCACATCCAACCATGGTTTGACCATGGTGTAAAGCACATCCAACCATGGTTTGACCTTGGTGTAAAGCACATCCAACCATGTTTTGACCTTGGTGTAAAGCACATCCAACCATGGTTTGACCATGGTGTAAAGCGCATCCAACCATGGTTTGACCCTGGTGTAAAGCACATCCAACCATGGTTTGACCATGGTGTAAAGCACATCCAACCATGGTTTGACCATGGTGTAAAGCACATCCAACCATGGTTTGACCTTGGTGTTAAGCACATCCAACCATGGTTTGACCTTGGTGTAAAGCACATCCAACCATGGTTTGACCCTGGTGTTAAGCACATCCAACCATGGTTTGACCATGGTGTTAAGCACATCCAATCATGGTTTGACCCTGGTGTTAAGCACATCCAACCATGGTTTGACCTTGGTGTAAAGCACATCCAACCATGTTTTGACCTTGGTGTAAAGCACATCCAACCATGGTTTGACCCTGGTGTTAAGCACATCCAACCATGGTTTGACCCTGGTGTTAAGCACATCCAACCATGTTTTGACCATAGTGTTAAGCACATCCAACCATGGTTATCAATGGCTTAAGTGGTGGTAACAATGGTTAACCGAGGTAGCATGTTGACAGGGTGTTGCGTGTTTCAAGTGTGTACAATGGTATAAGAAACATTGATATTTATATATGCAGCCATCCTTTGATGTATAAGAGAGGGCCATTCAAAACATTAAAGGAAGTTGATAACATTTAATCAAATCTCTAAAAGAATAGTTTAGTTTAGACACTTAAGTTTTTTTGGGGGGTAATATTTTCACTAAAATCTTATATATTCATAAATCCCCTCATAAGATTCTGAAGAGGAACAAATTTCACTTTTTTTTCTTTGGGATGATAATAACAGACAAAACATAAGTCAGAATTTATTCCTTATATAAATTGTGAGAATGCAAAGAAAAACAATTAAAATTATCTTTTTTACCATCTTTATGGAGTAAAAAAATACAAGCTTTATATCAATTAATTCATCAGTAGCTGTCCAATGGAACCAAGCTGACCAGTTGTGGAAAAACTAAATAATCAATAACTTTGTTTCATAACATTCCCACCAAAAATTATTATTAAAGTTGTTATTTACCTTCATCAAAATTGAAATCAATTTCCTCCATTTAAAGCATGTGTTCTATTTCATACAGAATTATACAGGTATCTCTCATGTTTCAATCTAATCAGTTATATCCCGTTTTGGAGTATGTAAGGAGTTCATAGGTCATACATGATAGAACTTTATCATCCAGTAGCAAAATATTATGAACTTATACAGGGAATATGTGAAACAAAGCTCTATCTGGGGTATTTCAATATAAATCTCAGTTTCGAAAATATTATGAAGAAACTTAGTCAAGAAAGTTTACATTGACAGAACACCCCCCCCCCCCCCTAACTATATGATACAATTGAATTAAATAAATGTTTTTAATTATCAATCTAGATATAAAAATTTATCAAAATGTCTTGCACATTGGTGAAAGCATTTTTGAGTTATTGTCCGAAAAACTGGAAAATCCCCCTTCTAAATTAATCAAAGAGCTGAAAGCTCTGAAGAAAAATGACGCCACTGTCTCTAATATTGGGATAGTTTTTATGCAAGTCTTGATTTTCACATACCGTAATTAGTTTAACAATGCAACATGTATCGTGAGCATATAATTGATATTCGTATATGTGTGTGTGTGTGAAGTGAAGGTGACAACTGGCTGGTTTTTTAAGGCAAATGAATAGGTCAAGACTAGCTGAATTGTACAAATAAATACCGTAGAAAGGCTTGTATATTTCTCACTGGTACATAGTCTGAATCTGGGTCCGTTCGCTTCCATTCACGTTTGCGCCCACTCATTTTCACCCCTTTCACTTTCACACCCTACATGTTCGCACCCAATCTTAATTGGTTTTGTGTTTAATAACTCTGTAAGCAAGTGTTTTCTTATAAGTATAATTGTTGTCATTGTCTCAAAATAAAGTGAGACAGCAATTTTTTTTTTGTGTTGAATAAATCTTAATCATGTTTTGGATAAGGTATTGCTAAAAATAATAATAATCCTTTCTAAATAAAGTGGTATTTTGTCAACGTTTTATTTTGTGTTGAATAACTCTTAATCATGTTTTGGTTAGTGTATTGCTATAACTTGTTTCATTGACTTGTTTCAAAATGAAGTGAGATTCTGACTATGTTTGTTTCTGCGTGTTGAATAAATTTTATCATGTTTTGGTTATATTAGTGGATTGCTATATTTTGGTTTCTATGTTTTATTGTTTCGTTGTTTCAGATCAATGGGACCAAGCTGTTAAAAACAATTATCTTTTGTGTTTTTTCCTTAAAAATCTTCAATGTTTTACTCATACCAAGCTATAAATACATTCAGTATTTACACCAAAGCAATTTAAAACAACAACCATGATTTTCCAATTATTCAACTTGAATTTGAATTAAAATTGGGCGCGAATGAGTGGAGTGTGAATGTGCGAACGTGTAGGGTGCGAAAATGTATTGGGCACAAACAGACCTGATACCACACAGTCTGAACCCCCTTCTCCCACAAAATATTAAGTAAATAATCTTTTTGTTACTGCTATCAAAGGTCTAATGAAACTCAGATAGTTTCAAACATTTGTCATAGAATTCTAGTCAAACTGGCACCTAGTTAAATTGGCACCTGGACAAATCAGCACCTGGTTAAAATCGACACCTGATATAGTCAATTCGTCACCCATGTTAAATATATATTTTTAACAGTATTTTAAGCAATAGGGTAAAAATAAGAAAGGGGTTGCCAGAATTTTTTTCAGTATTTAAGCAAAAAGAGTTAAATACTAACTTTCACATTTTTGGGTGTTCATGTACATTTTGTATATATTTATTTTTCTCAACTAATGAATTTTTTGGTGTATTTTTAATGATATATATATATATGAGTAGTCCAAATAATTATTACGTCTGGCAAGGCTTTTTTAATTTTATTCTGGAACACCTTCCTATGACCGCAAGGCTATGTTAATTTTTTTTCTGGGACGCCTTCCTACGAACGTCGTAGGAAGGCGTCCCAGAAAAATAATAAAATAGCCTTGCCAGACGTCATAATTATTTGGACTAATACATGACATATTATGTATTTTTCTGCATTATTTTAACCAGTTGAGCATTTTACAGGATTGTTGGTTTAATGCTGTTTAAACTTTACTGAAAAACAAACACCTTAAATTTGCTAATTATTTGGCATGAAAGTTTGATTTATTGAAAGGGACTCATAGTTTTCCATTTTATTTTAATAATTGACTTGTTTTTACAATTACACAAATTGTCTAATTGTTAAAACAACAGCTTTGGTAAGGGCTTCGTTGTTTACCTTTATACACTACATATTCACTTTCGTTTCGTGGTTTACCAAAATACACAACAACATATTCACTATGTACTTGGTAACAGTAATTAATTAATTGAATAGAAAATATTATAACAAATATTATTGGATGCCGAATTGACGTCGAATAGGTGCCGATTTGACTAGATGCCAATTTAACCAGGTGCCGACTTGACTTGTACGTTTCAATTCCTCTGCGATCGTTTGCGGTATTTTCTTGAGAAAACCTATTTCCATCATCAAAGAGAAGAAGAAACTGCTTTAAAATGATTCTGGAACGCTTCATGATTGTTAAAATAAGTTTAATTCACTCAAAAACAATTTTAATAGTACGACTTTGAAAGTAAAACAGTTCAATCCTTTTGTAAAACAATCTTTAATATACCTATCACATTAATGTTTGAAGGGTCTTAAGCTTATTCAAACCATATAAGTCGGTATGAAACACCAAAACGGAATGAACAATAACCGATTACGTTTTGTAGTTTACAAATTCTAAAACTGGTTCCCGTCAAACTACAACACTTTGTTCGAGTGTAGTGGAATACAAGCAAAAACCAGTGTAAACTGGGTCCTGGCTGATTTAATACTACACAATGATGCATAATGATAACACAAGCAGATTCCAGTTTGTATGGAAAATAGGAAATACGAAACCAAGCGCGGTAGGCAGAGAAATGTAATGAAGTTCAGGTCGGCAGTTATGGAACAATGACTGCGTCATTTTCCAATAAAACCCCATAACTTGGAAATGTAAGATCTTAAATTTATATATATATAAAAAAGGGAGCTCCAAGTCAATAGATATAACCAAATTACAAAAGTGTTATGCAAATTGGTAAAAGCATTTTTTAGTTAATGCCCGACAGACAGACAGACAACGGTATTCCATAATATGTCCTGTAAACAGGCCTATAAAAAATATAATTTAGAGGGGGGAAAATAGAATACCCAGTCCAAAACATTTTCCAATAATAAACACAGTTGAACCTTGAAGTTTTTAGAGTATGAAGCAGCTGATATGATAACCTAGGTGAGGCATTATTTCCTGTATGATGGCCATATCAGTGGCGGATCCAGAGGGGGGGTTCCGGGGGTCCGCACCCCCCCTTTATTTTGGCCGATCAATGCATTTGAATCGGGACATATGTTTTGCACCCCCCCTGCACCCCCCTTTGCCCTGGGCTAGCACCCCCCCTTTCGAAAATTCCTGCATCCGCCACTGCATATTATAGTACATGATAACAATTTTAAAGTGTCCTTGAAAAAACTTATAACAAACTGTCAAAATGTAAACCTGTCAACCACCTGCTAATGACAGTACAGGTCCCGAGCCACCTGCTATAATGACAGTACAGGTCACATGGTACTAGTAGTTGTTTAGTCTGCCTTTAGATTACAGTAACAGTAGTTTGTTATTTCAAGGTACATGTATGTAACCAGTAGAATGCTTCAATTGAATGATTAACTACCTATCATATATTTCCTATGGAATTATTTTTTAAAGAGTGAATCTTCTACAGTGGTGGATCTAAGGAGTTTTCCAGGGATTGGAATAAAACCCTCATATTTGCTTGACATCATATGTTTTTGGAACCCTCCATTTTTTTTTATACCTTGAGTGTATAGGAACCCCTCCCCTTTCTAATTATGGTCCTTTTATGATTATTAAGTTATTCAAAATCAACATCATTCAGAATTTATCACTAAGAGGTATAATTGAAGTTGCCAAAATAAGAGTCATATTCATGGCAAAATAACCATTTTATTTTAAGTATGAAGCATTTCAAATAAACCTTTTTAGAACAGAACCTCCTAGTACTGATTGGCCCATGAAATTGAAGTTATGATACAGCTTGAAATACAGTCTGTTGTAGAATTTGTATCGTAAAAAAAAAAAAAATCACCAAGAAAAGCCTTGGGACCATGTATATTGAAGTGTGGTAAAATCACAAATAGATATCTGAGCTCCAATTAGACAACAGCAGTTTTTTCATAAATAGTTCTATATGTACTGGTATAAATAATTTGCAGAATTTGATATTCATTTTTGGAAGGTCATCTGTCAGGTTACTAAATGATGAAATTATTGATCGTTACTAGAGTGACAAGTATTCAATAACATGTATTATAATAATTAAGTCTATTTAAACTTCTGGAATATGAAAATCCAAGGCCGTAACTAGGTATCTTATTTTAGTGAGGCAAAATAATTGAGCCGAGCGAAGCGAGGCGTTAAATTTTTTGGAGGGTATGAAATGAATGGTGCAAGATCCTGCGTTCTAGGCATTTTTAGAGAGTTTGATAATGTTTTGAATTTGGACAGTTTTTATATAAATTGTTCATATTTAAAGACTTTTACTAATACCAAATTTTTAACAACTTTATTTGAATTTGTATGTAAGATAATCATCCAAATATCAATTTAAATCTGCCGCCAGAACATAGAACAAACATCGATTCAGTAGAGTTTGCCAATTATTTCTATGGTGGGTTCAGTCAAATTGTTTTAGAATCATAACTTTGGTCTGCTGATATCCTTATCGCGATGAACATGGAGCATGGCAAGACCGCACAACCTCTCGCCACTCATGTATGCTCTTTTCCTAGATTTCAGTCGTTTCAGGGCAGTCTGTGTTTCTAAAGGTAGCACATTATCATCAACACAATGATCAATGTCTTCTTCCAATTCCTTCTCCATCAGCAATTCGGTAGCAGCATTGGTAGTAACAGTTTTGTTTGCAAAAGGGAATTAAGCTTTCCTATAAAGGCTAGCATCATCATACAGTCTCAGTTACAAAATATTAAACTCGCTTGTATGCTGACAAAGAGTAAACAAACTAGGGATAGAATGAGGTAAGATACATGTATATGATCTATCTATAGAGTAAGTATATATGATATGGGTACAGGGGAATTAAAATGGAGTTTTGACGTTTACATGTAGGTCCGTAATTTCAAATTATTTCTGGAAATAGTCGGTGGGATTTTAGTTCCAGAATCTATAAATTTAGGGGTTAGGGGTTGGGGGTGTCTGATTCCGAAACCCCGAATATAAAGAAATGAAATTCCGTAGTCCCGAATAAGTAAAGACAAAATCCTGTGATAAAGGTTCTATACCATTCCTCAATAATGTAAAATTGGAATATGGGATGTTCTTTCAATTTTTAAGGTTAAAGAAACATGGATCATGAAAAACTAATCCATGCATGTTTCATCTTATTTATATTTTATTTATCTGTAAAGAGAAAGATTAAAAAGTTGATGAAACGGAGAAATGAATACACAGACAGGACTGCCCCCTTGCGATGCCCACTACTTGATTTGTCAGTCTACTTATCGTTTTTGGATTGTTCTAATGAAGTTATATGCAATACGCAGACTACGTTCACAAACAAATTAGTTTACTAGAATTATTCCTTCTTTACCTTCAGTGTCGCTTTTCCTTTTTCTGCAAGAGCCTGTTTTTAACCAGAGATCCATGATGATTATCGTTACTAGGTTAATGTAATTGAGAAACATCACCCGTTGAGATGCTGAGTTATATCCAGGAAGAATAGTTTAAAGGAATGATGACAAGTTATAGAAATTAAGGTTGAGACAGAACAACAAAAGACTATTTTATTTGTATATATGTATAAAAAAAAAATAATCAGTGTCGAAATTTTAGTGAGGCAATTGCCTCACTTGCCTCAAGGGTAGTTACGGCCTTGAAATCAACACCCCCAGTTTCTGTAGAATTCAAATATTTCTGTGAATCTCTCTTTTTTGTATGTCATAGTGATAATTAAAATAAGAACTTTCCGAAGGGCAGTTGTGACTACATTTAAGGTATTTAGTCAAAGTTTGTGATGATTTTTTTTCATCAAAATCTTTGATGGTGAAATGGGTGGAATATAATCTCATCAGGAATTATCCAATCACATTGCAGGTTTTTCTTTGACCAAGTTTTGATGATAAACTTTGAAAGTGACTAACAATGACTTGGACAAAGTAAACTTTGACAGGGACATTACCAGACTTATACTAGTTATGGAAATTCTTGTAGGAATAACAAATTATTATAAACAGATTTGGAAAAGGTTCTTAACATAAGGTCTCATTCTTCAAGAAAATTACTGACATATCCTTACAGTATTTGTAATTCTCTATTTACTATATCAACTGTGCAATTCTATAAATAGATTCTTACCTTCAATTTTAATCCTGATCATATTCCCCCAAAAAATGATCCCATGTACTTATAAATATGTACTACTTGAGGGATATATTATAATAAATATCCACTGTTACCCAATATTGCGTCACATAAACATATCTGTATCCGGGAATAAACTCAAAATAAAAATGTCGGAAGGAAGTTTTACAGTAGATTCAAGTGTTTTATTAATTCAATTAACATTGCAAACATTGTCCTCAAAGATCTTCTCCTTATGAGATAAGTACATGTTTTAGCAAGGGGGTCATTTGGGGACAATGTTTAGCAAGTACAAGTATACGAAAAAGTCAGTTTCAGAACAATGTCAGATTTGTCTAGCAAGTACAATTAGTAAAAAGAAAAGGGTCAGTTTCAGCACGATGTTTCATGTTTTGAAAGTACTAGTATACGAAAAGGTCAGTTTTGGAACAAATGATTAGTGAATTCAAGTAATAAGAAAGGGCTTAGTTTCAGAACAATGTCTAGCAAATACAAGTATATTATTCATAAGTCGTTCTCTAAATCAAACCTAAACACAAACATTAACTTATGATAAAATTCAAAGTCAATGAACAATGATGGTGGGGTTGGGCTATATAATCTCCATTAAACGAGACTTGCAAAGGCCATCAAATTTGCATACCAAATATCATTGACTTAACATCTTCAATTGATCTTAATATCACAAACTTAGCCAAAGTATTAAAGTTAGTAGAACATGACTGTGACTGGCACTACAAATATTCTCCCTGCTAATCCTTTTAAATCTGTATACCAATTAACATTGATGTACCACTCATGGTTCCCAGTGATTTGACCTGATCATAAACTTAGTCTAATACATGTAAACTAAGCAAAAGTTTCAAAGTCAATAGACCATGACTGAGAGGGTGGAACCAAATAATCTCCATGGAAATGAGATATGCCAGTATTTATTCCAGTACAACTGCATACCAAATACCATTGACCTACCACTAGTGGTGGTTCCCCATAAACAAATGACCTAAGGCCACACCAATTTAATTTCTTGTTCTAGGGATTTTTGGACTCCAAAATTTGGGGCGAGCAAGCGATTTGAAAATTTTAATAAAAAAAATATTTAATTTGCAAATTTTTGAGGCGAAGCTTGAAAAGTAAAGGCGATCGAGCGATTATAATTTTTTTTTGTAAACATAAAATAGTAGGTTTTGACAATATTAAAACTTGATTTATTACTTGTACTTTGACATTTCTTTAATTTCTGAAGTATTTTTTTCCCTGTTCACCAAGAAATAATTAAATCTGGTCTATGTATGTGTTACTGACAATGAGACAATTCTCCATCCAAGTCATAATCAGTTTGGGGGCAACCCCTTAATGTTATAAATATCCCTTTTACATGTTTTATGACGGATCAATATAAGTTATAATATATTTGTTTGTACAAAAGGGCTTATATTTTCTCAAATAACTATATATCTATCTGGTATTAAATGGTCAAAACATGTCCAAGAATTTTGTAATATTCCTGGACTTTAACCATGTTAAATTAACACATTTACTTTAACAGTTTAATATTATTCAAAATAAGTCATGTAAGTGGACCCCTCTTTTAGAAAAAGTTGTTTAAAATATGATGTAACTCTCCTCTTTTTGAGTACAAAATTCTAAGTTTTCAAAGGTTTTGTATAGAAGAACTATACAAATCCTTGGTATTTCTATTTTCTTTTCAACATCAGTAAAATGACCCCTTGTCTGAGGGAGGGTTGTTCTCAACCTGATAGTGATAATAACAGACACAGGTCAAAGTACAGCCTTTTACACAGGGCTTTGATACAGACCAAACAGCAAGCTATAAAGGACTCCAAAATTATTAGCGTACACAATTCAAACAGGAAAACCAACGATCTAATTTATATATCCAAAGGGGAAAATACCAATGAACAACATCAACAAACGATAAATGCTGAACGACAGGCCCCTGAATCAATCAGGACAGGTGCATAAACATGCAGCGGCTATGGATAGTTTTGTTTCGCCAGCATACAATATAATTGCAGTTGAAGGCAAATCCTTCAGAAGTTCTTGACTTTATACTTTATTCAAACAACGAATATAAGTAAGGGGGAAAGTAACCAATTTTTTGTTCTTTACAGGTATTTCTGCTTTTATAAATTTATATTGGAGCACTCTCACTTTGGATGAATAGGTTTCATACTGAAACAAATATGCTCACAGATATTTACACAGTGTGGTGGGGTGCTTTTATGTTTAAAATCGTTATATACAGGTTAGACTGTATGTTGTTTTTTTTTTAACATTTTTTTTTTTAACAAATGTTGATATCTTTTTATAATATTTACACAAAATTCGGTGTGGGAAATGGACATGATTACATTTCTGGATGCGGGAAGCAGGAATATAAAAAAAAATTAAAAAATTCTGTTTTGAAAAAAATAGGTGCGGGCGGGTCCGTCGAACAAGGAATCAAATTGGTGTGGCCTAATCAAAAACTTATACATGTAAACTAAGCAAAAGTTTCAGTCAATAGACCACGAATGAGGGGGCAGGGCCAATTAAACTCTGTGGAAATAAAATGTAATCACAAACTAATACAATTGTTGCTGCTGTCGTCACAGGAAACAGCATACCAAAGTCTCACTTTTTGACTTCTTCTAGGCGAAATAAATAGGGGTAAATTTCGGGATAATGTTTAGCATGTGCAAGAATAAGAAAGGGGTCAGTTTGTGACAATGATTTAGCATGTACAAGTATCAGAAAGGGGTCAGTTTCAGGATAATGTTCTAGCAAGTACAAGTATAAGAAAGGGGTCAGAAACAGGCACAGATCCAGCCATTTAAAAAAGTTTTTTTTTTTAACCAGGACAAAAGGGGGGATGTTCCTGTTCCTAACCCAGGACAAAAAGGGGGCAGTTCCAACTACATGTCTCCATTCAAATGCATTGATTGTTCCAACCCTCTGGACACTACCCCCCATCCTCCTCTTCTGGATCCACCACTGTGAAAGGGGTCATTTTCAGGACAATGTTTTAGCATGTACAAGCATAAGAAAGGGGTCAGTTTCAGGACAATGTTTTACCAAGTAAAAGTATAAGAAAGGGGTCAGTTTCAGGACAATGTTTCACCAAGTACAAGTAATAGAAAGAGGTCAGTTTCAGGACAATGTTTTAGCAAGTACTAGAATTAGATGTAGAATAAAGAACACATAGTTATACAAACAGTACAACTCAGTTAAAAGAAGTCTAAGTCGGCCCGACTACTAGCAGTTACTGACAAGCCAGCTCCAAACCATAAGTAAACTGATTAAAAAATTATGTCTTCATCATATGAAAATCAAGCACAATTCCTCAATCCCATTAGGGGTTAGTATCGTACCATCATAAAATATAAGAACATAACCTGTATCATGCCAACAACTATATTTAGAATAAACTAGAACACACCTGCGAAATCGCGGGCATATACAGCTTGTAAACTGTTGTAGAATGAATTTTTGTAAAAGATATTATGACTGGAGAATTTCATACAAGGTATCAAAAGCTCTCTCTCTTTTTTCCAAAGTCCGTTATTTGCTTCCTTTCTGTTTAATTCAATTATTTTCGTGTTTCTGGCCTTATACCACAATTATTCATCCCCTTTGTAAGGAAGGATTTGAATCTCTTATAAATGACTAAGGCTCACTACTTTCACTTTTAACAATAGTGTTTTATGGGCATTATGTTTTCTAGTTCTGTGTGTCCGTTCGTCTGTCCCGATTCAGGTTAAACAGTTAAAGTTTTTGTCGAGGTAGTTTTTGATGAAGTTGAAGTCCAACCAACTTGAAACTTAGAAAATATGTTCCCTTTGATATGATATTTCTAATCTTAATGTCAAATTAGAGATTTTACTCCATTTCATGGTACACTTAACTTAGAAAATGATAGAATCGATGTGGCATCCATATACTATGGACACATTCTTCTTTCCACATGTTTTACTTATTTCAATATGTATGCAACTGGTATGACCCCTTAGATAGAAAATATTTCAGTAAACGTGAAAAATAATTGTCCCTAAGGAGGTATAATAGTTGTGGTTCTTGCGATCTAAAAACCATGATATGGAGGACGCTCTGATTGGCATATTTATTTTTCATTTTTGTAATCTACCATACGATTGGTTGTTGTTGTGCAAGTTTAAAACTGGAAGTCTTGACTAAAAGCCAGTCTGATGACGGAAACATTATCCGGACACCTATTTTGTCGTTTTTTATTAACTCAATCTGAATAATCATAAGAATGGATGACAAACGCGACTATGCATGTTATCTTAAGAACACAGAGGCATGATGATTAATTTATTGTGGAAGGAAGAGAAGAGACACACAAAATGAGGTCTTCTCGTTAAATAGTATAGATGTGTTTAATTCTCATGCTAAGACCCTATTAGCGAATCAATATTTATACCTAAATATGTCATCTTAAACTACCTGACAACAGTATTTTTGTTTGATGTTTTCTGCTGTGTATCCATCTGATTGAGTTATGTCCTTTTCCACTGATTTTTATAGTATACTCTTATTTTGTAGTGTTACACCAATGTCCCAGATTATGGAGAGGGCTTTTCACTAGCAAACTAGCTAAACCCGCCGTATTCTGTATGTGCATGTCCTAAGTAAGAAGCATATATATATATTGTCCTCAAACTGACAACATTTCTTCTTTACTTTTAATTTATCATTTGTCATAACATGCCCTGGACTTACAGCTTGACCTTTACTGACGAATAGATACTCAGTCTCCCCAACTCAAAAATATATATAAGAAAAGTTAGAAAATAAACTTACCAGACATTACAGTAATATTATGGAAAGATTTAAACATTCCCTATAAGTAGTATTATAAATCCTAACATTGTGGTATGTTACAGTTAACAATAGGTTGTAAAACTAACATAAGGAGACAGAAAAGTTATCCATAACCACCAGATATAAAGTAGGATTAAAATAAAGTAGATTGAATCAACGACCTTGACAAGGTCAACAGATCTGTCTTATTCTTCATCCACTTAATACTTCATAAAACTCTCAAACTGTAATTTATGATGACTTATTTGATGAATTGTGCAGGGATTTGTCAGTCTGAATTTAATACATTTAAATTTAAATGATTCAATTTAAATAAAAAAGTTTTTTATACAAATTGTTTGCTGAAACTGAACAGAATTTAAACCTTGTATAACACTTAATCAGCATATCCTTTCCTCTGGCTGCATGCACACTGATTACAGAAAATTACAATTTATTTGTTGAACCAACTGTTTATTAAGTGTTTCCCTATCCTTTTTAAGTTGTTGAGACTATTTTGAAAGTTTAATTCGCTATATATTTTCTCATTAAGTAATAACCTAGTTTATTTCACACAAGTGTCGCCCTAACTGGTCATCTGTTCAGAGTATCATAGTTTAAAACTTAGGATGAAAATTACTGTAAGGCCAAATAAAAATATATGTGTGGCTCCAGTAAACGTACCGTCCCTACTTTTTCGGCTAAAATAGCCTACCCTAAAGACTTTATTGTCATTTTTCATTAAGCACTGTTAAAGTCGGAATGTTGCTCCCATAGACTCATCATTAAGCACTGTTAAAGTCATAATGTTGATCCCATAGACTCAATGTAAAAAAAAACCCATAAAATAAAAAAAAATCCCTACCTACCTACCCTAACTTTTTTTCAGATGTAACTGGAACCACACATACTTTTTTATTTGGCCTAATAGGTCTTGTAAGAATCATAAACTATATTTTCAAGCTCCTAAATGAGGATTGATTATTGCAACAACGGAAAAATATTACTAATACAAAGATACATAGTGTTCAATTTTAAGGAAATTTTTTAATTTGTACACAGTTGCAATTGACATGTGTGTTTCAAGGGTTAAATACTTTAAAAATCACGACAATTTTTTTAACCTGAAAAAGTAGAAATTTATCTTCAGTTCATGTTCTAAAATATAATCCAGTATTGTATCACCAAGGATTTGTATGGTAATCCTTGGTATCACCAAGTAAACATGCAATTATCTATAATTCAGATTCACTAATCAATCCATGAACAAATTAAAAGTATCGGATAATAATCCTCAGTGCATGCATTACAGATGACAAAATCACAGGTTAAAACAAAGGTGTTACAAAGCTGCTTACAGTTATATCACATTACTTATACTGATGAAAGAAAAATCATGTCTTCTTATAACCTAATATATATGTCACTATATTATCCTGAAGATATCGCAGCAATTAATCTAAAATAATGAAGAGTTGTTTTTTTTTGGCCTATGAGACGACTATCTATAATGGGCCAAAGGATACAGATGTGAACAATTAAAGATCATTATTATTAAGCCTTGGACAATGAGCAAAACTAATGATGGAAACTAAGCTTAAACTAGAGGCTCTAAAGAGCCTGTGTCGCTCACCTTGGTCTATGTGACTATTAAACAAAGGAAGCAGATGGATTCATGACAAAATTGTATTTTGGTGATGGTGATGTGTTTGTACATCTTACTTTACTGAACATCCTTGCAGCTTACAATTATCTCTATCTATAATGAAGTTGGCCCAGTAGTTTCAGTGGAAAATGTTAGTAAAAATTTACAAATTTTATAAAAATTGTTGAAAATTGACTATAAAGGACAATAACTCCTTAGGGGGTCAATTGACCATTTCAGTCATGTTGACTTATTTGTAAATCTTACTTTGCTGAACATTATTGCTGTTTACAGTTTATTTCTATCTATAATAATTTTCAAGATAATAACCAAAAACAGTAAAATTTCCTTAAAATTACCAATTCAGGGGCAGGAACCCAACAACGGGTTGTCCGATTTATCTGAAAATTTCAGGGCAGATAGATCTTGACCTGATAAACAATTTATTACCCTGTCAGATTTGCTCAAAAGGCGTTGGTTTTTGAGTTATAAGCCAAAAACTGCATTTTACCCCTATCTTCTATTTTTAGCCATGGCAGCCATCTTGGTTGGATGGCCGGGTCATCGGACACATTTTTTAAACTAGATACCCAAAAGATGATTGTGGATAAGTTTGGATTAATTTGGCCCAGTAGTTTCAGAGGAGAAGATTTTTGTAAAAGATTACTAAGATTTACGAAAAATGGTTAAAAATTGACTATAAAGGGCAATAACTCCTATATGGGTCAACTGACCATTTCGGTCATGTTGACTTATTTGTAAATCTTACTTTGCTGAACATTATTGCTGTGTACAGTTTATTTCTATCTTTAATAATTTTCAAGATAATAACCAAAAACAGTAAAATTTCCTTAAAATTACCAATTCAGGGGCAGGAACCCAACAACGGGTTGTCCGATTTATCTGAAAATTTCAGGGCAGATAGATCTTGACCTGATAAACAATTTATCCCCCTGTCAGATTTGCTCTAAAGGCTTTGGTTTTTGAGTTATAAGCCAAAAACTGCATTTTACCCCTATCTTCTATTTTTAGCCATGGCAGCCATCTTGGTTGGATGGCCGGGTCATCGGACACATTTTTTAAACTAGATACCCAAAAGATGATTGTGGATAAGTTTGGATTAATTTGGCCCAGTAGTTTCAGAGGAGAAGATTTTTGTAAAAGATTACTAAGATTTACGAAAAATGGTTAAAAATTGACTATAAAGGGCAATAACTCCTATATGGGTCAACTGACCATTTCGGTCATGTTGACTTATTTGTAAATCTTACTTTGCTGAACATTATTGCTGTTTACAGTTTATTTCTATCTTTAATAATTTTCAAGATAATAACCAAAAACAGTAAAATTTCCTAAAAATTACCAATTCAGGGGCAGCAACCCAACAACAGGTTGTCAGATTCATCTGAAAATTTCAGGGTAGATAGATCTTGACCTGATAAACAATTTTCTAATAGTCAGATTTGCTCTTAATGCTTTGTTTTTTAAGTTATAAGCCAAAAACTGCATTTTACCCCTATGTTCTATTTTTAGCCATGGCGGCCATCTTGGTTGGTTGGCCGGGTCCCTGGACACATTTTTTAAACTAGATACCCCAAAAATAGTTGTGGCCAAGTTTGGATAAGTTTGGCCCAGTGGTTTCAGAGGAGAAAATTTTTGTCAAAGATTACTAAGATTTACGAAAAATGGTTAAAAATTGACTATAAAGGGCAATAACTCCTATATGGGTCAACTGACCATTTCGGTCATGTTGACTTATTTGTAGATCTTACTTTGCTGAACATTATTGCTGTTTACAGTTTATCTCTATCTATAATAATATTCAAGATAATAACCATATAACGGCAAAATTTCCTTAAAATTGCCAATTCAGGGGCAGCAACCCAACAACCGGTTGTCCGATTCGTCTGAAAATTTTAGGGCAGATAGATCTTGACTTAATAAACAATTTAACCCCATGTCAGATTTGCTCTAAATGCTTCGGTTTCAGAGTTATAAGCCAAAAACTGCATTTGACCCCTATGTTCTATTTTTAGCCATGGCGGCCATCTTGGTTGGTTGGCCGGGTAACCGAACACATTTTTTAAACTAGATACCCCAATGATGATTGTGGCCAAGTTTGGTTAAATTTGGCCCAGTAGTTTCAGAGGAGAAGATTTTTGTAAAAGTTAACGACGACGGACGACGGACGACGGACGACGCCGGACGACGACGGACGCCGGACGCCAAGTGATGAGAAAAGCTCACTTGGCCCTTCGGGCCAGGTGAGCTTAAAATAAAAGCCTCTGGGATGAATATGTAAAACAATTTAAAAGAAAATACCAATGGCAAAATTTCTGTAACAACAACGAAAACCAGATGCATCGCAGGGCACAGCTTTTTACGACCACAGAGGTCGAACCCTGAACAGTTGGGGCAAGTATGGACACAACATCCAAGCTTGATACAGTTCTGAATTTGGATTGTGATTAAATAGTTGACACAACATAGGTTTCTAGACACAGAATGAATGTGGCCTAAGAACTTAAACTTAAAAACTTAAAAATTTTAAAATTGGACATTTACCTATTATGGTCCAATATCCAAAATTTAAATACATTCAGCATATCAAAGAACCCCCAGAATTCAATTATTGTGGAAATCTAATAAAGTTCAATTTTTGAAGCTTTAGACCTCAGTATGGACCAATTTGATAACCGGGCCCAAATATCATAAATCTAAATACATAGGGTAATATTCAGCATATCAAAGAACCCCATCTATTCAATTTTTGTTGAAATCAAACAAAGTTTAATTTTGGACCTCGATTTTGACCAACTTGAAAACTGGGCCCAAAAATCTAAGTACATGTTCAGATTCAGCATATCAAAGAACCTCAAGAATTCAATTTTTGTTAAAATCAAATTAAGTTTAATTTTGAACCCTTAAAGGACCTTAATGTAGACCAATTTGAAAACAGGACCAAAAATTAAGAATCTTAATACAAGGTTAGATTCAGCATATCAAAGAACCTCATTAATTCAATTTTTGATGAAATCAAACAAAGTTTAATTTTGGACCCTTTTGACCCGGAATTACTGAACTATCGGGACCAAAACCCCCAAATTCATCCCAACCTTCCTTTAATGGACATAAACCTTGTGTTAAAATTTTATTGATTTCTATTTACTTATACTAAAGTAATATTATCCTGATTTCATCCGTCTTTGAACGATGCTGACAATGCTGACGACGCAGACAACGAGATACCAATACATGTATCCGACCAATTTTTTTTTAATTTTTGAGGTCGTATAAAAAGAATGGGCACTCTAAAATCTCTCGCCTGCTTTATTTCAACCAAGATTGATTTTATGTCAATAGTTTAACTTCAAGCATCACATAAACTTAACATTATCAGTAATCCATGAAAATGAGGTCAAAATTAAATGAACCATTACCTGTTAGACAGGTACACCTTGCAATCATTTCATGCATCAAATATAGCTGATCTATTGCTATTAGTATTTAAGAAATAGACTTAACTAGGAAAGCTTAACTTTGACCAATAAACCATAATAAACAGCTGCGCCAATAGTTCATGATATGCCAGTCGTCTTGTGTGTGAGGTTTTATGCAATAATTATAAATCATTTCCGAGATACGGCCCAATATGTGAACCCCCCCCCCCCCCACTTATTTATAAAAAAGAATTAATAACTCTAAAATAAATTTTGAATCATCACCAAAAAGTATACAGATCTTAAGAATTAGGAAGTGTGGAAAGTTTTAGGCAATAATCATAAATCATTTTTGAGATACAGCACAACATGTGACCCCCCCCCCTTTTTTTTTTTACAAAAAAACTCAATAACTCTAAAATAGATTTTTGAATCATCACCAAAAAGTATACAGATCTTTAGAATAATATAACTAAAAAGTGTGTAAAGTTGTAAGCAATAATCATGAATCATTTTGAGATACTGTGCGACATGAGAAAAAACACCCCCTGTTTTAGTTACAAAGTCCTGTAACTTAAAAAGTTTTCATCTTCTTTTCACCAAAAAGCATACAGATCGTTTGACTATTATAAGTTTCATGAAATTTGGATAAGTTATTCTCAAGTTACAGTGCGACAAGTTGACGCATGACAGACAGACAGACAGACAGACCTATTGCTAAAAATATATTCTACAAAATCAGACAAAAACATAAATTGACCAATATATACACTGTAAAAATATTACCTCAACCAGACTGATATGTGTTCACTTGATATTATCAAGCTGAAAATAACTAGTGTGGCATTCTCCAAATACATTAAAAGACTGGGAACAATTATAAATTAGTGTGGCATTCTCCAAATACATCAATACACTACAGAAAAATAATGTGGCATTCTCCAAGTACATTATTTGACTAGAGAAAAATAATGTGGCATTCTCCAAATACATTATTTGACTAGAGAAAAATAATGTGGCATTCTCCAAATACATTATTTGACTAGAGAAAAATAGTGTGGCATTCTCCAAATACATTAAAAGACTGGGAACAAATATAAACAGTGTGGTATACTCCTAACATACCCAACCAGACTTGAAAACAGTGGGGCAATCTCCAGCCCCCAATCAAACTGGATAGTTAACAGTTCTTCCCATCACAACATGTTAAGCAAATGAATTTAGCCCTTCAACTTAAAGTAATTTTTCTAGAAAAAGCTGAGATAACTTCAAAGTTATGGAGCAATTGATCTGAAATAAAACCTCACAATAATAGCCTTCTTATTACAACAATTATTTGTACAGCTGGGAAACAATTGTCAATCTTCAATATTTAATTACACAATTATTACTAAAACTATATTAACTAATTTATTTTCAACATTGTAATGCTCAATATGATTTCTGAGAGTGGAATTTTTTGCAAGTTTTCAATTAAGTTTTTTAACAAATGAATAAATATTCTATTTCTATCTTCATCATTCCCACTTCATGACCGATATCCAAATAGTTAAATATTATGGGATGCCAAATGTTTCAACAACTGTGGTATTTTTTTCTGGCCAGTTATAGCAATTATTCTTTATGGTTATTTCTGCAATTCTGTTATCATTTAATATTATAATTATCTAATTTTAGTCAATCTGATTTCTGTTACAACTGCATACAAAGTTCTGTCAGTATCCAAAGGGAGATAACTCAATATATATTTATTAATATAAACAAATATAAAAAAAAACACTCCTAACACACCTAAGAAAATCAAAGTACTTAACATCAGATGACGGCAAGTTCTTGTGGATGGTCCGACAAGCACTTGTCTCAGAAAAAAAATCACATCTCTATACCTCAAAGTGAGGTTAATGTACAGATGATCACATAATTTTTTCTGGGACAAGTTCGTGCGTGGATGATAAATTAATGATAGGAAATTCATCCAAACAGTAATGACTATTATATTGTAGTGATACTTATAGATTATCGTTGATCATGTCAACGAGATTGATTTTCTCGCTTGAGCCAGTTCAGATGACCAATGATAATCTGTTTATCGCTATTTTACCTATGACGACACAAATTTCATGTCAACTTCATAAGCAATGCCACGTGCCCCCTTAGTTACTAGCAATAATTTTCATATCACCCAACTCTGCTGAAAAAGGAAATTATCAGTCAGCAAGATCAATTGAAAATTTTGTGAAATAGCGATAAATTATATTAATACTTGTATACTACAGTTACATGTATATATAATTTTCATGTATTTGCATATCATTCTATTCTACTATATTAATAATGGTGCAGTGCAAGTGCATGGTGGACACATCAATCTTCTGTAATAATTCTATTTCCTAATAGAATGGATTTAAGTAGGCATTTGTATTTTCCCGCAAAAAATGTTTAATCATTCATGCAAAGTTATCTATCCAAAAGATTGCAAACGTTCTAAAGATAGTCTTCCGCATGTGTGTGCATAGATATTAATGATTTATCACTTAATATATGTAGATACATATAACAAAACATTTTAATATTATTAATTTATCTTCTTCAAAAAATATTTGGTGAGTTATCATTGAAGAAATGAATTTATAACAAGCAATAAGGAATGCTAGTTCGCACTTGATCATGTCTTTGTATTCATCATGTTTATAGATTGGTTAACCAGATGCTCCGCAGGGCGCAGCTTTATACGACTGCAGAGATTGAACCCTGAACATTGGGGCAAGTATGGACACAACATTCAAGCTTGATACAGCTTTGGATTGTGATTAAATAGTTGACCCAACTCAGGTTTCTGATACATAATGAATGTGGTCTAAGAACTTAAACTTAAAAACTTTAAATTTTAAATTGGACATTACCTATTATGGTCCAATATCCAAAATCTAAATACATGGTTAGATTCAGCATATCAAAGAACCCCAAGAATTCAATTTTTGATGAAATCAAATAAAGTTCAATTTTGGACCCTTTAGACCTCAATATGGACCAATCTGATAACCGGGCCCAAACATCAAAAATCTAAATACATGGTTAGATTAAGCATATATCAAAGAACCCCATATATACAATTTTTGTTGAAATCAAACAAAGTTTAATTTTGGACTGCAATTTGGACCAACTTGAAAACTGGGCCTATAATCAAAAATCTAAACACAGGTGGTTTAGATTCAGCATATCAAAGAACCCCAAGGATTTAATTTTTGTTGATATCAAACAAAGTTTAATTTTGGACGACGATTTGGACCAACTTGAAAACTGGGCCCATAATAATCAAAGTGATGGAAATCACTCATGGAAAGATTAGAAGAGTAGTTTGAATTATTTCATATTAAGGTATGATGGGGAAAAATGAACATTTATAAAGCACTATTGCATTAACAGCAGGTCTTTACAAGGAAACTTGCTTTTCCAGTATGAGGATAAAATGAACTCAAATTAAATAATATGGGTCTCTCAATTTGCACAATTTTATTTAAACTGCATTTTATATCTTATCGAAATTATGTTGCCGGTTCTGAACATGTTTCAAAAAAACAAAAAAATGAAAAAATTTTTCTAGTAAATGTTACCAACTATCCTTGGAAGACATAAATCTGGACCAACAGCTCAAAACTTTAAAGTGTCAACAACAAAAAATAGAAAAATGTTGTTTTAGGGCATTTTGTAAGTTGAAACAGAGGTTATATGGCATTGAAGATTAAAAGTTTTAGAGTGCCTTTTGATCAATTTTTAAAGTATTTTTCAACACAGGGCATTTTTCAAAGTAAACCAATTACAAAAACTTATCTTATTGAAATGTGGATTCTTTCTTGATTGCAAAAATATATATTCACTTCTAATAAAAATTCAAATGACTAAAATAGACATAATGATTGATGGGAAATAAACTAATAAACAATGGTTTATAAAAAAAAGTGTACTAATTAATTTAATTGTTGATAATTACAGATGATTATTGGAAATTTATCAAGTAAGTTATAGGCCTTACTTGAATACCTTATATTTATTCATATGTATATACATATTTCATATTTTTAAAGATCTTGTTAATCCATTAATCATTTATCTTTCAGATATAATTTACAGAATCACTTTATGTAATGTAGATCAAAAGTAATAGGCAATAAATAAATCTATCATCCTTATAAATATCAAACAATTATGAGGTCAAATACTTGTGTATTTAAAAGAATTATATGTATATTGAGTGGTCTGTATAAATATGTAAGACTGAGGTTCTGTGGTCAATTTGATTGGCAGTTTAGGAGGTGGGGCATTGTAATTAAAGGTCCACCTTGTCTCTGATTGTTTAGTGATAATAATTCTTTATTCCGTAAGCAAATATACAGCTCATAGGATTAAATACATACACAAATTATACAGTTTACATATACATATACAGCATTAATATATAGCGGAGTTTGGCATACAATTTACATTGGTAATAAAGGTACATAACAAAAAAATCAAGTATTACAAATTTTCTCTGACTCATACAGGTATTTACCCAGATTATTTAATTCTTTAATATTTCTTACATATAGTTATTGAACTAATTTGGAAGGTAGATGGGTTTCTATAATAATATATCTTAATATATTTACTTCTGACATTTACATATTTATCACACTCTAATATAAAATGATATTCGTCTTCGATAACTTTCTTATTGCACATATTACAAACACGTTCATTTCTGGAAATATTAAAGTATCTTCCAGTTTCTACATTAAGTGAATGTGAATTGATTCTATATTTAGTAACATATGACTGGTATAAACTGTTCAATGGTCGATTCAAATAAAATTGCAAAGTATGTCCATCATGAATATATTGGTATAAATTACATTTTGAAGTATTTTCAAAAAATGACAAGCCTTCAGCTATATAATTATCAACAATTCTTTTTTTAGATTCATGCAAAAATAATGGACTATTGTGACAGTTGTCAATCATACTAGTTGAATCAATACCCAGTTATCTAATCAAAATGTTTTTTAAAAAGCCTGCTCATCAACACACCTTATTTTTAATGACATACATTTTTGAATGAACTACTCCAATAATATACCCAGTTTTTTTCAGTTTATATGTGTATTATGTGCACATACATGAGAACCTCAACCATAGGGAACTATATTTCAGTGTGAATACATTTAGTAACAGTACTTACCTGTCCTGTTGTTAGGGAGGCCGGTGCCTAAGTAAAGATTTAGAACAAGTTCTAATCTTTCCAAAAATTATAAGTACATGTTTAGATTCAGCATATCAAAGAACCCCAAGGATTCAATTTTTGTTAAAATCAAACTTAAGTTTAATTTTGGACCCTTTGGACCTTAATGTAGACCAATTTTTGTTGAAATCAAACAAAGTTTAATTTTGGACCACGATTTGGACCAACTTGAAAACTGGGCCCATAATAAAAAAATCTTAGTACATGTTTAGATTCAGCATATCAAAAAAAACCAAGAATTCAATTTTTGTTGAAATCAAACAAAGTTTAATTTTGGACCCTAATTTGGACCCACTTGAAAACTGGGCCAATAATAAAAAATCTAAGTATATGTTTAGATTCAGCATATCAAAGAACCCCAAGAATTCAATTTTTGTTAAAATCAAATTTAGTTTAATTTTGGACCCGATGGACCTTAATGTAGACCAATTTGAAAATGGGACCAAAATTAAGAATCTACATACACAGTTAGATTTGGCATATATCAAAGAACCCCAATTATTCAATTTTTGATGAATTCAAACAAAGTTTAATTTTGGACCCTTTGGGCCCCTTATTCCTAAACTGTTGGGACCAAAACTCCCAAAATCAATCCCAACCTTCCTTTTATGGTCATACACCTTGTGTTTAAATTTCATAGATTTCTATTTACCTATACATGTACTTAAGTTATGGTGCGAAAACCAAGAAAAATGCTTATTTGTGCCCCTTTTTGGCCCTTAATTCCTAAACTGTTCGGACCTCCACTCCCAAAATCAATCCCAACCTTCCTTTTGTGTTCATAAATCTTGTGTTTAAATTTCATTGATTTCTATTTACTTATACTAAAGTTATTGTGCGAAAACCAAGAATAATGCTTATTTGGGCCCTTTTTTGGCCCCTAATTCCTTAACTGTTGGGACCAAAACTCCCAAAATCAATCCCAACCTTCCTTTTGTGTTCATAAACCTTGTGTTTAAATTTCATTGATTTCTATTTACTTATACTAAAGTTATTGTGCGTAAACCAAGAATAATGCTTATTTGGGCCCTTTTTTGGCCCGTAATTCCTAAACTGTTGGGACCAAAACTCCCAAAATCAATCCCAACCTTCCTTTTATGGCCACATACCTTATGTTTAAATTTCATAGATTTCTATTCACTTATACTAAAGTTAAAGTGCGAAAACCATAAGTCTTCGGATGCCGACGACGCCGACACCAACGTGATACCAATATACGACCAAAATATTTTCAATTTTTGCGGTTGTATAAAAACCAAATCAAATATTACAGAAATCTAGGCGATAGTAATATGCCAGAATGCCCTCACGGTCATCTGCTGTAAAAAATATTTGGACTAGGAATAATTAGGGAAAACATGCTGTAAAATTTTTAAAATACATAAACTTAAAACTTATATAGGCCCAAACATTTTTAGATCAGAGCCACTATTTGGACCCAAAAATTTTCAAATATATAGTAAAAAAACTTTAAAAGCTTTTAGCAAGAAATTGCAATTCATGCTTAGTATTTTTTCAAGTTGTATATATCAGCAACAACTTTACTCAAAAATATTTTTTACACACATTTACATTTGATTAACTAACTAGTACTAACCGTTTATAAAAACATTTCTAGAGTTGCTATAATAAGATTACTTACCATCAATCCCCAGGGAGTCGTAGTAAATACTTTTTAACACTCTCATGGCTACATCTTGTACAATTCTTTAAAACACCAGTTCTTTCATTTTCAGCCCATTTGATCTGAAATTCATAGGAATATCATATAAGAATAAATTATAATTTTCCTTAAAAATTATAAAACTGCTGTGATTAAGGAAGTTCGCTGCTCAGTTTCAAAATAAATAACTTTCCATAAAACTAGTATATATTGATAGGGGATTAATTGAGGAATAAAAAAAGAAAAAAATATATAGGGGTCACTGTGCTTGTTTACGAGATAATAGCCATTGGAATTTTAGCGGGAAAATGTTCTCTCTTGATTTTTTATAGTTCTCAAAAACTATAAAAAAATAAATAAAATTTTATAAAACTTTTACATATGGCTTATATTAATAATACATGTAAAAGATTTATAAAAAGAAAAATGGGGGTTCATGGGCAAAGATTTTTAAGGCATTCAAATGGATAAAACCAGAGGATTTCGAAAATCTGACAAAAATTCCAAAACATGACAAGCAAACATCCTTAAAACATTTCTGTACTGAAATATAAAATAACAAGAGAAAAAAAGAATGACTTTACCATGAAAATTGAACTTTGACCAAATCAATTTCAGATTAATGATATCAGTATTTATACTGAGAATTATCCTCTACATGTGTTCAAGTGTTTTATATAAACATCTTCAGTCAATATCAGTCATTCAAAAGGAGTACAGCACTACCGTTAATGGAATAGAGAATGGAAACCAGGATGCATGGTTCAGCTAGCTGCTAAACAATAATGTACACTAATAAAGTAAAATGAACGCCACACTAAACCCCAAAACAGACAAATAAACCAATATTAACCAATGAACGCCACACTAAACCCCAAAACGTACAAATAAACCAATATTAACCAATGAACGCCACACTAAACCCCAAAACGTACAAATAAACCAATATTAACCAATGAATGCCACACTAAACCCCAAAACGTACAAATAAACCAATATTAACCAATGAACGCCACACTAAACCCCAAAACGTACAAATAAACCAATATTAACCAAGAACGCCACACTAAACCCCAAAACGTACAAATAAACCAATATTAACCAAGAACGCCACACTAAACCCCAAAACGTACAAATAAACCAATATTAACCAATGAACGCCACACTAAACCCCAAAACGTACAAATAAACCAATATTAACCAATGAACGACACACTAAACCCCAAAACGTACAAATAAACCAATATTAAACCAATGAACGCCACACTAAACCCCAAAACCTACAAATAAACCAATATTAATCAATGAACGCCACACTAAACCCCAAAACATACAAATAAACCAATATTAACCAATGAACGCCACACTAAACCCCAAAACATACAAATAAACCAATATTAACCAAGAGTGTACACAATGAAATGTCTTGCCTGCTTTATTAACCATTGACTTCATGTTGAAAGTCTTGAAGATAATGGTTTTACTACAAGTATCGCATAAACTGAACAATAAGGGGTACTAGATTCCCCCTTGTTACTTTATCCAGGTATAAATTAGCATGTTCTTTAATCAGAGAGCATGTTCTTCAACATTTTATTATGTATGTGATTTTTTTGTAAATCTGATGGAAAATAAGAGAACTAGGAAGCCTCCAGCTTATTTAAAGGATAAGGATTTCATTTTTATCTTCTTTTGATATGCAGAACGAGTTTGCATCAGTTTCCAAAGTTGGGGATATAACCTCTGAACATCAATGACAAACAAAAAAGTATGGAAGTTTCAGGTGAAGCAAGAGCGCTGAGGATCAGGTGAAATACAATGTGACATGACCACATGAGCATGCCCAAACCAAATCATTGAGTTATTCTGATTAGTCGAAGACTTTGGACTCACACAGCTAGTTAGAAGTGAAATATTTATTTTTCATAAACAAACGAACTTGTACCATTTAAATCCTTAGACAAAAGCATTGAATTGGCACAAGTTCTTTTATGATATAAAATAAAGTTCTTTATGTTATAAAATTACTGCATTTTGCAGGAAATGCATTCGTGAAAGCAGATACTTGAAAAACTTTTCTATTCAACATTCATCGAAGGATTGTCTGTATCACAAATATTATTCAACTTCAGTGCTACTATAATGAATTAAACATTGGTTAACAGAATTCATATTCCCTGCAAATGTAGGTGTTTTTTTGAGTGATAACTTCAAACATAATGATAATATTGTGAAACCCCCTGCAATGCCAGGTGTGATTGCTTCCCCTGATAATTCATGTGCGTACTATAACATGTTTAATGAATTTACCATTCATAAAGAGAAATCATATTTCCCTGCCAAGGCAGGAGTGTTTTTGTGTGATAACTCTTAACATAATGATAATATTGTGAAACCCCTTTCAATGCCAGATGTGATTGCTTCTCCTGATTATATAGGTGTGTACTAGAATTTACCATGCTTAAAGAAAAATTAGATTCCCCTGCAAATGAGGGCATATAATTGTACATTCATCCCCAAAATTCATTTGGAATATATCCTCTGCAATCAGGCAGATATGTTTAGTAATATTTGTGATTTTTGTTCCCTGCATTTGTAAGCAAGCCATGTTCCCCTAGTGTATTTCTAACAGGCATGTTTTATTGTGGACACTGGTTGAAGGTTCCAATGTGTAGTGAAAGATTCGCCCCAGTGTTTACTGGAGTGTATATATTTATGAAAATGATCCATATTTATTGCAGCCTTGTCCATGTAGCACTGGTTTTGACATTGTTGTGAAAGATAACAATTACATGAATTACAATGTTGTTGATGAAATAAATAATGTTCTTTTAGTTTAATATGTTTGTCCTTGGTTTAAGAAAACAGCAGGATCTACATATATATATATATATATATATATATAACTCGTCTAAACATCAACCCAACAATGTTAGATCTGTAAATTTGCTTTGGCAAATTTTTGGTTCTTCCCTCGCCGGGATTCGAACCCATGCTACTGTGATATCGTGACACCAAATCGCCTGCACTGCAGCCGTCCCGCTAATTAGTTATTATATTTTATTAAGTGTCTGTTTGCGATGCGCCGATGTATAGTCATCAATGTAATGATGGATCTTCGTATGATGTAGATGTAGATGTAGATACATCAGATATGAGTGGAAATATGTTTAAATGTGCTGGTTTATTTTTGTTGTTGTTGTTTTTAATGTTTTTTGTTTTTATTACAATGACAAGCCTTTGTGCATGAATTTTTTCATTAATATGTGTTAACAGGAAGAATGGTATTGCTAGTGATAAGGGTATCGTTTATTTATTGAACAAGGCAACATTAGACAAGATCATGATTACACAAGTTGTTTCTTTTTATCCTTTTCTTCCCTGTTTTGACAACTTCATTTGGGTTCAGGTGCTTCATATTGACACTTTGTTCTTTTTAGCATATTGATACCCTGACTAGTATAATTTATATGATTGCATTTATAAGAAAGTACCTTTCGCCAAACACTATTAATTGTCAATTGCTTACAATGGGAGACAACTCTCATTGTACTCAATTGATAATGCCTTGGAAATTATAGAATTACCCCCATTGTTAGTTGTTACATCATCAGAGTTTAAGTGATCTTTAGTTAGTCTGTGGTTTAAGCAAAGAGCATGTTCCAGCCACATTTTATTGTGTATATAATGAGTTATAACTATATATGATTGCATTATTATAATAATGGTTGACAGACTGTTTGGGTAACCTGAGCCAATGTATGATGCGAATGAAGGTATCAGGTTCGTTCGCGCCCAATACACTTTCGCACCCTACACGTTCGCACCTCGCACGTTCGCACTCTACACTTTCGCGCCCAAATTTTAATTCAAATTCCATTTGAATAATTGGAAAATCATGATTGCTGTTATAAATTGCTTTGGTGTAAGTAAAACATCCAAGATTTTAAATGAAAAAACACAAAAAATAATTGTTTTTAACAGCTTGGTCCCTTTGATCTGAAACAATAAAATATAGCAATACACTATTATAACCAAAACATGATAAAATTTATTCAACACACACAAAAAAAAAAAAGAAACAAGTCAATGAAACAAAGTTATAGCAATAAACTAACCAAAATATGAAGAGTTATTCAACACAAAATAAAACGTTGACAGAATCCCACTTTTTATGAAAGGATTAATTTTTTTTAACACACTATCCAAAACATGATTAAGATTTATTCATCACAAAAAAATGCTGTCTCACTTTATTGGACGCGAACATGTAGGGTGCGAAAGTGAAAGGGGGCCAACATGAGTAGGTGCGAACGGACCCAGATTCGCAAATGAACAGACCTGATTACTTGACTCCCATAACCAGGGCCACAGAGCTGCTGGGTACCTTGATGGTACCCAGACCCCTCCCCCATTTTTAACAACACAAAGAGTGCAAAATCCTGGATGTGTCCCTGTATAGGCATATATAACATTTCCAATGGTTGCCTTTCTTGACATTACTTTGTGATGGTAATAAAATGCACAGGACAAAGTTAAATGAAATTAGTAGAAATCATAAATTATTGGACAATAAAATGTGCCAAAATAGCAAAGCAACTTTTTTTTGCTATGGATGTGACACATCAAATAAAATCGATTATTATGAAGATCATTTTTTTTTTTGTAATTATTTTGATTAACAAGTAAAAATGTGTACATTTTAACTGTTAAATATGAAAGGTTTTCAACCAAGCCATGACATTTTTCTTTCCGGAAAATCTAGTATTTCCCGTTTTCGACTTTCACTTAGAAAATCTCAAACCCAAAAACTATTTTTTTTGTTGGATAAAATATGATTGTTTTTCAGATGGGTTGCTGTTAATTTAGATATTTATTTATTTTTCTTATTTAAGAATGCCTTAGTTAGGAAAATTTAGTTATAATTATTGTTTAAAGATTAAGCGTCCAAGCAGTTCCGGTTGACAAGGGGCGGAAAATTCAAACACCTGTCAAAGATATTGTTTTGTTCGTAATTATCAATTTACTTTTCTATTAATATGTCATAACTATATCGAATAACAAATGCACATCTATTTGAAAAGAAACAAAATATCGAACATGAGACATGTTCAGACATTGTCAGAATCCTTGGAAATTATTCAATTTTGAACTGCCATACCCAAATCCAATATTTACTCCTTATACCCTCTACCTCCACCAAGAGCGGTTTTAATAATGTAGGATTTAATAATGTCCCCCATGAAAAAATGTCCACTGGACACATTTTCATAGTAAATATTGTCCCATGGACAATATTCACTTATTTAAATGTGTCCTGGACACAATTTCGTATGAAACTTTGTCCTCAGGTATGAAAAAGTGTCCATAAACATGGACATTATTCACTACCATAATAATGTCCAGGGGGACATTTTTTTCACAGGGCATTTTGTCTGCCAGGGCATTTTTTGATATTATTAAAGTATTAAATGATATCCATTGCCTTGTTATTACTGGACACATTTTAACTTTGAATTACGAACTTTAATTAATTGTTATTTCGACAAAGAGTTGTCTCATTGGCACTCATACCAATTCATCTTCATATTTATATCTTTTAATATAATTATATACATGTATAATTCAAACTCAAATAAGTAACATATGCTGTACAGTATTATTTTCCTTGGAGGACACAATTTAATAACATTCACTACAAAAATGTGTTCTGTAGATGACCATATTTCATAACTGTTGCTGTAAAATGCTGTCTACTTAGGAGACAATATTTCATGGCAATGGACATGATGGACATTATTTATTTTCAATTGCCTTCTTTTCTGACATAAAAAATATAGTCTTTCTATAGTTCTCTAGATTTAATTTTACACTTCCTTCTTATTTTTATTCTTTCATTGTCATTACCATTTGCTTGAAATTTCTTAGAACTTTAATTCCTCTATATTCACCTCCATCCATTATATGTTTGTTTACATTTGTATATTAATCAATTTCACATCAATCCTTCATATTTTATTTAAATTCAAGTATAATAAAACTTTTTAATGATCTTTGTATTACTTCCCTTGAAGGACACAATTTAATAGCAACTACTAGGAAAATTTGTCCTGTGGGTGAACACTATTTCATATCTTTTGCAGTAAAAATTTGTCCATTTGAGGGACACTATTCCATGGCAATGGACATTATTAAATACCAAAATTCTATGAAAAACTGTCCTCATGGACACATTTTCACAGGACACTATTATGTCTTACACAGGATGGAATGAATCTCTTTACAGTCTGGCCTCAAACGTTTGTTTTTCGGTTATTGTTATCTCAAGTTGAATAAAATCTTACATTATTCATCATCAACTTTTTGTCGTGGGATCAGATACATGTGTATATGTCTCTGGTGGGATGTTCTTGTGAGAAGAATCAATTTATTATCATTATCTTTTTATTTTTGGAAATAATCAAGGCAAGGATTTGTATAGTAAGAAAATGTACATTTTATTGTCATGCACCAAAAATTACCAATAACATCATAAGACAAGAATTTTTACCGTTATTCATTCTGAAAGTACCCCATTATGACCCTCGCATAGTAATTAATAAAAATACAAGTTTGTAATGGTTTTATAAAATGATTGGAAAGATTGGTTTTTGCATTCTATTTATTTGGATAAATTTGACCGAAATTTAAATATAACTTCTTTTTTATTGACCGTTCTAATGTGATTTGCATGTTGGAAAGAGATAAGTTTTAATAAAATTGAGAATGGAAATGGGGAATACATTGTATGTCAAACAGACAACAAACCAACCAAAAAGCAGGCGACTGCCGAAGGTAACCAGTGGGTCTTT
This sequence comes from Mytilus edulis, assembly GCA_019925275.1. Taxonomy (NCBI): domain Eukaryota; kingdom Metazoa; phylum Mollusca; class Bivalvia; order Mytilida; family Mytilidae; genus Mytilus; species Mytilus edulis. The sequence continues at coordinate 109,406,998 of CM034351.1, forward strand.
AACGCAGGAAGAAAATCCTACTTCAGGAGGTTGTCCTCAGCTGGCCCCTGAATAAAATTGTGTACTAGTTTAGTTTAAATGGATGTCACACTGAACTCCAAAACATATAAATAAACTAAAATTAAAAAAACAATACAAGACTAACAAAGGCCAGAGGCTCCTGACTTGGGACAGGCACAAAAATCATCCATATTGACATGATTGACACAATCAAAATAAGTTTTCATACATATAGAAAGTCAAAGATTTAAAGGAAAAACCTTAACTTTTTTTAGCAAGGGTATATAACCTTTTCTTTACTTTTTTACATGTTTTAAGTGAGGCATTTATTTTAAAAAAATGATTCATTTGAATATTTTTTGCCTTAGTTTAAACAAACATTGTTTTTGTTTATTTTGTAAATAAGAAATAGTTTAGGTCTAATTTGTATATATATCTAGGCATTTGAACAGACTGAATGACATATAATACCATGTTTATCATATACAGATGGCTTATAAATACTTTTATAGATAAATAAAAATAAGATGTGGTATGATTACCAATTAGACAACTCTCCACCGGAGACCAACTGATATAGAAATAAACAACTATATGTCACTCATATATACCCCATAGATACATTTAGCTACATACAAGGCTCCAAAATGACAAACAATTAAAGCAAGGAAAAATAACGTCCTGATTTATAGTCAGAGATTATCCTGGATAGAGAATATTTAATTGGACATTTTGTTTTGACTTTGTAGGTAGCTGGTGATGCCTTGGATCTGAACAATGTTGACAACAAGGAGTAGATTCAAAGGTTAACTGTGGAATTTAGAAAAAAAACTTTTTTGGTTCCTCCTTTAAAAGCACATGCAAAATGTAAAATCACTATAATACTGAACTCCATGGAAAATAAAAAAAAAGAAGTCCCTAACTAGTCAATTGGCAAAATCTAAAGCTCAAACACTTCAAACGAATGGATAACAACTGTCCTATTCCTGACTTGATACAGGGATTTTCTTGTGCAATTTATCAGGAGTCTGAAACTGGTGGACCAGAGACAGTGCTCAGGTTGCCTATTTTTATGCTATAACCTGAAATTGCATGCATATGTGACAACTACAGTGACAAGAGCAAGTGCACCTACATGTAGCTAGCATGTCTGGAAGTCAGGAAGTAGCATTAATTTAAACAGACAGTGGCTCTTAGCATTATTATTTCAACATGATTTTTTGTCATTTTATTGTCATTTTTTTTATTATAGACCATGTATATACATAGTGATTCTAAATTTTTATGATCATGATGATTCATGATGATTTATTTATTGAGATATACATTTATGTTGCATTGTCATCGTTAGTTGTTGCGTAATGGACATTTAATTACTTGCAAAAAAAATATACATGGTATGATTGTCAATGAGACAACTCTCCTCCAAAGACCAAATAATGTAGTAGTAAGCGTATATAGATCACAGTTCAGCCTTCAACAATGAACAAACCCATACAACACAAGGTATAAAAGGCCCGAAAAATTGACAAATGTAAAACATTTAATTACAAAGTCTTCTGTTTGTAACAGTGTTGAATGAGATAGCCCAGCAGAACAAGGAACAGATTGATACAGTCACAGAAGAAAAACGAGAGAAAAGGAGAAAGAAAGTCATTAGAGAATTGTTTGAAACAGAAAAGACTTATCTGAACCATCTAGAATTAGTTAACAAGGTAAATGTATATAGAGTTAATATAATTGTAATGCTAAAAGTACTGTAACTTCTAAATATAAAGGTTTTAGCACTGCACACACTTCATACAGATCTTGCTTTTGTCAATGCTACTCCATTAAAACATTGTCCAATAAAACAAGATAAAAACATTCAATTTTAATAAATACAATAGTAACATGGTAAAGACACAATCTATAGATAATTCTAACATGTTTAATGATTGAATTAAATTATTTAAAAACTACTAAAATGATAAAACAAGGAAATATCTTTATGAAGTAGGATTATTTCCGGGTGCTTGAAATACATGCACAACCTTATACTTAGGTAACAACTGTTAAAGTGTCCAATCCAACATTCTTCAGCAGTAAACAATTTGGTTGAAAAAGCCATGCTGATTTGATTAAAGATACCATATGTCTGTTCCATATAAATAAATCTTCATAAGTTAAACTTTAAGGGAGCAAAACTAAACACAGCATCAATGAATACATCTATTGGTCATGAAACAACATTCTGCAGATATATTTCTTTTATTTTTTCTGTAACAAAGTTCTATACAATATAAATATAAGAAGATGTGGTATGGTTACCAACCATGAATGACACAACTCTCTACCAGAGACAAAATGACCTAGAAGTTCACAACTATAGGTCACTGCATTCAATGCCCAAAATTTACAAGAAGGATTAAATGGAGAGGGGTGAATGCCAAGAGAAATATTTAAAAACTATTTGAATTGTTGTTTGAATTTTCTGCTAGTGACTGTGTTCTTTTGCAATATATTTATTTTTCATAAAGTTATTTTGTGTTTCAGTATTTTGATTTTCCACTGAGGTTTAACTGTTTAATCCCAGACAACATCCACAGTAAGATCTTTGGTAATATAGAACAGATATGGGAGGTCAACAAGACACTTCAGGAATATATGGAACAAACCACTATAGGCCAGGCCTTTCACTATCTGGGACCATTTCTAAAGTTATACTCATCATATGCTAACAACCATGAAACTGCTTTAGCAGCCTTGCAGGTAAGTTTTCAGACCATTATCATTATCAATAATATTAGGCATACTCATTATTGAAAGGAAAAGGGGGGGAAAAGTAGGCACCTATAAACTGTTTTTTCTCATTGTTAAAGGTTGTACGGTTGCCTTTTAAATTGCCTACATTCATTTTATTTGAACTTAAGTAGATAGTTGTCTCATTGGCAATCATACAACATCTCCTTATTTTTATATGGAAGCCTTATATGTATAAAACTGACAGAAACTCTAAAAAAAATAATTTCATCTTGCTACAGTTTTAGGGTAAAGTCTTTTTTAAATGAAATACTACTGATATAATTTTAAAGTTTAACTTCCATCTCATGAAGAAGGAAAACTTATTGTGTATCATGGTCATTCCTTTATTGATGAAAAATTTAAATAGGAATGGTTACAGAAAAGCACAGAATTTAAAGATTTTATCCAGACTCAAGAGGAACGTTCAGATTTAAACGGTCTCAAACTAAATGCTTTACTGATTACTCCTGTACAGAGAATACCAAGGTATGGTTAAATAATGAGGGTATGATTAAATAACGAGGGTATGGTTAAATAACGAGGGTATGGTTAAATAACGAGGGTATGGTTAAATAACGAGGGTATGGTTAAATAATGAGGGTATGATTAAATAACGAGGGTATGGTTAAATAACGAGGGTATGGTTAAATAACGAGGGTATGGTTAAATAAAGAGGGTTCTCACAAACCAAATCAGAGGTACTCAATTTTATTACAGATAGATAGATAGATAGTTTATTAACGTCTCACCATTAATATACACAATACAATATTTACATATATCATAAAACATAAATATATATTAATGCCATTCTTAAAAGAATTATGAGAAACAAAAAGTAAAATTTCATCAAACAATAAAAGGACTTTATAAAACTATGTACATGCACTTATTAAAATTTCTAAAACAAATTACAAAAATTTAACAGTCTAAAAAATTTATCGATATAAAAAACGTCTCCTTCTGTCTAAAATAGATTTGCAGGTTTTGGCACATTTGTAAATAACATTAACGTTTTGGCATCCCAACATAAAAGACAGTTTCTCACGGTTCGTCAACATGTTAAAGTTCTCATCTACACTGTTTATATATTCATAAAGTTTGTTCCTTAAATCGTCATAAAGCCGACATTCAATTAGTACATGTTCCTCTGTTTCAGTTTTATTTTCACACATAAAGCAAGTCCGTTCATGCATTGGTAAACATTTGAAGCGCCCGGTTTCGATTCGTATGGGTGCAACCCCACATCTGAATTGCGAATATGCTCTACGTTGAGCAGCACAATATATGATAACAAGACATAAAAACAAATATATTTCAAAGAACAGGATAAAAAATTGATCTAGCGGTCACATCAAAATTGTTAGTACATTTAAGCAAATAATAAACAAGCCACTAGCAATAAATAAATATAATAAAGCCAAACAAATTGAATACACATTTGAGCTAGGCACCAAGCAAACAACGGCCAAAAAACAAACAACTGTGCTGAACAATGAATTTTAAGTCAATAATTAAATAACTAAAATAAGAATTAATGTCTCATATGAAAAGAAAAGCACTCCACATGATGATAAAAAGCCCTGGGTGGAACACTGTATTCTTCCCTGATTGAACCTCTAATGTAATTCTATTATTGTCATTTCTCAGATATAGACTGTTACTAGAAGACCTATTACAGTGTACAACAGAAGAACATCATGATTATGTACAGATAAAAGGTAAAAGTAGGATAATTAGATTTAAGGAGAAGTCCATTAACTTAACAATATATATGATGAAAAAAACTTTTGAGTATTCATAATTAAATCCTTCAAAAACACATTCATACAGAATTACCTTGATGGTGTTAGAAAATTTAAAACTAGAAAGCATCTCACAAATTAGAACTAGTGCTCATGAACTAGCACTACCACTTCTTTTTTATATCGCTATTGAGCAGGGTCATTATTAAAAATGTTAAAAGATTGACAAAGATAAAACAATTTCTTTTAAATTTTCCAATGGAATGTCCAGCATCCGAGAAAAAAACCCCAATTTAGGTTCTGCTATAAAATATGTACATATTAATTTAAAAGAATCTAGATATAGAAAACAGATTTATTTAGATTTTTTCATGTGAACAAACAAATATATTCAACACTGTGGTTTTGATTTGTTATAAATGTTTAACAATAAGAAAACACTGCTAAATTTAATTTCAAATGATCGTTATCATTATTTTTTCTTTCTTATATGTATTTGTGATCATTATATGCAACATGCCCTTAAACATAGATTATATTTGCCCTGCTTTATAAAATGAGTATATATTGCCAAAAAATTATTATGATGTGGTATAGTATTTTTATGCCCTATTTTTTATGCCCCATTTATGAGCATTATGTTTTCTGGTCTGTGCGTCCGTTCGTTCATCTGTCTATTTGTTCGTTTGTCTGTCCTGCTTCGGAATAAAGTTTTTGGTCAAGGTATTTTTTTATGAAGTTGAAGTCCTATCAACTTGAAACTTAGTACACATGTTCCTTATGATATGATCTTTCTAATTTTAATGCCAAATTAGAGTTTTGACCCCTAAATTCACGGTCCACTCAACATAAAATGTGATAGTGCGATTGGGGCATACGTGTACTATGGACACATTCTTGTTTCTTAATATTTTGCTTTATGTACCTTGAAACTATTTCTAGAATCAGCCCAGCAGGTAGGAGAAATAGCCAGTCATATAAATGAACATATAAAACAACATGAGAATTTCCAGAAAATGTTGAGTATTCAGAAGTGTTTCGACAGCTCAGCACCTAAAATACTGGCTCCAGGCAGAGAGTTCCTTAGGGAAGGAGTACTGAAAAAGGTAAATAAATTAGGTGTCAGAACTTACATAAATGTATTTTGCCACATATCATTGAATACTGTGGATTCATTTATTTTTGTGGATTGAGGAAAATTTTGTTGAGATTATATTTCATGGTTTTGTCATTCTCTGTATACAAAGTGAATAGAAATTTTGAAATTTGTTGAACATTTGAATTCATGTTTCACCTGTATCCACAAAATCCACAAAAAATGGTAGCCAACATTAATGACGGCACACTTGGTCTTCTGTTTAGCATCACTCTATTTTCAATATGTAGACTGATACTCTCAAAGTCAGTTGTTTCCTTCAAACCAGTGCTCATACTACTGTGAGACTAGGGCAAACAATTTGCTATTCTACTCTTAACTTTGCTTTTCTAGTCACCAACTTCTCCCTATGACTACAAAAGTAGTGTGAGCCCAGCTTATCCAACCATTCTAAAACTAGATATCCAATGAATTATTATCAAATATATGCTTATATATTTTAATTGGAGATGATTTCCACATTATGCTTTTTCAAGAATTGTCTAGGTTTATGAAATAAATAACTAAATAAAATTTCACTGAAACCGACTCTTGAATATTTCATTTTATTTAAGTTAAGATAATCTTTTTGAAGACATTTCCTTTAACACCCTCATATACTGTTTTCTAGCCATTAAACTAAAAACTGCTTGACTTAAGGGGGCTCGCGGGTCTTAATGCTTTTTTTTTAATTTAATATAGGATTTCTCTATATTTTTCTATAAATGAACTTTATCTTATACTTAATAGAAAAATGAAATAAAAAAATGGGGTCACCGTTCATTTACGCTCACAATCTGCTTTCGAAAGAAGCATACATTTTTGTTAATGTCCTTTTTTTCTGTTGAACTAATAGGAGAAATAGCGGTAATATCGAAATAAAAAAAGAACTAAATTACAGAAATCGCTAAAATTTTACAATTATTTAGTTTATGTACAGCTTATTCGAAAACAACAATAAAAAATATAGGTCACCGATGAGTTAAAAAAGATATTTTAATTTTATTCCCAAAAAAAATGGCATTTTTGCTCCAAAGGGAGATAATTTGGAGCTTTTTAAGTGATATCTACATTTTAAAAGTGGGCTGGGGACAACACGAATTGATTTTTTGGAATGATTTTTGTACCACATGATAAAGTAACAACTACTTAAGGTAATAAATAAAATCTGTAATGAAAAATTAATGTTTAATTTTTTTCTAAAAATCTTATACCCGCGAACCTCCTTAATATATTTCTTTGTTCAATTGTTGACAGGTTTCAAGGAAAGGTGGGAAGTCACATGACAGGATGTTCTTCCTTTTTTCTGACATGATGCTTTATGGGAAAGCTAAGTTTTTAGACAGTGGTAACAATACCTACTCATGTTGTTGTGTACTACCATTAAAACACTGCCAGGTAGAGAGGATGTTTGGACAGAGTAAGAATGGTAATACTAGCCTGACAGAAACTGGAGGCATGTTTTCTGTGAGTATAACTAACTACTACAAACTTCTATAAAAGATAATTGTACACCAAAAAAAAATCAGGACTGTTTTTAGCAACTCTTTATGTTTAAATCTTAAAAAGATATTTCTTATTAGGCGTTCCTTTTCTTATTGTATGCAGGAAACCTTAAAATAATGAAACTTTATAAATTGAATGTCTTATATTTTCACTGACCCATCAGTTTACCTTATAGATTTGACAGAATTTTTTCTTAATTGCAGATTGCATGTAAAGATGAGAGTTTACTGTTGTTGTCACATGACCCAGAAAATGTCCAGCAATGGGTGGAGACTCTGGAGGCTGCTATCAAGTAGGTTAAAAGGACTAGCATCAAAAGACTACAATGAATACAAAATAATTGGATATATATCAAAATAATTGGATATATATATATATCCTACTCTCTGGTTTGTCCTATTTCCAATGGAAATGAATTAGATGTCGGCTTCAGTGCCAAAAATGGTGTGACTCAATAGTTATTTTGAAGGCTATCACGTGAAATATCTCCAAATGAACTATACACTCTATTTTTTTTAACTTTAATTTTTTTGCTCCTATAGATTTTCTATATCACAACATAAAACGATGCATAAAATTCCAGTACAGAAAAGAAAAAGAAGCTTTATTCATTATTAAATCGTTCAAACTGGTAAATAAAAGAAACAATAAAATAATTAAGAATACAGACACATGGATTTAACAACAACAGCAGAATAACAGTTCTTATTAACAAATCCTTCAGGCAAAAGAAAACGGAAATGAAAGACTTTATATTTACCTTTTTGCCTTATCAGTAGTTTTACTATAAAGATTGAAGATATCCATGAGCAATTTCGATATCAAGGTTAAACAGGACAACAATTGTTTTTATCATATTTAAGAATAAGACCATGCAGATGGACAAATTTCATTGGTACCGTTAGAAAATGCTATTTTATCTAATAATTATTAAGAAAAAGATGTTGACAGAACAGATACAATTTTGTGTTTTGTAGAAAGTTGTGTAAAGACAGATCAACTCTAAGAAAACCCAGCAGCAACAAACTACCAATGAGGGGGAAATCACTATGGAGACAGAAAAAACAAGAAAAGATGGAGGACAAAAAGGTGAACTTTAGAAAGATTAATATATATATATTACATACATTATATAAAAAACAAAATCACAAAAATACTGAACTCCGAAGAAAATTCAAAATGGAAAGTTCCTAATCAAATGGCAAATTAAATGATAAAACACATCAAACGAATGGACAACAACTAAAAGTTAGTTGAGGATGTATAGAATTCAAGAAAAACGTTTTTTTGACCCCTCGGTCATGGGACTGACAAAGCAAGATTATTTGTCAGTCCTACAAAATTTTAGCCAGTCCTAAATAATCTCAATTTTATCCTGAAATAAAAATAATAACATATGCATAGCAATATAATATTCCCCATGGAAAGTAACAAAAAGTTAGTGTGCAATAAATTCTGCAATAAATTCTAATATTGCACTAGTGCAATAAATCTTCAAAATTCATGATGTCATCAATGACAAAATCTTAGTTTAAACCAATTTTTACTTTCAAATATATTGCTATACAATAAAAGGGTTATTGCATGAATATTGGTGAATATTGTCCCTCGTAGAACATATATTGCATACACAAGCTTGTGTAATATAAAATTCTACTCTGGACAATATTCCCCAATATTCATGCAATAACCCTATATTATTGAAAAATAATTTTATTATTATTAGTTTTATTTTTCACAGCCACAGAAATTAGTAGCAGGTACATCTGATGACCGATGTAAACACATACTGGAATTAGTTGTGGTACAGCTAATTACCAATAAGAAGGCACTGCAATGGCCATTCTTACATCGGTCATCGGGACCGGCACTAACTTTAAAAATACTGGTCCGAGCCTCATTTTGACCGATAGGACCGACAGGACTGACCATTTTCGCAAACTCTGGATGTTTGCTTTGTGCATTTCAAATTTTTACTATATATGTTTTGTAATCTCTGAAAACTTTTTTTTAATTTTTATATTGGCTGACAATCCCTGTTCATTTGTAAGTTTCTTTGAGTAAACTTCTGGTTTAAACATTTTAAAGAGCTTTACACTCATTGGATGGATACTTATTCATCATGGATGTCAGGGGTATAGGTGAACATACAACCTTAAGCAATGCATCATGGATGTCAGGAGTAAAGGTGAACATACAACCTTAAGCAATGCATCATGGATGTCAGGGGTATAGGTGAACATACAACCTTAAGCAATGCATCATGGATGTCAGGAGTATAGGTGAACATACAACCTTAAGCAATGCATCATGGATGTCAGGAGTAAAGGTGAACATACAACCTTAAGCAATGCATCATGGATGTCAGGAGTATAGGGGAACATACAACCTTAAGCAATGCATCATGGATGTCAGGAGTATAGGTGAACATACAACCTTAAGCAATGCATCATGGATGTCAGGAGTATAGGTGAACATACAACCTTAAGCAATGCATCATGGATGTCAGGAGTATAGGTGAACATACAACCTTAAGCAATGCATCATGGATGTCAGGAGTAAAGGTGAACATACAACCTTAAGCAATGCATCATGGATGTCAGGAGTATAGGGGAACATACAACCTTAAGCAATGCATCATGGATGTCAGGAGTATAGGTGAACATACAACCTTAAGCAATGCATCATGGATGTCAGGAGTATAGGGGAACATACAACCTTAAGCAATGCATCATGGATGTCAGGAGTATAGGTGAACATACAACCTTAAGCAATGCATCATGGATGTCAGGAGTAAAGGTGAACATACAACCTTAAGCAATGCATCATGGATGTCAGGAGTATAGGGGAACATACAACCTTAAGCAATGCATCATGGATGTCAGGGGTATAGGTGAACATACAACCTTAAGCAATGCATCATGGATGTCAGGAGTAAAGGTGAACATACAACCTTAAGCAATGCATCATGGATGTCAGGAGTATAGGTGAACATACAACCTTAAGCAATGCATCATGGATGTCAGGAGTATAGGTGAACATACAACCTTAAGCAATGCATCATGGATGTCAGGAGTAAAGGTGAACATACAACCTTAAGCAATGCATCATGGATGTCAGGAGTATAGGGGAACATACAACCTTAAGCAATGCATCATGGATGTCAGGAGTATAGGTGAACATACAACCTTAAGCAATGCATCATGGATGTCAGGAGTATAGGTGAACATACAACCTTAAGCAATGCATCATGGATGTCAGGAGTATAGGTGAACATACAACCTTAAGCAATGCATCATGGATGTCAGGAGTAAAGGTGAACATACAACCTTAAGCAATGCATCATGGATGTCAGGAGTATAGGGGAACATACAACCTTAAGCAATGCATCATGGATGTCAGGGGTATAGGTGAACATACAACCTTAAGCAATGCATCATGGATGTCAGGAGTAAAGGTGAACATACAACCTTAAGCAATGCATCATGGATGTCAGGAGTATAGGTGAACATACAACCTTAAGCAATGCATCATGGATGTCAGGAGTATAGGGGAACATACAACCTTAAGCAATGCATCATGGATGTCAGGAGTATAGGTGAACATACAACCTTAAGCAATGCATCATGGATGTCAGGAGTATAGGTGAACATACAACCTTAAGCAATGCATCATGGATGTCAGGAGTAAAGGTGAACATACAACCTTAAGCAATGCATCATGGATGTCAGGAGTATAGGGGAACATACAACCTTAAGCAATGCATCATGGATGTCAGGAGTATAGGGGAACATACAACCTTAAGCAATGCATCATGGATGTCAGGAGTATAGGTGAACATACAACCTTAAGCAATGCATCATGGATGTCAGGAGTATAGGGGAACATACAACCTTAAGCAATGCATCATGGATGTCAGGAGTATAGGTGAACATACAACCTTAAGCAATGCATCATGGATGTCAGGAGTATAGGTGAACATACAACCTTAAGCAATGAACAAAATACAATTTCCCATGTACAGTTTTCAAAACAAACAAATAAAGTATCATCAAAAATGCATATTTAACTTAAGAAATGAATTCACAGTATTCCCCCATCTTGTCATTACCTTGAATACCAGTAGTCAAAGTTCTTGAAACTAATTGTTTATCATTACAAGACAAATCATACTCATTCTCATAGATTTAGAAAAAAAAAAAATATTTTCAAACTCATAGTCTAAACATAAAGTAAATAAATATTAATTTACAATATGTTAAGAGTGCAGGTAATAGTAAATGTGTATTATATATTCTTAAGGGCTTGTATAGGTATGAAGAGTTTTCAAAACAAATAAAGTTTCGTTCTCGGTTAATATTATCCAAACAGGTCCATATATCATGTATATATAACTTATTGACCACGTCAAATGTCCATAATTTATATATTACATATGTAAATAATGTATTAGAAAAAAGCAATCAATGTTCTTTCTGTGTATTTTTAAATTGTATTTTACAAGAATTTTAACATGTTATTGAAAATATCAATATTTTTTCAAACTTAATAGCTTGTTGCATTAGCATTCTTGTATTCTTATCGTCTGTATTTAAAATAAAATTCTTGAAATATCCTGATAAACTTGCAAATTATCTTTTTGTCTACTGAGGCGCTTCCTCCATGGTTGTTATGTGTGATGTCATGACGTCATAAATCTAAATTTAGAAAAAAAAATTATATTGACCACCAATATATAAAAAAGAAGATGTGGTATGATTGCCAATATATTTATATATATAAATAGAAACAAGGCTACAGATATGTAAAATAACCTTTGAAACACATGATCGTAATATCCAATGAAAATATTAGAATGCTACACTTTATGTAATATTTGTTGTTAATAAACTTAACATACTTGAAAAAAGTCATGTATAGAAAATTTCTATTAAAAAAGAAATGAACAATACATAATCCAGTTGTAAAAGGATTATTTAGAAAAATAAAAATAAATTTGATTTCTACATGCTGTATGCAGTATAGGTGTGGTCTTTTGTCTGTCCAATATCTCAAAAAGTAATTAATTCCTGATATCCTTCCTATATACCAGGAAAAAAGTGTTTTTTTTTTGTTAAGGTTGCTTTTGTTGGCAGCATCTCAACAATAAAAACGTTATAGTAATATAACTTGTATAAATCCATCCTTTTTGTTTGTAGATGAAAGCTAAATTACAACCAGTCAATGAGGATACAACAACATGTCCAGAATCTCCATGTTTACCTGATGGATTATCTCCCTTTAAAAAAACTTTTCCTGATATTATAAGCTGTATGTCACCTAAAAGGAGAAAATTACAAAAAGACAAAACCAGTTCACCACTTCCCCCTCCCCGTCAAAGGAAAAGGGGTGTGGCTAGCATATCTGATGACTATTCCAGTTCACCTGTGCCCAAGAGATTGACAAGAAGGCCATTGTCTGAATCAGAATATAGTCAGGTTGGTGGCTTTAAATTTCTTTTTATGTCTGTTTTTTTTAGCATGTTTAGACCCATTATCTTTAAATTTCATAATAGATTTTAACATCCTGAACTATCGGATATTTCAGTGTTTAGTGACCCGAATGAAATACTGAATTATGGCAAAAAAGTTTATTGGTCAAATTTAACCAAACTTGGCCACAATCATCATTGGGGTATCTAGTTTAAAAAATGTGTCTGGTGACCCGGCCAACCAACCAAGATGGCCGCCATGGCTAAAAAAAGAACATAGGGGTAAAATGTAGATTTTCTCTGAAACCAAAGTATTACAGCAAATCTGACATGGGGTAAAATTGTTTATCAGGTCAACATCTATCTGCCCTGAAATTTTCAGATGAATCGGAGAACCTGTTGTTGGGTTGCTGCCACTAAATTGGTATTTTTAAGAAAATTTTGCAGTATTTGGTTATTATTTTGAATATTATTAGCTCATCTGGCCCAAAGGGCCAAGTGAGCTTTTCTCATCACTTGGCGTCCATCGTCCGTCGTCGTTGTTAACTTTTACAAAAATCTTCTCCTCTGAAACTACTGGGCCAAATTAAACCAAACTTGGCCACAATCATCATTGGGGTATCTAGTTTAAAGAATGTGTCCGGTGACCCGGCCAACCAACCAAGATGGCCACCATGGCTAAAAATAGAACATAGGGGTAAAATGCAGTTTTTGGCTTATAACTCAAAAACCAAAGTATTTAGAGCAAATCTGACATGGTAAAACTGTTTATCAGATCAGATAAATCGGACATTCGGTTGTTTGTTTGCTGCCCCTGAATTGGTAATTTTAAGGAAATTTTGCTGGTTTTGGTTATTATCTTGAATATTATTATAGATAGAGATAAACTGTAAAGAGCAATTATGTTCAGCAAAGTAAGATTCACAAGTAAGTCAACGTGACAGAAATGGTCAGTTGACCCCTTTAGGAGTTATTGTCCTTTATAGTCAATTTTAAACCATTTTTCGTAAATCTTAGTTATCTTTTACAAAAATCTTCTCCTCTGAAACTACTGGGCCAAATTAATCCAAACTTGGCCACAATCATCTTTGGGGTATCTAGTTTGAAAAATCAAGATGGCTGCCACAGCTAAAAATAGAACATAGGGGTAAAATGCAGTTTTTGGCTTATAACTCAAAAACCAAAGCATTTAGAGCAAATCTGATATAACTAAAATTGTTTATCAGGTCAAGATCTATCTGCCCTGAAATTTTCAGATGAATCAGACAACCTGTTGTTGGGTTGCTGCCCCTAAATCGGTAATTTTAAGGAAACTTTGCTTATTTTGGTTATTATCTTGAATATTATTATAGATAGAGATAAACTGTAAACAGCAATAATGTTCAGCAGAGTAAGATTTACAAATAAGTCAAATGTCCGAAATGGTCAATTGACCCCCTAAGGAGTTATTGTCCTTTATAGTCAATTTTTAACAATTTTCATAAAATTTGTAAATTTTTATTAACATTTTCCACTGAAACTACTGGGCCAAGTTCATTATAGATAGAGATAAATGTAAGCAGCAAGACTGTTTAGTAAAGTAAGATGTACAAACACATCACCATCACCAAAACACAATTTTGTCATGAATCCATCTGCTTCCTTTGTTTAATATTCACATAGACCAAGGTGAGCGACACAGGCTCTTTAGAGCCTCTAGTTATAGATAGAGATAACTGTAAACATCATAATGTTCAGCAAAGTAAGATCTACAAATACGTCAACATGACCAAAATGGTCAGTTGATCCCTTAAGGAGTTATTGCCCTTTATAGTCATTTTTTACCAATTTTTCATAAATTTTTGTAATCTTCTACAAAAATCTTCTCCTCTGAAACTACTGGGCCAAATTTGATCAAACTTAGCCACAATCATTATTAGGGTATCTAGTTCAAAAAATGTGTGCAGTAACCCGCTCAACCAACCAAGATGGCTGTCATGGCTAAAAAAAGAACATAGGGGTAAATGTAGATTTAAATTGTTTATCAAATTAATATACTTCTGCCGTGAAATTTTCAGATGAATTGGACAACTGGTTGTTGGGTTACCCCCAATTGGTAATTTTGAAAGAAATTTTGCCATTTTTGGTTATTATCTTGAATACTATTATAGATAGAGATAAACTGTAAACAGCATTAATGTTAAGCAAAGTAAGATCTACAAATAAGTCAACATGACCAAAATGGTCAGTTGACCCCTTAAGGAGTTATTGCCCTTTATAGTCACTTTTTAACAATTTTCATTTATTTGGTAAATTTTTGTAAATTTTTACAAAATATTTTCCTCTGTAACAAAAGGGCCAAGTTTATTATAGATAGAGAAAATTGTAAGGAGCAAGAGTTTCAGTACATAAAGATCTACAAACACATCACCATCACCAAAACACATGAATCCATCTGTATAATTTGTTTAATATGCACATAGACCAAGGTGAGCGACACAGGCTCTTAAGAGCCTCTAGTTTAACTCACACGATTAACAAGTGATACATGTTTGATTAATGTGTTGTCAAAGCTTTCTTGGCCTTCAGCTATTGAGATTGTCAAACTTACCAATAAAGGAATATCTATTATTTGACCTCATCCATCTATGTATTCCTGTATTTCAGACATCTGATGTATTTGATGATACCAATGATTGGATTACTACCTCCACACCATCAGCTGATTGTACTGAAAACACTTTCATGCAGGTCACTATGGATGACCTTGACTTGGCAGAGGTCACAAATAATTCGTTTTGTCAACCAAAAGCAAATGAAGATAAAACTTCGACAGATGTGTATTATACTAACAGCTATAGAGATCAGAAAAGTCAGACGTGCACAAGAAAACCATTTACAAGGTATAATGAAAAACCAGAGTTTGCAATAGGCAATTATCAAATTGAGGATATAAAGGATGTATGGTCACTTTAAGGGGGCTTGCAGGTATAAATTAAAAAAAAATTTAATATAGGATTTCGCTATATTTTTCTATAAATAAACTTTATCATATACTTAATACAAAAATGAAATACAAAAATGGGGTCACCGTTCATTTAAGCTCACAAACTGCCTCTGAAAGAGGTTTATATTTTTGTTAATGTCCTTTTTTTCTGTTAAACTAATAAGAGAAATAGAGCTAATAGCAAAATAAAATAAGAACTAAATTACAGGAATCACTTAAATTTTACAATTATTTTGTTTTTGTACAGCTTATTTGAAAACAATAATAAAAAATAAAGGTCACTGATGAGTTAAGAAAGATATTTCAATTTTAAAGCCCAAAAATGGCATTTTTGCACCAAAGGGAGATAATTTGGAGCTTTTTCCATGATATAAACATTTAAAAAGTCATCTGTGGCCAAACCAAATCCATTTGTTTGGTTATTTTTGTACCACATCATAAGGTAATAACTAATAGTGTAATAAATAAAAAATCTGATGGAAAAAACAAATGTTTAAATTTTGGCGAAAATTTTTGGATCCCCTAGCCTCCTTAAGTTGCTAGTTGAAATCTTTATATTTTATCTTTCCTCAACTTCTATAGGTTAGAATTTATTTTTTGTTTCTAAATTTACTTTGGCCTATAATGGTTTATTTTTCAAAATTGTGACTTAAATGGAGAGTTGTCTCATTGGCACTCATACCACATCATCTTATATCATGTATATATATATATAGTATTATATTTGGCTGTATGATAGGATAATATCACTAAAGATCTCAATTCTAATGTCTCAGGTCTGTCTTTCCATGGTTAAGTCCTCTATATAAGTGATGATAATGTTAATTTCATTAAAAGTTTCATATGATGACTTTATTTTTCAGATTATTGAATACAGGAAGAGAGTTCACTAAGAGATGTCACAGTGCCATTAATAATGTTCAAACTAGAATTAGTGAAACAAAACAGAACTGTTCTATACAATAGTATTAACTTGTACAATAATAATAATTATTTTGCCTCTCAACTCCTTTATGCCTGCAATGTTGGGGTATCTTAAAATGTAGTGGATATTTATTCCAACAAATTAAAAGAGACAGATCTGTAACCAGACAAACTGGAAAAATTGTCTTGTAAAAGAATAAAAAAAAGGTTGTAGTTGATATAGACATCAAAGAATGTTTCTTTTTGTGGGTTTTTGTAAGTTGGTGTAAGGCATACAATATTTATTTGTATTATTCTCAGATATAGAGAAATGGTGCATCCTAAGTGCTAATGGAGAGAAATGAATTTCATCAGTTATGAAGTAAAAAAAATATAAAATAACATAAATATAAAATAACATTTTATTTTAAATATATGAAATATTATACTATTTAATACTCCTAATGATATTGACACATTTATATTTACACGACTGTTTTTATTGTATATCAAAATTGTCTAAGAGAATAAAGTGAAATGTTAAAAAATATTCCACATTGTAGTAATATGTTATCAAGTTTAGATGGATTTTAATAAACAACAAAACGCAGCACTTTATAATTGTCAAATGAAAATATAAATGTGTATGTGGACACTGAATATTTTAGAGTGCACACAAAAATACTAGATAATTTAAAAAAAAAAGTATTTTGAAACCTACTTCCTGAGATTTTTTAAGATGTTGGAAATGTTTATGCATTTAGCATGTTTAGTAAAGGCAAGTAAGATATCTTCTTATAGAATTATTTTATTTTAAATAAATTTAACTTGAAATAACTCAGTTTTTAACATTAACTTTTTATGGAAGTTATTTGATATTTTATTGACTAGATTTTATGGAATGAAAATTTATAATCCCTTTGAATGGTTTTTTTTAATGATGGCCAGTAGCTTTTTATATTGTAATAATTTAGATATTTTATTTTGAATGTAATAGAAACATGGTCAAATATTAAAGGAAATTGATATCTATATCTTATATTATTTAAACAAGAAAATCTGTATTCCAACACCCTTATCTTATCTTATTTTTCATATTATATATTGATAATTATTAGTTTGACTATAACTAATTTTACTCCAGTATATGTAGTAAAAGTAAAAAACTATAAAAAGTAATAATAAGACCTGTTGTTTCTCTTTTTGATATGTGTCTCATATTTGCTCACATTGATATTTTATAGATTATCAGTATATGTTTATGCCAGACAAACTAAAGAATCGTCTGCAATGGAAATATTATCTTAGGAAACAATCAAAAGTATATGGGTATTCTCTTTTAACTATCTTTATTTTAAATAATTATAATGAATATGTTATTACTCTGATTTACTTTTATATATTGCAGTGTGATTTTACTTTAAATTTATTTGTTGTTTAAAAAGGTTGTTACACTTCACAGAAAGCTATTAGTATTACATTCCTAATTGCTGATTAAATATTATATGTATATCTTAATTTTTATAAAGAATCAAAATTGGGGTTGGGGAATGAATCTTTGAAAATCATCCTGCCTGTTGTATAGTGTCATAGTTCATTGTGGCGCCTGACAGTGTCCAGCTGCCATCTTGCATTATAATCCACATTAAGCCTTAAAGGATGTCATGCTTAGTTAATCCTCATCAGTTATGTTATGCTGCCCTATAGAAGAGGTGACCAATCAGCAATTAGCTCAATTTAATTGAGATAGGTAAATCCTGATCTAATCCAAATGGTTGATTGAAGATTTTTTATTGTCTGCATTCAGGCGTTAATTTAGTAATTGAAGACCAGAGGAATATAACTGAATTACTCAGATTAATTGTGAGTCCTGAAAAAGGTGAACATGCCTTATGATGTCATGTGTAAAGAACACAACTTTCTGCAAATCTTTGACAAAGAGCGATATAAATCTATAGAGAAACACATTCCACCTCTATAATTTGTGTATTACAATATTTCTCCACTCTCAACACTTAAATTTAAATATTTAAAAAGCTTGGCAAGCCTTATGCTTTAAATATTAAAATTTAACTGTCTCCAGTGGAGAAATATTGTAACAAACTTGTTGCATTGATGGAATCTATATTTCTACCACTGAATTAAGTGTGAAACAATATTTCTTCCACTTGATACAGTTAAATGAAAAACAAGAGGCTTGCTGGGTATTTTAAATATTCAACTGTTGAAAGCTGAGAAATATTAAATTGCACAAGATCTGGTGGTAGAATCTCTAACGATTTTGTTGACAATATGCAGATAAATTAATCCTTTCAGCCAAAAGTTGTGTTCTTTCTATGTAACGACATCAGACATGGTTTAAAACAAACAAAAATTCAGAAGAAAGAAAGAAAATGAGACATCATAAGTGAATTAGGACATAAAAAGAACTGAAATCAAACTGATTAAATAGAAATAATCAACAGGTCATGAGGAGAATGAAAAATTGACCAAAAATTATGGATGTCTTTGCTCAAGCATACAACATCTCACAAAATATTTATGCTGTTATATTAAACAATTAGTTGGAACTTGATCAAACTTTCAAAGACTGATTATAAAAGTCCAATTCTCAGATTCCTTCCCAAAAACTGATATGGGTGTTGTCATAATTTTACTTTTCTTAAACTGATTTCTATAAAATTGTAGTGTCCATATGAATATTTGTCTGAATCTGGATAAGATTTCATAATTCATCTGTTCTTAAATGGTTGAAAATTAAGTGCTATAAGATTTTTGTTCAGTATTTTAGTTTATCTCTGCTTGGTCAAACAGCATGTGAAGGATTGTACTTTAGTAGGACACTTTGGTATGATCTATAAAAGACAGGTCTAATTTCTGGCACACATTTGGTTATCAACAGATTAATAAACAAATGATTTAGTTAATATTTAAACAGCTTATTAATATATGATTTTAGCATAATATATTATATTAACATTATTTTTAATTGTTACAGTTTTATATATTCCTATATTTGTCATTTTAATGATTATGATTATAATGATAATATGTAAAATGGTAATTCAGGTTATTAGTAAGACACCTGTAAACATTTATATAAAATACATTCAAGACAATTTGATCTTGATATTGATCATGGTTGTATTCTTCTATTATACAGTGTGAAAATGAAAGTAACTCAAAAGAATGTCAAAATTTGGTATGATATATATATCAAAGATTTTATGACGTTTTCATCACATTTTTTTAAATGACCATAGAATAATTAGTCATGGACCGTGACGTCATCAACGTTTTTTTCATGGTTTTCTAAAAAGTTTAAAAATGGAATTTAGAATTAAATTATAAGAAATGACTAATATTTTTTCTGTCTATAAGAAATAACATAAAAAATTTGGTGCACACTGAATAACGCTTGAAAACCATGAAAAAACGTTGATGATGTCACAGTCACATGACTAAATTATGTCTATGGGCTCATAACAAAATAACGTCAGCCAATCAGAATACGCGTTACATCAAAAATTAAATTATTCTTTTTGACCATTAAACATATATATTTATGTACATGTAACCACTTTCTTTTTCTTCATGTATATCATGTACACTTGTTCATCTCAATAAACATTGGACCTATTATGATCAAACTTTGTACAATTATTATTAGGGTGTCTAGTTTTGGAAATATATTTCAAGGCCACTACCGGTATATTGGATGAAACTACATTCCCATTTATACCCCCCAAAAAATAACATAAAACTGTTAAATTGATAACAAAAAATATTTCAGTAAAGATCAGTCAAAAGCATTAAAAATATCATAAGAAATAATGTTTTGGAAATGACTTTTAATGATTCCCCTTTAATCAGTATATATGACAAAATATTCCCAAGGTTTGATTAGATCTATGTTAATTTTGATATGTCTTTATTATACCCCCGCTTTAAAAAAGGGGGGGTATACTGTTTTACCTCTGTCTGTCCGTCCATCAGTCCGTCCGTCCGTCAGTCAGTCCGTCCCATGAAACTTTCGTCACATTTTTCTCAGGAACTACACATCCACCCTTTCTGTAATTTGGTATCAACATTTATATATGTCAGCCATACCGTGTGATGTGTTTTCAGATTCATCACTTGACAACTTCCTGTTTACCGAACACTTGTCTGATTTTACACATGATAGCCAAGTTGAAAATTTTCGTCACATTTTTCTCAGGAACTACAATACAAGGATTTCTGAAATTTGGTTTCAGGATTTTTATAAGTCAGCTATACCGTGTGATGCGTTTTCAGTTTTCAGATTCATCACTCGACAACTTCCTGTTTACCGAACACTTGCATATTTTTACACTATTAATATTATCAACTTGCGGCGGGGGTATCATCAGTGAGCAGTAGCTCGCAGTTTCACTTGTTTAGTCTGTTTATTATGAATACTTGTTTGATTGGCTGATATTGTTCATGTAGGTTTGGCTATAATACTTGTGATGTGCAATAATTATATATATGTAACATATTGTAAGTAGAAGAATTTATTTTATACAGATATAGAAATAAATGTTAATTTTCAAATGTTTATTTTATTTTAGATGCTTATGCTTATCATTACACAACTACCTGGTACCCATAAGAATAGCAGAAACAAATTTGAACATAAAATTTAATTTCAAAAGTTGTTAGAGTTTTCTAGAAAGAAATGCTTTGCAACTCCTTATTCTGAAATTAAATTACAAAATTGAGCTCAATAAAGACGAAAAATCAATTTTCTAAGGCAATTCATTATTTTTCAAACAAAACTAGGACAACTAGCACATTACTTATCCATGTGCAACCACTTTTAAAAATAAGGACAACAGATTAATAAGCAAAAGTAAACTACACCAGTAAATCAAAATGTAGGAACATCATATATCAGCTATATAACATATGTGTAAAGAATTGTAATAATACAAGTTCAATAGTGAGACTCTTTTCCTGTGTAAGATTAATGATGCCGTGATTTATGTACATGTATATAGAGCAAGAATCTTAGCATTAAACAGACGATGATGTATTTACACAAAATGTGTCACAACTAAGAAAGAACAGTTATCACTCCGGGTGCAGGAATTTCTTGCTACATTGAAGACCTATTGGTGACCTTCTGCTGTTGTTTTTTTCTATGGTCGGGTTGTTGTCTCTTAGACAATTTCCCCATTTCCATTCTCAATTTTATTGATAATCTAATAATTACACACAATAAGAACACAACCCAAAACTAAAGAATATGTCTGAGATTTATTAACCTATAATTTACATACACATTGTGTAGACAACATAGAAAAACAAGAGAAGTAAAATGCATTGTGTAGATAACATAGAAAAACAAGAGAAGTAAAATACATTGTGAAGATAACATAGAAAAACAAGACAAGTAAAATACATTGTGTAGATAACATAGAAAAACAAGACAAGTAAAATACATTGTGTAGACAACATAGAAAAACAAGAGAAGTAAAATACATTGTGTAGACAACATAGAAAAACAAGAGAAGTAAAATACATTGTGTAGACAACATAGAAAAACAAGATAAGTAAAATGCATTGTGTAGAAAACATAGAAAAACAAGATAAGTAAAATGCACTGTGTAGATAACATAGAAAAACAAGACAAGTAAAATGCATTGTGTAGACAACATAGAAAAACAAGATAAGTAAAATACATTGTGTAGACAACATAGAAAAACAAGACAAGTAAAATACATTGTAAGTAAAATGCATTGTGTAGACAACATAGAAAAACAAGACAAGTAAAATGCATTGTGTAGACAACATAGAAAAACAAGACAAGTAAAATGCATTGTGTAGACAACATAGAAAAACAAGACAAGTAAAATACATTGTGTAGACAACATAGAAAAACAAGAGAAGTAAAATACATTGTGTAGACAACATAGAAAAACAAGAGAAGTAAAATACATTGTGCAGACAACATAGAAAAACAAGAGAAGTAAAATGCATTGTGTAGACAACATAAAATGTATTGTGTAGACAACATAGAAAAACAAGACAAGTAAAATGCATTGTGTAGACAACATAGAAAAACAAGACAAGTAAAATGCATTGTGTAGATAACATAGAAAAACAAGAGAAGTAAAATGCATTGTGTAGATAACATAGAAAAACAAGAGAAGTAAAATGCATTGTGTAGACAACATAGAAAAACAAGAGAAGTAAAATGCATTGTGTAGACAACATAGAAAAACAAGAGAAGTAAAATGCATTGTGTAGACAACATAGAAAAAACAAGAGAAGTAAAATGCATTGTGTAGACAACATAGAAAAACAAGAGAAGTAAAATGCATTGTGTAGACAACATTGAAAAACAAGAGAAGTAAAATGCATTGTGTAGACAACATAGAAAAACAAGAGAAGTAAAATGCATTGTGTAGACAACATAGAAAAACAAGATAAGTAAAATGCATTGTGTAGACAACATAGAAAAACAAGAGAAGTAAAATGCATTGTGTAGACAACATAGAAAAACAAGAGAAGTAAAATACATTGTGTAGACAACATAGAAAAACAAGAGAAGTAAAATACATTGTGTAGACAACATAGAAAAACAAGAGAAAAAACAAGAGAAGTAAAATGCATTGTGTAGACAACATAGAAAAACAAGAGAAGTAAAATACATTGTGTAGATAACATAGAAAAACAAGATAAGTAAAATACATTGTGTAGACAACATAGAAAAACAAGACAAGTAAAATACATTGTAAGTAAAATGCATTGTGTAGACAACATAGAAAAACAAGACAAGTAAAATGCATTGTGTAGACAACATAGAAAAACAAGACAAGTAAAATGCATTGTGTAGACAACATAGAAAAACAAGACAAGTAAAATACATTGTGTAGACAACATAGAAAAAACAAGAGAAGTAAAATACATTGTGTAGACAACATAGAAAAACAAGAGAAGTAAAATACATTGTGCAGACAACATAGAAAAACAAGAGAAGTAAAATGCATTGTGTAGACAACATAAAATGTATTGTGTAGACAACATAGAAAAACAAGACAAGTAAAATGCATTGTGTAGACAACATAGAAAAACAAGACAAGTAAAATGCATTGTGTAGATAACATAGAAAAACAAGAGAAGTAAAATGCATTGTGTAGATAACATAGAAAAACAAGAGAAGTAAAATGCATTGTGTAGACAACATAGAAAAACAAGAGAAGTAAAATGCATTGTGTAGACAACATAGAAAAACAAGAGAAGTAAAATGCATTGTGTAGACAACATAGAAAAACAAGAGAAGTAAAATGCATTGTGTAGACAACATAGAAAAACAAGAGAAGTAAAATGCATTGTGTAGACAACATAGAAAAACAAGAGAAGTAAAATGCATTGTGTAGACAACATAGAAAAACAAGAGAAGTAAAATGCATTGTGTAGACAACATAGAAAAACAAGAGAAGTAAAATGCATTGTGTAGACAACATAGAAAAACAAGAGAAGTAAAATGCATTGTGTAGACAACATAGAAAAACAAGAGAAGTAAAATACATTGTGTAGACAACATAGAAAAACAAGAGAAAAAACAAGAGAAGTAAAATGCATTGTGTAGACAACATAGAAAAACAAGATAAGTAAAAAACATTGTGTAGACAACATAGAAAAACAAGAGAAGTAAAATACATTGTGTAGACAACATAGAAAAACAAGAGAAGTAAAATACATTGTGTAGACAACATAGAAAAACAAGAGAAGTAAAATGCATTGTGTAGAAACATAGAAAAACAAGAAAGTAAAATACATTGTGTAGACAACATAGAAAAACAAGATAAGTAAAATGACATTGTGTAGACAACATAGAAAAACAAGAGAAGTAAAATGCATTGTGTAGACAACATAAAAAAACAAGAAGTAAAATGCATTGTGTAGAAACATAGAAAAACAAGAAAGTAAAATACATGTGTAGAAACATAGAAAAACAAGAGAAGTAAAATGCATTGTGTAGACAACATAGAAAAAACAAAGAAGTAAAATACATTGTGTAGACAACATAGAAAAACAAGAAGTAAATCAATTGTGTAACTAAAAAGATAAACATTGTAGATAGAAGTAAAATGCATTGTGTAGACAACATAGAAAAAAGAGACAAGTAAAATGCATTGTGTAGATAACATAGAAAAACAAGACAAGTAAAATACATTGTGTAGACAACATAGAAAAACAAGAGAAGTAAAATACATTGTGTAGACAACATAGAAAAACAAGAGAAGTAAAATACATTGTGTAGACAACATAGAAAAACAAGAGAAGTAAAATCATTGTGTAGACAACATAGACAAACAAGAGAAGTAAAATGCATTGTGTAGACAACATAAAAACAAGATAAGTAATAATTGTGACTAGAAAAACATAGAAAGAAAATCATGAGACAATAGTAAAAATGCATTGTGTAGACAACATAGAAAAACAAGAAAGTAAAATGCATTGTGTAGACAACATAGAAAAACAAGAGAAGTAAAATACATTGTGTAGAAACATAGAAAAACAAGATAAGTAAATGCATTGTGTAGAAAACATCAGAAAAAATGCATTGTGTAGACAACATAGAAAAACAAGAGAAGTAAAATACATTGTGTAGACAACATAGAAAAACAAGAGAAGTAAAATGCATTGTGTAGACAACATAGAAAAACAAGAGAAGTAAAATACATTGTGTAGACAACATAGAAAAACAAGAGAAGTAAAATACATTGTGTAGACAACATAGAAAAACAAGAGAAGTAAAATGCATTGTGTAGACAACATAGAAAAACAAGAGAAGTAAAATGCATTGTGTAGACAACATAGAAAAACAAGATAAGTAAAAACATTGTGTAGACAACATAGAAAACAAGAGAAGTAAAATGCATTGTGTAGATACATAGAAAAACAAGAGAAGTAAAATACATTGTGTAGACAACATAGAAAAACAAGAGAAGTAAAATGCATTGTGTAGACAACATAGAAAAACAAGAGAAGTAAAATACATTGTGTAGAAACATAGAAAAACAAGAGAAGTAAAATGCATTGTGTAGAAACATAGAAAAACAAGAGAAGTAAATACATTGTAAGTAAAATGCATTGTGTAGACAACATAGAAAAACAAGACAAGTAAAATGCATTGTGTAGCAACATAGAAAAACAAGACAAGTAAAATGCATTGTGTAGACAACATAGAAAAAAAGACAAGTAAAATAATTGTGTAGACAACATAGAAAACAAGAGAAGTAAAATACATTGTGTAGACAACATAGAAAACAGAGAAGTAAATACATTGTGCAGACAACATAGAAAACAGAGAAGTAAAATGCATTGTGTAGACAACATAAATGTATTGTGTAGACAACATAGAAAACAAGACAAGTAAAATGCATTGTGTAGACAACATAGAAAAACAAGACAAGTAAAATGCATTGTGTAGATAACATAGAAAAACAAGAGAAGTAAAATGCATTGTGTAGATAACATAGAAAAACAGAGAAGTAAAATGCATTGTTAGACAACATAGAAAACAAGGAAGTAAAATGCATTGTGTAGACAACATAGAAAACAAGAGAAGTAAAATGCATTGTGTAGACAACATAGAAAAAAAAAGAAGTAAAATGCATTGTGTAGACAACATAGAAAAACAAGAGAAGTAAAATGCATTGTGTAGACAACATAGAAAAACAAGAGAAGTAAAATGCATTGTGTAGACAACATAGAAAAACAAGAGAAGTAAAATGCATTGTGTAGACAACATAGAAAAACAAGAGAAGTAAAATGCATTGTGTAGACAACATAGAAAAACAAGAGAAGTAAAATGCATTGTGTAGACAACATAGAAAAACAAGAGAAGTAAAATACATTGTGTAGACAACATAGAAAAACAAGAGAAGTAAAATACATTGTGTAGACAACATAGAAAAACAAGACAAGTAAAATGCATTGTGTAGACAACATAGAAAAACAAGACAAGTAAAATGCATTGTGTAGATAACATAGAAAAACAAGAGAAGTAAAATACATTGTGTAGACAACATAGAAAAACAAGAGAAGTAAAATACATTGTGTAGACAACATAGAAAAACAAGAGAAGTAAAATACATTGTGTAGACAACATAGAAAAACAAGACAAGTAAAATACATTGTGTAGACAACATAGAAAAACCAGAGAAGTAAAATACATTGTGTAGATAACATAGAAAAACAAGAGAAGTAAAATACATTGTGTAGATAACATAGAAAAACCAGAGAAGTAAAATACATTGTGTAGATTAAATTGGTTGGTTATATAGGGAATCACTGAAGCGTGACGGAAGCGGCCCCCCACTTATACAAATTTCTGGATTCGCCACTGCCTAGTAGGTCCCAATAAAAAATATAACAATTTTTATGCCCCACTTACGATAGTAGAGGGGCATTATGTTTTCTGGTCTGCGCGTCCGTTCGTCAGGTTAAAGTTTTTGGTCAAGGTAGTTTTTGATGAAGTTAAAGTGCAATCAACTTGAAACTTAGTACACATGTTCTCTATGATATGATCTTTCTAATTTTAATGCCAAATTTAAGTATTGACCCCAATTTCACGGTCCACTGAACATGTAAAATGATAGTGTGAGTGGGGCATCCGTGTGCTATGGACACATTCTTGTTTTTCTCACACTTCGAATTGCTCAGTCTAATTCTTCACCATTTACCCATAAATGTTTATGTTGTCAAAATGAACATAATAATTACCAACTACGTTTATGGAATCAATCTTAAATTCAGTAATGTGACGACATCGTGGCGAGATTCAGAAAGAAGTGGAATAGTAACTTGATGTACAATCTTTACAGACTATCTATAAATGGAAAGTTGCTGAGAGGTGCAAGTTGAGAAGAATCTACCAATTCCGTTCAGGGCGGGGGTAAATAAACTCATCATAGATACCAGGATTGAAATTTTGTATTTAAAACGGGATGATGAATTGCTAGATACATCAAAAACGAAGATGTAAAATTCACAGATTCGCTAAAGAGGATCAATCTGATAAGACTTTATGGGGAAATAAAATTACGGATCAACGTGCATGGCTTATTGATGAGGTTCTATATTAATTTTATAAGTAGGTTTATTTAGATATAAATTACTGTACATGTCTGAAGTTTCCATTCTGTCTTCGAGCATTATTTAAGAGCTGTAAACTGTCAAAATGCACATCTTGTAGAAATTAAAATAGTACGGTTGATGGCTTTTCATACTCTGTAAGTTAAAGCGCTTTCAAATTGTTGTTTTAATGTCTTTTCTTCCTCAACGTTAACACAGTCATTACTGTTACAAAAAGTACACTAAACATTATAGTTAGAATAGGAATTATATTAGTAAAAATAAAAATCCAAGCAATATGATAGTTACTAAAGAAAAACATATAAGTAGGGAACAATTGTAGCAATGAAAAAATGAAATGTTTATAACAATACTTTTTTGACAACATGCCTCCTCTATAAAGTTATCAGTTTAAATATTTTGATTATTAATATATTTATATTATAATATTAGTCATGAATCATTTCAAACAGTTATCAAAGGTATGCTGTAATCTACATGGTCAGATAAAGATTTATTTGTAAACATTGCAAGGATACAATCAGAGGTCACACCAGTAGTTTTTATAACACATTTAAAATGAAACAGATCTGCTTATTCTACGTGTTTAGCATCTTGCTAGCACAAATCTATGGCAATGGAAATAGTACATGTAATACTGAAATGTTTGGTGGGGATTTTAATGCCTACATGGCATGTAAAACACAATTTGCACTTCAATCTAATTGGTTTCCTTCACCAATAGCAGGATTATTCAGTTATTTGGTAAGTTTACTTGTATTTACTAATAAAAAGTAAAAACACAAAAATACTGAACTCCGAGGAAAATTCAAAAAGGAAAGTCCCAAATCAAATCAAATCAAATTAAAAATTTTGCCATAATTTACTATTTGCTCTTTATGGACAGTTCATTTATAATCTTATATCAGTAAATGGTTTACTTATATATATATTTGCTTATATATATATACCACACGACTGGTCTAGCGGGACGGCTGCAGTGCAGGCGATTTGGTGTCACGATATCACAGTAGCATGGGTTCGAATCCCGGCGAGGGAAGAACCTAAAATTTGCGAAAGCAAATTTACAGATCTAACATTGTTGGGTTGATGTTTAGACGAGTTGTATATACATTATGTACACAGCCATGTATCACCATCATTGATGGCGATCCGATGGATACATCTGTTGTAGAGTTGTCACTGACTCAGACGTACTTATAAATATAATTATTTTCTGTGACTGTATATTACATTAATTTGTAGGATCCTTTACTATAGATAATTTAGCTGATCTGTAACAATAACATCTTCATGCCTTATATATCATGTACTGTAGTACGCCGCTAGATTAAAACTGACGAGGAAAGGTAACACACGGCCAGCGAAAGCTCTTTTATTTGAGAGCCCAGGTGGTCGTGTGGTCTAGCGGGACGGCTGCAGTGCAGGCGATTTGGTGTCACGATATCACAGTAGCATGGGTTCGAATCCCGGCGAGGGAAGAACCTAAAATTTGCGAAAGCAAATTTACAGATCTAACATTGTTGGGTTGATGTTTAGACGAGTTGTATTATATATATATATAAGTACGTCTGAGTCAGTGACAACTCTACAACAGATGCGAAAGCAAATTTACAGATCTAACATTGTTGGGTTGATGTTTAGACGAGTTGTTTTAAACGTCTGAATAATAGTCAACGATTTTCCCCACGTGGGAGCTGGATCGTTACAAGTAACGATACATGTACACAATAAAATAAATTATATAAACGCATAAAAAGTGTACATAATAACACCAATGATATAAAAAGGAACTATAAATGTAATTATTTATAAATATTTCGGATAACAGATATCCTTCGTCAGTCAATTCTGATGTTAAATGAATCATCTTTAAGTCTTCTTAGATTAAACTTTTACTAAATCTTGAAATTTATACAATAAAAAAGGCAAACCGAACATCAGTTAAGACGCTTGCACCATTCTGAAAATTTGTTGAATATGACATAGGTTATATGACTAATTACATCAGAGATTTCACATATATGCTTTAAATAAAAATAATAATGTGCGATGTGAACTAGCACAATTTTAAAGCTTTAACCGTGTCGATATTATGATGTTACAAGAAAGATTGCGTCAATAAGAATTCCAAATAAACAGCACTGAACGGTCTAAATTTCTAAATATTTCAGATTTGACAACTGTAGTGTAGTTACATTAGAGTCTGCGATGTTTAAAACAAACGGCCGTTAAAATATAATAACAAATTTTGACTAAAGTAAAATAGTTGGACGTGGCTTGGTACTTATACATCCCTCAAAAAATTAAGCAATTTAAATTGTTATATTCAACAGATTTATTTTAGAGATGAGTAAGGTAAAGAAATAGAAACGGAGACTGTAATAATAAGTAATATAACCCAGATGTATATATATATATATAGAAAAATACAGTGATGTGGGATGGTCTTCGATAGGACAAATGAATTGATATAAATTAATTGCCATTGAGCGTCAACATGGTTAAGAAAGCAACAATTAATCATTTGATACCAAGTCAGGAATATAACAGTTTTTGTCCATTCGCTTTTGAAGTGTTTTGTTATTTGAATTTGCCATGTGATTATGGACTTTCCGATTAGATTTTCCTCTAAGTTCAACCCGGTATTTTTGTGATTTTACTTTTTGATTGGATAAAATTTAAAAATCACTTAAACAGTTTTTGCCATGTTATATACTCAGATTTCCCCTATATAGCTAACAAAAAGTAAGTAAGTAAATAAAGTGTTTATTATAGTGACATGTGTAAATCATTATAAATATATAAATTTGTACAAAATGTAATTCATATTACACCCGGCCCAATGGACGCCACCTTTTATTTTAAATTTCAGTACAAATGTTCTAATATCGCGTGTATCAAACATCTATATATTGATGAAATATAGATCTAAATCAAGACAACCTGTCATGCAATTAAAACAACTGAGTTTTGTGTAAAAAATGTATAGATAACTTGAGGGCTTGGGATGCATGTATTCCATTTGAAAATAATAGATAATCGAGGGAAACGACTAGACTGAAAAGCATTACTGAATATTTGCTCTCGGCTAAAGCATTTTTGTGCTAAGGATACTAAAGTCTAGTCATAAACATGTAAGTCGGGTACATATTTTCCAATCATACGTCCAGACGGGTTTGAGTTTTTTTTTATCTTGTTAATCATGTATGTTATGTTGTTTTAGATATGGAATGGTTATGATGGGTTTTGGGAGAATGGATGCGTTCTGGAACCTATGGTCAATTTCATAGAATATGCCAACAATACCAGATACATGAACGTTGTCAAGGCATCTCAACGGGAACTCTACTCCTTGCTAGAGGCCTATGGACCTTATCCTTCATTTGACGATATGGGATGGTATGGTTTGAGCTATTCAAGAATTTACGAAGTCCTTGGGGAACAAGAGTTTTTACAAACAGCAATTGACATTTTTAACTGGGCTTGGAAAACAGGCTGGGATCATACGTACAGATGTGGTGGGGGCTTTTGGTTTGATAACAATTTTGAAAACAAAGAAACAATAACAAACACCGAATTTCTCCAGCTAGCTGCTAAACTTTATCGGTTGACGAAGAATAATGATTTTCTTGTGAAGATGGATCAGATATACTTTTATATTTTAAGAAATAAGCTTATAAATGAGACAACTTACTTGATCAATGACGGTGCCACAAGTAAATGTAAGCCTAACCAGTCCTATGGACCTACATATTTACCCGGCACCATGATTGGTAGTCTCGTAGAGATGTATAAAAATCTCTGAAAATAAGTCACACATTGATTTAGCTATTAAACTTGCCAACGCTGCCATACTTAATAGTACAAACATAACTGGCATCTTCACAGAATATTGTGATCCACATTGTAACAGAGATGAAATCTTATTCAAAGGAATATTTGTGCGGAATTTACGATATTTAATGGACGAACTGGATGACGCAGACCAACGAGAGCACTATCAGAATTGGTTAGATTTTAATGTGAAAGCAATAATACAATTCAACATGTGCGATAAAGATCCAATATCTAACTGCAACATAACATTTCAAGACGGGCCGCCATATTTCAATGTGACAGGTCCAGTGTTTTCACCTGACTGGAATGGTCCGTTTACTTATGGTGCTCCGGAACCTCAAACAGCTGCTTTCGACCTTTTTGTTGCAAGCATTAAGCCAGAAACAACGTGTAAAGGCACCTTCTGCTCGTATGACCCTTCCTATCCTCCACCACAAACTTTGACCTGTGGTAGTCATCCATGTCCGTCCAATGAGGAGTGTTGTGAATATAGTCCCTATACATCTTATACTTGTTGTACCCCTGATCAAAAAT
The DNA here is from genome assembly GCA_019925275.1 of Mytilus edulis. NCBI lineage: Eukaryota > Metazoa > Mollusca > Bivalvia > Mytilida > Mytilidae > Mytilus > Mytilus edulis. Next base: position 109,439,034 of record CM034351.1, read on the forward strand.
GTAACAAACAGGGTATATGTGTATAACATATGTACTATAGTTGGAAAGCAAACGCAGCAATTTTGATTTAAATCGAGGCATATGAAATAATTATAGTAATTGATGCTTCTTTTTTTTTTATTTAAGTATCAGGGTATTCTCATATATGATACAGCTTGTTCCCAAGTCTTTTAATCAACTCAAGGGATAATTAATCTAATATGACTTATTTTTTTTTTTTTTTTTTTTTTTTAAGATAAAGATATTTTATTTCCTAATCATAGGGCTCATAACAAGCATGTAATTACATAAAGTAAAAATAAAAAGCCTTTCTCTCCCACTCGCATACACTCACACATACAACTATCGTTCTGCACACAGAAGAAAAAGTAACTTCTCACTACTGGTAAATTTATTTCTATAAACATGTTTATGGTGTGGCTTTTTGTCTGCGACAGACACGATGAAGACTGTGTATATACAGCTCTTTGAGCACTGCCCCTTGGTGTCTGTTGTAGTAAGGAAACCTACACTATTCTCAACAACTATTACTGCAGTATTTGTGGCTTTTTGTGAATAAACTTTAACTTTTGTTGCTTAAAAGTACATTCATGTTTGTTTCTCTGCAACAGATACAAGGAGGTTTGTTAGAGTCTTTGAAGCTCACAATCCTAAGAACATCGTTCTTTTGTACTTTCTGCAACTAAACAATCAAATATATTTATACATTTCCGGCAAAAATATTAAAAAAATACAAAAAAAATAAAAATAATTGTAAATAAAATCGAGTGGGAGGACATTTGTCACATTTCTGGTGTAGTAGCATATCTTAGTCTTTTGTGTTTCTTTGTTGTTATAGTGATTAAGATAATAACAAAATGTTGACGTTTGAACCCCTATTTTGACAATTTTACCTATTGGGTCGGTTTGTTTTATTCACACACCGTTGAGAGGTTAAGAGAGCTATAAAACTATGCTTAATCCACCATGTTCTACATAAGAACATGCCTGTACCAGGATCCACCATGTTCTACATAAGAACATGCCTGTACCAGGAATATCACAGTTTTATTCGTTTGATCTGTTTGAGCTTTTTATCTTGTCATTTGATATTGAATTTTCCTCAGAGTTCTGTATTTTTTTAGTTTTATCTTTCAATACTTTTTTTATTTAACATATATGATCACTGTATCACTATTTTAGGTGTATTAAATTGAAGTCATGTATAATACTGTCGGTCCTACTAAAAAGTGCCCGGGAAAAGAAAAAGCGCCCGGGGAAAAGAAAAAGCGGCCGGAGAAGGAAAATTAGCGCCCGGAGAAGAAAATTAGCGCCCGGGAGAAAAAAAAATATTTTATAACAATATTTTTTTTTCTTAAAAAATAACTAATCATTGCTTGTTAATTTTGTCCTTAATATAAATGGGGATATGTACGATGTTACATCTGAAGTGTTGTTGTACTTTTACATTTTAGATTTCAAAATTGTATATAAGTAAGTAAATAGATATAAATAAGAGTATATAGAAGAATCATGAAAGACATTGTCCTCGATCAAAATGTATATTTTGTTACTAAAACTAATCGGTGCCTGAGGTCTAATATTTTCGCAACTGCATGGTGAACACTTTTTTTATACAGATGCTGAGATAGATTTATTATATCTTTTTATAAAACTAAAACTGTGAAATTTGAGTTGTCTTATACATTTTTCATTTTGATATCGTTTTTGAAAAACATGTGATCCATTATTATCAGTCTTTCGAAATAGTATTCATATACTATTGTTAAATTTGAAATATTCATATTGGTTTTGTGCTTTATTACAAATGTCTATTATCTGAATTTGCAAATTACTTGTCTAAAAAAAAAAAAAACAATGTCCGTAACTTAACAAAGTTGTCTCATGCCAATAAAATATCTATATATTTTCCCCGGGCGCTTTTTCTTTTCCCCAGGCGCTATATTTTCTTCTCCGGGCGCTTTTTCTTTTCCCCGGGCGCCTTTTCTTCACCCGGGCGCTCCCGGGCGCATTTTAGTAGGACCCAATACTGTATGTTGTAAAGATTATAATTATATACGTTTGTCCCCTATGGATCTCATTTGAAAAATAAACTATCTTAACTTATCCAATTATATCTTTTGGTTGTAAGCTACTCCCAACGTTGTTTTAAACCCAAATAACATTAATTCATGGTTTTTTATTTACACCAAGTGGCAAATATTTCATTATGACATACATATTTCATGCCTATGCTGCAGGAAAATACTCAAGTTGAACCGTTTAGTATCGTACGATTTCAAATTCGGTATACTACTAGTAATTGATTGCAGTAGAGTCATACATATAGATCTGGCCAAACAAGGTTTTGCTTCTAGATAGAAGTTGTAATAGTCGTCAGTAATAATCGCCTACGTAAAAAATAATACTACATGTGCCATGGATAATGTAAAAACACTGAAATAATGAGCCGTACAATATGATTATTAGCATTTTGACTTCAAATTCACTTTTATACTCACTCATCTTTAAAAAAAAAAATCAAGCATTTCGATACAAATTACAGTTCATTATACTTTGTGGACTGATAGATCAAAAGTAACACAGAGATCATGACTGATCACTTCGTGTCGACATAGATTTTGATTTCCGGAAAAACCTTATCCGTATTCTGTTTTTAAATTTATAATATCGTACTAGATTTCCAACTGTTTTGTTTTGTAAAATTTGTAAGTTCATATTACTTTTTCACTTTTAATTTTCTCGTGTATTTATGAAAACATCGAATACTATTCGAAATTAGAAAATAACCCTCGAGAAATAGCATGAAACGTTGTGTTTTTCTTACTGTCATGTCAATAGTTTACACGAATAGTCGGATAACTCGGCCTATGGCTATGCATATGAATTTATATCGTTAACTCACCAACTGACCAAGTTGTTAATAGCTTTTTATCTCACCGGGGCCCGGATCAAGGCCCCCATGATAGCTTATAAAAATGCCATCATTTGGCGTCCGTCGTCTGTCATCGTCGTCGCCTATTTGTCGTCCTCTGAACCTACTGAGGCCAAACACCTTCAATCTTTATCTGAAATTGAATGTTCCTTAGCTGCTTAGGGTACATGTATCTAGTTTATAAAATTCGTATGCCGTGGCCCAGTTCCTCATCTTTAAATAACTTAAATTTTGTGTCATCATACAGTTTTTAAATGGTTTGTAGATTGTCTGTTTCGATTCTGTTTAGTTCCTCAATAATAATGTAACGAGCTCGCCTTTCGCTACAATTTTGGGTTCAGTGCATTAAGTGTTTCAGTTGCGAGCATGAACCGATATTATTAATATGGCAAGATGAATCAAGATTTTCCAAGGATAAATGATTTTATTAGCGGTCGGATAGTATCGACTGCTTTAATTATAGTAATAGTAACAAGTCTTAATATACAATGACAAAAAACAACTGGTCAGTTCTAACCACAATTCTTGGTATAGTTTAAACCACAATTCTTGGTAAAGTTTAACCTCAGTTATTGGTATACTTTAACCATATTTAGTGGGATACTTTAACCGGCACAGTTATTGGTATAGTTATACCACAGATCCTGGTTATCATTAACCACAATAATTGGGTATATTTAACCACAATTATGGGTTGTAACCAATGTCTACTAATTAATTATAACTTAATTATAATTGTCATGGCTGCCTTCACCAAGGGTTCGTAACGTTCTGTGTATATCGACAGACTGAACACCCAAGTGTAATTTCAGAAGCCTTTTATAGTAGAACTGACCAGTCACGTGATATCATAATACACTCATACAAGGAAAATCAGCAACATAAAGTCAATCATGTGAAACAAATGTAAACCTGTTTCCTATAGGTAAACAGGTCAACAATAATAATTATTTACATACATACACAAAAGTAAAACAACATTTATATAAACATGGTTCATAAATAGAAAACAATGACAACATGAATAAGTTAATTAACAGGACGTAACATTGCCCCCCTCTTAGTTGGCGTTTGTCCTCAAACAGGATGAATATGATCAGAACAAAAAAATGAGAGAAATGGATTTCACTGCATGTTTTAGGTATAATTGAACTTACTAATCAACTTATTCAGTCCATTATATAAAACAAACACAAACATGAATTATGAAACAATCAAATTATATACATTATAATATGTCACAAATTGCCTATCTTCAGTATCTCAAAATCTTCCACATCTAAATGAAGGTAAATGTAATTTTTGAAAGTTTGAAGTCTTTTGTATATTGCGGTTTTATTATTCAGTTTACGACCAAACATCTCGACACTGCGACATTTTTGGTGCCTCACAGTTGGATAATCTTTAAGCTATCGAAAGCAGACGAAAATGTTCACGGTCCTAGTCCTAATGGTTTTCACAACACAAGAGAGCCAACATGTCTTCCATTGTCTGATTCAATCTCCCAACCACACCATCACTTCCCGGGTGCAATGGTGTGGTCCTAGTTTTATCTATCTCAAGAATGTACCACATCTCTCTAAAGACCTGGGACTATTAATTAGTACCCTGGTCAAAATGTATCATTTTTGAAACAACAAACAAGACCACGAAAAATTCTTGACTAAAACACCAGCCACTAATATCATCTATAGACCTTTCAACGGAAAGCGTCCATTCACTTGGTAAAATACCCGCCATAGACAAGAAGATAAATGTTACTGATCTTGGTTATTGGTTAAGGTCCATGTACATTGAGAGGAGCACCACCTACACAAGTTTGCAGATGAGTCCTAGCTCCTCTATTTGTTCGTTTCTTTGATGAGCATTTGTAACATATTCGACAATACTGTTTCACTTCTTGGCGCATACCACACCAAATAAACTACTTTTGATTTAACTAACTGTTTGCAGCACCAAAATGACCAGATGTTCTAGCTTTATGAAGCTATTTGAACACAAACTGTCTGAACTGTTAAGGAAGAACCAGTTGCCACTCAAAACTACCACAATCAAATGATTCAAATCTCCGGTAAAAGACACGTGACCTTAAATGGAATACATCTAATCTTCCTCAATAAAATTTAAAGTGAGAAGATCCTTAAGGAATATTTGACACCACTAGTCTATCTCCATCTTCTACTAATTAAATGATATTATTACAAGATCAATATTTCTTCGTAGTTCTTTCCGAGAGGTGTTGAGTGTTATGCTCCGATAATAATGTAATAAACTTAGTTGTTGATGGTCATCACGGACCTCTTCATTGTGCGTAAGTGACTCATCAGTACTTTCTGAATCGGTGCTTATAACATTAACAGCTTTCTCTTCACTAATAATTTCGGTCTGATCTGAATGTATTAATTGTAGCTCTTTTTGTTCAACCTTTTTACAATACCTACAGTTTGTGTCAGAACATAGTAGTCATGAGTTCAAATGGAAATGAATTTTTGAGTTTCAATTTGCAACAGAACAACTGGAGATTTGATGGGTACTGTTAACTTCACCAATGATATCACCAACAGCAGATAACTCTTCTTCAAGACTAAAGGTTTATCAGATGCATCTAATCTTCTTAAAGGGATATGCTTGCGGTCAGTTTTCAAAAGTGATCTTGCCAAAAGCATATGATTTTATCAGTAAATCTCTCTGATGGTTCAATCATCATGGACTCCGATCTAGATAAAACATTACTAGGAATACCTGTTTAAATTACTTTTGTATAAAGATTAACTGTAGTTGTTTCTCCGATAACGATCCGACAACAACTTTTATCCATACATGAAGCAAACAACGGTATCTTAGTTTTATTATCCATTGTCAGATTATAGTCCTTTACCGAAATATCACATCTGGTCTGTATTTGGCTAAAAAATCAAAACCAAGTATCCCTTCATTTAGAATGTCAGCAAACCAAACTTCATGTTGAAATGGCTCATCGTAAAAATGGAATTCGACTTTAAATTTACCAAGAAATGGGGTTGATTCCCCAGGTGCTAATAACAAATTTGTATTAACCTTTTCCAAGTGTTCTGTTACATAGTTGGGTAAGTGAGATAGGATATCTGATCTCAAAATAGTTATGGTTGCACCAGTATCAACTAACATATTGACAGGCACATTATTAATTTTACTGTTGTATAAAAGAGTATTTCTTCATTGGATAATAAAGTTCTGGCTACAATTTCATTGGGTCTTTCTTATGAAACCTGTGTCATGTCCTGACCCTTGGACGCGACCCTTCCTAGTTTCACTCAGACATTTAACCATCCTCTGTTTTGGGACCATCTTTCTATCTTGTCCCTTTTTACTTTCATTTTCCTGAAAGAATCTATTTCCTGGTTGATTGTTCTGTTTTTGTCCCTTATCGTTATTGTTTTGATTCTTTTGGAAGTAATTTTTCTTCCCTTGTTGTTTTTGACTAAAATCTGAACTCTTAGAGAGGGAGTCGTTAACTACTTTAATGGAAGAAATTTCGTCTTTCACAGTCTTCATAAAATTTTCAAAGAGAGGGACTAGTTCTGCTTGTACATCGGTTTTGTCTGATTTTTCTTCAGTGGTAATGCAAACTGTCCTATGCCTAGCCCTATCTGCGGATTTGCATGTTTCTAAACGAATAGCAAGTGTTTCGGCGTGAGTGATATTCTTCGGTTGCGTTTGTCGGAGACGTATTCTCACATCTTGGTCGTCAAGAGCATCTATAAAGCATCTTTTCGAAAACGACATTGGAGCTGTGCCCTGTACATTTCGGACTTGAATTCACTCCCAAACTTTCTAGCTAAAGCCATCCTTAGTTTATCATAATCTCGTCGCTCAACTTGGTTCAAATCACTCAAAACTGCCCTTGCAGAACCCTTTAAACTACTAGCTAAGTAAAGACCTTTACTATGGATTTCCCATTTATTCAAATCGGCCAAAATTTCAAATTGGGAAACATATTCTCCCCAATCTTCTGTACCATCAAAAGGAGGTGGCTTCATTTTTATCTGGCGATGTATTTATACTTGTTTTAAGAGTTTTAACCTCTGTCCGAGATTTATAATCTGCTGGGGTACTCCCTAATAGTGGTGAACCGAAACTGGGTTTTTCAAACAATGGTGTTTCATTTATTGGAATATCATTCTTTTGATTTTCCAATTTAGGAGTGTCTGGAATCAAGCTAATGGACCCCCATCTTAACTTAGACATTTCACCGTCAGGTAAGGTTGTAGACCTGTTATTACCAGTATCATTAAGTGGTGGTTGTTGTATTTCAATTGATTCAGTTTTATCGGTAACCTCTATTGACTTGGACAGACGTTCAACTTTTTGTGTTAAATCAACTTGTGATTGACTCAAATCTCTCACTTCTTGTTTCAATATTTTCACAGTTTCCGCCAAAGAACTCAATAGACATGTGACTTGCCAAAGTATCTATAGTATTTCCCATAGTATTTTGAGTATCAGCTAATACTTCTTGTGTTTCTTTAACATTAGCCACAGTATCACCAATCGTATTGATGGCTGCAACTAAGTCTGAGAACTGACTGGTTATATTGTCACATACAGCATTGAATGAAATCTTATTTGAGTGAATTTCTTTATACACCATCTCAAATATGCATTCAACCATTTGCTCATTTTCTGACCTTCGTCCTGTACCAGATCTAGGTTCAGTTTTATCTAAATCCTCCACAGTATGAGGACCAGACTGACTCAAATATCCTTCTTCAAATTCATTAAACTCGGCCATATTTACGACAAAATAAATTTATGTATAAATATTTAATTTGAAAACACTTTTTTTAAAAGTGTCCCGTCGGAGGTACCAATGTAACGAGATCGCCTTTCGCTACAATTTTGGGTTCAGTGCATTAAGTGTTTCAGTTGCGAGCATGAACCGATATCGTTAATATGGCTAGATGAATCAAGATTTTCCAAGGATAAATGATTTTATTAGCGGTCGGATAGTATCGACTGCTTTAATTATAGTAATAGTAACAAGTCTTAATATACAATGACAAAAACAACTGGTCAGTTCTAAACACAATTCTTGGTATAGTTTAAACCACAATTCTTGGTAAAGTTTAACCTCAGCTATTGGTATACTTTAACCATATTTAGTGGGATACTTTAACCGGCACAGTTATTGGTATAGTTATACCACAGTTCCTGGTTATCATTAACCACAATAATTGGGTATCTTTAACCACAATTATGGGTTGTAACCAATGTCTATTAATTAATTATAACTTAATTATAATTGTCATGGCTGCCTTCACCAAGGGTTCGTAACGTTCTGTGTATATCGACAGACTGAACACCCAAGTGTAATTTCAGAAGCCTTTTATAGTAGAACTGACCAGTCACGTGATATCATAATACACTCATACAAGGAAAATCAGCAACATAAAGCCAATCATGTGAAACAAATGTAAACCTGTTTCCTATAGGTAAACAGGTCAACAATAATAATTATTTACATACATACACAAAAGGAAAACAACATTTATATAAACATGGTTCATAAATAGAAAACAATGACAACATGAATAAGTTAATTAACAGGACGTAACAATAATATCATAAAATATTTTTTTCTTATTTTACAGCCGGCTGGTTTTAAAAAGTATTTATGACGTGGAAATCAAATTTAACTGTTTGCCTTTGTGTCCCGGTGTTTTGCCTACTAATTAGTATGGCGGAAGGTGACACTGCTAAGAGTACATGCAGTATGGAAATGTTTAGTGGAGATTTTAGTGCATATATGGCCTGCAAAACACAGTTTGCTCTGCAGTCTAACTGGTGGCCATCTCCTATAGCAGGTTTACTCAGTTTCCAGGTAGTGAATTAGCCAACTTGTGTTTATGCAAATAGAATATGTTTAAAATAAATTGAATAAGCTCTATAAATAGTATAATAGGAGAATACATTACTGCATTGCCTACTGTTATTGGAGAGGTAAAATCTACTCTTGTCTATTCTGTATATTGGAGAGGTAAAATCTGCTCTTGTCTATTCTGTATATTGGAGAGGTAAAATCTACTCTTGTCTATTCTGTATATTGGTAATGGAGAGGTAAAATCTACTCTTGTCTATTCTGTATATTGGAGAGGTAAAATCTACGCTCGTCTATTCTGTATATTGTGTCTTTCCTTGTCTTTTGTATGAGGTCATTGGTCAAACACGGATTATTGTTGCCTCATGTGCAAGTACGCCCGAAAAGGATTATGATTAAGACTAAACACGGAAGAACCACGATATACGTTAAGTAAAACAATAATATTGAATCAATCATGAAGGCGAACAATGACACTTCTATCGCTCTCCTGTTAGATAGAAGAGAGAGAGTTAAATGATACCAAAGAACATTCAAACTCATAAGATTTATATTAAAGTATACCGAGAACGTCATTGGTGAAAAGAAAAGACAAAAACACAAACTTAAAAAAAACCAAACCAACCAAACAAACAGATAATAGAAAGTTAAATATAATTATAAATATAGAAATTAGTTAAAAAAATCCTAGAAAATCGTTCTTGAATTTAATTATATGTATTTATTCATACCGAATTACTAGTTAAAGTTAATATATTTGTACCATTGATGCATCAAGTGGGTTTTCGTATGCAGTTCGAATATTCGTTTTGTACTTCTTCAGTGCAGTTTTAGATTGTATTTTTTTGTAGGCATGGAATAGTTTGAGTGCATTTTGGGAGAATGGAATTATCCTAGAAACGTACGCAAATTTGTGGCATTTGTAGGAAACAATACAAGATATACAGGCATAATAAAATCATCAAACCGTAATTTATCTTCTTTGAAGCAGGCGTACGGGTCTATCCCATCCTTTGATGATATGGGGTGGTATGCGCTAAGTTTTGCCAGAATTTACGAAATTTTTTGTTGGAATGAATTTCTAACTAATAGTGTGGATGTCTTTGACTGGCTTTGGAAGACAGCCTGGGACTCCAATGGAACTTGTGGAGGGGGAATGTGGTGGAATAATGGCTATCGACAAAAGGTGACAATAACAAATACAATCAGTCTTCAGGCGGCAGGAAAACTTTATCGTTTTACGAACGACACTAAATACCTTCATCAAATGCATGAAATATGGAGTTATCTTCTACGAAACGGAATAGTTGACAATTCGACATATTTGATACATGATGGTCCTACGCCTAACTGTACCGGAAATAATTTTATTGGACCTACTTATTTAGGCGGAACGGTTATTGGCGGATTAGTAGAGTTCTATAAAATATACAAAAATGAAACTTATTTAGATCTTGCAAACAAAATAGCACAAGCTGAAATAAGGAATTCTACGAACAAGTCATCAGGAATTCTTACTGAATATTGCGAACCTCGTTGTAATGATGACCAAAAAGTATTTAAGGGGATATTCGTCCGTAATTTACGATATTTAATTGACGTACTGGTTGATGGAAAACAGAAAGAGGAATACCAGAGATATTTAGACCATAACGTGAAAGGAATTGTACAGTATGGTGTATGTGATAAACATCCGATACAAAACTGTAATATTGTATTCCAATATGGGCCTCCATATTATAACAAATCAGGACCTGTGTTTGCACCAAACTGGAATGGACCCTTCACACGTGGCTCGCCAATTCAGCAGATCGCAGCTTTGGACTTGTTCGTTTCTGCCATTAAACCAGGAACAACATGTAATGGGGAATTTTGTGACTTTAATCCGTACTACCCTCCCCATAAACCATTGACCTGTAATGACAAACCATGTCCTCAAGACCAACCATGCTGTAATTATACTCCTTCTCAATCGTATACATGTTGTGGTTCCAACCAGAAATGTGTCAGTGGAATTTGTACATGAGTAAGAACATCAACACCAAAAGGATCGAACAAAATACCCCAGGACGTTTAAGGTCCGCTTTGCATGAAAAGTGAAGCTATGTTACAACGACATTTTTGTATCTGAAAAGCAAGAGTCAACATGTATCATTAATATTATACTGGATACTTTATAGCAGAATAGAAAACAGAAAATTAAATTATTTACCTGTCAATTTAACATGTATATGGAATTCGAGATACCTAGGCCTAAATCTCGTATTGTGATATTATTGTTGACGGTACTTATTTGCTTGCTGAGGTACTAGTGTACTATTTTAACATTTAGTGATTCAACTGAAATGATGTATTTTGAACATTATATTTGGGGATGATCATTATTGAGAATATTTACATTTTTGTGGGTTGTCCAATAACAGAAAGCCCGGCTAAAATCGTGTTGTTCATGGTTGGTGCATAGTGTTTCGATTATTTTTAAAGTATTAATCAATCCGTTTTTATAATGTCATTTGATTTCCTTCACATTTTGCAATAGTGTATTCGCGGTATTAATTTTACTCATCACTGAAGGTCGAACGGTGACCTTTAATTCACAATTTGTTTATATGTTTGTCCTGTAGTCTTTTGGGATAGTTGTTTCAATGAAGATTATATCTCATTTTACATATTTTGTTTTAAAATATTTATTGTAATTAAACCGTTTGGTCAAACATCGGGGTTAACTGTTAACCCTCTTGAAGAACAAAAATCCATGAAAATTGGCTTCGTAGATTTTAACAGATGTTTCAGATATAACAGTACACATACTACATATTCTTCTCACACAATAATGATAGAAAAAAAAATGTAACAAATAACAATTATAAGTATAATACAATGGTAGTTTGGTAACAGTATGTAGTATATATAGTATACCTCACCAGTACAGGTCGATAATTTGTGTCCTTTGTCCTCTGTCCATCGTAGATTGATTAACGTCTAGTTACAAGTATTTCTGGCATAGTCTGGGTAGTTGTTTTTAGTACACAAGAAAAGAAATGTTATTTCTCGAAACGATTAGAGGGTTTGATTAATAACGATTTATTTTAAATTTATACGTTTAGTAGGAAAATTCGACCACTATCGGAAATGAAGACCGTCATTTATTCAACTATCATTAGAATGTCTTAGCACAAATTGATTGGTTGGTTATTGGACAAAGATTAGTCGAATGTTAAGTAATGGATGATTAAAGCCTTTTACGCAACAAGAAAGGAAACACAGTTGGTTCCCATAGGAATTGATAAACAATGTTTATTTCACAAACACAAAAACATAGTATTCTTTTGACAAAGATTTATTGCAACTTTTAATGTTGACATGGTATTGTACAAAATAAGAAATAAAAAATTAAATTGAAAACATTATTTTTTGTACCTCGAAAATACCCATAGTTTATAACTAGTGTATCTGTTCAAAGAGAAAAAAATGGAATGCTATGGTTGCAAGTGAAATTAATATATATATATATCAACGTGAGTTATTAAATTATAATGTCATATAGATTTGTGAATTTGATTAAAGTGTTTTATTTGTTTATAGTCTTGTATAAAGGACATTTTGATAATAAGCACGTGATTTTTTGATAATAAAGATTGAAAGATTAATTCAATTGTTTAACAAAATTATTAAGTGAAAAAAGATGTACATTTACTCAGTATGGTTAACATTGATGGGTATTGGGGTGGGCGTAGCTGGCAGCCATACCGCAAACACAACGTGTACAATGGATATGTTTGGTGGCGACTTTAATGCATATATGGCTTGTAAAGCTCAGTTTGCTCTGCAGTCAAATTGGTGGCCTTCTCCTATCGCTGGATTATTTAGTTACCAGGTAAGAAATCAGAATCAGAGAATAAGATATTTAATTATTTGTATAGATCTACAGGAACACGATCCCCAATCAAAATGTTAAAAACTGTCAAAAGTCTGTAATGGTAACAAGCTGTGCACTACATACTTTTCTGATTTAGCTATATCGTTATATATGGGTACGTTGTAGAATCTTCAGGGGCTTTATTAAAATGGGGACGAATTGCTGAGTTAAAATGGCGAGATTTATTTATTTATCGTATGTTGAAATATTTATCAGATATTAATTTTGATGCTAAGGAAACGCTTTTTACTGGATTGTCATGGACTAGCTTATATCATGATTAATCTTTTGGAAAAAAAAGAAATAAAGTTGCAGGGTACTAGTATCAATTTATCATTCAATTTAAAGTTTAGTGGTATATGTTATTGAAAAGTGGCATAATATCTTCTTTTTCCTCAATGCAGAATGTGTTTATTCTATTTTGTAGTTTAATATGAAAGAAGTTTATTTTCATGGACCAATTCCACTGGGGTTAAGCTGATGACCGTAACTGCATTCACGGTCATCCCAAGATGTCGGATGAAAATTTAGGTCAGTATCTGTATTGTCTGTTAAAGTGTTTCTATATCATTTTCTTTACAAAACATACCTTGATACGATGTAAATTTATAAAAGATTCACACTGAAGTCACTAATTACTACCGAGAAATGTGCATGAAACGAATTTCGATTTGAAAAAATCGCTCAGATGACCGTAAATCACAATCGAGATGACCGTATCAGAATCAGCGTTTCATAACCCGGATGACCTTAATTGGTTTTAGGATGACCGTAATTTGTAAATGATGACCGTAACTTTTAAAGAATGACCGTCAATTCTAAGAAATATCCGTATTTATATTACTACTTTTTTGTATCAAATGATTAATCGTGTTGGTATAAATTTACTTATTTATATGAGAGTATTATCCTATAGGTAAAAGAAAATAAGACGTGTTTCAAATACATAGTTCACCATATGTATTTTTTTTCAGTAGAGGCTTAATTTTTAAACTGAATTTGCAACAAGACATGCACATGAACAAGTGGAGAAAACATGCAACAAAAAAGCAATAAAATGACACCTTACAAGTAAAATTTAAAAAAAAATGCGATGCACAGCCTCCAACTACAAGTCAAAAGATTTTTTTTTATTTCTGGGATTCCTTTTAATGACATATAATAAATACACCGTTTTAAAAATGCCAATACATGTACACTAATTGATATTATATCGTCTTTGATTGGTCTTCCACTTTGTCTTGCAAATAAAATAGAAAATGTTTTTTTTTTAAATAATACGACGAAACGAGTGAAGGTGAGCTCCAGCAAAATAGATCCTTAAAATAGTCTTGTAAGAATAGCGTATCACAAGGGGGAACCTTGTGAATTTGAATATATACAGAAATGTCATTCATATCTCAAGACAAATTAAGATTTTATCTGCTTCCTCTGGAACCATACACATGGGTTCGATTACCGGATATTCATATGTTTAATTATTTTTTTTAAAACTCCGTTTATGTTTTCTGCTCTGTGCGTCCGTTCGTCCGTTCGTCTGTTCGTTTGTCCGTCTGTCCAACTTCAGGTTAAAGTTTTTGGTCGAGGAAATTTTTGATAACGTTGAAGTCCAATCAACTTAGTACACATTTTCCCTATGATACTAATTGTAATGTCAAATTACAGTTTTATCCCATTTTCACGGTCCACTGAACACAGAAATGATAGTGTAGATGACGCATCCTTGTACTATTGTCCTATAATATATGACTTTGGAGTTTGATATTATTTACATTCAACGTTTTTTTATCGGATATTTTTTTTTAATTCACCGTTTAAAAGTCATTCAACGTTTTTTTTATCGGATATTCATTTTTACTATCATCGTTCAAAAGTTTGAACGATAATAGTAAAAAAAATATCTGATAAAAAAACGTTGAATGTAAGTGATATCAAACTCCTAAGTCATATATTATAGCACTACCGTGTACTAGGGACACATCCTTGTTTCTTCAACTTTTCGTCGTATCGCTGTCAATTTGTATTAGAATTTTAAAGTCGTTATCAATAAATATTTCATTGTTTACGAAACATGTGCAATTTAATATCATTGTCATAAACCCAACATACGGCAAAAAGTTAAAAAGAAATTTATGAAAAATATTTATATCCGCTAACCGAGCCCCAAGTGAGACAACCTCAACAAAAAGGTATGAATACAAATACGGATATTTCTTAGAATTGACGGTCATCCTTTAAAAGTTACAGTCATTCTTTATAAATTACAGTCAACCTTTACAAATTACGGTCATCCTTTACAAGTTACGGTCATCTGTTTACCAATCACGGTCATCCTCGTTATATGTTACGGTCATCTTGAAAATTTTTTGATAATGATTTACGGTCATCTTAGCGATTTTTTCAAATCGAATTTCCCGTTTCATGAACATTTCTCAGTAGTAATTAGTAATTTCCGCGTGATTCTTTTATAAATTTACATCGTATAAATGTATGTTTTATAAAGAAAATGATAAAGAAACACTTTAACAGACAATACAGAAACTGACCTAATTTTTCATCCGACATCTTGGGATGACCGTGAATGCAGTTACGGTCATCAGCTTAACCCAAGTGAATTCAACATTTTGTAAAATGAGAAGCAATTTCAATATTTAAGGCTTAAAGTTAAAGTTTGTTTGGAATGGTTTATTTACAAGGGTAATACTTTGTCACATACAATTTAAAACTGCTTTCATTACGAAAAATAGTTCTGGTTTGTTATACCGATAAAACAAATATATATGGCTATTATTCGCATTTGAAAAATAGAGTTGACTGTCGACAAAAGACTTTTACACTTTTATTATTTCTGTTTCGTATTATTTCAGGTATGGAATGGTTATGATGGCTTCTGGGAAGATGGCATCGCTCTAGAAACATTTACAAATTTCATTGCATTCGTGGGAAACAACACTCGGTACCAAGACGTGATAAAATCTTCCGTGCGTGAACTATATTCCCTGTTAGAGGCATATGGACCGTATCCATCGTTTGACGACATGGCGTGGTACGCACTTAGTTATGTGCGGATTTACGAAGTATTCGGATGGGACGAATTTCTCAAAAGTAGTATAGAAGTGGATGATTGGTTGTGGAAAACATCATGGGATAAGACCAGTAACTGCAGCGGAGGGATGTGGTTTGACTACGACTTCAGACAAAAAGTATCAATCACAAATCTAGAGTGCATTGTAGTGGCTGGAAAACTGTTTAGAGCAACAAAGAATGTCAAATATCTTGTACACATGAAAAAAATATGGAATTGGGTTATAGAAAATGGAATCATTGACAACACCACGTATTTAGTACATGATGGGGCATTGAATAATTGTACGGGAAACAATTTTTTCGGACCAACCTACCTCGGAGGAACATTAATTGGTGGTTTAGTGGAGTTTTATAAAATATACAAAAAGGAATCGTATTTAGATCTCGCAAACAAAATAGCACAGGCTGAAATTCGTAATTCTACGAACATTTTTACTGGTACTCTTACTGAATGGTGTGAACCTAACTGTAATGATGATGAGAAAATGTTCAAAGGGATATTTGTCCGAAATCTCCGTTATCTAATGGACGTTCTAAAAGATCCAAAACAGAGACAAGAATATCAGGAATATTTGGACTTAAATATACAAGCGAACCTGCTGTATAATATGTGCGATAAAGTTCCGATACATGAATGTAATATCACATTTAAGGATGGTCCGCCATTTTATAACGTGTCTGGTCCCTTATTTTCTCCAAACTGGAACGGACCATTTACAGTTGGTGCACCAATGCAGCAAACAGCTGCTTTAGATCTCTTTATTGCAGCAATCAAACCTGGAACAAATTGTACCGGGGAATACTGTAATTTCAGTCCAAATTATCCGAAACCACAACCACTGACTTGCAAAGATTACCCATGTCCAAAAGATCAGCCCTGTTGTCAATACACTAGTACCTCATATACTTGTTGCACGTCAGATCAGAAATGTTTAAGTGGAATATGTACTTAAATTGATACGGACTAGGACTATAGTACTAAATAAAATAACTTGCTTCTTTCATACATAAGTTATAGGTATGAAATAATCATCTGAAATGTTTTTATTATTGATACTCTTTTGATAATGTCGACATCTTATTGGTAGTTTTTAAAATGTAACCACTTTATAACGAAATACATTATTATAAAATAAGCATGTGCCAGTGAATATTTTTACGAAAATTTGAAGTATGTTGTTTCAATTTTTTAATCGTTTGCGTGTGATTTTGTCTATTTTGCAATCAAGAAAAATCCTGTTTAATCCTAATAATTTGTTAAATACTTCGTTTTTACAAGTTTCATATGTGTAACTTGTATTATTGACATTGGCATATTCGGTAGATTATGGGGCATTCCACAATTGTGGGGCCAATGCTTTGTTTGGGCCAACTTACCTCGATGAACGTAAATTGATGGCTTAGTGTAGTTTTATGAAACATACAAAAAGGAATCTTACCTAGAAATCGCAAACTTATAAACAGCACAGGCTTGGAAATTATCAATTGTCGAATGCCTAATCCTGGTCCAAATATTCAGAATTAAAAAAAATCCTATTGTTTGGTTGGTTTTGTGTTGCTCAGTTTTCTATGTTGCTGTATGTGCTGACGGCGGGGGATTATGTCATGAAATTTTCAATTTATTTTCAACTAATGAGTTTGAATATATTTTTGCCTCTCTTAAAAGACATTAGGTTGTTGGTTATAAAAATAGTTTGGTAAACATGATATTTCTTAATACATAACCAGAAGTTACCAAAACATTAGGCAAGAGAAACGGACCACATCAACCATCAACACCTGAGCATCCGAGAAAAACAGAATGAAAGTGAGACTTAATAAATTTCACGACTCCCGAAGCGTTTTTTCTTTTTTTTTTTTTTTAGATTCGCATTCTTTAGAAACGCTCAAATTTGAATATTTGAGTGCTTGTAACTAATCAAACTCAACGGTTTCTTAATATTTTCTAAATATAAATAAGTTAAGAAAAAAGGATGTATTAAATTTAAGTCGGATACAAAGACAAACTAACTCAGAGGGAGAAATCTTTTGAACTGACTATCCACACAATCTTGAGCGAAACTGCTCGTGTGTTTTCTCTGAAGAAGATTAAACTATTTTTTTCTCTTTACTTGCCATAAATATAAATTGAATTATTTTGGTGAAATTTCTATGATAATATAATTGTCACCGGAGCTCTGCTAGTCTCGTACAAATAAAGCTTTATTGGTTGTTTTTAGTCAAGCGCTGTAGATATTAAGTCTTCCACTGATGATTTCAGAGTCGAGAGCTGGAGATGTAAATACAATGCTGAACTTAAGATCTACAGCGCTGTACTTTGCATCTCTGAAGTAACGTTAGGGATAATGAAGTCAGAACACCACTGACACCGGAAATTACATTTGGTTTTTATGTACTCTCGTTTGATACGTACGGAGCTATGGCGTTTGATGCAATATAATTAAACTTTAGTTTGACATATGTAAACCGCAATTCACACAAATCTAGATATTACAAAAAAAAAAACGAAAATCTGTTATAGTTATAATTTAGAAAGGTTCAAATGGTCATACCAGTTCTACGTCTTTATTAGTTTTTGAATTAGCATTACTAAGAAGTTTATTAGTACAACAATGTACATGTAATTCATTATAGTAAATTATAAAAGATGACGAAAAAGTTTGATATGGGTTAGATAAGTTAACGATAAATGTTTGATATAGGTAAGTTAGTTAAAGTCATCAGTATTCGGGGTTCAATGACATAACCACAGTTGCATAAATAACTCAAACTACGACAATATAATTTTGTCACGGTTAACCACAAGATTTTTTAGATGAACACAATATGATGACAATATTACAGCATTTTCTGGTATGGTGACGAAAAATTAAAATTATTTTTTTGCATGAAGATGAGAAATATGAATTGGGAAAACGTACCATAGAAATTATGATAAACACGATGCGTAGGAATGTGATATTTTGAACTGCATAATTTCGACAAAACGTATACACTCAAATTATTCCATCTTTTCTTTCGCTTTGAGTTTCTATGCCTACTTGAATAGATATGTGAAGCCCCTGACAGGACAGATATACGGCAAAACTGTAGATTAGTTTTACATGTAAGGCAGTACGTTCGCTATGTAGATTAGTTTTATATGTAAGGCAGTACGTTCGCTATGTTGATTGGTTTTACATGTAAGGCAGTACGTTCGCTATGTAGATTAATTTTACATGTAAGGCAGTACGTTCGCTATGTAGATTGGTTTTACATGTAAGGCAGTACGTTCGCTATGTAGATTAGTTTTACATGTAAGGCAGTACGTTCGCTATGTAGATTAGTTTTACATGTAAGGCAGTACGTTCGCTATGTAGATTGGTTTTACATGTAAGGCAGTACGTTCGCTATGTAGATTGGTTTTACATGTAAGGCAGTACGTTCGCTATGTAGATTGGTTTTACATGTAAGGCAGTACGTTCGCTATGTAGATTGGTTTTACATGTAAGGCAGTACGTTCGCTATGTAGATTGGTTTTACATGTAAGGCAGTACGTTCGCTATGTAGATTGGTTTTACATGTAAGGCAGTACGTTCGCTATGTAGATTGGTTTTACATGTACGGCAGTACGTTCGCTATGTAGATTGGTTTTACATGTAAGGCAGTACGTTCGCTATGTAGATTGGTTTTACATGTAAGGCAGTACGTTCGCTATGTAGATTGGTTTTACATGTAAGGCAGTACGTTCGCTATGTAGATTGGTTTTACATGTAAGGCAGTACGTTCGCTATGTAGATTGGTTTTACATGTAAGACAGTACGTTCGCTATGTAGATTGGTTTTACATGTAAGGCAGTACGTTCGCTATGTAGATTGGTTTAGGTAATAATTAGCACTGTAGGTTAGTTTCACATGGTATAGGCACCACTTTCGATATACATTGGTTTTACATGTATGACAACACTTTCGCTCTGTAGATCGCGTTTACATGTTGTGCAGCATTTCCGCTCTGTCAATTGATTTCACCTGTTGAGCACCACTTTTGCTCTGTGGATTGTCACATGTTAAGCATCACACTTCAGTCCTGTAGATTGGTTTTACATGGATCACAACACTTCCGCTCTGTCAATTGATTTCACCTGTTGAGCACCACTTTTGCTCTGTGGATTGTCACATGTTAAGCATCACACTTCAGTCCTGTAGATTGGTTTTACATGGATCACAACACTTCCGCTCTGTAGATTGGTTTATATGTTAGACAACACTTCTGCTCTGTAGATTGGTCTATATGTTAGACAACATTTCCGCTCTGTCAATTGATTTCACCTGTTGAGCACCACTTTCGCTCTGTAGATTGTTTTCACATGTGAGGCAGCACTTCCGCTTTGTAGATTGGTTTTACATGGTTCTCAACACTTCCGTTCTGTAGATTGGTTTACATGCGAGGCAGCACTTTCGCTCTGTAGATAGGTTGTACATGTTAGGCAACACTTCCGCTGTGTAGATTGGTTTCACATGTGAGGCAACATTTCTGCTTTATAGATTGGTTTCACATGTGAGGCAACATTTCTGCTTTATAGATTGGTTTTACATGTGAGTCAGAATAAAATTCCTTTCTTTAGATTAGTTTTACATATTAGGCAGCACGTATTTTTGTGTATACCAATGTTAGCACTCGTATTCTAAATTATAATATAGTGGAGTTGTATACCAATGTTAGCACTCATATTCTAAATTATAATATAGTGGAGTTGTATACCAATGTTAGCACTCATATTCTAAATTATAATATAGTGGAGTTGTATACCAATGTTAGCACTCGTATTCTAAATTATAATATAGTGGAGTTGTATACCAATGTTATCACTCGTATTCTAAATTATAATATAGTGGAGTTGTATACCAATGTTAGCACTCGTATTCTAAATTATAATATAGTGGAGTTGTATACCAATGTTAGCACTCGTATTCTAAATTATAATATAGTGGAGTTGTATACCAATGTTAGCACTCACATTCTAAATTATAATATAGTGGAGTTGTATACCAATGTTAGCACTCATATTCTAAGTTATAATATAGTGGAGAATATGAGACTAAATGGACATAAGGGAAAAAAAATGCTATTACCAAAATATCAAAGCGCTTTTATTGCATTTTATTTGTCTGTATACTTTAATTTCTTATTGGAAGATCTTCAACTATGTGCCTTTTTGTATCGCCTCGACAAAGTCGAAATATCGAAACTTCGGGGTGCTGTAAAAGATACAATAAGGTTTGACATATATCTGTGTCTAATAGTTTATTTACTTGTTTGTGTGTATAAAGTGAGATAAGTTAAAACATATATGAAATTGAATTTGCTTTTGTCTTATACTTACGTATTATTTTGCTTTACTAGTGATAAACAAATGCTTCCAAAGGTTGTACACAATAAATATGCAATACATTCAGGAAGTATTTTACTATAAACACATGGTTTTATAATATTGGATATATACATAACAACCTACAAAAAACTCACCTAAATAGTTGCTATCATGACAGATAACCTTGACTGTTTTACTTGTTTGGCTTTATAAATATTTTGATAAGAGCGTCACTGATGAGTCTTGTGTAGACGAAACACGCGTCTGGCGTACTAAATTATAATCCTGGTACCTTTGATAACTATTAATAAATGAATAATTATTCATTTTCAATATGAACTCTATTGGTGACATTTTAACTGAGTTTGAATATGCATGACGGGTTATACAGTCAAAGCAGGAGATGCTTATCCTGCACGTGGACTCGCCTGGTCTCGTTCATTTTTGGCGTTATGCAATTCCCCCAGATTTTCTTTGTTACCTAAGATTTACGAGATCTAAACATCGGTACATTACTATCGCATCAATTGATATATCACTATAGTATGTTATGGTCTGTATGACAAAATACGGTGGCCTAGTACACTTAGAGTCCGCTTAAAGGGTCAGTTTCGATAAAGGAAGGCAATTGTTCGATCATAAATACATATTTTTCATTTTTGTCATTGTTTTTTAGTCTACTTTAATTTGAACACCATTTTTCTATATTTTAAAGAATAACAAAAGTTATAGTCACCCACTAAAAACGTCCCTCAATAAAACGAAGTACTACTTATTTGACCCCATAATCATTCTAAGATAATCAATTTTTCTGACAAAATAAGGTTGCGTACACTTAGAGTCTGTATAAAGGGTCAGGATAAAGGAAAGCAATTGCTCACTCATATAGGGTCAAACATACATATTTTCCATTTTTGTGATTTTTTTTAAAAGTCTGCTTTAATTTGAACACCATTTGTCTGTGTATTAAAAACATAACAAAAGTGATATACACCCACTCAACTCGACCCCCATTAAACGTAGTACAACTCGACCCCCATTAAACGTAGTACTACTTATTTTAACCACTGATTTTAACCCTTAAACATTCATTCGATTGTTATTTGAAGGGAATTCTTTGATCAAAGACAAACTTGAAAAATGGTCTGCTTAATATCACGTTTTTTATCTAATGAGATAAATGAATGAATGATTCTGATTCAACATAAAAACATGCATCTCCTTTGTTTTATATTTGTTTTACGTCGATCAAAGTTTTTGTCACTTAACAATATTACAGAAAACAAAAATAATGCTCTCATTATTATCTGATTATGTTGTTCGGCTGCTGTTCGATTTAAATTACGGGTTTCCGTTGATTCTTACTCCTAATATTATAATGTTATATATAAGCATACTATTTGAATTGATAATTTTAAAGAGGAGGCATGCTGTCAAAAATAGTATTATGATTAATATTAATAATCTATAATTTCTTTTCTTTCAATGCTACATGTTTGTCTATCGTTTTGTAATTAATATGCCTGTCTGTCTGTTTGATTGTTTTTGTTTTGTATTTTAGTAACAATCCTACTGTTTGGATTTTAGACTAATTAGAATTCTTATTCTTATTCTTATTCTTACTCCTATTGTCCTTACATATTCTGTATTACATCAAACGTAAACAAGATATTACAGATAATAACACAAAGGAAAAAGATTAATGTTCAACGGTTCATACATGTATATAACGTATGAAAACATAAATAGCAGCTATTTTTACAGTTTTTTCACCAGCGTTTTTTTTTTATGATAAAGACGAAATTTTCGTTTCTGTGTTAATTTTATAACCGTATTCTTCTTTATTATGTAGGTACACCAATTTGATTGATAATTCCTATTGAGTCATAAAAAATGGATTTTAATCGACCTCCAAAATATCTATGATTCCGTAATGAGGAGTACCCAAATTGCATCCATGCTTAAATTCACATCTTAAAAATCAAATAACAGATGTTTATTTTTCTTTTTGAATATTGAGAACAATTAGACATTTAATTGAGTTCCTACTCACTATTCTTTTATTTTAGATGGATGCTTGTACTATATACTTTTTGTTCATTTTAAAAAGATAACTTTTTGTGAACGTCACATGGCCACGGTATAGAATGGTAAGGGACTTATCGTTTTTTTTTCTGCGTTTCTGCACTTATCGGGTTCAGCAACGGACTTATCGCGTTTTTTAGATGACAGCATTTGGCGTAAGTAGTTATTTCTGTCAACTTGTATTAGAGCAGCATTGACATTTTCTAAATAAGCTTGATGTCACTGAATGGGGAAATTATTTATTTTGTTGGATATCTAATCATTTATTCATGGGAAGATACGATTTATTTCAAATTGTTTCCACCAACGTGGTACCTGAACTTGGAAACACACATGTTTCATGACAAAAAGGTCCAATTGAAGCGTGTTGTAAGCATGCGTTATAAATATTGTATTTTAAGCTCCGACGGCATCAATTGGGGATTTGATGGTCGCAAATACCCGTTTACTGTCTCCGCTAACGCGTCGCCAGTAAACTTAATTTGCGACCATCAAATCCCCAATTGATGCCGTCGGAGCTTAAAATACAATACAGTTATCTCCTACAGGTAATTTAGATATATCGTACACAATACTATAATGTATTACATAACAAGACAAGTTTGGAAAATAATTAATATAACTACAAAATAACAATCAAAGTACTGAAGTACTGAACATCGGATGACCGCAAGTTCAGGTGGATGGTTAATTCAGATATATGTCTCAGAAAATAAATCATATCTCTAGCCCCGAAAGTTAGGTTAAGGTACATAGATGTATTTTCTTTCTTTTTTCTGAGAAGGGGGTATGTGTTAATTTAATTTATTATACTGAATATTCTGTCAAATGTGTCTATTAAATTTCAAATTCAAATAATAAACTATGAAGTCTTGTACTTAAATTCTAATTCGTAAACTCAAACGAACATAAAATATTTATCAAAAAACCACAAACTCTTACATGGGAGACGCCACTTGCAGAGACAAGCGCACATTTTATTATAAATTTGAGTAAAATATTGTTGAAAGTTCATATAAATATAACCAGGAAGATTTGGACTATTTGCGATTAGAAATAAATCCAGTTCAGACAATATATTTTAAGTGCTATAGTGACAACTTATTAATCCGTTTGTTGTGACGGGATTGCTTCCCTTAGAACATTTGGTAGATACTTAGTCAGCCGTAAGCGGTTGAGCTAAGGAAGTACTTCTTTAACTCAGTCGGTATACGCGCTGCCTTGTAACACAGAGGTCCCGGGTTCGAGTCCCGGTGGAGACGAGCAATTTTGTAATGAAAATCGTGCTCTCCGGTTACACGTTTATCAAACCTTTTACATTTCTTTGTGTCTAATTAATTTTATTGTTCAATATATATTTATCGTGATGGAAATCACTCTGACCATGACAAGTTAATCCGTTGGACACTAATCCTTTTCTATAGTAACTGTTTTTTTATATGCTTTTGTATGTTATTTTGTAGTCAGTTTAGGTCTTAGGTCTGGTACTGTCCGGACCTTGCTAATAAAGTTTAAAGTATTGGTATTCCGTCTTTGCATCACTATAACACGGAAAACTCCCGGTTATATATTGGTGGAGGACCCGGGCACGATCTTGCGCTAGTTCCCCCAAACTAGTATATATAAATTCCTCCAGAAGCAGCAATGTGGAAGGAACCTGGAATTACCAGCCTTGCAGAAATGGACACCCGTTTCCGATGAAAAAAGAAGATACCTGTTTGGACTTTCTGTGCAAATATTGCGGTAAGACATTGAACGTTTTCACCTACCACCGGTGTTATGCAGCTAACGCTTATTGTTACAAGTGCAGACATCCTGGACATTTTGCTCGCATGTGCAGTTTTCACGTTACACCATGTGAAAACCCTAAACCGAAGAAGAAGTCGAAATCCAAAATTCAGAGAGACTGTGAACGAATGAGGAAGTTTATTGAGAAGAAGCAAATGTCTCAATTTCCATTTCAAGAACTTGAGGACAAGGAACTCTCCGCGTTAACATGCTCAACACAGGACGAATCCGTGAAACAGCAACTAAACAAGTTAAAAGCGTCTCATCAAAACTCCCTCAACGAAATCGCTTTGCTTAAATTTGAAAATTCAAAATTTGATACCGTAGTGAAAGATAATGTGATATTAAGGAACAATTTGGACAAGGTAAATTTGGAACGTTTAGAACATGGCAGGATAATTCAAAAGATCGAACATGAGTTAGCCGAACATACAAGTAGAGCTGAAAATTTTGAGAAGGAAGTAACTGCGTTTGAAAGAGGAAAACCTAAGTTTAACCAACACCCGATACCGTTTAACTATGGATTTAAAAGGTAAAGAGATGCAAGACTGCCATGTAATTAAAAATTTTAAGGACGAAATTCAAAAACTAAAAATACAGAAAAATGACGATCTACGTGAATATCACGAGTTGCTTTCTGAACTTTCAATCGCCGAGTCTCAACTTGAAAATTGGCGTACAAACTATTCCCAAAATTCCCATCAACAGCCACGACGAGGATACCCACGAAGATAACCAAAGTGAAACGGTCTCAATTTAGCAAACTCGGAGACCGAGTTTAGGAGGAGTAGTGGCGATTATAACCAGGAAGATTTGGACTATTTGCGATTAGAAATAAATCCAGTTCAGACAATATATTTTAAGTGCTATAGTGACAACTTATTAATCCGTTTATCAAACCTTTTACATTTATCGTGATGGAAATCACTCTGACCATGATTAATCCGTTGGACACTAATCCTTTTCTATAGTAACTGTTTTTTATATATGCTTTTGTATGTTATTTTGTAGTCAGTTTAGGTCTTAGGTCTGGTACTGTCCGGACCTTGCTAATAAAGTTTAAAGTATTGGTATTCCGTATTTGCATCACTATAACACGAAAAACTCCCGGTTATATAAATACACAGCTACTTAGCAGCTTGTACTGGTTTCCCCATACTTGTGGTCCATCAATCTGAAAAAAATTGGCAAAATGCTACTATACACTTTGACTGCAATGGCTTGAATGACTTCAAACCACCTGAGTTCAATCGAACCGACCTTACTATAATTATACCAAACACGTGTTAACTATAAACAACCAACATTTTACATGTTCGATTTTGTACAACTTTGATAAATATATATAACAGTCATTATGTTCTAATTCGTAACCTCAACCGAACATAAATCATTTATCAATATAATACAAAACTCTCACATGGGAGTAGCCACTTGCAAAAGTCAAGTGCATTTTTATTCAGGTAATAAGTACACGTAATTCATTTAATATCAATGAGAGTTATGAAAATTGTCTGTCTCTAACTAGCACTGCAACATCAATATTTGCGACTCTTCTTGGACTATCAACCTGTAAATAAATAATTTTCATAATTATTTATTTGAAAAAAGCACCTAGAGCAATTGACTGCAATGACTCGAATGCCTTTAACTTATATCAAACCACCCGTGCATGAAATTCTTCCCGCATACTTTATACATTCAATCAAACAGACCTTTCTATAAATAGCATAAACACATATTCCTTACCAAACATAACAAACTAGCATCGATATATGTACAACTTTTATAAACATAATGCTTATCTAAGTAAGCGCACAATTGATCAAGCGTCCAAATGAAGGGTAATACTAGTAGAGCATTTTGCCATGGGATATAGTAATTGTCTACCTTGTACTATCCATTCAAAATCCGGCATTTTGCCATGAAGTAATAATTATACTTAGCCATCCATCTTTTTAAACAATTAATTTGAATAAAACGAAGTCGTAATCTTTATTGTTTTCACCCCTTTATAGCTGACCTTGCCAAGATGCCCAGTGTGAGCTTTGCCATTAAAAGGTGTCAGTCGTCTGTCAAAGTCGTCATTAACTTTTATAAAAAATATCTCTAAAACTACTTGGGCAAATTTATTCAATTTTAGCCACAATAATCAATGAGGTATTAAATTTAAGAGATAAGTCTGATAACCTCGTCTGCCAACCAACATGGCTGACATGGTTAAAATAAGACAAAGGGGTGAAAAGCAAGCTTTGTCTAATATCCTGATTTAGGTTTACAAAAACAAGACATCTAATATGCATTGTATTATATACAAAATCATAATAGATAACGAAAAAACTTTTTATATCAGAAATGCATGACAAGCAAGACAGGATCTACTGCAGAAATAAGGCAACATGGATAGACACATTTTTTTTGGAGTTTTTGCCTTGAAATGACGATTTAAATTAATGTTATACATTTATTTCTAATGAAGTATATAAGATAGAAGAAAGTTTTAACAGCAACAATGGTTAGTAAGACAGGATCTATAAATTAGTCAATAAAATCGTTGATCATTTCTGTGCATATTAAGTTAGTGTTCACGAATGGCAGTTTTTATTAAATTTTTTTTACTATTACATGTATCTTTAAAACTAGAATTTTCTAGATAGATTCTTTGAAAAGCAAACATGACTAGCAAGACAATATCTAAAGATATTTGTCAGTTGTCTTCTTATAGAACTTATTGCCCTTAATTTAAATGACGTTTTTTTACCCTTTTTTTGTGTTTTTGGCAAGAACTAAAGAAATTAAAGAGAAAATGTGACAGATACAAGTTCAACAAAAAAGAGATATTTGTCAAGAATAATATTTGAGCGAACTATAATGGAAATAGGAGTCCCTACTTTAAGTTTATCTTAAGCAAACAATACATGTATATTCAAAAGATTAGCCAATATCGATAACACTCTTAAAACGTAAGCCCGAATTTCCAGCTACTTTAGTCTTATCAGACATCATGCTGATGCCAATTATCCCAGACCAGTATCATGCTGGGTTTGTTTATCTTAATCCCCTACATAACTGGTCACATACTGTAACATATATATATATTATTTTCAGGATTTATTTTAAAGTACAGTTATAAATGTGTATAAATGATTTCTAGTAATATTGATATAGAAATAGTCAGTACATTAAAGTTTAATCATGTGAAAGTTGGACATCAGAACTTGAAATAAAAAAAAAGAAAACTACTACAGTAATCATATCATAATTTATGTTCATATTTTAAAGGAATTAAGTTTTTATTGTAATTCATAGTATGTAATATGTTAATTGTTTTGCACAGTAGCAAATATTACACACTTTTAAAAAAAGGATGGCATTCTTCTGATGTTGTCAAACAATAATGGGTATGATGGAAAATAAGAGAACACATTGATGAACACATTGTATTGTCTTGGAGAAAAAAGGGGGATTGCCATTTGGAGGTGTAATTCATATTTTTCGTTTTCTTGTTATCAAATTGATTTTTTTGGACAAAAATCAGTTTTTTGACCACATTGATTTTGTGTCACAAAACTATGGTGTCTCAACTGTTCAATCACTATCCAAATTAGGAGCTGTTCTATTCTTAAATGTTGTGTCCAAACTTGCTCGGCTGTTCTGTGTTCGACCTCTGCAGGAATCTGGTTTGCCGTCACTCTGATAGCCTCTTGCTATACTTGAGTTTTTGAAATCATTGTTAATTTTGGAATATGACACCATCATGCATAGATCATAGTACTCAACGACAAGAAGTTTTTAAAGCCCTCCCCCTTTTTCTCAAAATGTATGTGCTTTTTTTTCTATTAATTTCTCGCTGTGAATAGTTAACTTGGAATTGAAAGTAAGTAGCAAATAAAATTCAATTCGAACATATTTATTTTTGTATCATACTGATTACTGGTAACATGCTGAGATAAATAAATTTGTAGAAATATATTAGTAAATCTGGGCTTATATTTTAGAGTGATAAATCATAAAACGTAAAATTACAAAAATGTTGAACTCCAAGGAAAATTCAAAACGAAAAGTACCTTATCAAATGGCAATATCAAAAGCTCAAACACATCAAACTAATAGATAACAACTGTCATATTCATGACTTGGTACAATGCATTGACATGTATTTGGTACTGACCATCAGTCGTAAATTTGTTGTAGACACTTTCTACGATACAAAGGACACATGTTCCAATTCCTGTAGTGGATTATTTACTTTATTACACATACTTGCATTGTAATCCAATCATTCACAGGGAAACGATTTTCAAACGTTTAGTACCCGATTTAATAACACTTTTGAATATTGAACTTTTAGTCTAAAACGTTGAAATAATTATAATATCAGATTTATCAGTATAACGTTGCAATATTACATTTTGGACAAAAACAACAATCATAAAAAAGATATGTAAACCAAATAAGAATTTGTGACATTTATCACCAATCTGTTAATATTATTCTGAATAAATAGTGATCAAATGTATACATTATGCTGAAAGGTCAAAAATCCTGGAAACTATAACATTACGCAATATATTTGGAAATTTCTATTCTTTACAATAAACATACGATTTATGAATGAGAGATGTTACAAATAAATGTTTATTCGCATGAGAGAGTCTTGTTAATTTTAACTTTGAAAACTATAGAGAAAAAGTGAGATTGATGTGAAAATCAGTGAATTTATAAGTAAGTGATACGGTCTTTGGCGTGTTCATCTCACGGTCCGCTGACCATTGGTGCCTTATGAGAAGTAGGACTTAGACAAGGGTGCCAGGTTAGTCAATTTATATATATAGGAGATTTTTTTTTTTGTATTTACAAAAAAGAAATAATTAAAATCAGCATAATGAAATTGTAAACAAAAGTTTAACAAAACACAATATGTTAAATAGAACATAATGATTGAACAGGCGTTACTTATCTTGTTGTTTTTGGTTAAATAATCAGATTTCTTTTTAAATTGTAAAACTTGTTTTTCTAAACACTTAATTATCACTTTTCCCATGAAATGTTGACTGTAGACTGTTTTGGCCCCTTTTAAAGGTCTTTTAATTGCTGTGCGTGTTAATTCATCAGGTACTTTCCAAACGCTTGCCTCACGAACGTCCTTTTAAAAAGTTAATTGAAAAACCAACCAGCTCCAATAATCGTTTTAGCACGTGCGATTTCCGCTTTCTCGTCTGAAAAGGGATAAATATTGTGTAGAATGATATATGTATATTGAAGAGTTATAATTTTTGTCCACGCTAGTGAAACCGGTAGGAAATTATGGAGAATATTTTGAACATATTGATGTTTTAATAGACAAAATGTGAATATTCATATTGAATATAAATAGTTGGTGCATATTCAGCCTTATATTGTTGTTAAGCTGGGGTCACACATTCTCGATTTTTACTGCCGTCCTTGACAGGACCATTCCCGATTAAAATTTGTCAAAAGTCTGATCAAGATCCTGTGAATCATGTGAACGATATTCATCCGTTTCAATGCGAATTTATCCCGATAATCCCGTTCTCAATCCACTTCTAATCCAATTTGTATCTTTCTCCTGGTAAAATAAGACCGAGTCTGTCACGACTGCGTCCCGATTCTACCGAATGTAATCCGACAGAGATCAGACAGTGACCAGACAGTGAACCGACGCTGACGAAAGTTATCCGTTCGAAATTTGTCGCATACTCGGGATGGTCGGGTACTGTCGGAACATAATCCTATCACGGTCCGCTCTATCGCATTGCAAACGGCTTTGTCTGGTCTCAGTTGTATTGTATTCTGTAATTGTCGGGACTCTGAAGTGGGTATCATTGACGAATTTCGTATTAATAACGGGACTGTTCCGTAACGGTTTTGGCAACAACGTTTCGCATCTGGATGCCATTTGAACTCAATCTGCAGAAAAAACAGCAATGAAAAAATATCTCCAGATCATTCCCGTTCCACAGGATACCGTCCGGAATACACAGAACATCGTTAGGATTTTGAACTGATACCGCAGAATCTGTCACGACATAGGCACGATTGTAATCCGACTACACAAAATCGGCTGAGTTTCCCCGAATGTTACGGGACGCACATAACTGTCGGGGTGCTTCGCCGAACTATTCGGACCCTTCCCGACCCGTAGGAATCTATTACGAACTTAAACGACTGCGTTCAGACAATGATAGGACATTCCAGATAATTAAGGATAGTATTCCGACTTTTTTACATTTCGTGTCGTATCGCTGTCTGATCTCGAACGGGAGCAATAATCGGCAATGTGTGAACCCCGTATTAGATAGATTCTGAATTTGCCATTTGGAAAATATGCCAGAAGTTGTGAAAATAAAGTACAACAGATGTGGCAAAAAAACTCAAATCTATTCTCACATTAAAAAAACTTGAACACAGCAAACTCCTTTTTTTTTCATTTTACGAAAACATTGCAAGAAAAAAAGAACGAAACGACACGCATCTGTTCTTTGGTAATTTTTCGATCTCGTTAACTAAATTAGTCTTTATTAGTAAATTATGATATTTTGATTTGGCCATTTAATTAGATACTTTCCGTATTGAATTTTCCTCCTTGTTCAATATTTTTGTGATTTCACTCTTGAATCTAATATCAAATATGTTAAACTTAGAGGCATTTTAAATAGGTTTGGAAGAACTCTGAAAATCGGTGACTTTCCTGTAGAATAAGACACCGTACAAAACTTACAATTTCAATATATGTTATTGTTTAACGAGTAAAAAAATCATGAAAACATTTACCATTAAGAAAGTAGTTCAAAAATTGAAAAAAAAGGTGAATATTATTCGTATAATTTTAACATGATTGTATGATAAATTTTAAAACAATTATTTCATAGTTTGATTCCCGCGAACTCTAGACTGAGGGTCATGTATGATAGAGTACCGTCCCAGAATACGGGAGAATTAATCATGTTGGAAGTTTAGACTTGTTCACTTTTTTGTTATTAGGATGCTATTATTTATAACCGTCATATTTTACGACAGTTTTTGTTTTATTCACATTCTGTCATCTATAAGGGAAATGGAATTACACAAATGGCCACTGAATTCACAACCTTAGTGTTGAATATTGTTTAGAGGAGATCATGTTCCTTATTTTGGTTTAGTTGCCTTGGAATTTTGCCATCTTCCTTCTTTTTGTCATGTTTCTTTGGTCATTATCAATTTTATCTCCTCCTTCATAAACATATTTTACACAGGGGGATAATTGACTTACTCCTAACTAAATTAATTCCTGTGATATGTAACTTAATTTTATTACAAAAATCTATGCATAGGTACTATAGCTTATAAAATCTTTTATGTGTAGATTCCATGTCATATTAGGGAACTCTATGTGAATGTCTAGTAGCCTATTTTGGGCTTCTAGATTTCTATGTGTCATATTTAGAGCATCTTAGTGCAGGTCCTGTGACCTATTTGGAAATTAAAATTGTAGGGTTCTTTCATATATTTTGGAATTATGTGTAGGTATTTTGTCATATTTATGAATTCTACGTGTAAGTCTTGTGGCATATTGGTGATTCTATTTGTAAGTGTTGTGTAATCAATGGCATTTATGTGTACATATTGTGGTATAATTAGTATTTTTATGTGTAAGTTTTGTAGCCTCTCATATTTATGATTTCTATATGTAGGGTTTGTGGCATATTAAGAAATAAAAGGTGTAGGTCTTGTGGCATATTTTGGATTTCCATCTGTAGGTCTTGTGGCATATTTTGGATTTCCATCTGTAGGTCTTGTGGCATATGTTGGATTTCCATCTGTAGGTCTTGTGGCATATGTTGGATTTCCATCTGTAGGTCTTGTGGCATATGTTGGATTTCCATCTGTAGGTCTTGTGCCATATTTATGATTTCCATCAGTAGGTCTTGTGGCATATGTTGGATTTCCATCTGTAGGTCTTGTGGCATATGTTGGATTTCCATCTGTAGGTCTTGTGGCATATTTATGATTTCCAGATCTGTAGGTCTTGTGACATATGTTGGATTTCCATCTGTAGGTTTTGTGCATATGTTTGATTTCCATGTGTAGGTATTGAAGCATATGATATTTAATGAATTCTATGAAGTGGTCTCTTGGAATATGTATGATTTTCATGTGTTGGTCATGTGGCAGATTTATGATTTCCATGTGTAGGTTTTGTGGCTTATTAAGAATTTCTGTATGTATGTCTTCTGGCATAATTAGGATTCCCATTGATAAATCTTGTGTCATATTTTGATTTCTATGATGTTTATGTATTCTCAGATTTTTTTATATATCTTTGAAACTTGTAGAAAGGCATGCTCCATAGATTTTGAGTATGCTCTTTTTTTTTATATCTCACATTCATATATATTCATATCTGATTTCTATGGGTAGATCTTTTGAATTGGCATATACGGGGTCTGGTTGCATATTTCAAGAATTTTATTCAGTAGGTCTTGTAGCATATGATATTTTTGATTTCTTTGTGTAGGTCTTGTTGCATATTTAGTATCTTGTGGCCTGATATTAAGGGTTTTTATCAGATGGTCTTGTGGCATATTATAATTTCTTTGGTATATTTGGAATTTCTATTGGTTATTCTTGTGGCATATTTAGGATTCATATGTGTAGGTCGTGTGGCATATTTATGATTCTTATGTGAAGGTATTGTTACATTTAAAAAAAATTCTTTGTGCAGCTCTTTTGGCATATTTGGGATTCCTATCGGTAGGTCTTTTGAATTGGTATATTCGGGGTCTTGTGGCATTGACGATTTCTTTGTGTAGGTCTTGTTGCATATCTAGTAGCTTGTGGCCTGGCATTAATGATTTCTAACAGAAAATTTTGTGGCATATTTATAATTTCTGGGTATATGTCTTATTGCATATTTATGATTTTTAAGTATATGTCTGGGTCTTGTGGCATAGTTGTGATTGTAGGTATTGTTACATTTTAGGAATTGCCGTGTTAGCTCTTTTGGCTTATTTATGATTCCTATCGATAGATCTTGTGACTTATTTAGGATTCGTATGTGTAGGTTTTGTGGCATATTTAAAATTTCTATGTGTAGGTCTTTTTCGCAAATTTACGGTCTTTTTTGCATTTTTAAGAATTTCAATCTCCAGGTCATTTAGCATATGAAATTTTTGATTTCTTTGTGTAAGTCCTGTGGCCTGATGTTAAGGATTTCTATCAGTAGATCTTTATGCACATTTATCGTTTCTATGTTTAGATCTTGAGGCATATTTATCGGATTTATGTGTAGGTCTTGCAGCACATTTATCGTTTCTATATGTAGGTCTTGATGCACATTTTATCGTTTCTATGTGTAGGTCTTGTAGCACATTTATCCTTTCTATGTTTAGGTCTTACATCACATTTATCGTTTCTATATGTAGGTCTTGCGGCACATTTATCGTATCTATGTGAAGGTCTTAAGGCACATTTATCGTTTCTATGTGTAGGTCTTGCACCACATTTATCGTTTCTGTGTGTAGGTCTTTAGACACATTTATCGTTTCTCTGTGTAGGTCTTGAGGCACATTTATCGTTTCTATGGGTAGGTCTTGAGGCACATTTATCGTTTCTATGTGTAGGTCTTTAGGCACATTTATCGGTTCATGTGTAGTTCTTGCAGCACATTTATTGTTTTTATGTGTAGGTCTTGAGGCATATTTATCGTTTTTATGTGTAGGTCTTGCAGCACATTTATCGTTTCTATATGTAGGTTTTGCAGCACATTTATCGTTTTTATGTGTAGGACTTTAGGCACATTAATCGTTTCTATGTGTAGGTCTTGCAGCACATTTATCGTTTCTATATGTAGGTCTTAAGAGTTTTGTTTGAGGTCTTGTGGCATTTTTAAGATTTAAATGTGAAAGTCTTTGTTTTTTTTTCAGGATTTCTATGTAAAGGTGTGGTCGAATATTTTGTTTATCTAACAAAAAAATCATTTAGGAGTTTTGTGTTGCTTATTTTTTTCTAATGGACATACAATGGAACTTTTTATTTCATTAATCTTCCATAACCATTAAAAAGTTAGAAATAATAATAAAAAAAACCTACATTAGAATACAAAATGAAATTGTTGGTAATTAACACTTTTACCCAACTATTCAGGTACTGTACAATTTAGAAAACATTTATTGGTTGAGGGGATACGTTAACCATTATAGTATATCTCTGACTGATCTGACAACACGACAAAATACTTCTTTATTTCCTTTGATGTTCATCAATTATTATGTCACCTTAAGCAAAACACACAATTAGAAAATGTATAATAAAGACCATTATAGCCATTGATGCGTCCAAATGTGTATCATGAAGACAATTTATCGAAGGCATAGAAAAATACAGTCATGTAATTAATCAATATACTACGAGAAACATTGTGATATATATTTTTCATATATTTTAAGGTCAAAGAACAGTAAATGGACAATGTTAAGGATAACTTTGGCACCAATATAGTCACATTAAACTGAAATCGAAAGGAAATTTCATTTAACTGTTTGAATAATACAAATCCTTAAAACGTTTCAACAATTGAACAGAATGTACTTAAAAAATGCCAAAATTAAAATATAATAAAAATTATCTTGAAAATGTATGTTTTACTAGATACATATCCGTTTAAATGATGTGAACAATTATAGGTTCAGTGATCCCGCATTTATCATTCAAAGGGTGTTATTGATGCAAAAATCAACAAAAGTCAAAGTAAAATTTTGTGATCGTCTTAAAAAAAGGCTATTTATGACGTTTTTCACTACCAACACGGTAACAGATTGGTTAATACATCAAGATACCATTTCGGTGACCCAATGAATTTCATATCAATCAAATGGGAATGTATGTAGCAACACCTTATCAGTTTTTAAGAAGTATAGAAATTGGTGTTGAGATTTCCATTTTAAAAAATTGTTCTCTGATTTCGCACATTTCATGTACACATATAAAGCTTTTTTGTAAGAGTTCATTCAACAATAATTCTGAACATAAAAGAGCAAAATGTATCATTTTACTTTTCTTAGTTATCATACGTCAGATCTAAGCAAAATCATGACAAAATCTGTAACATGTGTAATTTGATTAAAGTCACATAACGAAGAAAATATTAAACTTATTTGTTTTCTTTTTCTATTCTAAATATAATCAGTTAAATAGAAACAGTGATGATATATATAAGGTAGCACAATACAAAGAATTTTCATCCCCAATCAGACATCTTTAAACTGATGTAATTCCACTCATCTTTCTTCAAATTTTATAAATGAGGTACCTAAAGAAAGGAGAAGGATTAATCTTTCAAATTGTGATAATTTCATTATGACATAATTATTACATAATTAATTGTTATGTAATTAGTTGCCATACTGTGATGTCCAAACTTGAATGAATTTAGCTTCTTTGTTCTTTATAGCGTCCTAAAAAATTCTATAGATTCTTGCGCAACACAGTTTGACCTCCAAAACTGTGTCTCAGATTTTTCCTATTGTATTTCATTCTCTCATAAATCTTCAATGAAGTTTGCAACATCAATTCATTAGAGACCACTAAGTTCAATTGGGTATAAAATTTGTTCTATTGATGTTTTTGGAAATCTGAGACACAGTTTTGGATGTCAAGCTGTGTTGTACAAGAATCTATAAAATATTTTGGGATGCTATGAAAAACAGACACTAAATTCATTCAAGTGTGGACATCACAATATAGCGACTAATTACATAATAATTAATTATGTAATAATTATGTCATAATGAAATTATCCCAATTTGAAAGACTAATCTTTCTTCTTTCTTTTGGTACCTCATTTATAAAATATAAAGAAGGATGAAATGAATTACATCAGTTTAAAGTTGTCGTCTGATTGGGAGTGAAAAAAACTTTGTATTGTGCTACCATCAATAGAAACAATTATGATATTAGGCTGTTGTTAATATGAATCTGTATAATCCATCTTTAAGATACATTGAAAGACACGTGACCTCGAAACAGTTTAGCTATTATTCTTTTTTCTTTGTTGCTTTGTTTATTTCGATATCCACCATTATGAAGTGCACTCTATTGGATCTGGTAGCGAAATGTTTATGTTCAAAAGTTTCACACTGCTTAAGCTATTTTTTTCTAAAACGTTTTGATATAGTTTCTGTTGTATTTGTTTAATTCAATTTACATTTTATATATAAAATATAATTTTTATATCTATATTTAATTTCACTAGTAAGTAAGCATACTGTGCAAAAATTAAATTCTCATTGTAAAATTATTCAATGAATGTTTTCCCTAAAACAAAAAATATTGTAAAAAAAAGGAAGTTATTTAATGCGTTTCCCTCAGTTTGAGTTTGTTACCCCGATGTTGTTTTTTGTCCATGGATTTATGAGTTTTGAACAGCGGTATACTACTGCTGCCTTTCTTTATACAGTCAATGACTAAACTAAATCATGTTGTAAAGCTGTAATCTTGCACGCTTGAGAGGGAGAAGTCGTGGTTTGTGTAGTCTGTTGTGGCATGAATTCATGTATTTGTCTATCGACCTATTCAAATATATGTTCTACAAATCACAAAGATTCTGAAGTGGAGGCTACAACCTTGTTGTTGTCTGTTCTTTGTTCGGCTTGTTGTCTCCTTGACACATTCCCCATTTCCATTCTCAATTCTATATTACAAATTCGACTCAGTGATGGCATACCGTACAATGACTTCCATTGTTCGGATGTGTCAACACAGGACACTATTTATTTCCCCAAAAGTGCTTCTCATTGAAAAAAAAAACCCAAAGAAATATGTCACATTTACGTCTTATCTTTTCGACTTTATCTCTGTTCTAAACAATTATAGCCTACAACTGTTTTTATCATACATACAAAACGTTTGAAAACATGCATTTTCCTTTTCCTTTTTTTTTCAATTTAAGAACATAAGCAATGATCAATTATCGAAATTTCATATTCTTTTAATTCTATTCAATTCTTCTATGTTGTATGTTGTGTATTGTTATATATCAAATGACAAAGATTGCCAGATTGTTTTTGGCTATAAATTTGAAATTCACTAAGTTATCTTTTGCTAACAGTTAACCAAGACGGTTAAACTATATCAAACCCGATAAATCAACAAACTCAAACTGGTTATACCACGTGGTCGATGCCACTGCTAGTGGACGTTTCGTCGCCGAGCCCGAGGGTATAACTAGTCCAGTAGTCAGCACTTCGGTTTCTTATCCCATGAATAGAATACTTTAGCCGTGTTTAGTATAACATTTTGGAATTTTGACTCCTCAATGCTCATCAACTTTGTATTTGTTTGACTTTATTACTATTTTGATCTGAGCATCACTGATGAGTGATGAGTCATATGTAGACGACATGCGCGTCTGGCGTTGTACATTATAGGCCTGTTACCTTTGATTACTAATTATAGCAAATCCATTATGTCAAATATTGAGTTTTGAAAAGCAGTCTTTTACCGGTTCTCATTTTTTTAAGCAGAAAAAGCATCTGCTGACCTTTAATTCGTCCGTCTACTCGCTGTACATCTCATGATTGATTACTGTTTCTTTTTGCAAGAAAAACCAACTAAATCTTTTAATTTCATCATGGTGATTAGATCTATGTAATCGAGATCAGTTTCAGTGTCCTGAAATCTTTTTTTCAAATATATGGTATATGCATACTTAATAACATTAACGGTACCAATTTTCCTGCACCAGATGCGCGTTTCGACAATAAATGTCTCTTCATTGATAACTGTTACTCAATTTATATCTATAACTCAGATTAATAATTATATCATCTCAAACGTTACCTTTATTCCTTAAACTTCAAACTTATATCAAATGCAATGAAACATTATGATTGGAACCTACTGAAAACATTTAAACGTTTTTTTTCATAAAGACTTTAAATGAAAACCGAGTTATATTATCTTCCCATAATGATAAAATGCTAGAAAAAATAACTACAGTTATCTTTAATTAATAACAAAGAGGGGCTAACAAACAATTTGTACGTAAAAACAATTTCCCACTAAAAATGAATGCTACTTTATCCAAATATAAGGACTTTGTTTGCTAAATATACTAATTTATATTGATGTTATGAATTTTATGATAATAGACCAAGTAAGATCACAAAAATATTGAACTTAGAGGAAAATCAATTCGGAAAGTCCATAATCACATGGCAAAATCAAATAACAAAACGCATCAAAAATGAATAGACACGAACTGTCATATTCCTGACTTGGTACAGGCATTTCAAATGTAAAAAATGGTGGATTAAACCTGGTTTTATAGCGCGTACCCTCTCACTTTGATGACAGTCTCACCAAATTCCGTTATATTTACATTGATGCGTAAACTAAACAGACACAATAAATAAAATAGTCAAAATATGGGTACATCAGTCATCATCGTATAACAATTTAACAGAACACAAAAACATCTATCTACAAACACATTCATTGATTTGTGTGTCTGACGTCAGAATTTTTTTTATACGTCACATAAATTTGTCGTTCAAAGTGTATGCAAACAATTTTAAAATTTACATAGGCAATGTTAGCATGTAGGGTTAAAAGATCAAAAGTATGTAAGAATAAATATCAGAAATAGACCGAGATTGAAAACATGCTACGCTATATCATACGTTATTAGGTCAAACTTTATAAATTAAGGCGACAATAGTAAACTTATGTTCAATTCTCGTAAATCAATTTAAAGAGACAAATCAAAGAAGCTAACACAAACTAAGGGAATTGCATCAACTCAAAACAGAGCAACACGAGTGCGTCAACAGGAAAATCGTCTCTAACTGTACATGCAGTAGTCGTCATACAAATTCAAACTCCTTGAAAATGTCACAATCGGGAAGAGGACACAATCAGTAAAAATAAGACCTGGGTTTTAATGAGTATTAAAAAATACTGTTTATAATTTTCAGAGAAACTATCAAAAAGTGACATCTATATAAAATATTTTGAATGGCATAATGAATAACAAATGACTTCTTTGTGTCCACAAATAGTTAATAGCGCGAACTGTTATAGTTAATTGTATACAGTATCTTGATTTAATGACGTTGTCATCATCTAAAAAGCGTTAAATATAAGCAATAATACGTTACATGAATATCAATGAGTAACGAGACAAGGCTGCTCAACAGATTTTTCAATAAGGTTTTATAGTTTTGGATGCTTGATCCCAATTAATGGCATACAGTATATGAAAATATATATCAATTAAAAACACTATTTTTGTTGGCATCTTTATCAGATTTATTTGTACATTCCATTTTAAGTATATTATTTTGATATGTCTGTGATGTATGTTTGAACAGACTTGGATGCTGAATGCCAATTGTCACATTAACTATTTATGCCTTTTGGGTTGTTCAATCAACTTTGTCAATATAACAGATTAAAAAAAATGTCGTACGAATATAAGGTTTACATAGCTTTTATTATACCAGTTTGAATTCACAATTTTCTTCCAAAAATGCCTGTACCGAGTCAGGCATATGTCCGTTGTTTTCCGTTCGTTTCATTGGTTGATATAGTTGAGCGTTTGATTTTGGCATGTTAAAGAACCTCCCCCTTTTCCAATTTTCATTGGATTTCAGTATTTTTCTTTATACGTTTCTCGTATATACATGTATATCTATATCTATAAGACAACTCAACACAAAAAGAAACCAATCTGTATGTCAACATTCACTCTTTAGTAACAATACAAAAAATGCTGGTGTCTTTATATAGACTTCAAACTCTTCTAACATTATATCATTGTTCAAATATTTATGTTTGACTATTTTCTGAAATTGAAGATATTCACGAAAAGACCTTTAATTACAGGATTAAAAAAAATAGATTATGATTGGTTGTTTTATATTTTCTTCATTTATGGTACAAAAGTGAAATAATCTTGAACAGCTTGTAAGACCGAGCCTGTTATTCTAAATATTTTAGATATAATGTATTTGGCAAAAAATTTAGGATTTTGTTTTTCAATGCTTTCATCTTCGTACTTCATTTGGCCTTTTAAACTTTTTTGGATTAGAGGGTCACTGATGAGTCTTATGTAGAAGAGTGGCGCGTCTGGCGTAAATACAAAATTTAATCCTGGTATCTACGATGAGTTTATTTAGTTACCAATTGCCTGCATTGTAGAAATACCACGTACTTTATACAAGCTCAAATCAAGCTTATGTTAAATCTGTGAATGTTCTCAATCACAATTTTATATTCTATGTCTACGTCATTTAGTTTGAAATCGAATAAGTTATTATGATAAATAAATAAATAACCGCCCCAATGTGATAACAAACCATATAATGTAAGTCTGCTAACTATTTTGAAGATTTCAGTAAAATTTTGCATTGAACTCTCGCTCGACAAGCTTCAACTGAAAATAGAAAAAAACGCATTTTTCTTATTTATCATTTAAAATATTACTGATTGAATTCTTACAAATTTGGTAAACATTTGTAGCACATAATTTCGGCACAAGAACCTCTAAAACTTGTCTTAAAATCGTCAATTCTCTAATTCTAGTCCATAGATTTTTGTCGAGCCTTTGACTTTAGTCGAAAAAGCGAGACTAAGCGATCCTACATTCCGTCGTCGTCGGCGTCGTCGTCGTCGTCGGCGTCGTCGTCGTCGTCGGCGGCGTCCACAAATATTCACTCTGTGGTTAAAGTTTTTGAAATTTTAATAACTTTCATAAACTATCCTTGATTTGTACCAAACTTGGACAGAAGCTTGTTTATGATCATAAGATAGTATCAAGAAGAAAATTTTGTAAAAATAAATTTCCACTTTTCCGTATTTTACTTATAAATGGACTTAGTTTTTCTGCGAGGAAACATTACATCACTCTGTGGTTAAAGTTTTTAAAATTTTAATAATTTTCATAGACTATCCTTGATTTGTA
This sequence comes from Mytilus edulis, assembly GCA_019925275.1. Lineage (NCBI taxonomy): Eukaryota > Metazoa > Mollusca > Bivalvia > Mytilida > Mytilidae > Mytilus > Mytilus edulis. The sequence goes on from CM034351.1 coordinate 109,481,018, forward strand.
CCAAACTTGAAAGCTTGTTTCTGATCATAAGATATTATTCAGAAGTAAATTTTGTAAAAAAAAATTCACTTTTCCGTATTTTACTTATAAATGGACTTAATTTTTCTTCCAGTTAACATTACATACAGTCTGCAGTTAAAGTTTATAAAACATTTATTAGATTCATAAACTATCCTGGATTTTTTTACCAAACTTGGAAGCTTCTTTCAATCATAAGACTGTATCGAGAGGGAATTTTTTATTGATGTTTTTCCTCATTTTTGTTGAGTCTGCGATTAACAGCAAAAGTAGGCGAGACACTGGGTTCCGTGGAACCCTTACAATTTTTTCTAAAAAAAAACTATATGTTGTTGATACATAAATTACCGTTATAATGATGCAAAATAAAGATAGGGTAACCGACTTCGTTTTTACTGTATACATCATTCAAAGTTGTGTTCTTTGTAGTGTTGTCAAATCGTACACTTTTGCCTAACCGGTTACTCGGATAATTGTTCGACCGATTAACCGGTTAACCGGTAATTTAAGTTGGTATTTGAAAGCCTTATCAATAGAACCCTACACATAGATATAAGATGTGGTATGGGTGTCAATTTGACAACCTTTCATCAAAGTCATAAATACGCTTTAAGAATTGAAGTTTTTTCCTTTAAGGCTTGTCTGTCAGGATTCCTGGCGAAGTTTGACTTTTAATAATCAAATACACCGTATCAACTATAGCGTGTGTACCAACTTCAGATTAAAAAATCCCAAAAAAATCTTAATTTCGTAGAATTGAATATGTCACATGTCTGAAACCGATTATTCTTTCCTTTTGTCTTGTTGTCTTCGAACATAATGGGATGTGTTTCAATTTGAAATGATTAATTATAAAAAATAATATGCGGTATGATTGCCAATGAGACAATTCTTCACAAGAGACCAAAATTACACAGAAATTAACAACTATAGGTCATTTTACATGCTGTGCGACCTGTTTCATCACTGTGTTTGCTTTTTTCTTTCAGCATGTTACTCGTACTGGCGTAAATACATTGAGTACATTCACATTGGTTTGCATTTCACAATTTTTGAATTTAAAGTAAGACTAACCCTTGCACTACAGAGGTTGCATATTTAAATGTAGATTTACACAATATTAGATCGAAAACGAAATAATGAAGTAATTAGTTAAATTAATTCTCATTACTGATTTAAAGTTACTGTTGAAAAAACATGTTTACTAATTATGTTTCTTAAAGATCCTGCCCCGAACTATAATTAATTTTATGTTTTAGGATTAACAATAGCAATCAATATACTGGACAATTGACCTGTCAAATTAATTACCACGATGACAATTTTTAAATAAAACATAACTATTTAATGATTTGATTTTCAACACAAATTTATATCAAATCTATCTAAATTGAAAAAAGTCCGGTTAACCGGTTAGCGTTTTTGGTATTCGGTATTCGGTCGTTCGACCGATTAACCGGTTAACCGGTTAACCGTTGACAACACTAGTTCTTTGTGAAAAAAATCCAATAAAACGTCGCCACGTGCTAGCCGTAAAACGTCAATTTTTGACGGTTGTTCACTTCAACATGGTAACAAATTGATAATTAGACACAAAACGAAGTCGATGACCATATGAATATTTTATATCATTAAAACAGAAATTTATATGTCAACAACATATAGCTTTTTAAGAAAAATCTATGGAGTAGAATTAGAGATTTGACGATTTTAAGACAAATTGTATATGTTTTTTCGCCGTTTTTATGTGCTTTCTATACAAATATTCATCCATCTTAAAAGAAATCAATCTGCAATACTTCAGATAATGAAAGGGATAAATGCATTATTTTTTCGATTTTCAGTTGTAGTTCACCGAGGCAAGGTTGTTTGCAAAATTTTAGCAAAATCTGCGACAAAGCCCATTTTCTGTTCCTTGACTTTAAATTACAATTTACAACAACAGTTTTTTTAAGTATTCATGTCACTTTTAAAAAGACCCTTATTTTTTATGAGTGTTTTCCAAAATATTTAGAATTGTTTTTCTCTCAAAATATATACAGCTAATCCAGTCAAATTTTAAAGAATCAAACTAAGATATCATAATTTGCAACTTCGGGCGGTGAGATGTTGAAAACACCATATTTTCAATTTAAATTGCTGTATGCGTAAAGGGGTACGTTTGTTTGACTCCTTGAAATTGAAATAATAAAAACATAAAAAAGCATCAATCAGATGTTACCAAGATGCATGACGTCATTGCTTAATACTTTTGAGTATCAAGTCATGGGAGCCAAATTCCTGTGTTGAAGGCTGTTCTATGACCTATAATGGTTTACTTTGACAAACTGTGCTCTTTGGCCTATAATGGTTTACTTTGACAAATTGTGTTCTGTAGCCTGTAATGGTTTACTTTTACAAATTGTGACTTGTATGGAGAGTTCTCTCCTTGGCACTCATATCACATTTTCTTGTATTTATTGTCCATGATCTTTAACATGTTAGGTAGTAAGATGAAAGGGAAATGAACAAACTATAGTTCATTTTGTATACTCATTCATATTTCTGAATTATTTTTCGTGATATCGCATTGTTAGTATTTATACTTGTTGGCAGTAACCGCAGAAATTCTTTGATTTATTATTATATATACATTTAATGATTCTTACCTGTGTTTTAGTGCTCTATTTTACGTTACCAGTACAAATTTAAGTACTCTTTGGAACAATTGTCTCGTGTTAAATATGTGCCATGGTGAATTTCTGTATTTTGTTTCTTTCACTTTTGCTAATGTGCTTTGTTCATATGTAGTGTTTGTCTTTCTTTGTTGACACAATTTTTTGTTTTATAGCGATAAAGGTTATAACACGATGTTGACTGCTGTACCCTATTTATAACATTTTTTCCAATCACGTCTGGTTTTTATTTTGTTCACACATTGTTGTCAATATAATTTAATTTTATGCGACTGTCATAACATGAAAAGATTAAGCCAGTTATAAAACCAGGTTCAGTCTACCATTATTGGCATTAGAAAATGCCTGTACAAAGCCAGGAATATGAAAGTTGTAATCCTTCCGTTTTATGTGTTTGAGCTTTTGATTTTGTCATTTGATTAGGGACATTCAGTTTGTATTTTCCTCGGATTTTCGGTATGTTTTACTTTTTCTTTTGCTGTTGTTTTACTTTTTATTCAATTTATTGAGGTTTCTATAACTGACAGTTTAAATTATATACTAAAAAAACCAGATATAGATTAGTTTCGTCTTCAGGTCATTGTTTCATAACTAAACTGTCTATTCTACTTACTAGTACACTTGGAACAAAAACCGGATAATAAATTGTTATAATAAGAATTTTGAAGTGTAAAGAATTCGTTGGAAGTACTTGAAAAATTACATGCTCATATTGGTGATTTGAATCCGTTTGATTTTTCTACTCTATACACGTCTTTGCCTTATATTTCTAATACGAAAAATGCATTTAATGGGCATTTGAAAAGTCAGAATGCAAATATATATGTTCAAATTATTTGAGGGCATTTCTAAGTAAAAACAAACAAAAGAACTATGTCAGTTGGACATGCATTGAAACTGTTACTACCCTTGAAGTTTTAATAGATTTGTATTCGCTGTAGAGATCCGTATATCGTCAAGTTATCGGAATTCCCATGGGGACTAACTGTGCACCACTTATTGCGGACCTGTTTCTGTTTTGTTATGAGTTACAATGTATGACGTAAAACAGCAAAGAACCATCGAAACAACATCTGATACTTAAAATTTAATAATACTTTAAGATATTTGGATGATGTATTGACCCTCAATAATGACGACTTTAGTATGTGCAATAAAGCGATTTATTCTGTTTAACTTACTTTAAATAAAACTATTACTAACAATGAATACTGACCTTCCCTGGATCATGATATCTATAGCATTAACGAGAAGCTTAATACCATTATTTATGATTAAAAACATATTTTTTCATTTCTTATTGTTAATTATCTATTTGAGATGTTGACGTTCCCTTGTCACCATCTTATGGTGTTTATATATCTCAACTTGTACGATTCGCTCGTGAATGTAGCAACGTATTAGATTTTAGCGAAATAAGTCTATGTATTACTGAAAAACAATTACACCAGGGTTTTATATATCACAAAATAGTCGAAACATTTGCTAAAATTATCATCGGTACAAGGAAATCATTCGTAAATATAAATCAACATGCAGACGTCTTATACGTTCAGGTATTTCACATCCAATCTTTTTTGGTAATATTCTTTACAAAGCACAATACGTTGGCATTCATCTCCAAAGCTAACAAAATCTTTAACCAAATTATTAGGAAGTGATATAGATACAATATTGTTGTCAGTTCATTAAAGATGGCATATTTTGGCTTTTATATTGATTCACTTATAGTGTCCTGCATCGGAAATAAACATACTTATTTTAAAACAAGGTATTGGCATGATGCAGGTTATTTTCTTCTCAAATATTTTATGATGGTATGATACTAGACCCCTAACAGGAGGAATTGTGCTTGATATTTATATGTTAAAGATATAATCTTGTAATTAGTTAAATTGAGAGCTGGCAAGTCAGTAAATACTAGTATTCCTTTGTTAATTTATGTATCATTTTCAATTTGTTAAGTTTCTTTTGTTACCTATTCTGACATCGGACTCGGACTTCTTTTAAACTGAGTTTTAATGTGCGTATTGATGTGTTGTTTTCTACATTGGCTAGAGGTATAGGGGGAGGGTTTAGATATAACAAAAACAGGTTTTATCCCGCTGCAACTTTTGCGACTGTCCAAATTCAGGAGCCTCTATGTCTTAGGCTTGTATGATTTTTAATCTTAGTTTCTTATATATAATTCGCAGTTTAGTGTGACGTCCATTATAATTTAATTAGTTGATACATAGAACATATTTTTAGAGGCCAGCTGAAGGACTTCACCGGGTGCGGGATTTTCTCGCAATATTGAAGACTCATTGGTGGCCTTTGGCTGTTTTCTGCTCTTTATTCGGGATGTTGACTATGTGACACATCCCCCATTTCAATTCTCAATTTAAATCTAGTAAATACCTGATTCATTTTGATTTTCAGTCTTAATTAATAAACACCAACAGTTATCTTTACTTACATGTTAGAGATTTTGTATTTAAAGAATGTGTTAAAGAGTTGAGAAACTTTATGTATAATTTTTATGAATATCTTTTACTAACATGTTTGTCTTGAAGAAAAGTTGTTGAAGAGTGTATATTGTTTATAGTTTATTTCTTCAAACTTCATTCAAAATCTAAAGCTTATGAAATATTGTCTAGACACTATAGAAAGCTTCATCTGGTGCAATACAATGTGTACAGTAATTGTTAGTAATTTTTCAACAAAACGCAGCAGAAAAGTCCAGCGTGCGATAAATTTGTTATACGGTTAACTTCTAACCCCATACGGATCAATAGAGGGTGAATAAAATCAATAGGGGATTAGGCCTCCGGCCTATGGATTTTACTAACCCTATATGGATCCGTAGGGGGTCAGTAGCGACCCATATAACTTATAATGGTACCATCAGACCAGTAGCCAGTACTGTGCAAATACGGATATTTGTCTTTTAAAATTAGCTGTCATAAAATATAGAAATTATTTTGAATTGAGGAACAAATCCCCCATGCATAGCTCTGTCTCCTTTTCTAGGTTTGGTGCACTATTGGACCTTAAATGTTTTATAAGGTTTTTAATAGGTAAAGCACTAGGTTGTAAAGTATTTAAAAATAATTTGGCCTCGAGCATTGACGAGGAGACATTTATAAGCAAAATGAACATCTGGTGCAATATCATTGGTACCGTTAATGTTATTTGACTATTATTTAAGACTGAATGTAATATTATTAAACGATTGAAGTTATTGTCACGTGACTGTTACATATACTATTTATCACGTGGCGTTACATGATTGACTGCGTTCATAGCGATACATAATAAGTTAATAAATGCGTCTGAAGAAAAAAAATACCCCAATGAAAAGTGCACCCTAGATATTTGCACACAACATAAAATATGTTTCTATAGGAAAAGATTTATTCCTATTGGAATAAGCATGTTCCTATTGGAAAACACATGTTCCTATTTGAATACAGGTTTTACACTTTATTCCGTGAGGAAAAGATATTGTTATATTTCTTCAAGTGAAAAAAATGTTCAAGAGTGGTTCTTTCATTCGGAAAAAATATTTATAAGATAACTTCTATTCTATGAAATTGTGATTGTAACAAATTAGTATGCTTTTGAGTTATTGCTGTCCCTAACAAAAAAGGACATGTTTTCCACTTGATGTTCGCGTTTGATTTTGTTCAGTGTTTCTATTGTTTCGTTGCCTTTATTTATTAATTTATATACACGGAGTAAAATCTGGTAAATGAAAGTACAGTTAAGGTTTTGTATTTCATTTGTATAACTTATAATAACTGTTTCTCAGTTGTAGTAACTTATTGATATACAGAGGAGATTTTTTGTCAAATAAAATCTAAGCAATATCCCATATTCCTTCACAAGCAGGTTTAAATATGTTTACTTTACAAACAAAGTATAGTTCATAATATCATCAATCCACCCGAGTATTTGCAAAGATACTGAAAATTCCTTGTTTCGTACGTTAACCCTCATTCCATATTTCTCTGATAAAAGATTCCAAACAGCAATATGTAAGATTTTGTTAAGTTACGGTGTCAAGTAGAATACATCTTTATTGATACGACAATCCTGAACTTTAATCAAAAACTACTTAAGGATGACGTAAAAGTTCCATGATATTCAAGTTCTGAGAAGTGTGGACAGACAGAAGTATAATAAGAGTTGACTGCTGGAACTTTGGGTTATAGCTATCATGAATTATTGTATAATACCAACTTTCGTGTTCACAACATATAGTAAAAGATTTTGACGAAAGGCTAGATAGCAAAACATATTTAATCATTTGTGACTATCAAAACTAAGAGTTACAGACCAGCAATATTTATTATATCCCCTGGATAACAGATAGTTAACTGCTAACGAAATATTTTCCTTTTGACTTAAATGTTCAATTAACGATTTATGAACATTTAGCATTGTTTTTTTTTTTTATTGCCGAACCATTTATTTTTCTTTAGTCCCCGGTCCACAAAAGACCCGATTGTTGTGTCCATTATATATATTCACATCTCCGTTTTTTTATCATTTTTTTTTAAATGATACTTATTTGTTTTTTTGTTTTATCATGACTATTTTAATAAGAAAGGGTAGGCAAATTATCTTTTAAAAACGTAATATTTAAGTATACAAAACAATACTTAGATATCGTAAACAGTGTATGATGTTGCATATAGTTGTTGTCCTCTTGACATGTGTGATATGTGTACCTGAAGACAAACAAAGATAAGTTATAATACCTTACTCATTAACTTTTATCTGACTTTGACTCCTTTCTGACTAAAACATTAAACTTTAATAACAACTAATATGAAACACATGAACTATTGTTTCATTCATTCATGGAGTTTGTTTATTTCTTTTATTTCTTTTATTTCCTTATTTCTATACTTATATAATAGTTCTTGAAAAACTAGTCATTATCGTGATATATGGACTGCCCACAGGACAGTGGTATTGACTAAGATAGTGATAATGACTGAGCCAAAGGCGTGGTCATTATCGCTGTCGCAGTCAATACCACTGTCCTACGGGCAGTCCATGTATCACGATAATGACCAGTTTTTTAAGAACTATTATGTTTATTTCATTGAGAAACCATGTTTTGGAAAATTCTCGTAAATTCAAAATGCCTAAAGCGAACTCGGGTAGTTGTACGATTTCTATGACAAAGAGTGAAGACCAGTCGTAGTAATACTGCCATTCATTTTAGTGCAATTTTTCAGTATATAAATACTTAATCAAGTCTTTAATTTTATATTTAACGAAAAAATATAATAAACAATTCAACAACTTAAATATAATATTAAAATCAGGAACATGTTTCATAAAAGGTAAATTTCTCTAAACAGAGAAGCCACGCCAGCGGTCATTATCAGACGGAAACCACGCCCCAACGGTCATTATCAGACGGAAACCACGCCCCACCGGTCATTATCATGTAAAAGTTCGTTAACGACCGGTTTTCTGGTCCGTTTTTTCTGTTAATGACCGATGGAATTTATTACCGAAGAATAATGAATGCCATGTGACCCCTTTTTATCCAATAAGAGAATCTTATTCTCAACCGATATGAAATAACACTGATTATTATGTCCACCCATTTTATCAACGCATCTTAATTTAAAAAAAAATATATGCGTATATCAAGCGCTAAATTAACATGCTGTTGTAATTTCGGAGAACCTTGAAGCATGCCTTTGTATGCAAACAAACCCTTAAAGACCCGGTCAACTACAATGTAAATCATTATTATTGTATAGTGAAAAAAATGGACAATTTGTTATAAACAACAAATACAAAAGCCCCGTTTTTATGATGTATAGTATCATTCTTTATAAAAAAAACCCCAGAGATAGTACAATGTCATTAGAAGGATATACATTTCAGAGATGACAATAGGTCCTTGTTATAGATTAAGTTCTTTGTGATTAAAGACATGTATAGTACAATGTCATTAAACAGATGGATAAACATTTCAGAGATGACAATAGGTCCTTGGTATAGATTTAGTTCTTTGTGATAAATGATATGTATAGTACAATGTCATTAAACAGACGGATAAACATTTCAAAGATGCAATAGGTTCTTGTTATAGATTAAGTTCTTTGTGATGAAAGACATGTATAGTGTAATGTCATTAAACAGATGGATAAACATTTTAAAGATGACAAAAGATTATTGGTATAGATTAAGTTCTTTGTGATTAAAGACATGTATAGTATAATGTCATTAGACAGATAGATAAACATTTCAAAGATGACAATTTGTCCTTGGTATAGATTTAGTTCTTTGTGATTAAAGACATGTATAGTAGCCTCCGGGTGCGGGAGTTTCTCGCTACATCGAAGACCCATTTGGGGGCCTTTGGGTGTTGTCTGCCCAATGGTCGGGTTGTTGCCGCTTTGACACATTCCCCATTTCCATTCTTAATTGTATTTATAATGTCATTAGACAGATGGATAAACATTTCAGAGCTGATAATAAATCTTTGATATATAATTAGTTTTTTGTGACTGAAGACAATTATAATACAATGTCATTAGACAAATGGATAAACATTTCAAAGATGACAATTGATCCTTGGTATAGAATTTGCTCTTTGTGATTAAATGTCATTAAACAGATGGATAAACATTTCAGAGATCACACTGGGGTTTTGTATAGAATTAGTTCTTAGTAATTAAAGACATATAGTACAATGTCATTAAACAGATGGATGAGCATTTCAGAGATCACACAGGGGTCTTGTATAGAATTTATTTCTTAGTAATTGACAACATGTATAGTACAATGTCATTTGTTAGATGGATAAATATTTATTTATATAAAATGCTTTATAATTGGTTGAATTATGTTGTCAACTTTAAAATTTTAAGACGACATTAGTAGTGTTAAAATGAGAGATAACAAGAACGTAAACATTTACTCTTTATATAATAACAAGGTCGGATACCGTATTATACCACCAATAATTGCAAAATAGGATACTAGATTTAGATAGCAAGCCAACATTTATCCTCCATTTATAAAATACCCTTAATAATAACAAGGTCGGATACCGTGTAAAGATAGCACGCAACAACATTTATCTTTATCATCTAATACACCAAATAACTGATATTGGATTTAAAAAGCAAACCAACATGTATCCTTCTTTATCAAATACCATTATTAATAAAAATATCTTTTACCAGGTTTAAATAGTAAGCCAAAATTTATACTTTATTATATAATACTCTCAACAATGACAAGGTCGGATTCACGATTTAGATAGCAAGCCAACATTTATCTTCCATTACCAAATACCCTGCATAATTATAAGTTCGGATAACGGGTTAAGTTAGAAAGCCAACATTTATCTTTCATAATCAAATACATGTACCCTCCATAACGACACGGTCTGATACTGGGTTTAAATAGCAATCTAACATCAACCCTTAATACCTGGTTTATATTGCAAACCAATATTAAATAATAAAACGACGTGTATCCTTTATCCTAAAAAATATTTTTTTTTGTCAAAAGCAAACATACATTGTCTCATTGACACTCATACCACATCTTCCTATATCTATATATGACTAATATACATACGAAAAACAAGATTTGAAAACAAGAAACACATATATTAATCCGTCTCCCTTAACAAGTTGACAACATAAGAAGCATAGTGTAAAGAAACAGACTACAATTGTTATTCATACAGTAAAATAAAAAGTTAAGTCTGATAACAGAATATGATTAACTCATATATCCGCATTGTGTTTTAAGATATGAATACACATATTTATGACCATGATACATAAAACTGATTTCAATAACAAAGCTTTCAATTTTAAAATCTATAATGGAATTAGATTTTAAATCCTTTAATTTCATTACCCTTTTAGTTTTGTAGCTCTTCAGCTTTTTCAGTTTTTTACAGCCTTAATTGGTTGTCACATATTCTGCCCCTGATGAAGATAAATCTAGGAAAGGGGCTCGGGGGCATGAGTTTATAAAGTGGGGATTAATAAGCATCAATACCAAAAGACTCGTTGTTTAAAAGAAAGAATAAAATTGTTCAACTTGAACAATAGATTCGTTTTCCTCATATCTATAAGCTCATTACCTGACAATAAGATTTTTATATTAACATTTCCTGGTAGAGTAAAAATGGTTTGCCCCGTTATTAATGTATAATTTGAGCATTCTATCAGGAAGTGCTTTATGTTCTCAATCTTACCATATATACAAGGAATCAAATGAATTATATCATGTCTTTGTAAACATTTCCATTTAAGCATTTTAATCGGATTTTAATGAGTTTATATAAAAGGAGATCCTTTTTTTAAAAATAAAATTTGCTTAGAATGTAATTTTGAAACAAGTAACTTGTTTAAAAGTTCCCTTTTTCTTTAAAAGGGTAATATATATGTTTGCAGCAGATATCACTTTCAAAACAATGCACCCAGTTAAAAAATCAGGAATATGACTGTGGTTATCCATTCGTTTGATGTCTTTGAGCTTTTGATTTTTCCATTTGATTGGGGACGTTCCGTTTTGAATTTTCCTCGGAATTAAGCATTTTTGTGATTTTACTTTTTGAATGTAATTTCAGGCCACATTTATAGGTATCATTACTTTAATGTGGTAACAAAACGACATTTGCTGACCATTAAATGTTATTGATAACATACACACATAAGGCAATTAATGAGTATAAGTTCTTAAATTCGTGAAAAGCTATATGATTAAGAAAATCAAAATCATAACCAAATCAATCTAAGGTTAACTTTGCCAGAGAAGGAAATTCAATTAAGGTCAACTTTACAAGAGGAAGTTATCCGTTTAAAGCCAACTTTGTTCGAGGTAATAAATATTTTGAAGGTTAATTTCGAGATGGCGTTGGAGCCTTGGTTAAATTATTAATTTCCCTCACTTCAGTAGCAATAAACCAAATTCATCTGCATATGGAATTTACATTTTCCAACTCATTCGGTATTCAAGAGATAGCAGCTGCTACTCAGACTTTATAAAAAAATCATCAGTGTCTGAGCAAAACAAATATAAAAGGACAAGGGTTATGTCAAAGAACTTTTTTTCTCAAAACGTTCATCGGAAGATACTAAGACCTTGTTGATAAATATTCCGGATAAACCTCACAAATAATACACAGGGTCTTGAAGTATAGATTCTCGGTACTGACGTTGTTTATCATATCTTAAAATTACGCGTAGTAGTGTTCTTTTATTTGTCTTTGTAAATTATTACTGTAACTGTAGAGTCTATTTTTGTTTTGTCAATACCCATTTCATGTGGCTTGGTACTTATAATTATACCATGCTAAGGTAATATTTTGTTTTCTGTTCGTTCATCCTTGCTCATGTGCTTTGTCTATATTCATTAATTTGTGTGTTTCATTGTTGACATAAATGTTTGTTTTTATAGCGATTAAAATTATAACATAATATGAACTGCTCTACCCTTATATTTGACATTTTTACCTATTATGTCTATTTTTTGTTCACAAATTGTTGTCAGTATACTAGTATTGAAATTTGATGCGACTATCATATAAGTGAGTAGTTTTGCTATCTAAAAACTGGGTTCAATTCACAACATTCTACATCAGATGTCAGGAATATGACAGTTGTTATCCATTCGTTTGGTGTATTTGAGATTTTGATTTTGCCATTTTATAAAGAACTTTTGGAGTTTGGAGTTCGTATGCATGATAGGACCGAAGTGTGACAGAAACTCATTTGTATAATGTACATATTTCAGGATGACTTTACAGAAACACATTTGGGTCATCACATTTATGTGTTACTGTCAACACATAGCAGGACTTAACAATGTACCAGTTGTGTTAACTGTGCACAGTTTGGCAGATACCATCAGGGAGCTCATCAACGAAGCTGCTAACCAGGTCAATATGCAGAGAAATATGGTAATGATGGAAAGTAAGTTCTCGAGAAATATAAACAAGAGTTATTGAATGGTTACTTGATGTCAATATAATATAATTTTATGAAACTGTCATACAAGTGAGAGGTTTAGCTAGCTAAAAACAAGGACAAATCCTTCATTTTCTACATAAGGGAAATGTCTGTACTGAACCAGGAATATGACAATTGTTTTCATTCGTTTGATGAGCTTTTTATTTTGTCATTTGATAAGTAACTTCCTTTTTTTAATTTCCTCGGAGTAGGGTATTTTTTATATTTTACTTTTTACTAAACAAGTCGTTCATGAAGATTTTCAACCCTCGAATCATCGAGTATGGTCCCAATATTACTTTCCCCCACATGAACAAAAAAAAAAAACACCAGCATAGTGGGAATTGTGCATTTTGCGGCCGTAATGGAAACTTTTTATATGGATCCCTATCTGAAAATGTTCATTAGCATCATAAACAACATTATTCAAAGCCTCATGCTTATACTATAAAGTGGTTAAATATGCCAATGTATTGTAACTAGCTGCAAGATGAATACATATATGTATAATACCTAGAATTTTTAATTCAAAATACACATTTTCACATCGACTTAAAAATTAAAATGTTATAAATTACTTGACACTGCTGATTGAAGACAATTTAGACAAAGAAATCATTTATTACGATAACATTGTGATCCAAGATGAACTAATTTTTACTTAAAGACCAATACTATACATTCCTTCTTCCGATATAGATTTATGTTTAATTTGGAATGTCCTTCTCTTTCATTTTTCTTTAATTTTTTTTTTAGATAAACCAAAATCCACCAAACTTGCAGTGTTGATCAATATTAATGCATTAACTGGCTTCACTTAAATAATTACACATTGAACAGGTCAGCAGGTTCATAATCTGTATCATCTAGGATAAATTAAATCTTGTTTTTGATACTCTGACATTTTTATTACGTTTAGATCAAATGAAAATGAGCCCTCAAACTATGCGACAGGAAACCCACCAATCCACGCCAAGTAATATGATGTATACTTTTCTAAGAAGAAGCGAAGATATGATGATTGAGGGTGCGTTCGGTAAAGCTGCAGAAATCGCAATAACAGCTACCTCTAAAATTGAAAAACGGTGAGAGATAAATAATAACATACAAACTATTCAATCACAAGGTACAAGAAGGCAGACGTTGACATGAAAATGATTTTTGGATATTTTTGCGACAGTCTGCAGTTTATATCAATTAATTGAACTAGGCTAGGACACAATTTTGTTTAGAGGCTAGCTGAGGACTAACTCCGTGTGTTGGATTTTCTCGCTGCGTTGAAGACCCATTGGTGACATTCGGCTGTTGTCTGTTCTATGTTCGGATTGTTGTTTCTTTGATATATTCCCCATTTCCGTTCTCATTTTTATTTCCTACTCTACAACAAGTTATCAAATTTTAGTCAATTATTACTAATTTACTTGCCAGACAAGTTGAAATGTGTTATTGTCGACCATTGTATTCCAATGACATTATTAATGTATCTATAAAATGGAATTTAGTTAGAACCATTGTAAAAGAGTAAGAATAAATTATTCAGAGTTCAGTTATCATTTTTGTATATCTCGTGATATCAGATATATTTAAACTATAACACGTTGTACTAGTCAAATAGGATATTATCACGAGATGTCTTCATATTTGACTTATGTGCTCTGGTGTTTGCCTTATTTTTTAAAGAGTTCGATACATTGATTGTGTCCTGTTCCTGTTATGCATTCCAAAATAAGAGCATGTTCACTGTAAAATATATTTTATTGTACACAAGATAACTACTTCTCAGTATTGAAAGCAAAAATATTTTAACAGCATTCCTAAAATGACGACAGTGACTATTTGAACAAATTCCAAAGTTTTTATTTTGTAGATTAAAGCGACCAGCAACATCAACGGACATAGTTCCATTATTTCACAAATTTATAGAACCTTATTGTCCTAAACGACATATCGTATGTAACCCATTGGAGAAATACAGAACAGCTGACGGCACGTGTAACAACTTAAATAATCCAGTATGGGGTACAGCAATCACACCACAACCAAGATTCCTACCACCTAACTATGGAGACTGTAAGTTTGACAGATAGGACAGAAGCATAGTACACTTATATATAGGTCTCCTCAACACACTGGTACCACAGGAACTCAGTTAGCGGATAGATTTGGTACTCATCTATAGGTTCCTTATACACACTGGTACCACAGAAACTCAGTTAGCGGATAGATTTGCTACTAATCTATAGGTTCCTTATACACACTGGTACCACAGGAACTCAGCTAACATATGTATATGGTACTCTATAGGTCGTTTGCATAAACCATGGTACTTATTTATTGGTCGCGTGAACAAACTGTTATCACAGGGACTTGATTAACATAAAGATGTGTTATTCAGGTCACTTTTACAATCTTGTGCTACGTGAACTCAGTTATCATATAGATGTGGTACTCATCTACATGTCGTGTTTGCAAACATGTACCAAAGGGACTCAGTTAATACATAAATTTGGTACTCATCTAAAGGTCTCTTTTACAACTTGTGCCATAGGAACTAAGTTAACAGGTTGTATTTTCTGTTTAGTTGCATCAATCTATCTGCATTAATACCATGCATGACTTGCATGTTTACTGCAAAAATGTCATTTTCTAATATCCATATTTTGAAAACAATTGTCCTTGTAATTTGTACAGATCGAGTTCAAGACAACAATACAATCTCCATTTATTCCACTTACATTTATTATATTGAATTAGTCTGAAAATCAGAGCGCAATAATTGATTTGTCCTCCTTCTGTAGTACTGATTTATTCTGATGTCATTGTTATATTTCATTGCGTTATAATTACACTAGATGTATGTTTCATTATAATACTTTATTCTGATTGGCTAACTGCACATCACGTGTTATTTTTTAAGCAATTGCATTACTCAATAATACTTTTCATTCATGATAACACGTGGTCCCACAAATAAAGTGTACAGGTGAATTAAATAAAACAATTATAAAATTCGTGTTTTCATTCCGCGCTTCATACAAAATGTTCTTCGGTCAACGCTTTTACACCCCAATGAAGTTACAAAAAGAAGCATTCAATTCTTAAATAAAATTAATATTATTATACTTTATGTCAAATGCCAGATTTTGATTGGCTAATACGAAGGTGTTAATTTACTCTTTTACCCTTCATGGAGACGCTTGCACAAATGTGCGCTTTGTTAAATACAACTCTATATAAATAACACATAGCTGAGAGGGTGATAGAGCAGATTGTTACCCCGAGAAAACATTGTCAATAGTTAGCAAAGGTACCAGGATTATAATTTAGCACCCAGACACGCGTTTCGTCTACATAAGACTCATCAGTGATGCTTATATCAAAATATCTATAAAGCTAAACAAGTACAAAGTTGAAGAGCATTGAGGATCCAAAATTCGAAAAAGTTGTGCCAAATACGGCTAAGGTAATCTATGCCTGGGATAAGAAAATCCTTAGTTTTTCAAAAAAAATAAATTTTTGTAAACAGGAAATTTATAAAAATGATCACATTATTGATATTCATGTCAACACCGAAATGTTGACTACTGGGCTGGTGATACCCTCCGGGACGAAACGTCCACCAGCAGTGGCATCGACCCAGTGGTGTAAATAGTTATCAAAGATACCAGGATTATAATTTAGTACGCCAGACGCGCGTTTCGTCTACATAAGACTCATCAGTGACGCTCATATCAAAATATTTATAAATCCAAACAAGTACAAAGTTGAAGAGCATTGAGGATCCAAAATTCCAAAAAGCTGTGCCAAATACGGCTAAGGTAATCTATATCAAATACGGCTAAGGTAATCAACCGCGGCGAAGCCAAGGTTGACAATACTTTTTCGAGAGGTACCAATCTGCTCTATCATCCTCTTAGCTATGCGTTATTTAATTTATTATACTGAATGTCTTATCATAATAGTCCTATACAGATTAATTTTATTTTAAAAGTATTTTCTATGACGTCACGTACATAACAACGTTATGGGTATTAGAAAAAACAACAAAGATGTTTTTTTGTTTTTTTTATTTTAAGTCAAATATTAAAATCTGAGCTAAAACGTAGATTGTTGCATGGTATTTAATTACTTGTTGTAGTTCAATTCATTGTCCTTTAAACTTTGATTTTTGATTGGTCTAGACGAGAGGGTAACATTTAATAAAATGTCACCCTCTCAGCTATGTGATACAGTAAATTGACACCCTCGTATCAGCCAATCAAAATATGGCATTTTAACGTGAAATATTGTTACTTCGAGAAAACATTGTCAACTGAGGCGAAGCCAAGATTGACAATGTCTTTTCGAGGGGTAGCAATGTGCTCTATCCCCTCTCAGATATGTGTTATTTAATTTATTATACTGAATGTTCTGTTATTACGGTCGATTAAATTTCAAATTCAAATCCGTGAAGGGTAATAGAGTATTTGCCATAGGTTATTATTATCGCCTCAGTTGACAATGTTTTCTCGGGGGAAACAATCTGCTCTATCACCCTCTCAGCTATGTGTTATTTATATACTGTTATATTATGTCATGGTTATGATATGGTATGTCATGGTTATGATATGGTATGTCATGGTTATAATATGGTATGTCATTGCTATGATATGTTATGTTATGGTACATGTTATGTTGTACATTGTGTATATAGCCAGTTTATATTATCTCATAGCTATGTTATGTTTTATTATACTATGTCAAATTATCTCATTATGTATATCATGTTGTTGATATTCTGTAATAATGTCTTCCATTGAAAACCAGTTAAATGTTTTCAGCACAAAACTTAGGACACATACCACGAATTCTGAGCGTTACGGGTGACCCCTTACCAAGCCCCAGACTTATCAGTAATAACGTCCATGGTTCAGGGGTGAATCATCCCAGAAGTCAGAAGTATACAGTCGCTCTCACACATTTTGGTCAGTTCATAGATCATGACGTTATATCAACGCCAATCTTAATAGGTGAGTTATAAGATAAGAATGGTTTACAGAAAAAAAATGTTACAATTGTTTCTGTATGTGTTGCACTGACGTTTGGTGTTTCTGTTGTTTTGTTGTTTCCACTTATATTTGATGTGATTCCGTCAGTTTTGTCTTGTTACCCGGATTTGTTTTCTCTTAATCGATTTATGACTTTCAAACAGCGGTATACTACTGTTGCCTTTATTTAAAAGGAGGGAAATATTGCTGATGTGAATGGGCATTTTAAGGAAAGGTATCATATGAGAAGCATACAGTTATTTTTAACATAATTAAGGAACTACACAATAACACAGAAAATCTAAATTACAATTACTAGTACTTGTGCTATAGAGTCATTTCAAATTAAAACAAACGTCCCTATCCCCCTTTTTAAAGTCTACACACCTTAAACATCTACATTTACTTCTATATGGTTTACATGTTTTCCATCATTTCTTAATCATTAATTGTTTATAAAATATAAATATGTCGAAAACATGGGTTTTCTCCTCAGGCATAAATAACAGTAGTCAGATCTGGTAGAACGTTCTGTGAATTGAGTGTTTTGTGCCCTTCAACACCTTACATAATTTAACCTTTTTATTCGAAACAACAGCCTTTTGTAGTGAAAACGCGATGAGCGTAAAAACTTATGATGTTAAGATCTTTGTAGAGTTGTTTTTCACGCAAATTAACTAGACTGACATTTTATGTGTATTTTGATGAATACTTTGTTGTTTTGCTTGTTCTTTCATTCATGTTTTACAATTTAAATACGTGATATTTAATTGTATGCATAAACATAATCAAGTTGTAGAAAACTAGAGAATTTGTTAAAAGCAAGGTGTTTTATGTTTTTCAACCTGTACTTCTACGGAAAATTTATTATTCCTTTTAGGAAGTCTCTTACTCAAATTTAGGATTAGTTTTAATAAAACTCTGTGACCTTACAATGGGTTTACAGAGTAGAGAATACTCGCAATAAACCAACAATTAGAGAAAAAATAGGGGAACATACAGAGCTAAAAAAGGGGTACAAAAATATAAGCAATGACTCTAAAAAAATACAAGATAATAAAATACTGATTACAGAATAAAGAAATCATCCCCCCCCCCCCAAAAAAATGAAATAATTAAACTATACAGAAATGGAAATACCTCCAACCTAGACATTTTCTAATGAAGTCACAATCTAGGACAATAGTACATGTTCAAACTTAGTTATTATTCCTTTGAGTCTTTTATTTAACAAAAGTACAACTGATAACCTCATCCGTGTAAAAAAGGATAGATACAATAAATGTTTTGTTTTTGAACTTTGAATTAAGAAATACTTTGATACATTTGTACCTTTGTTTTATTTGACAATTCAAGATACTTAGGTTTTCATACACTGGTTAAACTTTATTTTCATTTTTTGTATTAACTTTTTTTGGTCACACATCATCTAAAGTGCTAAGATTAGAAACCGTCCATTCATTTAAAATTGAAAGTGTGATTATTCATTATCAATCAGAAAAGAAATAACATATGAACTTTATGCCTTATTTGACAGATGACCAACAGTCATATACAACATATTTATTACTTAACTTTTTGTTGTTAACTTGTAGTGGTTTTTTTTATATATCTTTTAAATTGGAATTACACGGAAATCGTAAAAATATAAAATATCGTCTATTATTTATATTGTAAGATTCATGTCTATAGATTAGTAAGGGGGGGGGGTGGGGGGGGGGTGGGGGTGGGAAATCTATCAATATCCCAAGTATCAAACACGGCATAAGAAGGGTGTTCAAATTCTAAGAGTCCACCCCCTGTTGAGGGAAGGATAAAAATGTCTAAGGTAAATAACGAATCTAACATTCTCATGAAGAAAAAGATATTGATGGATTTGCCCCTCCTCCAATACTTATCTATTAGACATGAATCTTACAAATATAAACAATAGACGATATTATTATTAAATTCCAAGTCCCAGACCCGGTAATACCCTTTTCTCGCCGGGTTTGGGACTTGGAATTTGAACCCCCTTCGTTCACTGTGTTTGGTACTTGGGATTTAAACGCCCTTTCCTCATTGGGTTTGGGACTTGGGTATTGAACACCAGTACCTTACCGGGTCTGGGACTTCGGATTTAAACACCCTTTCCTTATTAGGTTTGGGACTTTGGTTATGGACATGATTCGCGTCAGTTACATTTTGGCACTTTGTCTTCTACGGTAACTACGCCTTCTCGGTTGTGTAAAAATATATTTTCTTAAGTGAAGTGATTTGTCTTTCGACGTCAGCTTCATCTTAGGTTGTGACACAGTATATGATGTATGTGTGCATGTAGATGGAATACTTTGCAGATTAGTTGTTTTCTCAGACATGTTTTATTAAAGACGCCTTTCTCTAAAAGGATTAAAAAAAACGTGTAAAAAAGTGTATTTTTATGGCTTGAAATTATTTTTTAATAACTATATATCATGTATACAAAAACAATACAAATAAAAACTTTGTAAGAAATAATACCTACAGCTGATTTTAGTTTTGACAAAAATGCATACAGTTCAACATTATGGTCTCCCTCAGCAAACATTGTCTTTTTCATGTTGAAAATATACTTATATTTTATATATAGAGTAGGTGAAGAAATGAGATAATTAATTTTTGATCCATGCTAAAGAGATTATTTCGTTCATATTTGATTATATTCATCGTTTAAGCTTAAAGATAACGTCAAAGGTTTAGGGTGTTCCATCGCGCATGTGTAGCAAAGTCTTAATAAAAGTTTGTTTCGTTTTACAGATGAGGGCCTAGATCAGATGGTATGTTGTAACGGTGATCAACCTGTCAACAGGTAAGATTGTCTTTCCTTGGAATAAATAATCGGTATAATTACGTCCCTTAGCACCAAGATAAATTAATTCAGATGCTTAGCCACCATCATGAAAATAGCCAATGGGATCGAATTAAAACAACTGAAAGTCGACGAAATACATGAACATATGTCATATCCTTTTAGAAAAAGGTGTTCAGAGGGCTATTGACGGGTCAAACTGGAATCCTAATAATACAATTGTCTAGACTTGAATATGCGTTAAACATTTGCAGATTAAGTAATCTACAATCAGTTGATGATAAATAAAAAGTTGGTAACCAAAGGGAAGCAGCCCTCTATGTGCGAAAGCTTCATTCTTTCAAAGGCAGGATTAGTTCTAAGTTTAAAAATAGAAGAATCGTTTGGAGACTTAAAATTTAAAACCATGACACAAAAACGAAAACGATGATCGAACAACAGTCTACAAACACTGAATAAAAACTAAAGACATCTTCACAAAAACCATGCTGAATTCAGGTATTTCAGAAGGGGTTACAACCCGCATGTGTCACCCGTAAACTACAATTCTATATAGCTTTCATGATTATAGAATATCGCGGAAGGGAAAACACATCCCATTAAAAATACATAGCATTCAGAAAGAGAACATTACATCTATTGTGACAGGTGTTCCGATGATTTGTAGATTGAGTGGTCAAACATTAGACTTATGGAGGTGTTGACGATAGGCAGAACTAGTCAACCCTACGTATATTGGCAAAAATATACATCAACACCAGCAACTTAACGACACAGAAAGCGAAATAAAGACATTTAGAGACTAAAATTCGGTTATAATTACAACAAAAGACTTTAACGTCCACACAGTAATCGCAAGGTTTAAATAACCCACCAGAGTAAACAAAAATGTTGAATGAAATTATCAAATCTTGCAAGACTATAAAAGAACTGTTATTTTATATTCAGAATCTTTTTGTATGTTTTAGACCGGAATGTTTTCCTTTCTTTACTCCTCCTGGAGAATTCAAACATACATGTATGGAGTTTGTACGTTCAGAAGCAGCACCAACTACAGGCTGTGGACCAGGTATATATTATCGTATAAGTAAACAAGAACACCATTAAGCACGAAATGTACCGACATAGTAAACCAAGATCAGAGTAAAACACACCACCTGATAGAGATTGTAAAAGATTAGAAGTTTTTGTACAGTGAAATCTAGAAACTTAATTTTCAATGTGTTTATAATCAAGCATCACATAAGACATATATAAATATACAAAGTCTTTATAGTTTGCACAATACTAAAATACTCCATCTACATCCTTGTTAAGAACATGACGTGGAAAACCTTTCGTAACACTGATAGGTATAGATTACCGACTGCTATTCAAGTGAAAGGTTTAGCTAGTTTTAAAAGGAGGTTCAATCTACTTATTTTACATAAGACAATTGCTGTACCAAGTCAGGTATATGACAGTTGTTATCCATTCGTTTGATGTGTTTGTGCTTTTTATTTTGTCAGTTGATTAGGGACTTTCCGATTAGAATTTTCCTCGGAGTTCAATATTTTTTTGTGATTTTACTTGCTACATATTGATATCGTAAAATATGAAATAAACTATGTGAACATAGAAACCGAGCTTAAAAGCTTCATATTGTGTCGGGCGGCTTACACTTTACGATAAAGATACGAAAACAAATCTGATTATCTATATATCGTTCTTTTACTGGTATTTTCCCCTCCCAAAGACAGTTTTACGCAGACGTTAGAAAAAAACAGAAAGAATCTTACCATAGACAGGAAGTATAACGGATAGACAGTGACATACGCTTGGGCAAGGGAATAAATGTATAATTATCTATTTTAATGTTACGCCATTGGTATGTTGACCTCATTATTTAGGCTGTTTGTGATAATTTTGTCAAAACGTTCAAGTTTAAAAATAACGTATATATATACATGTATATACAAAACACTCTGAATATTTATAATTAATAATATTTATTTATAAATAATCAACCACAAGCTCTGTTTAAACTTTAGCAAAGAAGAAATACTTAAATACAACGTATTTGTATGTATACAGGTCCTCGCCACCAGATGAATCAGAGAACGTCTTACTTAGATTTGTCACAAGTGTATGGCAATAACATCAAGGCTATGAGAGAACTACGTACATTGCATGGAGGTGAGTCGATTTATTGTTTAGAAGTCATGATACAACAAATTCTGAGTTCCGGGATTTTATATAACTGCCAGTAAACGGAAAAACTTTTGACTTTTGGTATACAAAAACAATAAAGTTTGGTAAGTACCATCAGACTCTATCTGTTGTGGCTTTAAAAAATGCCGATAACACATTTAATATCCATTAGTGACAATGATTTGTGCACATAAGAGATTTTGGTTTCAAGATTTTGGTATTGGTGACAAATTAATGATAATATTAATGCTATTGCTTACACCCTGGGAGATAAAATGTAGAAACATAGAACAAATTAAGGCGAGGTGAGGTAGCTATCTGAAATGGCGAGCTGTGGACGTATGTTGGTTCATTGTTGGTTGTTGAACGGCTGTTGTTTTTTTTCTCTAATGTGTTGCTCTTAAATAACTTCTTAGTTCCTTTCCTTGGTAGCCCGGAAGCTCATTTATTATTTTGTTTGCCGTGTTTAATACCAGTTTAATGAGTTTATCAACCGCCTATGCGATTCTTCGTAGCTTGGACTTTTGCACGATACGATTAAACACGAAAAAACGAACGTATGTTTATATAACACAAATATCAGTCTAGTTTTAATTAACTTATTATTACCATGCATATTATGTGACTCTTGTGGGTGGTTCTTGATGACCGGTTATGAAGGAAAAAGAAAGTTGTCAAAAGTTGGTAACTAAGGGACACACACACTAACTAGTAAGCTCATATCCAAAACTTTAAGTGAATTTTATCTATGAACTTGCCTTTTTACAGGTGAGATGCAGGAAGGTGCTGGAGGTTTGTTACCTGATGGACCACCTGATCTAGATTGTGTCGAAGGTCAAGTTTGTTTCAGAGCAGGTAAACGTTAATCAAGTAACATTTTACACACCTGAGTCTTGATAACAACTTCACCTGAGTCTTGATAACAACTTTTATTCAACTGGAATATATATAAGATACATTCACTCGTTTTAAACTCACAAACTTCTTTATTTTACGACTGGAAAAAGCCAAGTTGTTGGTACCTACGAACATTTTTAAATAGTGACCTCTACAGGATTGTGTGTGTGAGTTGTCAAAATTGTCGTCCATACATATTCTATATCATAGACAGTACCACTATTCTAGACTCTGTTGATAAGAATATCCCCTTATTTACAAGAACCAGTACGGGAAAAGAAATCAAATGTTATATATATAATTTAGAAACTACCCCTTTACAACGGGGGCACTTGCGGACGGGGTATCCACAAATGCGTCCAACAGCATATGCAATGAAATATATACAGACAGGTAAAAATATTCATATTATATTTTCAGACTTAAAATTGGTACATTGGAAAATAACACATCATCTTACATAAGAGAAATAACCATTATGTACGACATAAAATGAACTAAACTAAAATTAACGTAAATAATATAACATAAACAAATAACATTTAAAGTTAAGAATCCTTTACCAATGATCTCTTATAGTTCATTTCACTCAGCATCTTCTATTTTACTGCAGGAGATCACAGACATTCAGATGCACCAACATTAAACGTTATTCACGTTCTATTTCTGAGAGAACATAACAGAATAGCTAGAGGACTCCAAAAAATCAATCCACATTGGGGAGACGAAAAAATTTATCAGGAAACGAAAAAAATATTAGATGGAATGTACCAACATATAATATACAACGAATATTTACCCGCCATTCTTGGAGAGGAAATAGTTACTAAATTTGGAATCAGAAGTACAGCTAGAGGATATAATAATGTTTACGACCCCAAAGTTGATGGATCAACTAGAAATGTATTTGCTGCAGCCGTATTTAGAATTGGGCATACTCAAATTGAATCATTCGTTGGATTCATGACACCAGATTATGCACATGGAGCTCAAACACCAGTTGTTGAGGAATTTTTCAACACACGTTTAATACGCGGACATAATTCCATGTATGGTGTGGATGGAATAGCACGATGGATGTGTACACATTTCCAGGGAGCACCAGATAGTTTTATTACACATGCA
Organism: Mytilus edulis; assembly: GCA_019925275.1. NCBI lineage: Eukaryota > Metazoa > Mollusca > Bivalvia > Mytilida > Mytilidae > Mytilus > Mytilus edulis. The sequence continues at coordinate 109,505,766 of CM034351.1, forward strand.
GTCAGAGATAGACTTTTCGAGACTGAGCCCGGAAACGGGTTTGATTTACCAGCATTAAACATGCAGCGCGCCAGAGATCATGGCATTCCATCATATAATAAATGGAGAGAATTTTGTGGACTTAAACCAGCACTTCATTTCGGTGTCGCACCAATGGGTCTGATAGACCACGACCCACGATCAGCTAAAGCACTTCAATTGTCTTACAGGTAATGTTAATTATATCACAAATATATATTAAACTTCGCAATTGTGTTATGTCAAACAGAACGACAAATGATTTCTTTTTTCGATTTTATAATCTGAAATATCAATTCTTTATAATGCTCTTGTTTGAATTTTGAGGTTCGAGTTTCATTCTTGTCTGCATGTAGTAAGTGTATTTCGGCATAGTAATTTGTATTTGTTTAAATTAAAAATGGAAATGAGGAATGTGTCAATGAGACAACAGATCGACCAAAAGCAGAAAACAGCACAAGGCCACCAATGGGTCTTCAACACAGCGAGAATATTCTGCACACGGAGGCGGGCTTCGGCTGGCCCCTTAACAAATATATACTAGTTCAGTGATAATGAACGCCATACTAAACTCCAAATTGTACACAAGAAGCTAAAAGTTAAAATAATTCAAGACTAACAAAGGCCAGAGGCTCCTAACTTGGGACAGACGCAAAAATGCGGCGGGGTTAAACATTTTTATGAGATATTTACACTTATTTGTACCAGTATAATACTAAATACAATATAAGCAGTAATAATAATGACTAAATATATATTCATAATTATAAAGTTCTTTTAAGTGCTTATCACATTCAAACAATTAAAAATCAATTGAAAGAGAAGAAAGTTAGAGTTTGGATAAGAAACTGAATTACCCTGAGAGAAATCTCCATATTTTGTCCAACATACTTACTTTCTATTTAGTATGTGATACTAGTTATAGAGTAAGTAATGGTGTTTCGGACGAAGTTTAATGTTCATTAACAAAAATAGGTAGGGCCAATTCACCTTGTATCTTTTTTCATTATAAGGCAATGATCAGAAAGACTTTGAAGCCCATCTTTAAACAGTGTTTCGATCTTTTATTAAATTCATAGTATCAACGCTTTATATATGGATGTATAGGGTTCCAAAAACAGTGTGGGCTTTTTCAAGCAGATTATTAAATTATAAACGTAATATTAATATTAATTTGACACATGCTGAACATCTATGGAAATATGCAATTGTTTGAAGTATATTCCGTTTGCATTAAGATTTGATAAATTGAAGATTTTGACACTGTGAAAGAAACTTAAACAGGGGATAGTGGTCCTTCTTTGCTAACAATATCATATGTATATATTTTTGTTATGTCAGCCATCCAAATGATATTGACATTTTCCCTGGAGGTTTATCAGAGATACCAATGCCTGGTTCATTGTTAGGACCTACCTTTCTTTACTTTTACATGTACTAATATGAGTATGTATATATTTTATGACAGCCATCCAAATGATATTGACATTTTCCCTGGAGGTTTATCAGAGATACCAATGCCTGGTTCATTGTTAGGACCTACCTTTCTTTACTTTTACATGTACTAATATGAGTATGTATATATTTTATGACAGCCATCCGAATGATATTGACATTTTCCCTGGAGGTTTATCAGAGATACCAATGTCTGGTTCATTGTTAGGACCTACCTTTCTTTACTTTTACATGTACTAATATGAGTATGTATATATTTTATGACAGCCATCCAAATGATATTGACATTTTCCCTGGAGGTTTATCAGAGATACCAATGCCTGGTTCATTGTTAGGACCTACCTTTCTTTACTTTTACATGTACTAACATGAGTATGTATATATTTTATGACAGCCATCCAAATGATATTGATATTTTCCCTGGAGGTTTATCAGAGATACCAATGCCTGGTTCATTGTTAGGACCTACCTTTCAATGCCTCTTCAGTCTACAATTCTTGAATTTCAAAGTTGGAGATCGGTTTTATTACGAAAATGATTTCAAACATACAGGATTTACACCAGGTAAACTTTAAAGAGTTATTACAGCTAATTTACTACTGTGTGTAGAGTAAAACTTTGGCTGTCTTGCTTGCTTTGTTTGTATAAACGTTAGCTCAAGCATTGTAGTTAAGATTAACATCTACAAGCAATAAAGACAGACATTATTAAACAAGTATGTATTATATTTGAATTTGATTGAAAGTTATCCCAATTACAATTGTCAATGTATAAACAAAGCAAGCAAGCAAACCAAATTCTTCCTTTCCTCAAATTTAATACCACTATACAGATTAAGATCAACTACCGAGGCAGGGTATGGCCGTAAATGACAGAAATAAAATTATAACGAATTTGCAATACATGTACTAGTTATTCAACTTATTTTTTTTTATACCAGATATAAAACAAATCACAAAAAACAACAAAAAACAATGAATAAAAAATCAGTATGTTAAACCAAATGATAAAACATAAGTCATTGCCTTTGTAGGTCAAATCTACTCAATTTGACAAATAATCATTACATTTGTAGGTCAACCTTAATGTAACCCAATTAGACAATTGATATTACATTTCTATGTCAAATTAACACAGTTTGGCAATTTACAACTATATTTTGTAGGTCAACTTAACACAATTTGACAACAATTTATAATAAAACTTCTTGGTCAGCTTAACACTATTTGCCACTTATTACTAGATTTATAGGATACATTTATACAATATAATGATTCATAATAAAATCTTGGATCAATTTATTATTATCTTTACATTTATAGGTCAACTCAACACCATTAAACAACAGAGACTCTCATCGCTGTTTATGAGAAACATGCAAATGTCTCGTATGCAGCACAATGCTTTTGTCTCGCCATTATCTGGGTAAGTATAACATAGAGAATGTCTCGTACAGAATGTCTCGTATGCAGCACAATGCTTTTGTCTCGCCATTATCTGGGTAAGTATAACATAGAGAATGTCTCGTACAGAATGTCTCGTATGCAGCACAATGCTTTTGTCTCGCCATTATCTGGGTAAGTATAACATAGAGAATGTCTCGTACAGAATGTCTCGTATGCAGCACAATGCTTTTGTCTCGCCATTATCTGGGTAAGTATAACATAGAGAATGTCTCGTATGCAGCAGAATGCTTTTGTCTCGCCATTATCTAGGCAAGTATAACATAGAGAATGTCTCGTATTCAGCACAATGCTTTTGTCTCGCCATTATCTGGGTAAGTATAACGTAGAGAATGTCTCGTATGCAGCACAATGCTTTTGTCTCGCCATTATCTGGTTTAAGTATAACATAGAGAATGTCTCGTACAGAATGTCTCGTATGCAGCACAATGCTTTTGTCTCGCCATTATCTGGGTAAGTATAACGTAGAGAATGTCTCGTATGCAGCACAATGCTTTTGTCTCGCCATTATCTGGTTTAAGTATAACATAGAGAATGTCTCGTACAGAATGTCTCGTATGCAGCACAATGCTTTTGTCTCGCCATTATCTGGGTAAGTATAACGTAGAGAATGTCTCGTATGCAGCACAATGCTTTTGTCTCGCCATTATCTGGGTAAGTATAACGTAGAGAATGTCTCGTATGCAGCACAATGCTTTTGTCTCGCCATTATCTGGGTAAGTATAACATAGAGAATGTCGCGTATGCAGCACAATGCTTTTGTCTCGCCATTATCTTTGGTAAGTATAACGTAGAGAATGTCTCGTATGCAGCACAATGCGTTTGTCTCGCCATTATCTGGGTAAGTATAACGTAGATAATGTCTCGTATGCAGCAGAATGCTTTTGTCTCGCCATTATATTTGGTAAGTATAACGTAGAGAATGTCTCGTATGCAGCACAATGCGTTTGTCTCGCCATTATCTGGGTAAGTATAACGTAGAGAATGTCTCGTATGCAGCAGAATGCTTTTGTCTCGCCATTATATTTGGTAAGTATAACGTAGAGAATGTCTCGTATGCAGCACAATGCTTTTGTCTCGCCATTATCTTTGGTAAGTATAACGTTGAGAATGTCTCGTATGTAGCACAATGATTTTCTCTCGCCATTATCTAGGCAAGTATAACGTAGAGAATGTCTCGTATGCAGCACAATGCTTTTGTCTCGCCATTATCTTTGGTAAGTATAACATAGAGAATGTCTCGTATGCAGCACAATGCTTTTGTCTCGCCATTATCTTTGATAAGTATAACGTTGAGAATGTCTCGTATGTAGCACAATGATTTTCTCTCGCCATTATCTAGGCAAGTATAACGTAGAGAATGTCTCGTATGCAGCACAATGCTTTTGTCTCGCCATTATCTTTGGTAAGTATAACGTAGAGAATGTCTCGTATGCAGCACAATGCTTTTGTCTCGCCATTATCTTTGGTTAGTATAACGTTGAGAATGTCTCGTATGTAGCACAATGATTTTCTCTCGCCATTATCTAGGCCAGTATAACGTACAGAATGTCTCGTATGCAGCACAATGCTTTTGTCTCGCCATTATCTGGGTAAGTATAACGTAGAGAATGTCTCGTATGCAGCACAATGCTTTTGTCTCGCCATTATCTGGGTAAGTATAACGTAGAGAATGTCTCGTATACAGCAAAATGCTTTTGTCTCGCCATTATCTAGGCCAGTATAACGTACAGAATGTCTCGTATGCAGCACAGTGCTTTTGTCTCGCCATTATCTGGGTAAGTATAACGTAGAGAATGTCTCGTATGCAGCACAATGCTTTTGTCTCGCCATTATCTGGTTTAAGTATAACATAGAGAATGTCTCGTACAGAATGTCTCGTATGCAGCACAATGCTTTTGTCTCGCCATTATCTGGGTAAGTATAACGTAGAGAATGTCTCGTATGCAGCACAATGCTTTTGTCTCGCCATTATCTGGGTAAGTATAACGTAGAGAATGTCTCGTATGCAGCACAATGCTTTTGTCTCGCCATTAACTGGGTAAGTATAACGTAGAGAATGTCTCGTACAGAATGTCTCGTATGCAGCACAATGCTTTTGTCTCGCCATTATCTGGGTAAGTATAACGTAGAGAATGTCTCGTATGCAGCACAATGCTTTTGTCTCGCCATTATCTGGGTAAGTATAACATAGAGAATGTCTCGTATGCAGCACAATGCTTTTGTCTCGCCACTATCTGGGTAAGTATAACGTAGAGAATGTCTCGTATGCAGCACAATGCTTTTGTCTCGCCATTATCTGGGTAAGTATAACATAGAGAATGTCTCGTAGAGAATGTCGCGTATGCAGCACAATGCTTTTGTCTCGCCATTATCTTTGGTAAGTATAACGTAGAGAATGTCTCGTATGCAGCACAATGGGTTTGTCTCGCCATTATCTGGGTAAGTATAACGTAGAGAATGTCTCGTATGCAGCAGAATGCTTTTGTCTCGCCATTATCTTTGGTAAGTATAACGTAGAGAATGTCTCGTATGCAGCACAATGCTTTTGTCTCGCCATTATCTGGGTAAGTATAACGTAGAGAATGTCTCGAATGCAGCAGAATGCTTTTGTCTCGCCATTATCTTTGGTAAGTATAACATAGAGAATGTCTCGTATGCAGCACAATGCTTTTGTCTCGCCATTATCTTTGGTAAGTATAACATAGAGAATGTCTCGTATGCAGCACAATGCTTTTGTCTCGCCATTATCTTTGGTAAGTATAACGTTGAGAATGTCTCGTATGTAGCACAATGATTTTGTCTCGCCATTATCTGGGTAAGTATAACGTAGAGAATGTCTCGTATGCAGCAGAATGCTTTTGTCTCGCCATTATCTAGGCCAGTATAACGTACAGAATGTCTCGTATGCAGCACAATGCTTTTGTCTCGCCATTATCTGGGTAAGTATAACGTAGAGAATGTCTCGTATGCAGCACAATGCTTTTGTCTCGCCGTTATCTGGTTTAAGTATAACATAGAGAATGTCTCGTACAGAATGTCTCGTATGCAGCACAATGCTTTTGTCTCGCCATTATCTGGGTAAGTATAACGTAGAGAATGTCTCGTATGCAGCACAATGCTTTTGTCTCGCCATTATCTGGTTTAAGTATAACATAGAGAATGTCTCGTACAGAATGTCTCATATGCAGCACAATGCTTTTGTCTCGCCATTATCTGGGTAAGTATAACGTAGAGAATGTCTCGTATGCAGCACAATGCTTTTGTCTCGCCATTATCTGGGTAAGTATAACGTAGAGAATGTCTCGTATGCAGCACAATGCTTTTGTCTCGCCATTATCTGGGAGAGTATAACATAGAGAATGTCGCGTATGCAGCACAATGCTTTTGTCTCGCCATTATCTTTGGTAAGTATAACGTAGAGAATGTCTCGTATGCAGCACAATACAGCCAATGCTTTTGTCCCCGCATTTTTCTTTTTTAAAATAACTTAGAAAAGTCTCGTATGCACCCCTGTTTTTCTCGCCCTTATTTGGGAATAAATAGAAACCTTAGAGAATGTTCCCTATGCAGACAATGCTTTTGTCTCGCCAATTTTCTTTTTTAAGTATAACATAAGAATTCTCGTATGCAGCACAATGCTTTTGTCTCGCCATTATCTGGGTAAGTATAACATAGAGAATGTCTCGTATGCAGCAAAATGCTTTTGTCTCGCCATTATCTGGGTAAGTATAACGTAGAGAATGTCTCGTATGCAGCACAATGACTTTGTCTTGCCATTATCTTTGGTAAGTATAACATAGAGAATGTCTCGTATGCAGCACAATGACTTTGTCTTGCCATTATCTTTGGTAAGTATAACGTAGAGAATGTCTCGTATGCAGCAGAATGCTTTTGTCTCGCCATTATCTTTGGTAAGTATAACGTAGAGAATGTCTCGTATGCAGCACAATGCTTTTGTGTCGCTATTATCTGGGTAAGTATAACGTAGAGAATGTCTCGTAATCAGCACAATGCTTTTGTCTCGCCATTATCTGGGTAAGTATAACGTAGAGAATGTCTCGTATGCAGCACAATGCTTTTGTCTCGCCATTATCTGGGTAAGTATAACATAGAGAATGTCTCGTATGCAGCACAATGCTTTTGTCTCGCCATTATCTGGTAAGTATAACGTAGAATTCATACGTTTGTCTAGCAGTCAGCAAGGTAACAATATCGTAACATTCATATGTATGTACGTTTAACAGAATTTACTAACCATGCAGTTTAGCAGTTTAACAAAAAACTCATTAAAGATACAAGGTTTATAATTTGATACGTCACGAGTGCCATTCGTCTACATAAGACTCATCAGTGGCGCTCGAAACAAAACAGTTGTAATGGCCAAAACCAATACGAAGAAGATCAATATGATCAAAAGGGATATGACATGAAATAGCATTTTTAACCCGAGGTAGTTTGAACCTTATTTTCCAAATAATGTCTTCATTTATCAACGATGATTATCAAGTATTCCATATGCTATCTTTCATATACTATCTTCAGACATTATATTTATACAAATTAATAGTTGTACGTGTTTTTTTTTCAATTTCAGACCACAACGACACGGGCACGAAATGTTTCCACCTCTCGATTTGAATTTCTGGCGGGAAATAGTTATCCATAAAAAGAAATAATACTCACGTGAACTCATCTTACAGTGAGAGTCCAGCTGCTGTTATATACTCAACGCTAAAATCCTTGGTTTTTAGAGGCTGATAAAATGTTAACTACATAAAGAATATGAATTTGATAAATCTGTATTTATAAAAAAATGTATTTTATCTGTTAAGTGAAGACACAGCTGTATTGTTTCAATTAAAGTTGTATGTGCTTCATACAAATATATTTGATATATTAATGGAGAGGTTTATAACTGATCATTAAACGAATTAATAGAAGCTTATTTTTGTTAACTGTTTTATTGACTTTCATATTAATGGATAAATGATTTTCATGATACATACATGTATTTGTTGTCTCATTGGCACTCACACCACATCTTCCTATATCTATGTATTTGTGTGATTGATTGGCAACGTTGAGTCTGTTTATTCCTTGACAAGTTATAGTTTAAACATATATATGTATTGCGGATTGGGAAACACGTTATTGCAACTATTAATCCCTTTCCACTTTGCGGGTGCGACTGTGCCTTGTAGCGGCATTAGCCTGCTTTTTTTCGAAATCTATATGGGTGTCTTTTACGTGCAAGAGAGTTTTTGTTTAATATATGAAATAAGGAGAATAGGTATGATTCCCAATGAGACAACTATCCACCACAGTTTAAATGAAGTGGATGTACGCAAAATTATTATAGGCAACCACACGGCCTTCAAAAATGAGAAAATCCATACCGCATAGTCGGCTAACATTTATTCAGTATCAGATTATTACATGACATTTTTCATATCGCATGTTATATCAGCCCTAGGTTCAATATCAGCCCAAGAGCCGCATGGCTCGAGGGCTGATATTGACCGAGGGCTGATAATACATGCGATATGAAAAATGACATGTTATGATCTTTTTATCATATGCTTCAACAGTAGAGAAAAATAACAGATTCATATATTGATCCTTTTACGTGGTTCTCGAAGTTTAAAGAGTAAAAAAGTTCACGGCCGTCAGGAAAAAAATATGATACATTCAATATGAAAAATTTTCTATCGTATGCCTCAACAGAGAGAGAAAAAAAAACCATTTTTAATGGACGATTCGACAAAAAAAATAATTCAACAATATACATAATGATCATTGTTTGGAAAAGTCAACTTTTTAAAGAAGTTAACTTTCTAAATTATGTTTCAGAAAAACTTAAAAAATGCATTTATTAAATAATTGTTTTTTATTTTATTATTTTTTTTTAATTATTTTAAACAATATACTTTCCAGTATCCAAATAATTGTTTTGTACACTACTTTGTAATGTTTTTCACTGAAAACGTAGCATTGAGGTGTATTTTCCGGAATTAGCCGAGTATTACCGGAATGCCATGTGATAACGTTACGGAAAGGCATGTGATAACAATCGAAGCATGTGATAAACTTTTCATATCAGCCCGCTAGGCACCAATTCGAAAAATATGGAATTTACGTCAATTTAATGCTATTATCATACGGTAAAATTTATATGTTATTTAGTCGAAGTATATGATAATACGTATTTATTGCCAAACTAGAGCAATATAATAATAATTAACATTAGGTTGCCTGCCCATTTATCACTTTTGCAACATAGTTTATATGATATGGAAAATTACTGAACACAGAAAATAATTTCTCAGTAATTTCCAGATTGCTATATGACTTTTGCATATTTCACCATCGTAAAACGTATTTAATAAAAACATTAAAACAATTATATTTGGAAAGAGTTGAAAAAAACCCCAACATCACTAAGTTTACCATCGGTTAACATTTATAATTGGAAATAAAAACTCCTAACAATGAATTTTGGTCTTGGCCCTGAAAGAGAAATGTATTGGAACAATGGCAAGTTTTGAGACTGAAATGAATTCCTGAAGTCTTTTGGTTATTCTTTTCAGGTTACACATTTTTTCTACATATTATTGATGTGTAAACTAAGGCGATTGATACACAATCCGAGTAACTTTTATTTAAATATTGTGAACACATCAATAATATGTAGACAAAAGTGTTAAATCCTTATAGTTTGTAACCCAAACAATTGCATTATTAAGTAATTGTTTGTTCATTGGCCATTATTTATACCATCAACAGTGACTGGGGATTGGTACTTGTGTAACAGGTCTTTTTCTGACCACCATTAGTGGAGCATCCGTTTGACTGTGCGGGATGAAAAAAATACACAGTCACTTCCAGTCAGAATGGGGATGTTAAATCCGATGACTCGTGTATACAGAAAATTAAGAACCCTTGTAACAACTGGTCCGCATGTCGTCTGCTGAAAGGCAAAATTTCTGTCCCAATCCGAAATACCCTCACCTTCTAGTGGCAGTCTACAATTCCACGACCTTCATCCCGAATGACTCTATCACAGGACCTGCTTATTGTATTTATCGTTGATTTGATATTAGCGTCAAAAATATGCATGAAACATTTGCCACTGGACTTTAACCAACAAACAATCAATCAAACTATTAAATGGAATTTTGACATGTCGTAGCTATTTTTTGTAAGGAGATAGCTGCCAAATTGACATTCGGATATCCATAAATGTTCGATAAATGCAAAATAACTAAACTGTAGGACTAATCAAGTATATTTCATTAAACTGAACCAATTGTGATAAATTCCATTTTCTATGAACACGCATCTAATCTAGAGTCGGTTACAATATTTTTTCAACGTATGGTAATAATCTGCTGTTATTGAATACGTTTGTTTTTCAGCAATTATTTGAATTGTACTTTGTAAAAAACACACGTGCTTGTATTTTAAATAGTTTGTGTAGATACTGATCCAGTTGTTCTTATAATATTATTAAAGATGTTTCGGTTAAGATCGTATGGCCTATCCTCATCAGCCTATCAAACCACATCTTCTTGTTTCTGTAAAAATGACCACGGGTGTATTAATACACTTACCACATCCACAATTCTCCGTTACGCATGTGCCATAACCGAATGCCACCAACAACCGAATTTTTACTTTCACTGAAAAACACGACGAGATCTAGAGCCAGTGGTGGAGCAAGAATGGGTTTACTAAATGAAGAGCCTTCGTTTATCCCCCCCTTTTTTTATTGTGATTCATGTTACTGAATTTTTCCCTGAAAGGGTTTTATACAGTGGTGTTTGTCTTTTCGTTCTTTATTTTTCTATTTTACTTATTATTTTTACAAACAACTGATTTCGAGAAAGTTCGACAAAAATTGCTGTTAATAGATATCTACAATAAACTGAATGAGCCCATTATCTATTTGAACCAAAAAGCCCTTCTCAAAATTAAATTTGTGTCTTCTAGAATTACATTTTACAATTTACCTTATCGGGTACAATTACATCCATTAAATAGTCCAACCCATCTGTGTGTGTTACACACTTCCTTCTTCACCATTGTCAGATCATGGATACATTCCCTCTAGGATCGATCTTATTGTGGATTTACATACCCGTACAAGGTTAGTTTAAATTAAAATTAAAAAAAACAATACAAAAACTGCAGGAAAACGTTAAATTTATTATTCTGAAAGAACTTAACCAAGATAGTTATATCGTGTAAACGAATGAAGAAATGATAAAGAAAAGTAATGATAAAGTAAATGAAAATTGTTACTTTCTGATCGGTAATTATATAAATAGTGATATCCATTAAATCGAAGGTAATTACATGTATGCCGTGACCTTTCATAATTGTTTGACATGGTCAACTCAGTTTTATACCTTCATTAAAGATTCATTAAATCACGTGGTATTACCGATGTGGGTTAATTCCGGACGTTTCTGCGTATCGAAGCAATTATACTACAAGTAATAGCTTTTCTAAAAAGCTTGCCGTATTTTAGCTGATTATATTGAGATCAGTGGTTTGTGAGTAGTTTATTTTTATTGGAATATTGCACTTCAAGAAATATGAAAAATGCGCTTTTTTCTACTAATTTGTCATTTTTGGTGTATTATTGGTCTACCCGTGTTATAATGGAAGGAGATTTTATAAAGTTGAGAATGGAAATGGGGAATGATATTATAATAAAATGTATTTTGTGTCTATAATCAACTTGATAAAAATAGCATATAACCTACAAGTACTTTTGAGGATTACTACTTGACAAAATGGACAACAACAGAAGGAAGTGGCGGATCCAGAGGGGGATGTATAAGGCGTACACCCCACTCCCCCCCCCCCCCCCTTTTGCTCATTTTTTTTTTAAAATGATTAATCATACTAGACTATGTGAACTTTGCGATTTCCTGTGTACTCTATTTTTTTATATTTATGTGACAATTCTTTACTTATAAAGATATTTTTGGCTGGAATTTACTGATTGTCAAAGTAATGTGATTCGCTATGGTAGAGTTGACCAGTGCTTCGAAAAACGTCACTCAGTTGTTTTGAAATTCAAATTACAGTAACACATTGCTAAGTCTGAGGATGACAATCATGACACCTTCAAAGCGACATAGGATTGAGCAAGAACGTATTGACTTCTATTTAACTATTCCACCGAACAGGAAGTAATACTCTATAGACTATAACACTCTCATGAAAAAATTCTGAGGCAATATTATTTACCTACGAGAACATGTTTAACCCCAAATGCCATTGTCTCCAACCTTTAATAATTTACTTTTATAAATTGTGACTTGGATAGACAGTTGTCTTTGGTACTTACATACATGTATATGAGATCCAGTTATATCTATCTACAAGATTGAGCACACATTTTTTTTGTAATAAATTTAAAAGATAATTATTTCTATAATATCTGATAATATGTATCAGTTATTTGTGATTTTTCATTTGATGTGTACTCTCTGGTAATGTCAGTTTCAGCATGATCAGTTGATTGGTTGTGATAGAAAAAATGGGGCAGTTTGCAATTGTCATATAAAATAAAATTGAGAAAGGAAATGGTGAATATGTCAAAGCGACAACCACCCGACCATAGAGCAAACAACAGCCGAAGGCAACCAATGGGTCTTCAATGTAGCGAGAATTCCCGCACCCGTAGGTGTCCTTCAGCTGGCCCCTAAAATATGCATAATAGTACAGTGATAATGGACGTCATACTAAACTCCGAATTATACACAAGAAACTAAAATATGCAGGTACACCACATGTGGATCTTCTTTCCCCTCTCATTTATTAAATTGTGCATGATATCTATCACAGAAACGCACCAGAATTTTGGTAAATGAAACACTTGTCATATTAAATTAAAGTCAGGGGTGGAATTAAGAGGGTTTTTCAGGGGGCCTGGGCCATCCCTTTTGTAGGAAAATTTTGTTTTTTTATAGGGAATCACTGAAGCATGACTGGAGTTGGCCCCTTCTTAGGCAGTCAGTGGGCTCTCGCTTATGAAAATTTCTGGATCCACCACTAAAAGTTTGAGTATAGTTAGATAAGAATTTATGACATATTATGTTGAAATTTGCACAGATAATGAATGAAAAATAGAGTAAATTAAGAAATAGGCACTATATCGATATACATGTATTATTAAAAGCTTTCCTTGCTTATTCACAAGGACATATAATATCCTCCATGCTATTCCGATCTTAGTTTCTATTCATACCTACATGTAGTCTGGTGCTGTTCCAAGTAGTTTTCTTTTTTCTGTTTCTTGAGAAGTATTTCTTTTACCTGTTCAGTCACTGTAAAGTGTTACAATTCCTATTTAAACGCAACACATAAATAGTGACCAAAAAGGTACAGCTATCACATGAGAGAAGCTAGAAAAAAGTAAAATGTATACATTTTAAACATTTTTGTAGGACCATGAAAATGGGGTATATAGATAGATATGCACAAAGAGACCATAGAACAAATAAGCAAACAAATTCAAAGGAGATGTACAAGTACATGTAACATGAATTATTATTATTAAAAAAAAGTCATGGCATGGCCAGAGACCCCAAACTTGACAGCATTTGGTGTTGAACAGGTAAAATGTTTGCATTGACAATAAATATAGCCTTTGTTTCACCCAGGTCGCCTTTCCCTAAATCAGCTATATTAAAGGTAACCACATATTTCTGGGCCGGGTTGAAAAATAAATGAAAATGACTTTGAAAAAAGCTTATAGAAAGACACCAAATTTGGGAGACATCTATTAAAATGTTTGAAATAATAAGAAAGTTGACAAGAAATAAGCTTTTTCAGATAATATACAGACTATTGCAGTCAGCCTCCTGAAATGTTTGCTTATACACTTTGCTTTCCTATAATGATTTAAAATCAGTGTGATAGTTTTCATGAAGAACACTGAGCGTACAGGTATTATGACGAGATAAATGTTGTGTTACATGTATCTACCCAAATAAGTAAAATATGAAAATTCTTGCCTCCAAAACCAGTGATTGATCTCCTGATTTATATCTCATCACTCTATGCAGATGCTGTGTGAAAAAAAAATTGACTAAACAGTATGCTTCTATCCATTGAGTTGATTTATTATTAATTATTTTGCTTTGAATACACCTTATTGCTACAATATGAATATGTCCACCATTACAAACTGTACATGTACATCACAAATATTCCATGTAAAATTTTGATGTTTTAATACAAAATATATGATGCCACAATGGAAAAGTAATTGTTGTACATGTACATGTATGACGTTAATGGTTTAAGAACGGACAGATTCTTAGGTCAGGTGGGACAATAAGGGGGAAGGGGGCGACTTCTCCAGTCATGCTTCAGTGATTCCCTAGATAATCAACCAAATAGTAATGTTTGTTACGAAAAAATATACTAAGTGTAAGACCTGATGATGTGAATAAATTGAAATCAGACATATCAAATAAAATTTTCAGTGCTTTTGATATATCAATGGGCAATCTGATGAGTTAAGACTTTTTTGACTGATTTTTATAGTTCGTTCTTATGTTGTACTGTTATACATGTACCACTGTCCAAGGTTTGGGGGGATCAGAATCCCGCTAACATGTTTACCACGCCACATTATTTATGTATGTGTCTGTCCCAAGTCAGGAGCCTACAACTCAGTGGTTGTTGTTTGTTTATGTGTTACATATTTGTTTTCGTTCATTTTTTTATATAAATAAGGCCGTTGGTTTTCTGGTTTGAATTGTTTTACATGTCATATCAGGGCCTTTATAGCTGACTATGTTGTATAGATTTTGATCATCATTGACCTATAGTTGTTCATGTCTGTGTCATTTTGGTCTCTTGTAGACAGTTGTCTCATGGGCAATCATACCACATCTTCTTTTTTTATAATGACTGCTGATCACCACTGTGTTCATACTGGGACTATTATGGTCCAACAACCAGTGGCGGATCCAGAAATTTTCATGAGTGCAGGCCCACCAAATTTCCCCAAAAAGGATTGCATGCCCCCTGGCCCCCTTCTAAATCAGTCTCCTGACAGCTACAAAGAATAAATTATCAGGTACGAGTACATCAAAGATCATTAAACTATCTACCCCACATGCAAACATCTATTTGGGAGTTCACTGTATTGCAAGTTTTTTTGGGGGTTCGAAGGATCGTATAAATGATTGCATTGGGGGTCATTGTCAAAATATAGAGCTAAAGATAAATTATATAATTTGCAACAGCTGACACTATAGTATCATATAGTGCACTGAAACCCTTGCAAATAACAATACAGTGGTGCTTGGTGTAGGCTTCTTTGCACATAAGAAACCATATTGCTCACCTTGTAATTTTTGTATTCTGCTAATAAGTATCGTCGGGTTTGTTTATTTACACCAGAAATCAATGAAGCGATGAATGCTGGAAACGAAATTACATCTTCGGTAAATTCCATGATTCTAATATTTTCTAATCAATATGTCCAAGCAATGAAAATAAATCGTTATTATTTTTATACATAGAGCATACGTTTTATGTATTTACTATTTAAAATCTAAGCTTACGAAGAAATCTAACACAAAAGTATCTCAATGCTCGTCGATCTCAATCATTTAACCGTTTTAATACGCAGTTTAAAGTGTAAATTATACGCATTACTGTTCTATTTTTTAGAGAATAGCAATAATACATAAATGTACAGTTTCTTAACAAAATAGCAACATAATTACAAGATTAAATCACCACATTGTCACAAGATTATATAATCTGCACCAAATTGACAGTTTGTCGTGAGTTATCATCATAATTAATCACTATAGCAAATGAACACTTTATCATAATATGTACATATAACCTAGTATCATGATTTCAATCCGACCCCACTTACGGACGCGTTGAACATATAATGCATGCCACTCATTAATAGCCAATCAGACGTTAAAAAGACCTTCATTTCCCAAAAAATCATTCCGGAAACATCCGCGAAGCAGTATTTATAACCAATGAAATAACAGAAATATCGTTAACAGATTTACCCGAACCTGACGTTTAGCCTCTGACTAATCAGACCGTACATGGTCATACGGTAATAAAGTCAACCTAATATTCGAGATTATTTTCCTTCTAAGAACACACATTAGTTGGTATATACATATATTCTTTCATGACTCTACAATCTGTCTATACCAGCTGTATCTTTATATTGCACAAAGTCTTGTTTTCTCGGTCTGTTTATAACGTCTTTACACTGAATGCATTTATAGATGTTGGATGTGTACTTATTGAATGTTGGTTGTGAACTGATTGACAATATAAATATAAAAAAGAAGATGTGGTATGATTGCCAATAAGACAACTATCCACGAAAGACCAAAATGACACAGACATTAACAACTATATGTCACAGTACGGCCTTCAACAATGAGCAAAGCCCATACCGCATAGTCAGCTATAAAAGGCCCCGATAAGACAATGTATTTTAACAATTCAAACGAGAAAACAATATAAAGTCCTAGATGCATGAGTATTTAGCCCGTCATATTCTGTACGTATGTGCCTGTCCCAGGTCAGGAGACTGTAGTTCAGTTGTTGTTGTTTGTTGCTGTATTAGGGAGCTACCATTTGATTTTTATGGGGGGCTAGGATGAAAAATTTTGTCCTGCATTTTTTTTTAGCTGTAATCTCTGTCCTGCCTTTTTATTTTTCACTCTGTTCAGTCCTGCCTTTTTTTTTTAGTTTATCCAGACTTTTTTTTACCTAAATTGTCGTCCTGACTTTTTTTTTTTGCAAGTGTCTCATCCTACCTTTTTTTTTACTCAAAATTCCTGTCTAGCCTATTTTTTTCAAATATCATCCTAGCCCCCCCCCCCCCCCCCCCATAAAAATCAAATGGTAGCTCCCTTACACATTTGTTTTTGTTCATTATTTTGAACATAACTTAGGCCGTTAGTTTTCTCGTTTTTTGCAACTATAAGCATTTACTTTTCACGATGACTGGTTCAGTTAGTCTGAACAAACACAATAAGTGTGATACATTTTCAGTCTCATTGGTTCAGTGAATATGACATTTTAACCAGCTGATCAATTTCAATTGGTCCTGCTTTTAATTGAAACTCAGTAAAGTTTTACTTTCAATCTCTATACTCTTATGGTCATTCTTCTTATATTTCTCTAAACATGTCATATCTTTTTTATTAATTTTTATATTTTTAAATACTAGCCCACCCAGCCCAATTTTCATATATTTTGTATTCCGAACTTTCTGTCCCGTGTGTAAAGCGTTTTTTTTTAACAAAGTTGTTGTACCTTTTGTTTGAGTTAGTTGCATGTACTTGTATTGTGACTTTCAATTGTTTTTTTTTGTTGGTGTTGTATGTACAGTTTATGTTGTGTAGACCTGTATGTCTTTTAAGATGCTAATCTAGGCCTTATATTTTTATACATACTTTTCCTTTGTTTAGATGTTGCCAAAGAGATTAAAAAGATTGAGAGTTACATTTTGAAATCATAACTTACATTGACGACTTTACTCTCTTAAAATGTGTGAGATATACTTTTGTATTTGAAATATGTATATATAGATAATCTACATATATATATATTGACCCTTTGAGCTTGTCGTTTTGTTGCTACATAATTAACAACTTCCGGAATGAACTGTACGATGGTTATACCCCGTGTAAATGCTCATCGCAAAGAGAGAAAGATAGAAGACCCTTATAAAATTGAGAATTGAAATGGGGAATGTGCCAGAGAGACAACAACCCGACCATAGAAAAAACAACAGCAGAAGGTCACCAACAGGTCTTCAATGTAGCGAGAAATTCCCGCACCCGGAGGCGTCCTTCAACTGGCCCCTAAACAAATATATACTAGTTCAGTGATAATGAACGCCATACTAATTTCCACATACAGTGATTTAGAAGATTTCAAAACGTTTCTTGAATGGCACTGGCTACGGTTACATGGAAATGTAACAATAATAAAAATATTATTGTTACATTGGAGACTAATTGCCGGAATGCAAAGTTGGGTGAGGAACCGATTAATTACAAATGTAACAATAATTACTGAGGCTACGGTTACATTACGTTATTGTTACATGAAAAACAGCAATGTATGCTAGATTGATTAAACTTAAATCTTCTTTAGTTGTATTGCTTCATTCTTTCATATGTACTAAACAATACTTGTAATTTAATACTGATAAATAATAAAATATTATTATTCAACAAATGGTGTACAACTTGAATAGTTTTACTACGTATTAATGGTTTTGATGTTCTTAAAGATACCACTCAAGATTAGGAGTGTGACTGTCAAAGGCGAAAAATATAGTTCAATGGTTTCACTTTTTTAAAGTATTTTACTGCACACCTACTCTTATTACTGTCATTATACTTTGGACCAATTTTGTTTATGATGAAAAAAATAAAACTTGGGATGCGTTTTAAACGAAACTGAAACAATATCAAGACATACATATTATACAGCTTTATAACTTGACGCAAATTGATAATCAAAAGCAATGTTTGCTAACTGTAACTTGACTTAAATACTAAGAAATTCTGTATGTACACGTATCCGTGGAGGACGTAATTTCGTTCATCAAAAATGTGTCGGACTTTAAAAACAACTTACTGGATTTGTAGAAATTGTCATTGTAGAATAAAAAATTACAGTAAATAAATTGTATGTTATAAATGTATGTAATAAATATCCTGAACTTTTATTATTTAGTACATATTACTAGTCCCATCGTACATTGCTTTTTTTCATGTAACAATAACGTAATGTAACCGTAGCCTCAATAATTATTGTTACATTCGTAATTAAACAAATCCTTATCCAACCATGCATTCCGGCATTTAGTCTCCAATGTAACAATAATATTTTTATTATTGTTACATTTCCATGTAACCGTAGCCAGTGCCTTCTTGAATAAATAAATCAACTATTTTTTTTAAAATGTTTTTAAATGCATTTCCCCCCGAAATTTATTATTTAGACTGCTATTTTTTTTTATATCTAATATCGGTCAAAGTAAACTTGAAGATTGACAACTTTATTGTTGACAGTATCAATTACATGGGGTATTTAAAATACCACAATTGAAATTTGTAAGTGATATTAATAAAAACTATAAAAAAAACTATTCATATGAAAACACTTCCCTGTGAGTTTAATACATTTTTAACGTTAAAACTTTGTCATACAATATTAAAGTGTTTTGCAGGATCTTTATTTGGGACGTTCATATCTATATCACTAGAACCCACCCGCGAAATCGCGGGCATTTAGAGCGTGGTTGAAAGTATGTAAACTGTTGTAGGATGAATTTTTGTAAAATATTTCATAACTGGAGAATTTCAGGAAAGGTATCAAAAGTAAAAGGAATTTGGTGATTGAAAGTCCGTCCAATGACGGAAACAATATTCAGACACATTTAGGTGTCAGACCACCAATTACTCCCTCCAATTTGGAAATTATAAAAGTAGCCCTACTCTGACACAATATAGAAAAATATATTTACACCATTTTGGGCCAAAATTACTTGTTTATGAGTTTGCATTAAAAATTCAGGATTAATGGGCTCCATAGTATACTAATTTAAGATTTCCAGAAAACCATGTTGATTTTTGGTAGACCTGTGTTTTGAACGTCATATTATTCTTATTGAATACTTTAAAGGTAGGTTGAAAATTGGAATGTAAAAGGTGATACATGTACAAACATGGTTTCTATGAAGTTAAACTTAAGGATGTACACCTCTGAGGAGCCAAAAATTTCTAGAATTAAACTTTTTTTCTTAACCTGATTTTTGGGTTTATAAGACTGTAACAAAATAATTGGTGAAGAAAAAATCATATGGTGGTGCACTTCTTTTTTTGCTACGGCCCTTTGAAAATGCCCAATTTTGATGATTTTCCCATTTTTCATCTATTTTTACCTATTTTTGGGCTATTATCATGAAAAAAATCACAGTTCCACAATTAAACTTTTTCTCATACTTTCTATAAAGATGAAGTGGACCAATCTGAATAAATTTTACTAACAAAAACTATAGGTAGGTGTTAATATAAGAAAGTTTTATCATATTTTGAGGCTTTTTTGTGTAAAATTTACCATGCTGTCAATTTTGTATTTTTATGATTTTTCTCAGTTTTAAGAACAAAATGCATATTATTTCAACTTTTTTGTTATAAATGAATGAAAAAAGACATATCTAAGTAATTTGAAAAGACCAAAATGATATGGGATGTACATGATTCCTGTAAAATCATTTTTTGTACCCCTCACCCATTTTCTCAAAATTTTGGCTAAAAATACTGACTTGATTGGTCGTAAAATTTGAAAACTGGATTACGCAAAAACCATTCATTGTAAATACACAATTTTTTCACAGATTTATATTTGCTTATAGTATTTCTAAAATTCATTGATATTTTCCACTTCTATCACATGTTTTGGAAATAATTCAAGAACGAGATTTCAACGAGACTGAACGAGACTGAAAAGTCAGAAGAATACATCCTTAAGGTAAAGTATTTAGAAAGCTGTGAAAATTGCAAAATAGATAGGGATTTTTAATTGGTAGTCTGACACCTAAATCTTCGTTTTTTTCTCCCAAAATAACCCAAACTGAATAATCATATAGATGAGAATGACACATGCGACTATGTATGGTTCATATAGGACACAGGGGCATGATGATTGATTCATTGTATAAGGAAGAGAAGCGAAATACAAAATGAGGTCTTCTCATTTAAAAGTATAGATTAATGACACTCAGTCTAGATATAAAACACAAACATGTAGTACGCATAGAAAGGGCAGCGGAAATTTTGGTACGGAGGTAAAACAAAAGTTTATATAAAAAGAAGATGTGGTATGATTGCCAAATGAGCCAAGTTGAACTCTCCACAAGATACCAAATGACACAGAAATTAAAAACTATATGTCATCGTCCGGCCTTCAACAATGAACAAAGCCCATGCTTGTTATTAGATTTAACAGAGTCAATGTTAGAAATGCGCTCTATATCGAAAACCATAAAAGTTAATGAAAAAGTAAGGGACCGTTCAATATTTATCAGATGGATGGGCCGGTGCAAAATGGGGCGGGGCAAGCACTTTTTTTGTGGAAATATTTGGATGGGCAAGAACTTTTTTTTAAATATTTAGTGGATGGGCCAGAACATATTTTATAGGAAAAATTTTGCTATCAATTTTATTGGTTTGTAGGATATTTCTTTTGCGGGCACTCAAAATATGTCTCAACAAACTGGTAGCTTGACTCATTTCTGTCAATTTTAAGGATTTAATTAACGAATAAAAAGCTAGAATTTTCTGTTCAGACTATCTTTTAAATTATTTTGACCTTATAGAATACCAAATTGTTTAATATTTTGGTGTATTGCGGTAAAATTTATGGATTTAAGTAATAGGTAAGAAAAAAAAACTCAAATTTTTAGATAAGGCTAAATTCAGATAGTAAACTTTAAATTTTTTTCTAACTTTTTCAAATCAACTTGGATTTTCCTAAAACTCTACAGCTATCTCATTTATATATTGATCTTATAGAAAGCCAGGTTGCTTGGTAGTTAGGTGTATTGCTGTTAAATTTATAGATTTAATTAATAGGTAAGAAAAAAAAAGCTCAAATTTTAAGTTTAGGCTGAATCTAGATAGTCATCTTTGATTTTTTTTATAACTTTTTTAAATCAACATGGACTTTCATAAAACTCTACAGCTATTTCATTTATATATTGATCTTACAGAATACCAGGTTGATTGGTAGTTTAGTGTATTGCAGTCATTCTTAGGGATTTAATAAAAAGGTTAAAAAAAAGCTCAAATTTTCAGTTTAGGCTAAATCCAGATAGTCATCTTTAAAAAAATTTATAACTTTTTCAAATCAACATGGATTTTCATAAAACTTTACAGCTATTTCATTTATATATTGATCTTATAGAATGCCAGGTTGATTGGTAGTTTGGTGTGTTGCTGTCATTCTTATGGATTTAATAAAAAGGTTTAAGAAAAAGCTTAAATTTTCAGTTTTTGGTTATTTCAAGATAGTTATCTTTAATTTTTTTCATAACTTTTTCAAATCAACTTGCATTTTCATAAAACTCTACTGCTATATCATTTCTATATTGATCTTACTGAATGCCAGGCTGTTTAGTACTTTGTTTTTTTGCTGTCATTTTATGGAATTAGTGAATAGGTTGAAAAAAAGCTACAATTTTAAGTTTAGACTAAGTTCAGATGGTCACCTTTCATTTTTTTTTATAACTTTTTCAAATCAACTTAGATTTTCATATAACTGTACAGCTATCTCATTTATATATTGATCTTAAAGAATACCAGGTTGTTTTATAGTTTTGTGTTAAGCTGTCAAAAAAGGCTGCATCATTAAAGTCAAAAACATGTCTGCCTATATTTGCTTAAAAAGACCATATTAAATTTCTTTTTTGAAAAGTAGAATAGATAAAGGGACATTGATATTTGAACTATAAACATGTCCTGTTATTAGGACAATAATTAGTAATTTAGTATATGATAATATGTTTACTAGTCCAAAAGTTATTGTCCCTTAATTTGAATTATTTCCTTTATTTTAAATCAATATTGTATTTGAGGCTGTACATATAAAATCAAATCTGTACATGTATATTCATACTGGTTTTGAAAATCAATAAAATGTATGGTTTTGATACACACATAGATATATACATATAGAATTAACTAGCACATTTTAAATTTTGTATAGTCTATTCTTTGATTTCAAGACATAAAAATTTAAAAACTTAAAAAAAGAAAAAGAAACTAAATCATTTTTGATTGTCTTAGAGTTTAGAGGGGCAAGGACTTTTTTTATAGATTTTTTTAGATGGGCAAGGACTTTTTTTCAGAATTTAAAAGGATGGGCAATAACTTTTTTAATGAAACAATATTAAGAATGCACCGGCCCATCCATCTGATAAATATTGAACGGTCCCTAAAACGAATTTAATCATTGAAGACATCTGTCGAGTGTCTTTTAGATTGGAACAAGTGCATGCATATTTGTCGTTTTTCAAAGTCTCGAACTCTCCTCTTTTATATCTAAAGTAGAGACACATATTCATGGTGATAGTACGGCAAGATTCAGTACTGGCAAATATTTAAACGGCGGTGTTTTGGAATTTCTGGTCCGTAATGCTCTTCATCTTTATTTTGGCTATTTAACTAATTTGATCTGAGCGTCAATTATAAGCCTAGTAATGTAGACCAAACAAGCGTCTGGCGTATGTATTAGATAAAATACAAAGGTAACAAAGAAACAGGCCTGTAACAACCGTTGCCGGATAGTTTTTCTGCACGAGTAGTCAGGTCAAGGTCCGAGGCGATAGCCGAGGACCTTGACCTGACTACAAGTGCAGAAAAACTATTCGGCTGGTTGTAACCGGCCTGTTTCTTTTGTTACTTTTGTTTTTTATCTGACTTGTACGACGTTTCAAGTAATAATACTTTGAGCAAGACTAAACATTTGAGAAACTTGGATAGCCATAAAGCAGTGAATGTAAGTTATAGTATAAACACATTTTTTTTTTCATTTCCCTTCAACCGAGATTTTTTTTCAGGAATCTAATAATTTGATAAAAAAAAAGAACAATTTCAAGTAAAAGATAAATGTTGCACACATTTAAGACTTTTTAAAATGCAACTTCGTAAAAAAGTAATATATTAAGGAATATTTTAGTGGTAAGTAAGATAACGTTTGATTTTTATGAATAAAACGGAAATCGGGGAGGGGGAGGGGGGGCTAATTCATTTTAAAATACACAGGCTGTGATCTTTATTTTTGATGAAAAAAATGCAGGATGAGCCTTTCAATCCCCCATTCCCCCTTAAAAAAATCGTATAAATCGCGCGTTTGTTGCCAAATACATGAATTTAATATGCAGTGGTGGGGTCCCGGGGGTTGGAACACCCCTTTTTTGACGATCAATGCATTTAAATGGGGACATAAAGTTGGACCCCCCTTCCTATTTTGTTCTGGATTTAAGACATGGATCCGCCACTGATATAATTCGATAACAATAAAAAGGTATCAAAAGAATGAATTTCCTACTTCATTAGTGAATGAAATATTTATGAAAAAAAAAAGGATTTTGTCTTAATATTATATTTATTCAGGAATATTCTTTGATTTTTTTTTTAAATTCATGCTCGTCTCTAGATCTGCAAGTGTTGATCGGGATTAAACACGTGTTACTATATGATCCAATCGCAGCTTACCGCCCAAAATTGATGACATAAGTTGAATGATTTTCTTCTAGATTTGCTGCTTATTTGGACGTGTATTACATGAACACTTTTTGTTGATAGGATCAATCTGCATTGGTGAGTTGATAGGGATTTTATCTTTCGATATTAGATTTGATTTTTATTTACTTATTTCCTGTCTTATTTTTATCAGTGAAATGTTCACGTCAGTATCATCCTTTAGTTTCTTTACTTTCAGCATTGTCCAAAATACTATTCATGTCCATATATTGAAGAAAACATTTATTGACCGAATATTTTGCTTCATAAAGGGGGCGGTATGTTCTTTTTTGAGTATACAAATGTATTAACTATTTACTTTTCAACGCCATCACCCAAATGTTTTTGTTTAAATTAGCACCAGGGGCGGATCCAGTCATTTTAAAAATGGGGGTTTCCAACTATATGTCCCCATTCATTCAAATGCATTGATCGGCCAACAAACAAAAGAGGGGTTTTCAACCTCCGGACCCCCCCCCCCCCCTGGATCCGCCAATGAGCACTATTAACGGTATTTGGAAAATCAGGAATCATTCAAAACATTAATGTGTCATCTGCTTGACCATAATAAATTTTTTCTCATAAAATTTGGGATCAAAGTATCTATTTTAGGAGAAACCCCCCCCCCTCCCTCCCCCCCACTATTAAAGTTAAATGTCTAATCTCTTAGTGTACTGAGGTGAATAGTACTTAACTGGAAATGTTTGAAAAAAGATATTGATGCTAACGTAAATATTTTGTTCAATAAAAAGACAGGAAATAAGTCGGTGAACCAAAAAGTTCAAATCTAATTGAAAGTTAGAGTGCCCATGAACTCACTGATCATGCACGAGTGATTCTATTCATAAAAAGTGTCCGTGTAACAACTAAAAAGAGTCCGTGTATCGTCTAAAAAGAGTCCGTGTAACACCCGTTAATGTACTGTTTTTCTATAGCTCTGCGGGGGGCAAAGTTGTACAACAAATTCTAATAAGCCTGGTATCTTTGATAACTCTTAATAGGTAGCACAAATATATACCGTCCTTGACTGCTAACATATACGTCATTTTCTCTCTGGTCAAAAGTTCTCTCAATGGCAAATATACAGCTAAACATCATTAGATTTTTACACTAAGCAGTTCCTGTTAGAAAGACACAAAACTTAAATATACTACATATATACACCAGTTATATCTATCTACGAGTACTATTTCCAAGAGGCCCATTATATAATTTTTAAGTCTCACTGATAAATTTTAGTTTTAGCCGTCCACGAGTATATCAATCGTCCCATGACTTAAGTCTTAATTAATTTTTAGTTTTAGCCGTCCACGAGTATACCAAGTGTTCCATGACTTAAGTCTTACTAGTAGAGCTTTCTTACAAATTGACGAAAGGTACGAACGAACTTAAAGGGAGCACGTATTTCATTTTCATAATAACAATTTCGAATCTTTTTATCCGGTAAAACAGCGTTCTTTTCGAGACCAAATTTATCTTTCAAAAATAAGCATATCGCAAACAATACACGCTTTTAATATGAGAAAACAAAGAAAAATAGTGTCAAATACACTTTCCAATACGTTACTTACCTAGACCACGAGTACACACATTTCAGTGGGAAAGTTTAAGCCCGAGTTTCACGATTAAGATTTTAATGGCATTATTGAAGTACGTTAGTCTTTTAACGACAAGATTCACATTTGTTTTTATTTTGTTTATTACACTATTAGCAAATTGTCAACGTGGAATATCGAGATTCGCAAAACAATGATGCTACATTGTTATGAAAAAGTAATATGAAATAAATCTAGAAAAAACACATTTTGTGATCAATTTGTTTTCTATTAATGTTAAATGTTAAAAAAAGGTAATATAATAACTCTTGTGATCGCAGGCGAAGTTCACACTGTTAAACAAGTAAAAAATGGGGGAAAAAGAATAAAAACAAACAATTTATGAGAGCAACCATTGAACTTTAAAAAAGGAGGGGTTATATTTTTTTTCTTTTCTTTGTTTTTCGATGCTATTAATCAATTTTTTTTTCTTCAAAATTTTATCACCTAAATGTATATCATGAATAAATCTACAAATTTGCATCACATATATTGTGGATTTTATAATGACGATTCAACAGAACACATGCTTGAAAGATAGACGCGAAGTTGTCACTCAATGTCCAGTGGCATATATTTCATGAATGTTCAGTACTGTAGGCAACACGCAATTATACGCTATAAAAAACCCGGTTCCATATTAGACCCTAACTCCGGTGTTATATAGCAGCATATGGCATAGTATGAAGATCATATTTTTTTTCTTCATTTTATTATTTTGGCGTTGCAAATATTGAATCAAATAAGTATATTTTTTTTCCTCTTATTTTTCTGTATAAAGGGAAGAAAACAATGTATTTGCTTTGATATTTTCTAAGGTTTAACAATGCAACATTGTAATTTTGAAGAGAAGGGGGAGGAGGGTATGGAGCATTTTTTGTTTTGTTTTTAGTGGCATTTTATCTTCTGAATACCCTATATTTAAGATATTTTGTAAGAGTTATCTCCTTTCACCTGGTGGTATTATATTTTAACCAATCGTACGTCCCGAAATCCTATATATCTAAAACAAAAAAAAATCTAATTTAATAAGTGTCGTTGCATGTAGGGTAATGGTTCGAGGTTCCATGACTATTATTCAAATATGTCAAAATAAAGGATCCCTAAAACGAGTCTTACGTATGATTCATCAAGCGTACGTACCTTTCGTCAATTTGTAAGAAAGCTCTACTAATATATTTTAGTTTTAGCCGTCCACGAGTATACCAAGTGTTCTAATGCATCAGTTTCTGAGAACCTCCCAGGTAAGTGAATACAGAGATAATATTCACGTACCTTGAGAATACCCATCAAACAGAATAACACACTTGAGATGATAATTATTGACCTTTTTCCAGACCATTGAATTTGTACTTCCAAAGTTTCCGGTTTACTTAGGAAGTTAATATAACAGTGCAATCTGGTTGGTCAAATTCATCTGGTTACCTGTTTATTTATACTAGTAACCAGAAACCAGAAAAATGTGACCAATGGGATTTCACAGTTTTATTTACTTTCTAGGTAAACCGGAAGCTTTGGAAGTACAAATTCAATGGTCTGTAAAAAGGTCAATAATCATCATCTCAAGTGTGCTATTCTGTTTGAGGGGTAATCTCAAGGTACGTGAAAGTTGTTTTAGTGTAAAGATAAATCGATTACCGACAGACTGGTGTATGTTTATTCGTGATAGTTGTAAGGGAAAGTAATAAAATATTGGTTGAAGCGAACACATTGAAAATTGCCGTTAGCTACATTGTGATTTTTCGTACGGGTATGGAAAGTAAACCCCATATTGACAGAAACAAGTGCCTTTGATACATGTATGTTGCCCTAGAAAATAATTATTCTCTATCTGTTTGTAAACCAGTGGATTATACAAATTTCTCATTAGTTCTTTCCAAAATTCACCTCGTATGAAAATAAGGAGATGTATGTGGTATGATTGACAATGAGACAACTATCCACCACAGTTCAAACGATGTGGATTTAAGCAATTATAGGCAACAATGGAGCCTTCGACATATGATGCCTAAAGCAAAATTAATTGAACACTTTGGAAAATACCGGTATTGTTTTAAATAAATCTAAACTTAGGAAGGCTTTTAACTCACGCAGAGCTGTTACTCGTTGTCTGAGTTTGGCTTAGCGTTTGTTCATTTTGCTTTTATCAGATCTTTAAACAGACAATTATAAACATTGGCGAAACCTGTTTTTTTCTTTAGATTACGAAAAAATATAAAGGAGTAGGTCCGGTAAGGCCCCTTTTTGGCCCAAAAATATAACAGTTTTACAAAATTGTTAAAATGTAAACTTTTAGTTATTTATTGGACAGATGAATGCTTCTGCTACATAAATATTGGCTGTTTTTGACAATACAATGCACTTATATCGGGTTGTAGCACCATCAAGTCATGCTAAATTACTGAAATCTTCAAAATTCTATCATTTTAGTTAAATTTTAGACGGTTTCCGTGCAAAACGAAAGTGGCCGCATTCGTGTTCATCCTTAATATTGCAATGTAAGTTGCATTTTATGATAATACATAACATATATAAAGGTTGTGGATGAACACGGATGCGGCCACTTTCATTTTTGACAAAAACAATCTGAAAAGTGACGTTTTTGGCATATTTGAGAGATTTTTAACCGGATTTTTGTGACAAAAATGTCGGTTATTGATTTGGGGATGCTCGGCGGGCGGCCGGGCGGCCGGGCGGTCGGGCAGTCGGGCAGTCGGGCGGTCGGGCGGGCGGCAATCAAATGTTGTCCGTGCATTAACTCATGAACCGTTCGGCCAAAGCTTTTAAAATTTTAATATGTTGTTACTGACAACTAAATGAAGGTCAAGTTCAATAATGGCGATTTTGACTTTTACCGTTCAGGAGTTATGGTTCTTGAAAGATTGAAAAATGGAGTTTTCAGTCGTGTCCGTGCATTTACGCATGAACTGTTCTACCAAAGCTTCCCAAATTTTAATATGTTGTTACTGATGACAAAATGGAGGTCAAGTTAAATAATGACGATTTTGACTTTTACCGTTCAGGAGTTATGGTTTTTGAAAGATTGAAAAATGGAGTTTCCAGTTGTGTCCGTGCATTTATGCATGAACTGTTCTACCAAAGCTTCCCAAATTTTAATATGTTGTAACTGATGACAAAATAGAAGTCAAGTTCAATAATGACGATTTTGACCTTTACCGTTCAGGAGTTATGGTTCTTGAAAGATTGAAAAATGGTGTTTCCAGTCGTGTCCGTGCATTTTATCATGAACCATTCAACCAAAGCTTTTGAAATTTTTATATGTTGTTACTGATGACAAAATAGAGGTCAAGTTCAATAATGACGATTTTGACTTTTACCGTTCAGGTGTTATGGTTCTTGAAAGATTGTAAAATGGTGTTTCCATTCACGTTGTTGCATTTACTCATGAACCATTCAATCTAAGATTTCAAATTTTAATATGTTGATACTGATGACAAAATGGAGGCCAAATTTGATATTGACGATTTTCACTTTCACCATTCATCAGTAATGGTTCTTGTGATATTGCCAGGACACAAATAAATATTAATAAATCCGGTTTGCTGTCGTTGTGACAGCCTCTTGTTCATATTTGAGCTTCAATCGGATCGTTTTAAATGACTTAATCAGTTAAAATCTTTCACATAAACTAATTGAATCAAGTGAAATAGACACTTAAGTGTTTAAAAAGTGGTCAAAATCTTTCGTCAGATGAAACTGAAATTTGAGGCCAAAATGAGTCCTTACCGGACCTACTCCTTTGAAATATTTCAGTTGCAACGTTCTGTACCAACAGCGAAGCAGAAGGGGTGCGTATAGTTTTAGATGGATACTTTGCTAATGCTATCCCAGACAAGGTTTGTTCATGTGTAGCACAGAAAGGTCAAGCAAAGAAGATTGTATTCTCGAACGTCAATTTCCTTCCATCCCCTATTCAGGGTGGAGCCTGGTGTGGAAGTAAGATTATCGCCAAACAAGACAATGGAGAGAGTAACCATATGGAGTGTAGAGTATTAGGATCACTGGATCTACAGGATAATCATGATATACAGATAAGTCTACGAAAGGAATCAGAACCCGAAGATACAAGATATTGTGCACTGGTATACTTTGGTAAATAAAATTAAAAAAAACTAATCAAAACAACCCGATCATCAAAGCGCTTTTTCTCTTTATTAAGAATTTAACTAATAAATCCTACTTGTTAGCTTTGTCCGTGTCTGTAACAATATTTCATGTCAATTTTCGTTATCTATGTTAAACACAAGCAAGGCCGTGATTTAGTTACGATGAATAATTTAAAATGTTTACTGCTTTTCTTCATTGATACAAAGATTGATTTAGAAATTTGTACCTGTAAACTCTATTACAAACGGGGTTATCTCATCCTAATTGTCAATACAGCCCGTAAGTTTGGATACGATCCACGTCAATTTAATAGTCCTTTTAAATTATCCATATTATTATTAGTATCATTATTGTCACCGTAAAGCATTCAACAATGAGCAAAAACAAATTCTTTTCAATATAAAGATAAGAAGATTTTGTATGAATATCATTGAGACAAATATCCACAAGAGACCAAATGGCACAGACATTAACAACTATAGCTCCCCATACGGCCTTCAACAATGAGCAAAAACAATACCGCAAGGTATATTTGATTTGTTTATCTATTTTTTGCTGTTCAATTGATCAATCTTGCTCCTTCTGGTGGCATTAAATAATACAACGCTATTAGTTTGTTTATTTCTATTTCTCTTTAGCATGCTATTATTTTTTTCAGACACCGACGAACCCATTAAAATATCCTGCTTTTCAAACTATGTTACAACAACCTCAATGTATGACTCAAGTATAATATCAACGACTGACCCCTCAACAATGATATCAAGTTATTCAGCAGAGACTACAACTGTCGACATGTTCAAAGAGACCAGTACAACTTTGCCATCGCAGCATGAAACTGTTTCTAACAGTATACTAATGGATACAATAACACCTACAACGCATTTGGATCCACACACAGCTACTGCAGTACTTTTAACAGAAAACGCGACTGTTGAATCGGAAAACACTGAAACAACTACATCTGTTGAAGCCTCAACTAAAGAATCAACTACACTTACAGATGTTAAAAGTGATACCACATCTTCGACACTTAAAGCACTGCAGACAAAGTCTAGTAAAATGATTGATATGATAACGACTACCGAACCAACCGGAACAAGTAGAGAGATGAGTATTCAAATGACTGAGACGACATCAATACAACCAACACCATTTAATTTTAATTCTAAATCAAGTACGGAGATTTCAAAAGGTCCCAGTACTGGATCTACTCCCATGAAAACTACAGAAAGTTTGACGACACAGTATCACTTCACAAACACTAATTTTACACCTACAGAATCTAAAGTCAGTGCAAACGTTAGTCTGGACATTACGAGAAACACAACAAACTATCATAATGTATCTAGTACAACCGATATTGGTACAGCTGCAAGTTCAACTTCTGCATTTACTGAATCCACTTATACAAAAACACCATACACGCACCTGTTCAGTGCGACTACTGAATCAACTGCGACAACAGACACAAGTATGCTCTTTGAAACAACAACCACAGAATCAACTTCTATGAAAAATGCACTCAAAACAAGTTTATCAACTTCACAGCTTTCATCCGATACAACCACTGATATGATCGCGGCAACAACAATTCACAAAAGCGCCGATTCCAGTGTTAAGGTGACTGCAAGCACAGTAGAAGGTCTTAGAACTACGGATCCCAGCAAAACTGAAAGCAGTTTTAATACACCGCTAATCACACAAGATTCTACAATGACCACAACCAAAATAAATACCACAGTACCTCCTGAACCAACCACTGCTTTAGTCAACGATCAAACAGTTGGTATGTTTTAGATAGTGTTTCTTTTCCATGGATATAGATATCCGTTTCTCCTTTCACTTTCACTTTACTTATGTTCAGTTATTTATACTGTTACTGGTTAGTACCTTATGTGTAGTTACAATGCACACATATCGATGTTTAAAGAGCACGAAAATTGTACCTTATTTTCTATATTTTTTTTAAAAATTAACTTTTTGTGTTCTTGCCATATAGACTTTAAACAGATGGGTACTTTTTTCATAATTGATTGACATAAACGTTCAAAACAGGTCATTGCATGAAATTGATTTATAAAACTATACAGAATTAAGGAGATTTGGGTTGATTGTCAATGAGACAACATATAATAATACTTTGTCCCGATTCCAAATGACAGGGATGCTAGCAACCATTTCGTTTGAAGACTAAATTTGTTAAATAAACCAAATTTAACAACTTAAAAGAAGGAGTTTAAAGCTTGAATAAATAAATATAAATTAATGTCAAGTCATGTTTATATGTGATAGAACACGCTATGATTATATTTACAGATGACAAGAACCTGTTTATTGGTATAGGAGTTGGTTGTGGAGTTCTCGTCATCATTATCATAATTATTATTGGAGCAACCATTCGGAAAAAGTAAGTTTAAACATTAAAGCCATTAACACAATCGAAAAACCTCGATGTCTTTCTGTGTTTTGCGTTGTTTGGTACAAATGTAGACAGTTCTATTATCTTAAAACAAATAAATGTGTCCTATAAATTGTTAGAGTTGTTTTTTGGTAACCATACCACATCTTCTTTTTTTATATATATTTATATATGTAGGACTCAAATCTATGGTGGGTACCAAATCTATGGCAGATTTGATTTATTTGACATTTGTAACGTCACATTTGCTATAGATTAGGAGTCTGCCATAGATTTGGAACCCACCATAAATTTAATTCCTACATATATATATTTTAGTATTTGCTGCTTCTCTGCAATCACACACGCAGCATGAAGGAGACAGTGCAAAGACTGATTGGCTTCGTGGTGACTGTAAATTATGAACAATCACGTTACAAATTCGATGCAACTTGACAGTCTAGGTCGAAGTTAATTAAAATTTATACCTCATTGACATCTTCATGTTCGGATATGCTTACAATCCCTTCCTCGTCTTCCTCTTCCTCATATTGTCATTTAATATTTTGGTTTTGTTTTTTGGATTTGTCATTTAATTTCTCGTCATCTTGTCCTAAATTCATAGACTTTTTTCATATAACTTGTTTATTGAATCCGTCAAATATTTCAGTTTGGCTTCTTTGGTTTGTTTTGACAACATTTTTTGCCGTGTTAAACAGCATACGTTTTATTTGATGCGATAAGGTTTCGCTAAATGAGGATGATATAGAATATGCTGTGAACGGATTTATCCAGCGGTTATAAATATATAAGCTATAATATCGGTGTTTATATGTTCAAGAAGTTTGAATGTTTTGCTAATTTGCCATGTGTCCGTCATGCAAATAACACTGTCGATGTTCTTTACCTCGAACATTATGAAATAGCGTTACACTTGTGATTAGATCTTTAATCAAGTGTCAATCTTTTATATATGTAACCGTGATATATCTTATTTTCAGACATTTAACAAGTAAAGGCATAGAACTTAAATCATACTTACATGGTGAAGATAGTGACTATACCACAGCCAATGTTACCCATACCTCTGCTAATTGTCAAACGAATGGAATAAACGATACAAACGGTCAAGCAGATATGTCGTCAAAACATAAACCGGACTGCACTGAAATGGACGAATACAAAACATCTGCAGATAAACATACGGAAGATGTTCCTCCCATTACACATGTTGATAGTTTGTATGCTGTCGTTGACAAATCAAAGAAGAAGCAATCATCGGACAGTGTAACTAGTGGCGTGAAGGATCTTACTGCTATAGAGAAAACAACCAAATCTTCACAAGAACCAGAAACAACAACACCTGGCACAGCAAATAATGGATTACAATATGCTGAACTAGAATTCAGTAATCAACCTTTAACTACAGACAAACCGAATGTAACAAATAACGATTCAATTGATTATGCTGAGGTTATGTTTCAAAGTAAATTTTGAGTCAAAGAAAATATTATTTAAATTCGATGAATAAATTATAGTTTTCCAGAAGACAAATGATAACCATCGACATATCATTTTTCCATGCGCATGCTGAATAAAGACAAATGAAAGATTTGAGTCGGTATCATTCAGCGAACTTTGCAATGAATGAAAAATGAGTCTGAAACATTTTAAAAGCCAATACATATAAGAGCAGTATCACTTTCGATTATGATTTTGAACTGAAAGCATAGTTCAAATATGTATCAAATGTAAACAATATACTAATCAATCAATATTTTTCTGTGACTGTATCTTACATTAAATTGTAGGATCCTTTACTATAGATAATTTAGCTGATCTGTAAGAATAACATCTTCATCCTTGTATATTATGTACTGTAGTACGACGCTAGATTAAAACTGACGAGGAAAGGTAACACCTGGCCACCGAAAGCTTCATTGTTATGAAGCCCAGGTGGTCGTGTGGTCTAGCGGGACGACTACAGTGCAGGCGATTTGGTGTCACGATATCTCAGTAGCATGGGTTCGAATACCGGCGAGGGATTTCAATGCTAAGTCCGTTTCTGTATGTGTTACATTTTAATGTTGTGTCGTTGTTCTCCTCTTTTATTTAATGCGTTCCCCTCAGTTTAAGTTTGTTACTCCGATTTTGTTTTTTGTCCATCGATTTACGAGTTTTGAAAAGCGGTACACTACTGTTGCCTTATATGTCATAAAGAATATTTTTGCAATATTTTTTATGGGCGAAGAGTGATGCATCTCTTAATATTACAAACAAACTGTCAAAATTATTATTTTCATGCTCAAATTCATTTTTTTTTTACAGTCATCGACATCTAAGACGTCACTAATGAAGCGGTTGGGAAAGTTTCTTTTACTTAAAAAATTAGACAGTTTAAAATACGTTTTCACCAAAGGCGAAAATTATGGACGACTGGATTCCTTTCTTTAAAAGTCGAATGAAAATAGCTTACGTACCGATTTCAAAACGATTTTCGACTTGATATTCGCATTCCGGTTAAAGTATTCACACGGTACGATTTAAGTCGAAAACAGGTGCATAAGAAAAAATAAGATCTGTTACCCTTTCCCCAATCTGAAATATGTGTCCTTTCTTTAGATCTGCGTCTCGTAACGTCATGGCACTCAGATATATGCCCTTTTCGTCAGATCTGTGTTTCGTGACTTCATGATATTTAAGTGTGTGTCATTTCTTCAGATCTCTAATTTGTGATTTCAGGACACTCCAATATGTGTCTTTTCTATAGATCTGTGTCTCGTGACCCGGAAATCTGTGACTTGCTTGTTCATTCAAATACGTGTCCTTTTTATATAGTAGACTTTCGGTAATGTGGAAAGAAAGGTTGAACAGGTACATACAGATTGTGACAGGTTTACAAAGCAAATATCCCCCTAACCTAGGTCTTTGCTTCACAAAAATACTGAACTTAGAGGGAAATCAATTCGGAAAGTCCATAATCACTTGGCAAAATCAAATAACAAAACACATCAAAAACTTAATGGACAAGAACTGTTATAATCCTGACTTGGTACAGGCATTTTCAAATGTACAACTTAAAATTTGGAGGAAAGGGCTTGACACGTCAGATCGTAAGAACCGTCAACACAAAACTCATTTCACCAAATACAAAAAGACTTTCACACAGAATACCAATCTTTTAATACAGTACTATAATTTGCAGTATATACTTCAATACAATGTTCGCTATGTTTCTTACGGAAATATTTTGTCTATGCGTTATATTATCATTAAAAAACAACAAAAAGAACCTGGTATAGCTCATCTGGTAAAAATGGTACATATGGAGTGTAAAGTGCAAGTATATGGATATATGCTTATTATTTCTTGTCAAGTTTGACTAAATACGTATCATTTTGTCATTTTCTAACTTTGTGTTTTGGTACAAAATAACTATTAATATTTTATCTAACTAACAAATCAATATCATTTTCAGAGAAACCATTGTTATCGAATAATTAACAAAATGATGGTGTTTATAGAAATTATAGTAAATCGTTTGTTTGTATCGTTTCTGAATTAACTTCTTTTTTTATATTTAAATTAACCTTCCAACTGTTTGATGAGTTTTTCAGAGCGAAAGCTCGTCTGGGGTAGCACACAATGAGCCTTGTTGAGTTATCTATCATATGTTGCCCATTCTTGAAAAAATGAACTGCCTGCTGAAGGAACACATATAGGAAAATAGTAATACAAAACTAAATAAACAATTAAATAATAACATCAATTAAATTCTTCATAATCAAAACACGTTCTTTTCTAGACTAAATATTATCAAGTGATAACAAACACTCTCGTCTGCAGAACAAGTTTTAAACACACAAAATATGCTCTCTATCAACATTTACTTTGTATCATGGCCAATGTGGACGTGAAACATTTGTTAACCTTAAACAAAAGACAATACAAAAATAGATAAACATTATGAAAATCGCTTTGGTACAATTTTTTATTAGAAATGACCAAGAACGTCAAAATCAGAATTCCTTCTGATGCGAATGATGATTTTTCTTTTATTATGACCGACTTTCTAATTAGAAAATGTACCAAAGAGATTAGAGTATCAACTCTTGAATATTAAATGCAAAACACAAAAGGGATCACGATATTGAGTTTAAATCTGAAAAAAAAAAATATGACACAAAACAATATATAAAAGATATACATTGAACTTGTAATGAAAGAGACATCACCATCGACCGAGAACTTGCTAAAGGCCACAGACATAGTGCTTAAATATGAAGACATGATTTGGTCTATGTGTACCTCAATGATCTTCTGAAAACCAAAAATGTGACAAATGGACGATGGACATGTCCATCACAATATGTACCCCATATTTTTCGTGATGGGAGTTTACATATCAACTTTTATAGAGTGAAATAAAAATCAGATTTAACACACACAGTTATATTTTCTTTTTAAATGCTATGCCAGCCGGATATCCATAAGCATCAAATTTCGTGTTTTCTCCATAAACACAGAGACCAAATAGAGCGCCACCTGTATGACTGATGCTATGCAGACCAGGAGAAATTGGTAAACTTAATGTACTATAATGACCAATCTCGTTAGAAATACTATAGGCACCATCTATTGTAGTCACCTGACCATCAAGTATGAATCCATCGAGAGCACTCGACTTTACACACAATGTTATATGACTTTTCAGCTCATCAATAGCAGATTCTGCAAAATCATAACTCGACATGTACTGGTTCACGCCATGAATCGTCATCATGAAAACAGTACCAGTCCCTTCTGGAAGTTCATGTGGTATAATCATTACCAGAAAATCACGATTACCATGGATATATGATATTTTGTGGTGAGTAAAATCAATGAAATCTCGTTCATCTATATGCTTTGTCAAACGATTATTGCCATCATATAGACTCAAGGTCGTTTTTTCTGGGCAATACACACGAAGAGTACTAGTAGGACGTGTTACTATTTCAGGTATTACGTAAAAGTGATCTATTTGATTTTATGGAAGAACCATTTCTAATAGTTCATTATTTCCGCCAGTTTTTGTGACTTTATTCTCTTTACTACTTGTCAACACACTTATTGGTTTTGAAGCTTGTATGGTCGTTCCCGATAGGTCTGACGAATGGGAAAGCTTAAACGAATGTAACCTATTCAACACTAAAGAAATCACATCATTATTGTTGTAATTGATCGCTATCCTGATCTTGTATTCCATAAAGAGAAATCGGAACGGAGGATTGCACTTCCATGCCAACTTTTGCAATGCCCTTCTTAATGATAATGTTGTCAATAGGAAGATCGAGTGAATACTGAGTGTTCGTAAATCTTGTTGTTTTAATACGATTATCAAAAAATGTGTACTGAGATAACAATCCATTCTTTTTCGAAGCTAATAATAGTTTGGTTTCTTTAATGGTATCTTTTTCGGTAAAAAAACAATTGTAAATTGGACACCTTTGGGATCTGGAAAAGATTTAAGAAAAGGATGACCTCTGTACACAGAAATTTACAAATACAATATGTACATCGGCTGTAAGTTTACTCAGATACTTAGATTTTGTGTAAAACAAATAGTAAAATTTAGATTTTTTTGTCTATATAGTTGTGTGATATATTCAATGTGAAACGTGCACAGCAACACCAAAATAATGATAACAAAATGAGAAACAAACATACAAAATTAAAAACATATTTTGGATAACTATTATGTCATTGAGTAGTCTGGTGTAAAGATGCTCGGTCAACATCACATTTTAAAGTTAATAGATTCAACTATAAACGATGTGGTGTTGTGGAATCCGTTTGTCTTGCTTAACAAGATGTAAAGATAAAATAATATTTTTTTTCATATGCTTTTATCATTGTTTTGTAGTTGAACATTTTATAGACGTTGTATTTTTCGTACATATATATATATATATAAAAAATGGTTATTTCGACACCTAGAAAATCAGAGTACCTTTTTAGGACTCACCTATTTGAATTTGGTTTAACAAAGTTTACAACCAAAGAAACACTCAAGAACCGCAAGTCGCAACAAAAAAAAGAAAGAAAACCAAACCTAGGTTAAATGATAACAACAAACAGACTAACACGATTAAAAAAACCCGCTACAATGAAAGCAGAGTTTCAGAGCAACCCAAAATTATAAAAAATCCAGAAGTTTTCGGTACACATTTTCTACTCCACACTTTTAATCTTACTTATGGACGGTGAAGGAAAAGGTTATATTTATGTCCATATTGGACCTTAAACAAATTTATTTCATCTATGTCGGATATTAAGACACAAATATGAAAGTATGCGTTTTGACAGTTGTTACCCATTTGTTCGATGTGCTTGAGCTTTTGATTTTGCCATTTGATTAGGGAATTTCAGTTCATAATTTTTCACGATATTCGTTTTTTTTTTTGGTTTTTGGTTTTCTTTTTAATTAAAGAATGGTGTTATGGTTACACACATACTTCCCGATGGAGAGTTGCCTCATTGCAATCAATACACATCTTCCTATTTTTAAATTGTCAAGAGCTTGACATTCATAAAATGACATTCAATTTTGTTAATTTCGAAATTATACAAAATGTGAACTAGTTGAATTGTACAAGCTTACAAATAATATAGATTACAACCGTTGCTAAAAAGATATGTAAATTGTAGGTGTATTTTGTGTTAATCTTTTCAGTAGGAAGACGCTATTTTTAAGACGATGCTTGTGCTTTATTACAAATCTAAAATTAACATCTGCAAAAACAAAAAGACTAAAACGTTATGTTGTTAAAATATATGATACTGTATAGATTATTTCTCAAGTATTGCATTCCATTGTAGTTTTATGTAAACAAATAAAAAATGAGGTGAACGATGAATATCAAAGGAAAAAATCAACACTCTCCACTTGCAGAATCATACAAAATTGACTTTTTTCGCCCAATTTTCAAATTAAGTAACAAAAGTAAAGTCTGTGTTACAAAAAGGAATTTGTCATGACAAAAGTAACTTTTGTCCACTGAAAGATAATTTTGTATGACTAAATTTTACCTTTGTAGTATGCTACACACTTTGTTTAAATGAACTCATTTTTGTTGAACAAAACTCACTTTTGTCCTTACAAAATTGAATTTCGTGTACAAAACCACAAGTCCCATTCGGCGCCCAGTAGCAGACAAATCATGAAAGGTAAAAAACGACAACCCGCGATAATATAAACAAGAAGCTTACAATTGTACATTAAAAACTGAAGACTGAACAATATTAATTCTACCAAAGACAGAGGTGATTCCAAATGGTTTTAGGAATTAGAACCCTTGATTCTGTGACATCA
Source organism: Mytilus edulis (assembly GCA_019925275.1). Taxonomy (NCBI): domain Eukaryota; kingdom Metazoa; phylum Mollusca; class Bivalvia; order Mytilida; family Mytilidae; genus Mytilus; species Mytilus edulis. The sequence goes on from CM034351.1 coordinate 109,545,524, forward strand.
TATCAAGTAAGTACATATCATAATAGATTTTAGTAAGTCTTTCTGATTTTACATGTTATTGATGCATTGCTAAATTCTACGAAATGTGTTTTCAAAAAGTCCGAAATATCGTGAGCCTAAATCCATCAATTGGAAATACAACTTTTAAAATTTTTTGATGGATTCAGTTGAGGATTATGCCAGGCAATGGACTAAGCGCGAGAGGAAGACGTAGACACTCTCCGAATTGATCAAGGCAGTCAGGTCGTTGATACAAATCAGAATTAAGAAACTGAATGGGTCTATCAATGCCCATGCTACTTCAATCTTTAAGGACCCATATGTTGCAAAACACCTATCCTACCTCCATGACAAATATGTTGTTGTCCCCGCAGATAAAGCCCCAAACAACATCGTTTTTGTGTGTAAAACTAATTACATTAACTGCTTGATACACGAATTAGGTATTGACAATTCACTTGGAAACTCAACATATACCCTCACGACACTAACCAAAGAAGAAATCCTGGATAATCATTGGTCTGTTTTGTGTTCTTTTGGAATTTCAACCAAAGATGAAGAACTGGATCTTCCATCACTGTATTGAATACCTAAACTACATAACTATCCTTACAAACAACGATATATTGCTGAGTCTTCCAAGTGCTCCACGAAACCTCTTTTTAAATTATTAACATCTAATTTATCAGCAATCAAAGAAGGGCTTCACAGTTATTGTGAAACTGCCTATTATAGAGGGGACGTGAATCAGATGTGGATACTTAAAAATTCCAAAGATCTTTTAAAGTACATACAATCTAACTCTCTTTCATCTTGTAACAGTATTAAAACATTTGACTTTTCTACTCTTTACACAAGTATTCCACATTCCAAACTAAGAGACAAATTGAAAGAGTTGGTATTGCTTTGCTTCATAAAAAAGAATGGCCAACGTTGATACAAGTATCATGTCTTAGGGAGGGACAAATCCTACTTTGTAAAGGATCACTCTGATTCAAACAAAAAATTCTCTAAAACTTATATTATCAAGATGCCTGATTTTTGATTGACAACATATTTGTTAAGTTCGGAGGACGTGTTTTTCAACAGACCGTCGGCATTCCAATGGAGAAAAAAAACTGTGCCCCTTTACTTGCCGACTTGTTTCTTTATTATTATGAGGCTGGCTTTATGCAGGAACTTCTTAGGAAGAAAGATAAGAAGTTAGCAATATCCTTTAACTCGACTTTCCACTAAATAATTCAAAATTTGGTGACTATGTGGAACGCATCTATCCCATCGAGCTAGAGATAAAGGATACTACAGATACAGTTAAGTCGGCCTCATATCTTGACTTACATCTAGAAATTGACGATGAGGGTCGGTTGAAAACAAAACTTTACGACAAAAGAGATGATTTCAGCTTTCCAATTGTGAACTTTCCATTTCTAAGTAGCAACATTCCAGCAGCACCTGCATACGGGGTATACATCTCCCAATTGATGCGATATTCCCGTGCTTGCATTTCCTATCATGATTTTCTTGATAGAGGGTTGCTGCTCACAAGGAAGCTATTAAACCAAGAGTTCCAAATGGTGAAGTTAAGATCATTCGTTCGTAAATTTTACGGACGCAATCACGAGTTGGTTGACCGTTATGGAATAACCGTTTCACAAATGATATCGGATATGTTCCTTACGTCGTAACTACAATCCCCGTCCCTTTCATGAATGTGACCTACTGAATTAGACTATTTACCGGATTTATTATCACACAAGCAACACGACGGGTGCCACATGTGGATCAGGATCTGTTTACCCTTCCGGAGCACCTGAGATCATCCCTAGTTTTTTGGATGGGTTCGTGTTGTTTATTCTTTAGTTTTCTATGTTGTGTCATGTGTGCTGTTGTGTGTTTGTCTTTTTCATTTTTAGCCATGGCGTTGTCCCTCTTTTATTCGAATTCTTTTGCTTTTCATTTTACCAAGCAGCAATATATTCCTTCTATAACACATCTTACGAGATGTCCAGTGTTACAATCCAAGATGAAGTTAACGAGCAATGACATCATGAAACTACAAATGCATCTATACTTTTATAAATTTTGGTTTGCTAATGATCCAGTAGAAGAGTGGAAAGTTAATGTACACACATTTTCCCCATGAGTGTCAAAAAAGCTAAGGAAAGTCACACAGAGGATGAGCAAAAGTATGACGAGCCTTTAATAGGAACCTTAAAGTACTTAACGTATCAAATTTTCCAACTCTTGCTTTTTTGCATGTTTTAATACCAGAAGCTAATGACAGGCAAAAATAGCATAGCAGATATGGGGCCTTGGTCGCTCGACACTACCTGGATATGTTGTTACAATGCCACATAAGCGTGGGTAAAAATCTAAATTGTTGTCGCTTATTTTTATATATATATAGAATAATCTATGGCAAAATCCGTTTTGCATGCTGTATCGACACAAAAAACCAATATCAGTTCCGAGGTCCGAAGATCCCGAGGGCCGAAATTGGTCGAGTCAGCATGCGATACGGATTTTGCCATGATTTATTCTGTTTATCATATATTTTAATAGAATCAGATTCATGGGATATCCATTTTTTTTAAATCGTTCGAAATTAATTATTAGCTAGAAAAGAACCACAGGTACTTCTTTTAAAACAGTTGCCACCTAGAAACCCCAAATAAAAATAATTATGGTTCTTTGAAATACCCAAGACATATGTTTATTACATAAGAATACATGTTATTAAATGATATGAGCAAATAAGCCCTAATACGGATAAATCAGCATGTGCAATACTAAAAACGTTCCACTGTCGATATAAATCAAGATTTAATATTGCTCGTCGAACAGGGCCAATACGGAAAAAAACAGGGCCAATACAGAAAAAAGCGAGAAAAAAGCCGTATTAGCCCTAGGGCTAATACAGGACGTTCACTTCCGGTTTTCAATTTTCTTACGCCATTACTTAACTCTGGAAGTATCGTTATGCATAAAAACTTTGGTATAATATTTTTTAAATTAAAGTCATAAAATAAACAGGTTAAATGATGTGCAATGTTTTGTAATGTCTTAAAGTTTTGAAACGGAAAAAACAGGGCAAATACAGAAAAAAAGCGGGAAAAAAGCTGTATTGGCCCATGGGCTAATACGGGACGTTCACTTCCGGTTTTTAATTCTCTTATAATCATTTAATAAAAGTGTTATGAACTGGCTGTTTCTGTATTGGCACTGGTATAGATTCTCGGTCAGCTGTATTGGCCCTCGACCCTACGGGTCTCGAGGCCAATACAGCAAACCTTGAATCTATACCAGTGCCAATACAGAAACAGCCAGTTAATAACACTATATTATAATAAAATGTAGAATTTATTACCTACAACTGTCAAATTAAAGGAAATATGTTTTTTTCGACCTATTCTCGTATACAACCGGATGTTACATACCCTGATTACCGTATCACCATGGTGATACGGTCTGATTAGTCAGATGCTAGACGTCAGGTTCGGGTAAATCTGTTAATGGTATTTCATTGGTTATAAATACTATTTAATGGCTGCTTCGTGGCTGTTTCCGGAATGATTATGGGGGAAATGAAGGTCATATTAACGTCTGATTGACTATTAATGAGTGGTATGCATTATGTGTCAACGCGTCCGTATGTGCGGTCGGATAAAAATCATGATAGTAGGTCATCGGTATAAATTGTAATGAAGTGTTCATTTGCTATCGTAAAGAGCTATTATGTTTATTAACGAAGCACTGTCAATTTAGTGCAATCAATTAAATCAATACAATTCTGTGATAATAAAATCATGTTATCTTAAAATTATGTTGCAATTTTGGTACGAGGCTGTATATTTATGTATCATTGATCTACTTTAAAAATAGAACAGTAATACACACAATCTACACTTTAAACTGTGTATTAAAACGATTGAATGATTGAGATACTTAAGTGTTAGTTTTCTTCGTAAGCATATATTTTAAATAATAAATACACAAAACGTATGCACTAAGTATAAAAATAATTACCATTTATTTTTCATTGCTTGTACATATTGATTAGAGAATATTAAAATCACGGAATTTACCGGAGATGTCATTTCGTTTCCCGCGCTTTCATCGCTTCATTAATTTTTGGTGTAAATAAACAAAACCATGTGAGCAATATGGTTTCTTGTGTGCAAAGAAGCCTTCACCAAGCATCACGGTATAGTTATCGACAAGGGTTACAGTGATCTATAGTGTCAGCTTTTGCAAGTTTACTGTTGACATCACATACTTTGTATTGTGCATTCTATTATCACTGAGAAACAATTATGAGTTACCAAGCTTGACAATACACCTTATCGCTATTTGTCCGCCATTACTGGATATCACACAGGTTCCCGTAAAATTTTGACGTCATAAAACAAAATATCTGACGCCACAATGGAAAAGTGATTGTTGTATGCGTCAAAAGTTCAAGCGGCCGGGTCGGCCGGCCGATAAGGCTAATAGCGATAAGGTCTATGCATGGTAATAAAAAATCAAAGCTAAGTGTACAGAAAAAATAAGAAAAAAATGTCCTTAGGTGAACGACTTTATATCGAACATAGCTGGATACAGTTGTATATCTAGGCAAACCCCCTCTAGCTGAACGTACTCGACTATAGAGGGATCCGACTATAGATGATATTATTATTGAAGGCAGCAAATTATATGATCGCCTCTTATTTCCTTCAAACCCAAAATACTTGCAACACAGCGAGCTCCCAAAAGATGTTCGCTTGTGGGGTAGACAATTTGATGTATACTCGTACATGATGATTCTTTTGAGTTGTCGGATTTAGAGGGCGGTCCAGGAGGCCCCCCCCCCCTTTTCTGGGAAAATTTGGTTGTTGGACCTGGGACTATTATAGTATAAGCAGTCATTGTCCATTGATATATCAACAGCACTGAGAACTGCATTTGATATGTCTGATTTCAATTTATTCACATCATCAGGTCTTACAATTAGTACATTTTTTCGTGATGATATAATTACTATTTGGTTAATTATGTAGGAATTCACTGAAGCATGACGGGAGAAGTCCCCCCCCCCCCCCCCTTAATTGTCCCAGCTGACCTGAGAATCTGTCCCTCTTCAACCATTGACGTGATACAACAATTACTTTTCCATTGTGGCATCAGCAGAGGCGGATTTAGGCCCCCCCCCCCCCCTTTTTGGGAAAAAATTTGTTTGCTTATATACATGTAGGAAATCACTGAAGCATGACTAAAGTGGGCCCCCTCTACTATAAATTAGGTCACAAAGTTCCCCCCAAAATTTACTCTCAAAGTCCACATGTTAAACAATGGCTTCTGTGTTATGACGTCGCAGGAAGGTGTCCCAGAAAAATAATAAAATAGCCTTGCCAGACGTCAGTCCTAAGAAGGCGTCCCAGAAAAAAATTAAAATAGCCTTGCCAGATGTCATAATTATTTGACTAGGAACATTTGTGATGTACATTTAGTAATGGCAGACATGTACATTTTGTAGCAATAAGGTGTATTCAAAGCACAATAATTAATAATAAATAAACTCAGATGGAATTTTCATCAGTGGATGGAAGCATACTGATAAGTCAATTAAATCAGGAGATTAATCATTGTTTTAGAAGTCAAGAATTTTTATATTTTACTTATTTGGGTAGATACATGTAACATAACATTTATTTTGTCTTAATACCTGTATGCTCAGCATTCTTCATGAAAACTATCACACTGATTTTAAATCATTTTAGAAAAGCACTGTGTAAGCAAACATTTCAGTAGGCAAAGAGTCTTTAGGCTGACTGTAATAGTCTGTATATTATCTGAAAAGCTTAGTTCTTGTCAACTTCATATTCAAACATTTTAATAGATGTCTCCCCAATTTGGTGTATTTCTTTTACCGGTATCTTAAAATTTTAGCATTTTTCAAAGTCATGTTCATTTATTTTTCGACCCAGCCCAGAAACATGCGGTTACCTTTAACATGGCTGATTAAGGGTAAGGTGACCTGGCTCACCTCTAACAAAGGCTATATTTATTGTCAATGCAGACATTTAACCTGTTCAACACCAAATGCTGTCAAGTTTGGGCCCCTGGCCATGGCTCTTCTTTTTTTATTATTCATCTTACATGTACATTTCCTTTGAATTTGTTTGCTTATTTGTTCTATGGTCTATAAAAAACTATCTATATATGTACTACATTTCATGCTCCCACAAAAATATTTAAAATGTATACAATTTACTTTTTACTAGCTTCTCTCATGTGATAGCGGTACCTTTTTGGTCACTATTTATGTGTTGCGTTTAAATATGAATTGTAACACTTTATAGTGACTGAACAGGTAAACCAGATACTTCTCAAGAAACAGAAAAAAGAAGACTACTTGCATTGGAACAGCACCAGACTATGTATGAACAAAAACTCAGATTGGAATAGCATGGAGGATATGTTACGTCCTTGTGAATAAGCAAAGAAAGCTTTTAATAAAAGTGCATTTTTTAAATTTTTAAGGTTTTTCATTCATTTTCTGTTCAAATTTCAACATAATATGTCAAAAAAGCTAATCTAACTTTACTGAAACTTCAGTGGTGGATCCAGAAATTTTCATAAGCAGGGGCCAACTAACTGCCTAAGAAGGGGCCCGCTCCAGTCATGCTCCAGTGATTCCCTATATAAACAACCAAATTTTTCTAACAAAAGGGGCAGCCCAGGCCCCCTGAAAAACCCTCTAACTCAGCCTCTGACTTTAAATAAAACAATATGACAAGTGTTTCATTCACCAAAACACTGGTGCATTTTTGTGATAAATTTCATGCGTAATTTTATGAATGAAAGGGGAAAGAAGATCCAGATGTGTTGTACCCGCACATGACAATTGCAAACTGACCCAATTTTTTTATGACAACCAATCAAATTATACTGACATTATCAGAGAGTAAACATCAAATGAAAAAAGCACAAATAACTGACAAATCTTATCAGGTATTACAGAATTGAATACATGTATATGTTTTAAATTTATTACAATTTTGTTTTCTCAATCTTGTACATAGATATAACTGATTCTCATATTGAAGTACCAAAGACAACTGTCTATCCAAGTCACAATTTATAAAAGTAAACCATTATAGGTTGTAGTATGGTCTTCGACGCAAAGCCTGGTTCACACCAAACAGCAATTCTATTTAGTCCATATCAATCACCAGAGGTAGATTTAAGAAGGCAGTCAACCGGCCCCCACTTATGAAAATTTCTGGATCCGCCACTGATCATGACAATAAACATTAACAAGTAAAACTAACTAATAATCCTGACTATATGTATTACATGAAATGGTTGCCATCAGAAATGAAAATATAAATATTCAAAGTAACAAAAGCTTGATTACATGTGCAACCAAATATAAAGCAATATGAAAGGCTAATAGTAATATGAAGCCCTCATCTTCAGAAATCAGGGGCAGATCCAGCCATTTTAAGAAAGGGAGGTTCCAACCCAGGACAAAAGGGGGGGGGGGGTTCCAACTATATGTCCCCATTCAAATGCATTGATCGGCCAAACCCCTCCCCCCCTTCCCTGAATCTGCCATTGGAACTTCAAAAAAAAAAAATTTTCAAGATTACAAACCACAACGTGATATATTAAAAAATATAAGACAGGTGACAACATGTTGAAGAAAATTATTTGCAATTAATATTTCATTCCAAATCCCATTACCATAAAACCATCCTTTTCAAGTATTACTACATCTGGAAATTAGTAATAACAACACTTAACTTGTACTGTCAAAACTAATTGCATCTTCTAAGACAAAAGTCAGATATTAAAGATATCAATCACTTCTATACATGTAAGTATAAGATGTATCATTCTCAAATTTGAAAGGCCTTCTGTAGTAGTCCATTTTGTCAAGTAGTAATCCTCAAAAGTACATACCCGGCCACGTCCACTTGTATTTTTGTCCGTCTGATGAGTTAAGCCTTTTTCAACTGATTTTTATAGTTCGTTCTTATGTTGTACTATTATACCACTGTCTCAGGTTAGGGGAGGGTTGGGATCCCGCTAAAATGTATAACCCCGCCACATTATTAATGTATGTGCCTATCCCAAGTCAGCAGCCTGTAATTCAGTGGTTGTCGTTTGTTTATGTGTTGCATATTTGTTTTTCGTTCATTTTTTTTACATAAATAAGGCCGTTAGTTTTCTCGTTTGAATTGATTTACATTGTCTTATCGGGGCCTATTATAACTGACTATGCGGTATGGGATTTGCTCATTGTTGAAGGCTGTACGGTGACCTATAGTTGTTAATGTCTGTGTCATTTTGGTCTTTTGTGGATAGTTGTCTCATTGGCAATCATACCACATCTTCTTTTTTATATGTAGGTTATATGCTCTTTTATCAAGTTGATTATAGACACAGTATGCATTTCATTATAAATATCATTCCCCATTTTATTAAGTCTCCTTCCATTAATATAAACCTGGTCCACCAATAATACAACTAAAATCACAAATTAGTAGAAAAAAGGGCTATGCATTCATATTGCTCGGAGTGCAATATTCCAATAAAAATAACATACTCACAAACCACTGATCTCAATATAATCAGCTAAAATACGGCAAGCTTTTTAGAAAAGCTATTACTTGTTTGCCTATCCCTACGGCAAAGTTCCGAACCGGACCTAGCTCATTTCAAAAGCATTGACACAGGCTATTCGCCACTTAAATATTTTTCTGGGATCCAGGCCCGTCTGGCCTCCACAGAGGTTCAAAGTCGCCAGGGGTCAGCATGAAGATGTATTGTCATCGGATGGTGAGTCTTGTGGAACGAGAAACTTCATATGAGTTTGATCTTTGCCCTCATTGTACAACTTGTATATTTTGTTTGAATTATATGGAGAATTGTCTGGTTGCACTCATACCACATCTTCTTATATTTATATTAGGTATATAGATATATTTGTTTGTTTTGTGTACCACGATGACCCTTTCCTCAAAATCTGCTTTGTGGCTTTTTTTTTTGTGTCATGGAACTCTTGACCAGTCTAGGTGTATCTTGAACTATGCATATTGGGTGTGCCTCTTGGTATGATTACCTTGACAAAAGGCCAGAGTCTCTGTTTTTTGTTAGTCTTGTTTGTTTTTAATTGTAAGTTCGGTTTTATGTATTTGAGTTTGAACTAGTACACATTTTGTTTAGGGGCTATCTGAAGTCCGCTGCCTGGCGAGGGATTTTCTCACTTTGTTAAAAACCCATTGGTGGCCTTCGAATGCTTTTTGCTCTTGTGTCATGTTACTGTCTCTTTAACACATTTCAAATTTCCATTCTAAATTTTTGATTTGAAGAATATTTTGATCAAATGAAAACTAAATCTTTTAACTGCCGTGAAAAATTAGAGAGAACATTTACTGCTTCAGTGCTGCCAGTTGTGATAGATAATTCAAAATGTTTCAATCATTTTACCTTGGATTTCATCTCATGGACATGTAGATATGAATAGTCTGTTTTAGCATCTTGAAAAATCACACAGAAGGTATATGCATATCAATAAACTGAACTCAGTGCGAAGAACCTTTAAAGTACACTTAGACATAGAGCTCAATCTAGTAAAACACTTTTTATGCTGATCACATGTAGCTTGAAATATCGTTGTCTGTTACCAAACTGCAACGAGATCCTGAAAAAAATATGCAAGTTAATTCTAGAAGTAGAATTCAATGGAAGTAAAAAAGCTGTTTACTTCAAAAAATGTAAAATATGTCAATGGGCCACAGATGCCCCTGCTTGTGAAAAACTCTTGAGTAAACGTTCACATATAATGCAGTATTCACGTTATTTTGACCGTTTTGTGACCATAAGCATTATGTATAAGTTTCAAAATATTTGGTTAAGTCAAACTGAAGTTGAAGAACGGTAACACCAGATTTAGCCTTTTTCCTATCTTAAGGCTCTGTGTTGACATTTGTTTCATTGGTACTCTTACCACATCTTCTTACATCTAATGACTCATGAACAGTAAAAGTGACGCCACCCAATATCGAACTTTATAGATCTGTGTTATGTGGTAATAAGCATTGCGTATAAGGTTTATAACGTTTGATTGAGTCAAACTTTTTTAAGAGAACGGAAACGAAAAATTCAGCATGTTCTATGTTTTTATAGGGACACGAATTTTCATAAACGGTAAAAGTGACGCTACCAAATTTCAAATTTTATTATGTTGTGTGTGGTAATAAGCATTGTCCCAGGTTAGGGAGATGGTGGGAATCCCGCCTTATTCGGTATGTATGTGCCCGTCGCATGTCAGGAACATGTAATTCAGTGTTTGTCGTTTGTTTATGTGTTACATATTTGTTTTTCGTTCATTTTTTGTTCATAAATTTGCCCGTTTCTATTCTCATTTGAATTGTTTTACATTTTCATATCGGTGCCTTTTATAGGTGACTATGAGGTTTGACCTTTGTTCATTGTTGAAGACCGTTTTGTGACCTATAGTTGTTAATTCCTGTTGCATCTGATCTCTTGTGGAGATTTCTCTTTGACACTCATGCCACATTTTCTTTTTTATATCGTGTATAAGTTCTGTAGTATTTCCCAATATCGGTTGAGGCAAACTAATTAATATAAAAGTTAGGAGAACGGGACTCATTTTTTGGGATGTTCGGGAAGGACGGAAGTTCTGACTAGTGTGCTGGTAATACTCATCCCAGTAGCACTGTCATTAACACACAAACACACAAGTTTATTATAAAAATACTTTATCTTAATTTTGATTTCTTTTTTTCGGGGCCGAATGATTATAAGCATCCCCTTCACAAGGAGTCTCAAATTTGACAAACTTATTGTACATATACATTTTTGTAATATCTTATAGCTTATTTTTCAACTAATTAAAGCTTACAAACTTAAATTGATCATCACTCTCTTTTTATATGTCTTTAAACATTTTATCTTGAACAAAACGATTTGCAAAGCATTTCCCCGTTTCTAAGCCTCATCCTTATATCGTCGGTATGTCAAGTCAATGCACTTTTATTGTCTTTGTATGGTTCATTGGTCAACAGTAAGTCCTCCTTTAATATGCTATATTGTATAATCAATAGGTCATCTTTATGTATATTTGGTGTATGAAATGATTATTAAATGTATTATAACAAATTAAAATATCAAATAAGAGGATGTGATATGATTGTAAATGAGACACAAGAGACCAAATAACACAGAAATAGCTATACATGTAGGTCACCATATGGAATTCAACAACGAGTAAAGCCTATTCTGTAAAGTTGGTTTCAAAGGCCTCGAAATGACAAATGAACAATTTCAAACAATTCAAATGAGAAAACTAATGGGTGATTTATGTACAAAATAATGAATGAAAAACAAATATGTCTGTCTTGCAGGATTTATCCGAACTTAACATCAGTCATGGATTTGTCTGTTTCTTGAATTCTAAATATGTTTCAAAATATGTGGTTGATGGGATGATTGTTATAGAGTCCGACATAGGGTGCGTGCTCATTGGTTGATTATATTGCGAATAACTGAAGCCGGCCCCGCTTTGACAGTCAGTCCCCACATTTTCACTGGAGAAATAAAATAACTAAGAAAAAAAAAATGAATCATAATTTCCTGTCGATATGCATATCTACATAGTATGTCCTTATTATCTGCAAAGTTTCATTAAATTCTGTTGTGTGGTTTCAGAGGAGCTGTTGCAGTAGTATACTGCAGCAAATAAGATCAAAGGGGCATAACTCCTAGAAAAAAAAGAATCCTAATTTCCTGTCGATATGCACATCGACATAGTTTGTCCTTTTTACCTAAAAAGGTTTCATGAAATTCTGTTGTGCGGTTTGAGAGGAGTTTAAATGACTAACTGTTGCAGTAGTATATTGAAGCCAATAAGTTCAAAGGGGCGAAACTCCTAGAAAAAAAATTGAATTGTGATTTCCTGTCGATATGCCCATCCGCATAGTACATGTATGTCTTATTATCTAAAGGTTTCATGAAATTTTGTTGGGCGGTTTGAGAGTAGTTGTGATGACGAGATCAGGACTGACAGACTGACTGACAGGCGGACGGATGGGTCAAAACATTATATCCTGCGCAACTTTGTTGCGTGGGGTATAAAAATAGGAAGATGGGGTATCATTGTTTATGAGGCAACTCTTCACCACAGACCAATTTACACAAAACATAACAATTTTGTCCCCGCACAGACTTCAACAATTACAATCAAAGCACTGTAAGCACTGTAGGCAGTTAACCAAAAACCAAGGCAAACATAATTATGAAAACTGTGGCAATGTTGCTTCAATTTTATTTTAAAGATTTAAAAGATTAATGAATTAATCATTAAGGCAAATAATTCATATTTTATCAAGGTTTTCAATAGCAACGTATATGAGTAGTAATAGGGTGATGTTATCCCCCCCCCAACTCAAATCTAAAAATAGTATTTCTAAGGGAGAACCCCAATAAAGGAGATGTCTATATGTGGGGTTTATAATGATTGAACCCCAACTATAATAAGATATACAGTCAATTTCTAAAAATACCCCATGACAAATGACAGATGTCTTTATTGATCTTTATTTTTGGGGTTATACTACTTTTAAACTTTTGAATACATTAGAGAAGTCGTTGATTCCTGAGCCACCTGTTGGGGGTTATAATTTTCATGTCATCAAAGTCCGTTGGTTCAAAATACATTTACCTGTGTTTTCTTCTTCTATTAATAGATGTAATCATAAAAATGATTACTATATATAGAAATCAGTCTTTCGTGTTATTTTTTTTATCTATGCAATTGATGTAAAATGTCAAACGTTCTTTCAAAAGAAATTACGAGGGTGAGTAAAATATCAATGAAAAAAAAAAGTTTTCCCCTTCAATATTTTTTTACATTGTTTTGTCTTTATTATTTTTTCTTTTCTAAACTGTGAATTGTAAAATATTTTTTCGCCCCCAATTTAATTATAATAAACATTTTGAAAAATATTTTTCCCCCGTGTTTTTATTGTTCTTTGTTTTTATTTTATTTCTTTAGCCGTGGATTATAAAATATCATATGTTGAATATTGTTTTTATTTCGCCCCCAATTTATTATTGTGAAAAAAACTATTTTTTGTCGCCCCCCAAATTTATTATTGTTTAAATCTAATTCTTTGTAGGTTCGCTTTCTATCGGATGAAAAAATTAAAGAAATCCACCCCATGATAGTTTGGTCGTTTGCAAACCGTGAGGCACGAAAGGGGCATTGGATGACATACGTCATCGATGCCGATCGATTCAGGCGACGTATTTTTACAATGGAGAAGATATGTACCCCAATTTTATCCCAAGACCACAGACAAAGGGTGTATAAAAACTTACGATCTTCAGATATTATAGCCCCCAATCCGTAGATTTTCAGCCCTCTAGCACCTGTTCTCTTAGATCATTATAAATACACGTCTGGAATTGTTCAGGGTATCAGAATAAGAAATACAATCCAATCGTCAACATGCAGGAAGAGCACAGACAGTCCTTAAAGAGAAATTACGTGCAATTGGTAAAAGAAACACCAACAGATCTTGTTGTTGATCATTTGTATCAGAATGGGATCCTGACAGATGAGATGAGGGAAGAAATTTTACAGAATTCAAACTCTTATTCGAAAACTAGACAACTCATTACAACACTTCAGAGAAGGGGCCCAAGGGCATTTGAATGTTTTTGTACAGCATTGACTGATGAAGGCAAGTCAAGTTTAGTACATCTTTTGAAAGAGTCAAAGATTAAATCAGAAGTATCAAAAGATAGAGCCATGTTACCTATAGGAGGAGATATATTTGTCGTCGTCAATGAATGGCGTGACAAGGTGTTGATTCACATCCGTAAATACGAAAAGAATTCAGCAGAAGTGTATGTTCCTACAAAAAAGGGAATCGCACTGGATTTGAACCAATGGCAGCTATTAGAAATGTATGTTAACGAAATCGAAGAGGCTATAAGTCAGATGATTGATGACGTTACAGGGGTTCCTGAAATGACTTTTCATCTTGGTAGAGGTGTGTACGTTTCTGTTAACAAAACGTACCCAACAGTTGATGTCAGACAACGCTGGAAGATACCTGAAACCAATCAGATAGTTTCAACAAAGAAGGGCATTTCTCTCACATATGACAAGTGGGAAGCGTTGAAAGGGACATTTCCTGACGTCAGAGAGACTGTTCCTGAAATAGAAACTACGACCCCTTGTATTTTATCAGAAGACCATCAAAACCAAGAAGGGATGCTCATGTGTTCAAACTGTAACCCATTTGCCGAACCTTTATGAAGGACGAGGTATAAAAGCGTTAAACCTGTCTGAGTGATCCATTGCGTCTCCTGTTGGTTCAGAACACAACATGAATTCAAGAGAAATATCGTTCGAGTCTGTAGAACGAAACGACCCTTTAATGCTTAATATGGGGAGTAAAATGCCTTCTCAGTTAAGTTTGGCGTCCAACATTTCCTCCATGTATGAAAAATATGCAAAGCATTTAGACGTGATTAAATGGACTGGTGTCGTTGTACTTGTTGCTCTGATGTCATCAAGTTTAGCTGTAACCAGTGAAATGTCCCGGAGAGTATCCAATAACCAGACAGACTGTAAAAGGATTTCGATAGATCATACGAACAGAAATATGATGATGATAAACAATAGGACATGTAGATATTTTGAACAGTTTGATCTCCCGGGAAACTATAAAGTAACTGTATGTTCAATCAGAAAACAAGTCTGGGTGGATGTTAAACATTTTAAAAAGTGCGGTATACAGTTCAACCCTAAACAATGGAAATATTGGCAGAGATTGGAACCAAATATAAACAGTGCTATGAAAAGAGCTGGTGAAGAACTAATAAAAACAAAAAAAAGACATGATAAATTTGTTTGATTATGATTATTTATGTATTTTTTTATATTATAATAAATAAATTTTGGAAAAAAAGATCAAATGTTTTGTATTTATTGAAACTGTTACGAAAGCTTTGTTTCATTCGGTATACAAAGACAAATGCAGTCACAAAAAAAAACCGGAAATCTGCAACCGGAAATTACGAAAAAAACAAAATCGTTATAAATAACAGGTTCACATAAAGTGTATTATTCGATATGAGTTCGTTAAACTACGAGGACTATTTGCAAAAAATATGGCATGACCCTAAACATGCTGCTGCCTTTACGGGTTCTGACAAATTATATAACATAGTGAAACAAGAAGGAAAAATTAAAATAGGAAGGCACAAAATAAAGCAATGGCTACAAGACCAGGACACCTACAGTCTATCACGAAATAATGTACACAAATTTAAAAAAAGTCGATATGTTGTGGATACAATAGATAGTCTCTGGGAAATGGACTTGGCCCAACTAGATAAATTCCAAACCTTCAACTCGGGAAACAAATTCTTATTATTTGTTATTGATTGTTTTTCAAAGTTTCTATGGATACAACCAATTGTGGATAAAACCCACACCAGTGTACTAAATGCCTTGAAAACAATTATGAGTGGAAAAAGGAAGCCTACCTCCATTCGATCAGACTTAGGAAAAGAATTTAAAAACCAATACGTACGGAAGTATCTTTCGAACCAGGGGGTAAACACGTATTATTCTCTTAACGATACGAAATGTGCAATTGTCGAGAGAAGCATTCGAACTGTTAAGTCGATTTTATTCAGGTATTTCAGACACAACCAAACGTATAAATACGTAAATGTTCTTCAAGATATGGTCAAGGGGTATAACGCAAGGCCGCATCGTACACTTGGTGGTTTCTCACCGGTTGATGTGACTAAACGCAATGCAGATGAAGTTCGTTTAAGTGCGTATCTTGCCCGAAATCCTAAGAAAAGGGAAAAGAAAGTTATTAAAAAAACAGAGATCAAAAGAAGGAAAAAAAGCTTTAGGTATAAAATAAATGATCTTGTCCGACTTACATTCAAAAGTCATCCATTTCAACGTGGCTATCTACAGAAATGGACAGAGGAGATATTCAAGATTTCTCGTCGGTATTTTCGACAAAATCTTAGTCTGTATAAGGTCGTTGACCTTCAAAATGACGAAATAGAAGGGACCTTCCAAGATAGTGAAGTTCAGAAAGTACGGAAGGATGGCGATACCATATGGAAAATAGAAAAGGTTGTTAAAAGACGACAAAAAAATGGCGTTAAACAGGTATTGGTTCGTTGGCTTGGCTACCCTAAAAAGTTCGACTCATGGGTTCCCGCTTTGGACATCCAGAAGTAAATAAATAACACGACTTCATTTAACACAACGTCATTTTCGTTCAAGATGAGTATACGTATGGTTCTCAAGTCGTCCGATGGTTCCGATTTGTTTGAAAAGAACATGGCTCACGACTTCACTGTACAATTGGATAGGCAAATAAATCTTGAAGCATACTGGGTAGTGGCATTGACAGAAATCGATCTCACTTATAAAAGCTCGTCAAAATATATAGACGATGTTTACGTCTATTCAAACATTTGTGAAGAGAGTTTTGTCGGATCTACTGAGAAACCAATCCTTCGAAAAATTTACATCAGTAAAGACGCAACGGAGGCACATGTCATTAACAAGAAAAAACACTACAGGTCACATATCATCTTTAACACTCCTTATTATGTTCCTGTACGTTTGGGACAATTGAACCAAGTTCATATCTATTTAAAAGACGACAAGGGACAACCGTGTTCAGTTGTCAATTTGGACGCCTGTGTAACACTTCACTTAAAGAAGTATTCCTTTCTGTAGAGATGTCTAAATCTCCTTACATCAGTGATGCATTGGTATGGCAAGAGGCCATAAATCAAGCCAAATATTTAAAAAAACAACACAATAATCAATTAGGAAAGGGTTTTCCTAGACGTTACAGCAGACATCGATTTGTCATTCTGAAGAAAAACTTACCTAAAATTGAAACCAAGGTGGAGCAAATAGCCCCAACAGTGGCAATCGAAGAACGTGCTGCTTCAGAACTGAAACAACAGAAGAACGACAAAGACCCTCACGTCCTACAGGGAAAAAAGGCTAAATCTGACGGTATAAAAGGCAGGAAATCAAAACCAAAAAACAGTAAAGTTGGAAAGCTCAAAGAGGCAACAGGTAAAAAACAGAAAGCTAAAAACAGTGCACCGAGCAAGAAAAAACACACTTCAAGGAATAAACCTCGGAAAATAGATTTCGAAACTGAACCTTCCATTTTTAATAGAGGAGCAGCAAAGAAATGGCGTATTTAAACGACGAAAATAAAGACATTAGCATTCCGATGGAGTTGGATTTGTTTGAAGAACCAAAAAATCAAGTAGCTATTGATCGGATATTTTTTTCGGAAACTAGGCCAATGTCAAACTTTACTTCGCCAGATGTATCTACAGTAGATTTTTTCGTTTCTGGACAAGGTCCCGAATACATGGATTTAAGACGGAGTAGATTATATGTTCGTGCAAAACTTGTCAAGGCCGATGGAACGGCACTTGACGATACCGATACGTCGAGTATTGTAAATTTGCCTCTTCAAGCTATGTGGACACAAATGGATGTGTATATGAACAATAAACTAGTGTCTTTAAATACGTCAAACTACCCATGGAAAGCCTATATTAACACTATTCTTACCAGTGGGACCGATGAACAGAAATCACAACTTCAGTCACAATTGTTCATGAAAGATTCCGGTGATTTAGCGAATACGGATGGAAAAAACGGAGCTAACACTGGATTGATTCTTCGTCGAGATTTTATCAAGAACAGTAGAGAATTTGAAATGGAGGGACCGCTGTTTGAAGACATATTTTCACTGGATCGCCATTTAATACAAGGCGTCGATTTGTATATAAAACTTTACCGTAGTAGCGACCAGTTTTTTGTCATTTCGGGTGAAGACGCCCCCGCCTACAAGTTACAGTTGTTAGATTGTGTTTATAAGGCATGCAAAATTAAAGTCGATCCTGGCATTATTGTTAACCATATGAAACAGATAGAAACCAAACCAGTCCGTTACTATTTTCAAAGGACAGAAGTGAAACGAAACACTATCAATAAAGACTCAAGGGAGTTTATTTGGGACAATATGTTCAACATCCGCCCAAGTACTCTGGTCTTAGGGCTGATCTCACAAGAAAGCGGAAATGGAACGTACGATACTAACCCTTTCTGTTTCAACCATTACAATGCAACTGATGTAGGACTGTACGTAAACGGAGAGAGCGTTCCAGCGAGACCGTTAAAACTTGACTTTGGGGATAATAGACAGTATGCAACGGCATACGCTAATCTATTTGAGGTCTGTGAAAAAATGAATAGAGACGCAGGACTCACCATTACTAGAGAAGACTATGGAAAAGGGTACACCTTGTATGCTTTTCCATTGGACCCGAAAGGACTTGGACTATATAAACTTGGTGAAGCATGGGAACGTGAGAGCTGAAATAAAATTCAAGACGGGACTACCCTCTGCTGTCACGTGCATAGCGTTTGGAGTATTCGATTCGTTTCTAGAGATAGACCATTCCCGAAACGTTCGCTATATACAGTCATGAATGGGAACGAACTAGAATGTGCCATCCGATCCAATTCGTGTATACAAATGCAGGTGAAAGGAGTATTTGCAAGGAACAATTTACCAACAGGAAAAATACATTACCCCAGTGCCTACATCGTCAACAACCATACGAGTGATCTGCCAGGGGAACATTGGATGGCAATTGTGTTAGAAAGTAAATCACATGGGGTGTTTTTCGACAGTTTTGGAAAACCACCGGAATTCTATGGAGAAGAATTAACACATTTTCTGAACTGTTACGTGAAACAATACGAGTGTTTTAATGTACAAGTGCAACCAAAGTCGTCTTCTCATTGTGGATTGTTTGTGTTAACTTTTCTCATGTTGAATCTATGTTTTAAATATTCATTAAATAGTATTTTCAATATTTTCGATTCAAACGTTTATGCTAACGACCATTTTGTATTTAATTTTGTCAACACTTATTATAGTTTGTGTCAATAAAATATATCATGCGTCCATCGTGTTAAATTATCTGTCCTGTGTCAAATGCTCTCATACCTTATCCGGACGTCAAGATGACAACTTCTCACGATATTTTACCTTTTCAAAGTCCTTGCACTTTCATGATATCGGGAGCGACTCAAAGTGGAAAGACTACATTTGTAATGAAATTACTAAGGCAAGCATCTGTCATGTTTAATACCCCACCGGTTCAAATAGTTTACTGTTATACGGAGTTTCAACCCATTTTTGACCAAGCTCAACAAACTATACCCAATTTGTTACTGTACGAGGGCTTCCCCACAAGAAGTGACATTATAGAATGGACCAACCCGGACAAGCACACAGTCCTTGTACTGGATGACATGATGAGATTGATCAGTAAGAGTGACGAGGCTTTACACCTGTCAACCGCGCTATCACATCACAGGAACTGTTCGGTAATTTTCATAACCCAAAACCTGTTTGAAAAAGGAACACATTTCAGATCGATAAGTTTGAATACCCATATTTTTGTACTTATGGCCAATAACAGAGATAAAAAACAACTTCTCGCCTTTGCAAGTCAGGCATTCCCCGGTGAGACGAAATATTTCAAAGAGGCCTATGATAAAGCCATCAGTTATGTTTCAGTTGGGGGATATCTGGTATGCGACTTATCCCCTTATACGGATAAAAAGTACCGCTTGCGTACTTCGATATTTCCAACTGATGACGTCACCATTGTATATGCCCCAAAGAAATAAAACCGGAGACAAGCACACCTACACCACCAGTTCACAAGAAAGATGCCGTCAAGGATCACCTCATACAGTACATTTCTGAAATTCGTATATGATGCTAACCCTAGACAACAGAAAGTGTTAATTCAGGCAGCTTCGAATGATCAAATCGATATCATATCGGAAATAGCATTAAATATATACAGAGGAAGCTTACCGGTGAACCCCTCTCATATAAGAAAGCTTAGATCTTACATCCTTCACATTCGTTCCTTGTCATCCCGATCGATCACATACACACGGAAAAGGAATATTTTAGTGAGACATCCTACTCTGACTTGTCTTTTGATTAAACCGGTTTTGTCACTTCTAAACGAACAGTAATGGCACAAGAGCTCATACTCGTGTCTAGGGAAAGATACGAACGTCTCATGAATCAACCAGAAACTCACCATCAAACAGACTTGGGTGAAAAGGACAGATTGAAAAACGACCACGACAAAAAACCCATAGCTAACTTTATGCCGATGATAGATCGTTCTTTACCCCAAAAAGTAAAGAAACGCGCGAACGATCTTTACAGATTCGTTTTAGCTCAAGACAACAACCTGTTGAATCATAATGAACAAGGCGAATTATTAGTAAACGGGAAAACAATGACTGGCTCGCACATTGTAGATCTTATTCACCACGTCGTGTCAACACTCCATAGAAAAAAGCCAATTGGAAGTACGGAGTTTCAAGCCATTTTGAGGAAACTGAATGTACCAAAGAGATTATTTGCAGAACGGAGGAAAAAACCTTTAACACAGACGGGAGGCTTATTCGTACAGGGGAAGGGAAGGAGAGACGTCATTCCTGGCATATCACATAAAAAAGAACAGATTCGTTGGATAAAATACTAACTTTATTTTTACAACATATACGATATTTTTTATTCAATAAAATCTTCGTGTAATAGTCTTTTTCTTTCTTTTTATATATACCCATAAGGGACGGTATCGTAATTGTCAAGAATAACACGTTTGTCATACGCGAATTTATACTTCTTCTTTTCTTTTCTGCTGAATATTTTTCTCTGGTGAGGTAGTCGACTTATTTTAGTTGGATTAGTTAACGTTTTGCACATGTCCCTGTCCAATGTGATCATCTCCTTGACAGCATTAAAGTTAACAATGTTAGAATTTGTAAAATTAAGTGTAAAACCTTTGACTTTACACGTTTCAGTCTTGAGTGTCCGATACGCATAATTTTTCGGTCCACCGGACACAAATTCTACTATATGCCCCTCGTCTGCCGGTATTTCGGAAGTGAGTTCCCCCAAATAATTTCCTAACGACGGTTCAGGTTTTCCCTTGAGTTTAACAGGATTCTTTTCTTGTAACGTTTTCTGAACAAACGGTCTTAAACAATACACTAACAAAGATAAACATTCTTATGTAGACTTTATTATAACAGGCAGCACTTTGATCTCGTGCGTTAAATAGAACGTGCAGATCCCTCGAATGTTTTAAAAGGTACACAGAGGAAATGAAAACAAAGAAAGTACTTGTTTACGTAGAGGGGAAGCCGGCGTTCGCCGCTCCGCGCGAAAAAAAGTGTATAAAAAATCTGAGCGCGGGCGGCGAACACCGGCCTCCCCTCTACGTAAACAAGTACTTTCTTTGTTTTCATTTCCTCTGTGTACCTTTTAAAACATTCGAGGGATCTGCACGTTCTATTTAACGCACGAGATCAAAGTGCTGCCTGTTATAATAAAGTCTACATAAGAATGTTTATCTTTGTTAGTGTATTGTTTAAGACCGTTTGTTCAGAAAACGTTACAAGAAAAGAATCCTGTTAAACTCAAGGGAAAACCTGAACCGTCGTTAGGAAATTATTTGGGGGAACTCACTTCCGAAATACCGGCAGACGAGGGGCATATAGTAGAATTTGTGTCCGGTGGACCGAAAAATTATGCGTATCGGACACTCAAGACTGAAACGTGTAAAGTCAAAGGTTTTACACTTAATTTTACAAATTCTAACATTGTTAACTTTAATGCTGTCAAGGAGATGATCACATTGGACAGGGACATGTGCAAAACGTTAACTAATCCAACTAAAATAAGTCGACTACCTCACCAGAGAAAAATATTCAGCAGAAAAGAAAAGAAGAAGTATAAATTCGCGTATGACAAACGTGTTATTCTTGACAATTACGATACCGTCCCTTATGGGTATATATAAAAAGAAAGAAAAAGACTATTACACGATGATTTTATTGAATAAAAAATATCGTATATGTTGTAAAAATAAAGTTAGTATTTTATCCAACGAATCTGTTCTTTTTTATGTGATATGCCAGGAATGACGTCTCTCCTTCCCTTCCCCTGTACGAATAAGCCTCCCGTCTGTGTTAAAGGTTTTTTCCTCCGTTCTGCAAATAATCTCTTTGGTACATTCAGTTTCCTCAAAATGGCTTGAAACTCCGTACTTCCAATTGGCTTTTTTCTATGGAGTGTTGACACGACGTGGTGAATAAGATCTACAATGTGCGAGCCAGTCATTGTTTTCCCGTTTACTAATAATTCGCCTTGTTCATTATGATTCAACAGGTTGTTGTCTTGAGCTAAAACGAATCTGTAAAGATCGTTCGCGCGTTTCTTTACTTTTTGGGGTAAAGAACGATCTATCATTGGCATAAAGTTAGCTATGGGTTTTTTGTCGTGGTCGTTTTTCAATCTGTCCTTTTCACCCAAGTCTGTTTGATGGTGAGTTTCTGGTTGATTCATGAGACGTTCGTATCTTTCCCTAGACACGAGTATGAGCTCTTGTGCCATTACTGTTCGTTTAGAAGTGACAAAACCGGTTTAATCAAAAGACAAGTCAGAGTAGGATGTCTCACTAAAATATTCCTTTTCCGTGTGTATGTGATCGATCGGGATGACAAGGAACGAATGTGAAGGATGTAAGATCTAAGCTTTCTTATATGAGAGGGGTTCACCGGTAAGCTTCCTCTGTATATATTTAATGCTATTTCCGATATGATATCGATTTGATCATTCGAAGCTGCCTGAATTAACACTTTCTGTTGTCTAGGGTTAGCATCATATACGAATTCAGAAATGTACTGTATGAGGTGATCCTTGACGGCATCTTTCTTGTGAACTGGTGGTGTAGGTGTGCTTGTCTCCGGTTTTATTTCTTTGGGGCATATACAATGGTGACGTCATCAGTTGGAAATATCGAAGTACGCAAGCGGTACTTTTTATCCGTATAAGGGGATAAGTCGCATACCAGATATCCCCCAACTGAAACATAACTGATGGCTTTATCATAGGCCTCTTTGAAATATTTCGTCTCACCGGGAATGCCTGACTTGCAAAGGCGAGAAGTTGTTTTTTTATCTCTGTTATTGGCCATAAGTACAAAAATATGGGTATTCAAACTTATCGATCTGAAATGTGTTCCTTTTTCAAACAGGTTTTGGGTTATGAAAATTACCGAACAGTTCCTGTGATGTGATAGCGCGGTTGACAGGTGTAAAGCCTCGTCACTCTTACTGATCAATCTCATCATGTCATCCAGTACAAGGACTGTGTGCTTGTCCGGGTTGGTCCATTCTATAATGTCACTTCTTGTGGGGAAGCCCTCGTACAGTAACAAATTGGGTATAGTTTGTTGAGCTTGGTCAAAAATGGGTTGAAACTCCGTATAACAGTAAACTATTTGAACCGGTGGGGTATTAAACATGACAGATGCTTGCCTTAGTAATTTCATTACAAATGTAGTCTTTCCACTTTGAGTCGCTCCCGATATCATGAAAGTGCAAGGACTTTGAAAAGGTAAAATATCGTGAGAAGTTGTCATCTTGACGTCCGGATAAGGTATGAGAGCATTTGACACAGGACAGATAATTTAACACGATGGACGCATGATATATTTTATTGACACAAACTATAATAAGTGTTGACAAAATTAAATACAAAATGGTCGTTAGCATAAACGTTTGAATCGAAAATATTGAAAATACTATTTAATGAATATTTAAAACATAGATTCAACATGAGAAAAGTTAACACAAACAATCCACAATGAGAAGACGACTTTGGTTGCACTTGTACATTAAAACACTCGTATTGTTTCACGTAACAGTTCAGAAAATGTGTTAATTCTTCTCCATAGAATTCCGGTGGTTTTCCAAAACTGTCGAAAAACACCCCATGTGATTTACTTTCTAACACAATTGCCATCCAATGTTCCCCTGGCAGATCACTCGTATGGTTGTTGACGATGTAGGCACTGGGGTAATGTATTTTTCCTGTTGGTAAATTGTTCCTTGCAAATACTCCTTTCACCTGCATTTGTATACACGAATTGGATCGGATGGCACATTCTAGTTCGTTCCCATTCATGACTGTATATAGCGAACGTTTCGGGAATGGTCTATCTCTAGAAACGAATCGAATACTCCAAACGCTATGCACGTGACAGCAGAGGGTAGTCCCGTCTTGAATTTTATTTCAGCTCTCACGTTCCCATGCTTCACCAAGTTTATATAGTCATCTCCAAGTCCTTTCGGGTCCAATGGAAAAGCATACAAGGTGTACCCTTTTCCATAGTCTTCTCTAGTAATGGTGAGTCCTGCGTCTCTATTCATTTTTTCACAGACCTCAAATAGATTAGCGTATGCCGTTGCATACTGTCTATTATCCCCAAAGTCAAGTTTTAACGGTCTCGCTGGAACGCTCTCTCCGTTTACGTACAGTCCTACATCAGTTGCATTGTAATGGTTGAAACAGAAAGGGTTAGTATCGTACGTTCCATTTCCGCTTTCTTGTGAGATCAGCCCTAAGACCAGAGTACTTGGGCGGATGTTGAACATATTGTCCCAAATAAACTCCCTTGAGTCTTTATTGATAGTGTTTCGTTTCACTTCTGTCCTTTGAAAATAGTAACGGACTGGTTTGGTTTCTATCTGTTTCATATGGTTAACAATAATGCCAGGATCGACTTTAATTTTGCATGCCTTATAAACACAATCTAACAACTGTAACTTGTAGGCGGGGCGTCTTCACCCGAAATGACAAAAAACTGGTCGCTACTACGGTAAAGTTTTATATACAAATCGACGCCTTGTATTAAATGGCGATCCAGTGAAAATATGTCTTCAAACAGCGGTCCCTCCATTTCAAATTCTCTACTGTTCTTGATAAAATCTCGACGAAGAATCAATCCAGTGTTAGCTCCGTTTTTTCCATCCGTATTCGCTAAATCACCGGAATCTTTCATGAACAATTGTGACTGAAGTTGTGATTTCTGTTCATCGGTCCCACTGGTAAGAATAGTGTTAATATAGGCTTTCCATGGGTAGTTTGACGTATTTAAAGACACTAGTTTATTGTTCATATACACATCCATTTGTGTCCACATAGCTTGAAGAGGCAAATTTACAATACTCGACGTATCGGTATCGTCAAGTGCCGTTCCATCGGCCTTGACAAGTTTTGCACGAACATATAATCTACTCCGTCTTAAACCATGTATTCGGGACCTTGTCCAGAAACGAAAAAATCTACTGTAGATACATCTGGCGAAGTAAAGTTTGACATTGGCCTAGTTTCCGAAAAAAATATCCGATCAATAGCTACTTGATTTTTTGGTTCTTCAAACAAATCCAACTCCATCGGAATGCTAATGTCTTTATTTTCGTCGTTTAAATACGCCATTTCTTTGCTGCTCCTCTATTAAAAATGGAAGGTTCAGTTTCGAAATCTATTTTCCGAGGTTTATTCCTTGAAGTGTGTTTTTTCTTGCTCGGTGCACTGTTTTTAGCTTTCTGTTTTTTACCTGTTGCCTCTTTGAGCTTTCCAACTTTACTGTTTTTTGGTTTTGATTTCCTGCCTTTTATACCGTCAGATTTAGCCTTTTTTCCCTGTAGGACGTGAGGGTCTTTGTCGTTCTTCTGTTGTTTCAGTTCTGAAGCAGCACGTTCTTCGATTGCCACTGTTGGGGCTATTTGCTCCACCTTGGTTTCAATTTTAGGTAAGTTTTTCTTCAGAATGACAAATCGATGTCTGCTGTAACGTCTAGGAAAACCCTTTCCTAATTGATTATTGTGTTGTTTTTTTAAATATTTGGCTTGATTTATGGCCTCTTGCCATACCAATGCATCACTGATGTAAGGAGATTTAGACATCTCTACAGAAAGGAATACTTCTTTAAGTGAAGTGTTACACAGGCGTCCAAATTGACAACTGAACACGGTTGTCCCTTGTCGTCTTTTAAATAGATATGAACTTGGTTCAATTGTCCCAAACGTACAGGAACATAATAAGGAGTGTTAAAGATGATATGTGACCTGTAGTGTTTTTTCTTGTTAATGACATGTGCCTCCGTTGCGTCTTTACTGATGTAAATTTTTCGAAGGATTGGTTTCTCAGTAGATCCGACAAAACTCTCTTCACAAATGTTTGAATAGACGTAAACATCGTCTATATATTTTGACGAGCTTTTATAAGTGAGATCGATTTCTGTCAATGCCACTACCCAGTATGCTTCAAGATTTATTTGCCTATCCAATTGTACAGTGAAGTCGTGAGCCATGTTCTTTTCAAACAAATCGGAACCATCGGACGACTTGAGAACCATACGTATACTCATCTTGAACGAAAATGACGTTGTGTTAAATGAAGTCGTGTTATTTATTTACTTCTGGATGTCCAAAGCGGGAACCCATGAGTCGAACTTTTTAGGGTAGCCAAGCCAACGAACCAATACCTGTTTAACGCCATTTTTTTGTCGTCTTTTAACAACCTTTTCTATTTTCCATATGGTATCGCCATCCTTCCGTACTTTCTGAACTTCACTATCTTGGAAGGTCCCTTCTATTTCGTCATTTTGAAGGTCAACGACCTTATACAGACTAAGATTTTGTCGAAAATACCGACGAGAAATCTTGAATATCTCCTCTGTCCATTTCTGTAGATAGCCACGTTGAAATGGATGACTTTTGAATGTAAGTCGGACAAGATCATTTATTTTATACCTAAAGCTTTTTTTCCTTCTTTTGATCTCTGTTTTTTTAATAACTTTCTTTTCCCTTTTCTTAGGATTTCGGGCAAGATACGCACTTAAACGAACTTCATCTGCATTGCGTTTAGTCACATCAACCGGTGAGAAACCACCAAGTGTACGATGCGGCCTTGCGTTATACCCCTTGACCATATCTTGAAGAACATTTACGTATTTATACGTTTGGTTGTGTCTGAAATACCTGAATAAAATCGACTTAACAGTTCGAATGCTTCTCTCGACAATTGCACATTTCGTATCGTTAAGAGAATAATACGTGTTTACCCCCTGGTTCGAAAGATACTTCCGTACGTATTGGTTTTTAAATTCTTTTCCTAAGTCTGATCGAATGGAGGTAGGCTTCCTTTTTCCACTCATAATTGTTTTCAAGGCATTTAGTACACTGGTGTGGGTTTTATCCACAATTGGTTGTATCCATAGAAACTTTGAAAAACAATCAATAACAAATAATAAGAATTTGTTTCCCGAGTTGAAGGTTTGGAATTTATCTAGTTGGGCCAAGTCCATTTCCCAGAGACTATCTATTGTATCCACAACATATCGACTTTTTTTAAATTTGTGTACATTATTTCGTGATAGACTGTAGGTGTCCTGGTCTTGTAGCCATTGCTTTATTTTGTGCCTTCCTATTTTAATTTTTCCTTCTTGTTTCACTATGTTATATAATTTGTCAGAACCCGTAAAGGCAGCAGCATGTTTAGGGTCATGCCATATTTTT
Source organism: Mytilus edulis (assembly GCA_019925275.1). Lineage (NCBI taxonomy): Eukaryota > Metazoa > Mollusca > Bivalvia > Mytilida > Mytilidae > Mytilus > Mytilus edulis. Next base: position 109,573,095 of record CM034351.1, read on the forward strand.
TGCAAATAGTCCTCGTAGTTTAACGAACTCATATCGAATAATACACTTTATGTGAACCTGTTATTTATAACGATTTTGTTTTTTTCGTAATTTCCGGTTGCAGATTTCCGGTTTTTTTTTGTGACTGCATTTGTCTTTGTATACCGAATGAAACAAAGCTTTCGTAACAGTTTCAATAAATACAAAACATTTGATCTTTTTTTCCAAAATTTATTTATTATAATATAAAAAAATACATAAATAATCATAATCAAACAAATTTATCATGTCTTTTTTTTGTTTTTATTAGTTCTTCACCAGCTCTTTTCATAGCACTGTTTATATTTGGTTCCAATCTCTGCCAATATTTCCATTGTTTAGGGTTGAACTGTATACCGCACTTTTTAAAATGTTTAACATCCACCCAGACTTGTTTTCTGATTGAACATACAGTTACTTTATAGTTTCCCGGGAGATCAAACTGTTCAAAATATCTACATGTCCTATTGTTTATCATCATCATATTTCTGTTCGTATGATCTATCGAAATCCTTTTACAGTCTGTCTGGTTATTGGATACTCTCCGGGACATTTCACTGGTTACAGCTAAACTTGATGACATCAGAGCAACAAGTACAACGACACCAGTCCATTTAATCACGTCTAAATGCTTTGCATATTTTTCATACATGGAGGAAATGTTGGACGCCAAACTTAACTGAGAAGGCATTTTACTCCCCATATTAAGCATTAAAGGGTCGTTTCGTTCTACAGACTCGAACGATATTTCTCTTGAATTCATGTTGTGTTCTGAACCAACAGGAGACGCAATGGATCACTCAGACAGGTTTAACGCTTTTATACCTCGTCCTTCATAAAGGTTCGGCAAATGGGTTACAGTTTGAACACATGAGCATCCCTTCTTGGTTTTGATGGTCTTCTGATAAAATACAAGGGGTCGTAGTTTCTATTTCAGGAACAGTCTCTCTGACGTCAGGAAATGTCCCTTTCAACGCTTCCCACTTGTCATATGTGAGAGAAATGCCCTTCTTTGTTGAAACTATCTGATTGGTTTCAGGTATCTTCCAGCGTTGTCTGACATCAACTGTTGGGTACGTTTTGTTAACAGAAACGTACACACCTCTACCAAGATGAAAAGTCATTTCAGGAACCCCTGTAACGTCATCAATCATCTGACTTATAGCCTCTTCGATTTCGTTAACATACATTTCTAATAGCTGCCATTGGTTCAAATCCAGTGCGATTCCCTTTTTTGTAGGAACATACACTTCTGCTGAATTCTTTTCGTATTTACGGATGTGAATCAACACCTTGTCACGCCATTCATTGACGACGACAAATATATCTCCTCCTATAGGTAACATGGCTCTATCTTTTGATACTTCTGATTTAATCTTTGACTCTTTCAAAAGATGTACTAAACTTGACTTGCCTTCATCAGTCAATGCTGTACAAAAACATTCAAATGCCCTTGGGCCCCTTCTCTGAAGTGTTGTAATGAGTTGTCTAGTTTTCGAATAAGAGTTTGAATTCTGTAAAATTTCTTCCCTCATCTCATCTGTCAGGATCCCATTCTGATACAAATGATCAACAACAAGATCTGTTGGTGTTTCTTTTACCAATTGCACGTAATTTCTCTTTAAGGACTGTCTGTGCTCTTCCTGCATGTTGACGATTGGATTGTATTTCTTATTCTGATACCCTGAACAATTCCAGACGTGTATTTATAATGATCTAAGAGAACAGGTGCTAGAGGGCTGAAAATCTACGGATTGGGGGCTATAATATCTGAAGATCGTAAGTTTTTATACACCCTTTGTCTGTGGTCTTGGGATAAAATTGGGGTACATATCTTCTCCATTGTAAAAATACGTCGCCTGAATCGATCGGCATCGATGACGTATGTCATCCAATGCCCCTTTCGTGCCTCACGGTTTGCAAACGACCAAACTATCATGGGGTGGATTTCTTTAATTTTTTCATCCGATAGAAAGCGAACCTACAAAGAATTAGATTTAAACAATAATAAATTTGGGGGGCGACAAAAAATAGTTTTTTTCACAATAATAAATTGGGGGCGAAATAAAAACAATATTCAACATATGATATTTTATAATCCACGGCTAAAGAAATAAAATAAAAACAAAGAACAATAAAAACACGGGGGAAAAATATTTTTCAAAATGTTTATTATAATTAAATTGGGGGCGAAAAAATATTTTACAATTCACAGTTTAGAAAAGAAAAAATAATAAAGACAAAACAATGTAAAAAAATATTGAAGGGGAAAACTTTTTTTTTTCATTGATATTTTACTCACCCTCTTAATTTCTTTTGAAAGAACGTTTGACATTTTACATCAATTGCATAGATAAAAAAAATAACACGAAAGACTGATTTCTATATATAGTAATCATTTTTATGATTACATCTATTAATAGAAGAAGAAAACACAGGTAAATGTATTTTGAACCAACGGACTTTGATGACATGAAAATTATAACCCCCAACAGGTGGCTCAGGAATCAACGACTTCTCTAATTTATTCAAAAGTTTAAAAGTAGTATAACCCCAAAAATAAAGATCAATAAAGACATCTGTTATTTGTCATGGGGTATTTTTAGAAATTGACTGTATATCTTATTATAGTTGGGGTTCAATCATTATAAACCCCACATATAGACATCTCCTTTATTGGGGTTCTCCCTTAGAAATACTATTTTTAGATTTGAGTTGGGGGGGGGGGGGGATAACATCACCCTATTACTACTTATATGTCAAGTATATTTTTTTTAGTGGTCATGAGTCTTGAGTCAGCAGTGGTACAAATTCGCAATGATTGTAGTTCTTCTTGTAGATCGTAATTGTTCGTATTAGTTGACTGTTAATAGTTCAAGTTGACTTTAGTACGAGCTGGTAAAAGTATGAATAGACTTGCTTCCCTGGAAAGAAAACTGAGTTTGTGTTCTACAGTACAAAAGTTATGAGACACAAATCAGATAAATGTTTACAACTACAGGGATCAATGGTGACATCTGACTGACCTGTCCATAGTAAATGTAAATGACTCCCATCCTTCACCCCAAGTCCATGATGTCTAAGTTTGGAATAAAATGACAGGTATTAGGTCTAGCAAAGTGATTTGCATATGTGACGCCTATGAGATTGACCTTGTCTGTCATTCAATCTTTTTGAAATGACGAAACAGGAATGAATATGGTTTAGGAGTTGGTATCTCAATCTTTTACAAGTTTTCAAAACACACACAAGAGGGTGTGGGTGACCCTAGGGACTATCTCTATTTTTATTTGATATTTTATATTGTCCCATACATGAATATATATTGTTTAGGGAGTGAGGATCTCGACCATTATCAAGATTTCAAACAGGAGGAGTGACTTCCCCTATAATTCATATGATTTGTTATATTGTCCACTACATGAATATATATGGTTTATGGGTGGGGATCTCAACCGTTTTCAAATTTTCAAACAGGAAGGGTAAAGTGGCCCTACGAACTCCACTTATATTTCATATGATTTGTTATATTGTCCCATACATGAATATATATGGTTTAGGTGTGGGGATCTCGACTGTTTCAAAGTTCCCAAACAGGAGGGGTGGGGTGACCCCAGGGACTCCCCCTGTATTTCATTTGATTTGTTATATTGTCCAATACATGAATATCTAGGTTTATGGGTGCTCGCATAAGGCAGCTTAACTGTCTAATAAAAAACGATATACCACATAGTCAAACAAATAAAAGTCCCAGGCATTACGTTTTTTTTTAATATATATTGTACATAATGAAAATTTAATTTGTGCATACTGAATGGTCGTCACTGGCAAATATTTCAAGCATAATACGGATGAGAACATACAGATAAGTATCAATTATGAAAGTTATGCAAAGTAAGAGAAGCTAGATATATGGACTGCCATAAGAAAATGAATGGACAATGTATAGGCAAATTTCCCCCTTTTTACCCTACGAGGCTTCGTATGTATACATCCAGCTGTTTGAACACGCTGTATAATCAAGGGATCATCTGTCAGATTAGTCATATTTCTATGTTAACCATACGATAATAAGCAGATGTGGTATGATTGCCAATGAAAGAACTATCCACCAAACTTCAAATTCAATATGATAAATAAAAAACATCATCTCCATTTATCATCACGCATAGATCGATTATTAGTTATAAATTTCTTTGCCACGGTAAGATCAAATCAGTGTTCACAAACAAAATTGTCATTCACATTTTTTGCCGCAATGACATCACTTTACTATATTTTTTTTGAAACAAGAACTTTCCTTATTAGCTTACCTTTTATAAAAGTATGTCAAAAATTAAGATAGAAGTTAAAGTTTGCCAACATCACCGGCTAATATAGCGTTCCTGTGTACTGGGCGGAGTTTTTAAATTACAATCCAAACTTTTCCTGAACCTAGTTGTAGTATAGATTTTTTTATATATAAAGTCTTAAGTAGTCTTTAGTAGTGTTTTGGAACCCCCCCTTTTTTGGACGATCAATGCTTTTGAATGGGGAAATATAGTTGTAACACACCCCTTTTTGTCAAGAGTTGGGAACCCCCTTTTAAAATGGCTGGATCCGCCCCGATTGATCAATTTTCATCTTCATGAAATGGCGGAAAACAGCAAATTATTGAAGTGTCGTTTAATTTCTGCAGGAAAACAAATAATAATTTGCTGGATCCGTTAGTCTATTATAATAACACTTGCTCTGGTTCAATTATTTTAGTATTAATGCTGATGTTTCTTTTTTTTTTAATATGAACTCTGTTGACATATTGATAGATACATCAGAAAATTGCAAATCAACAAAATAAAATTCAGCAAAATAAGTATTAGAAAAATATCATAAAAATAGAAAACATTGGCCCGAGGTCTTAGTCTAGTGTTTCGGAAATCATGGAATTGTAATACGAGAAAATTTTTCAGATGATTTTTGAGCTCATTATTTGATAAGGTAAACAAAACTTTAAATGAAATGTTAGTTGTGCCTGTCAAGTAATAAGTCTGTTAGAAATTTGGCATAAAATTGTTTTGAGGAAGATAAAAAAATATTTAACTATTATTATCAAAATTTTGCAGTGGAAAAAATATATATATCATACTCGGGAATAATAAACTCCTAAAAAATACTTGGAAATAAAGATATTTTAAGTAAAAAAGACATTTATGACCGAAACAAACTGTTATATAAAACGCCAAACGGATAACTTGAAAATGAACCCGCCCCGATGCCTTTAAAGCATACTGTAGGGTTGTACCTGTTTTTGAAAGCTGTACGATGACATGCAGTTGTTTACATCGCTATCATTTGTTTACAGTTAATCATTGCGTCATTGGCAAAACATTTCGAACGGACTCAAGGGGCTACCGTGTAAGATGAGAATGCGTTTTCGGAGCGAAGCGGCACCAACTACCGTCGACATCATACATGTGACTTTGTCAGTATTTATATATTCTTTTTTTAATGTTATTATACTTAAATCGTGTATATTTCTCTCCGTTTAGACTTTTATGCGAAAAATGAAGAAAGCACTCTGAACTTCTGACCGTTCGTATTTCCTTTTTTGAAGAACGTTTTGTATCACTTGTTAACATCGTCAAGGGTGCTTTCATACACACCCGCGTTCCAAGGTCGTCAAAGCTATTTTTGAGAACACCCCTTAAGGCGACCGTTTCCAAGGCACTCGTCGTAAGAAACATGCGTTAAAATATGCGCACTGTTAAAACGAGCCACCTTAAATGTAGGTTGGTCCCCTCCGTAAAACATTCAGTATGCCTTCGGAATATACAAATATTAATGGTCGGTATGAGCTAATGATGGCCTTGAACTTGAACTTTTCAGTTCCCGGTTTGACGACGTCCACATACGGTACCAGTTGAAATGGCGTTAAACGTCAGACTGAAGTAATTTCTTGATCATTTCGTGGAAACATCCCAAACTCATTAATTTTTGATTTTATAATAGGGGGAAACATAATTATATTAAAGATCATTAAAGCAAAGGCTTTTAATCGGGCATCGGCAAAATAGCAAATATGATATTTGATCAGCTCTGATTAATATAATTCAGCTATTTCTATAGAAATCTATTGCATCATCATAAATTTGATAAAAAAAAGATATATACACAATATGACATAGACGATCGCATAGCTAAAAAAATCTTGATTGCTTTTGAAATAATAGCTAGTTATTTGAATTGCATACCATATCTTTAAATAAAATAGGTTTCAACTTGGCTTCCGCTTACCAGGGACTTGCTATTCTAACGGGACTTGTCTCTATTATTTTTAATTAATTTTATTATTATCATGTATACATAAAATGTTCATCTGCTAACTTATATTCTATTTTTCCAGCGCCGGTAAAATATCCATTTCTATAGAAATAGGCTATTTTGCCAGTTTGAATTAAGATATATTTCACACAGTGCCGGCAATATATATATAGTAACTGCCTTTTATTTTACAACAAAGAAATATAGATTACATGTCGACTGCTTTCCTCATTCAATAATTCTCGTGAAATGTACGAGCTTATCATAGATAGCCGATAGAGCGGCGATATAATTTATAGGTCAACAAATGAGGGGGGTTAACTTAGAAGGGTCCTGATCCCGAAACCCGGGCTTAAAAACACGAAATCCGGAGGTCCCGAATTTAAATAAATTAAAATCCCGACATCCCGAAATTCGGAGAAAGAAATCCCCGGGGATCCCGAAATCCTGACCTTAAAAAATACGATCGATAAGGCCTCCTATCCCTTCCTCATAAATCTCATAAATGATGAATAAAAACTTTATTGGTGGTACACCATCAGGCTGTTGTTTGATATGTATACATGAGTGGGGGCTAAATCGCTGTTATTTTAAAACTCTCTCCCTTTAAGCAACGACACATTCCAAGCCCCCCCTCCATTTCCATTTTTTTTAATCCCACATCCCCACTTTTATCTATCCCTGTCCGGTAAACATAAAAACAGCTTACCTGTTGGTGACCTTCTGCTGTTGTTTTTTTCTATGGTCGGGTTGTTGTCTCTTTGGCACATTCCCAATTTCCATTCTCAATTTTATTGTTATAATTATGCCCTGACCATGGCCTTTTAGGGATTATTTTTTTATTCATATTTTTACAGAAGTGAAATGTCAAAATAGATCCATGTCTGTTCCTAGTAATAAGATAAGTAAAATCTATGTCCTCCTTTTAACTGGTGTATTGAAGGTTTTTTTCAAAAAAATATTTAATTATGAAGCTTATTCTTGTTTTGAAGAATCCCACCTGGACAATTATAAAGTACATGCAATTCTTTCAACTTCCGAACTTTTTTTAAAGTGCTTTATTTTTTTGTATGCTATAAATATAAATCAACAAACACTTACAGTAATGACACGAGCGCATGATACGCCCGTCACATTTTCACAAAATAAATTACTTCTCAATGTCATATTTCAAATTTATGAAAATCAAACAGGAGATTACATTAATAGATATAAACAATTCACCAAAGTTTCATAATATTTGCTGACGCATTGTTCAGTTATTGTCCGAAAACTGGAAAATCCCACCCTTTTTTAATTTAATAATAATATTAATAAAACCCCATAACTCAGAAATGTAAAATCTAAAATTTATGAAATTATAAACATCAACTGATATAAACGTTTCACTAAAGTTTCTAGTCCGAGATTACTCTGACATACAACAGCTGTTTTGCCAGACAAGCTTGGGTCTTGCAGAGTAATCTCGGACTACAAAGATTCACGAGAACGGCTAAAAGCATTTTTTAGTTTTTCTCAAATTCTAGAGAAATTCCTTTTTCTGACAAATATATGACTCTGTAACTCAGAAACGTGAAATCTAAAATTTATAAAAATCAAAAGATATAAACAATTCACCAAAATTTCGCATGTTGGTGAAGCATTCTTTTTAATGAAAAAAAACTCAACTCGGAAACGTAAAATCTTTATCAAATAAAACAAAATGGAGCTCACGTCAATAGAAATAAACAAAGTTTTATGCAAATTGGTAAATGGGTTTTAAAGTTAATGTCCAACATGTTGACGGACGGACAGACAGGCAACTGTATACCACAATATGTTCCGTAAACGGGCATATATAAATTATCTTGATTCTTAATGTCTTTTCTGTTGCCATCTTAACTAGTTGAAAAGATATAAACTTAAGGTGAAGCTATATCTTAATACAGGAAATGAAATACTATATATAGTACCCGCCCTAGAACAATTACCCTCAAACTCAATCCCAGCCTTCTCTTTGTACATGTAGTACAAGTTTAGATAGATATTCTTAAACACAAGTAAATGTCTGGAAACTACAACCAGATGCTCCGCAGGGCGCAGCTTTATACGACCGCATAGGTTGATAGGCATGTAGAAATTGCAAGGAACCAATATACCAAATAGTTAACATATTACTCATAATCATGGAAATTCACACAACAACAATTGAAATGAGCCAGACGTCATATCTTGATACGACAGCAGATGTTAAACCCTGAAGGCTGAACAATATTTGATAAAACGTTCAAGCTTGATACAGCTTTGTATCTCGATTGTGAATAAAATTTGACACAGTAAAGGTTTCCAAAACCGAATGAATGTGGTCTATGCATGTAAAAAAAAAAATTAGACATATACCTACATTTGTATTAGGGTCCAGTATCCAAAATCTAAATGTTTGGGTAGATTTAGCATTTTAAACAACCAACAAAACATGTATATTTTTAACTAATTTCGACCCTACGGACCTTAATATGAGCCAATTTGAAAACCATGACAGACCAAAAATCAAATAGTATCAAGTACACTGTTAGATCCAGCATATCAAAGAAACTAACAAAATTCAATTTATGTTGAAACCAAACAAAACTATATTTTGGACCTAAAAAGACTTTTGTCATTTCGGGGCCTTTTATAACTGACAATGCAGTATGGGCATTATTCATTGTTGAAGGCTGTACAGTAACCAATAGTTGTTGATTTCTGTGATTTCTCGTGTGGAGAGTTGTCTCATCGACATTTATACCACATCATCTTTTTTACATTCAATGTGGACGAAATTTCAAAAGGACTCAAAAAGTTTCATTTAGGACCTTTTGAACCTTAAAATGGACCAATTTTAAAAATTAAGACACAAAATGAAAATTCTGAACACACAGTTATATCCAACATATCAACCAAACTAACAAATTCAATATTTGTTGTAATCAAACAAAATTAAAATTAGCTCAATATGGACCAAATTCAAAAAGGACTAAACAAGAATGTGTCCCCAGTACATGGATGCCCCACTCACACTATCATTTTCCATGTTCAGTGGACCGTGAAATTGGGATCAGAACTCTAATTTGACATTAAAATTAGAAAGATCATATCATATGGAACATATATACTAAGTTTCAGGTTGATTGGACTTCCAATTTCATCAAAAACTACCTTGACCAAAAACTTTCACCTGAAACTGGACAGATGAACAAACGCACAGACCAGAAAACATAATGGCCCCCTACTATCGGAGGTGGGGCATACAAATTAGAAATAGTGTGTACACTGTTAGTTTTGGCTAATCAAAGAGACTAAATAATATTTTTTTTAATGAATTCAAACAAAGTTTTTTTTATTTTGGACCGTTAACATGCTTAAGACCTCAATGTTGACCAATGTAAAAACGGGACCCAAAAATTCAAATTAGCATAGAAAAGGACCCCACAATTTCAAGACTTTGAATTAAACCCCATTGAAACAATACCGTTTGTATAAATTGCTTAATTCTTCAAATACAGTCTATGTTTGCCCAAACAAACAAGAGACTACTATATTGGACTAATGTCAACAACAGGGCACTATTAATCAATATTTTCTGTCACATAAACATTATAGAAGATAAACAATCAATTTATGAAATAATAAGTTGTAGAAAAGTAGAGACAATAACCTCTTTTTGGGCAGCAATAAACTCAGTAAATAAATATAGATTTTAATTCTTAAATTCATTATTAGAAATACATTTATGGAACACAACCGGATCTTTTATACGAAAAAAAAAAACAAACATCATTTTATCCCAGTGTTTCAGTTCATATTTTGACAAAATCCATATATATATCTGCAAATAACAAACATTTTGCACAAATTCTGACACCTCAGGTTGTATTGTCTGACTTCACGTTACTCTTTAGTTCATTACTTCACATCTTGGTACATTATGTAGTTTTAAACCATCAGTTCACTTGTTTATCATTGTTCCTGAAAGAAAAAAGTAAATATTATTGTACATATATACATGTTGTTGTACAATGTATGTAAAACAAAAAAATATGCATACATCATGTCCATTAATGTGGCATGGAAAAAAATCCCCTTCTAGTTTTTATACATTTTGTATATATATCTCTTCTTGTTATATGTCATGGTATTTTCTGATATTTTTAATGCAGCAATTAAAAAAAAATGCTGACTTGTAATTTATCATTTGGCAGAGGTAAAATTTCATATTTCTGACTTGTGACTAAGCTAATAAACACTGATGATGAGTTAAGATACTTGCAAGTGAATAATTCAACCTCATTGAATCCCTATTCATGTGATCTTCAATTAAACCCTTAGCTAGAAATGGATTATGCATGGTTGATGTGTGTTAGGCTATTAATCAGTTATAAGAAAAGAATGTCAACATTGAAAGTGAAATAAAGGTAAATCATTAGATTGACTGATTCTATCCACAAAAAAAATCATTCTTATACAGGTAAAATCGAAAACTAGCTTATTTTTTTAACCTTACAAGTTTATACATGTATTATAAATACTTGTACATACTTGTATATATCAGTTAGACTGAAATGGGTGATCTTAAATCACTGATTCAAGTAACATTTTGTCCAGAAATGTTGGAAGTAAGAGTTGTTTTTCTTTAATAATCACCAATTTTAAAAGTACTAGTACATGTAGTATAAATAAAACACTAGACTAAGTGATTTAATTTTATTGTACTTTAAATATACTGTAGTAACTGTACTACAATTTTTATGAATCAGGGACTAATTATGTTCATATATGAAATCCCATTTAGTTTATTTAAAATCACCTCAGTAAATAGTTTCTGGTGTTTTCTTTCATTATCAGGTTTGGAATGTCAGACCTTTTTACTAGGGTCATCCCTCTGACAAACATGCAAGAAAGCTAGTCCTACTGTACCTAGGCCCTCTCGTGTCAAATACTGGTAGACCATTTCTGAAAGACAATTCAACTATAAACATTGATTGCAAAAATTCGGATAACACAAATTCAAAGTGAGGTCAATAAATACATGAAATAGTCTTTTACATGTTTTAATCAAAACAAGTTTTAGATCTATAGAATATAAACAAATTTCAAGACCTGCTTTCTTTCAAATTCCCTCATGAGATTTGTTGACCTGAATTTTCATACTCTATTATATAAACAATGATATTTAAAACAGATATTCAAATGATTTTAAAGGATGTTTAAGCTTAAACAATATAGTTAGTACTGTTAGATTAAAACACTTGTGACAATATACATTGTTAGAGGAGGATGACCATTATCAGGATTCTCACTACAAATTATTTTTTTTACATGACGAGTCAAGCAGTGAATAGATGAAATTTTCTTGATACACTTTACATATGCAAGCTCACAAAATTTTGAAAAGTTTGCAAGTACAATGTACATGATGTATGAATATTACTGAAACATACATGATAATCATCTGATGAGTTGTCAGAGCCTTTTCAACTAATATTTAAGGTTGAAAACCAATGTGCACATCTACATGTAAACAGACACTGACAATTTTTTTAAATACTGTTTCAGTGTTTGTTTTATATAATTTTCAGTGGCATTTCCAAAAAATTTCAGGAAAGAGGAAAGGGGGGGGGGGGCACCAGCTGCCAAAGAGGGGCTGCTCAAGTCATGCTTCAGTGATTCCCTATATTTTTCCAAGCATAAGGAAATAAGGAATGGCCCCGCTACCTGAAAAACCCTCCAACTCCGTCTCTGCTTTTGACAAGCTTTAAATGCATGATATTTTCTATGTTCTAAATCATATTTATGTGAAAGTTGAGGTCTATTTCTGTATATATACATGTATTATTATTAGCGGGCTGGCGGATCCAGAACTTTTCATAATGGAGGGCCCACTGACTGAACTAAAGGGGGTTTTCACTCCAGTCATGCTTCAGTGATTCCCTATATAATCAACCAAATTTTTCTCACAAAAAGGGGGGGGGGGGGGGCCTGGCCCAACAGTACCGCCTAAGATTGTACCCTTTAAATAATGAGATCTGTCTCACTAGCTGTCATACCACATGTTGTTTTTACAAAGATAAATTACATTGAATTAAAAAGGCCAAAAATTTAACTGACAGAAAAATGTAAACAATTACAAACAATGTACATGTTCTAAAGGTATACATATTTTGCCTTGCAAAAGTCTGCCTTGAGTCACAAGCCCAATGTCTGAGTCTGGTACATGCAAATTTAAAATAGATACAAATTTAGTAAATAATTTTTGAGGGTCTTATGAAGGAAAAATGTGGAAATTTCTGGTGGCCGTGCTGAAAGCATTAATATGTGCCCCACTGTTTTAGGGTTTGTATGACCAAATGATTTATTGTCTGACATTTTGAGGGTCACACACAGTTTGTGATACATAGCTGAAAGGCTTCAAAGCAAAAAAAAATGTAAAAGCCTTTCAATACCTCATAATTATTTGGACTAACAACAAGCGTCATCGGATACAGACAGCCTGAGAACCTTTACTAAATTTATCAATATATTTTTTTATTTTAGGTTTGTACATTTGTACTTCTTTCCAAAATTTCACTTGATGTAGCTGTAGGCCTCAGATCAAAATTAATTCCCTTTGTTCGTGGTGATTGTCATAGCATGGTCACATGAATGGTTTGACTTTTCCAGTCCAGGCCACTTATCAGTTTGTGCTCAATTTGAGTGTATTTATTTAGATTATCAATCCTTCTGCTTTCAAGCACTTTCCAAAAATGGAAACAAATTATTTTCAGGAAAAAAATAATTTCGATTTTTTTTGTGGAAAATAATTTTTTGACCCGGGTGGGGGTAGGGGAAACAAACATATTTTTAATTTTGGCCTTATAGACCATTATTATTCTGATAAAATATATTTGTCCCAGGACAATCCATCAGTGCTTTTTCTTTTGAGGGCCCTATTAGCATGCCAATGGTAGGATTTGAATCTTGAATAAATGACGAAGGCTAATTTCTACCCTACTTTCATTTTGGCCAAATCACTACTTTCACTTCCAACAATAATTTTTTTCCACATGTTTTACTTATTTCAATATAAATGCAACTGATAGGACCACTTTAATAGTAAACATTTCAAAGAAAACAGTAGACAGATTACTTGGGAAGATATACCCTATATAATAATTGGGAACTATACACATGGAAAAAAGTATTGCAACACCAAATTGAAATTGAAATTAAAAAAACACTTTTTATTTTTTTGTGATATAATTTGGTAAAATAGAACTAATTAAACATTATTTAAGTATCACCTGAGTTTAATCAATAAATATCGACTCGATAAGTTTTTATCTGCACATGCAGCTACTGTACCCGTAAACAGCAAAACAGATGTTTTCATCCTCATTGTTTTCAACACTTTAAATAACCAAGTTTTTAAAGTTATGTGACTGACACCTTGTAATGGGTCCTCGACAACTCTAAACTGCAGCAAGATGGCAGATTATCAGCATGAGAGAAGCAGGGATGTCGCTGAAACAACTGCACGTATTTTTGGTCATCACCATTCCACTATAAGTCGTTTTGAGAATAAAAATAAGACACCACACGATGTTAAAGAGCTTCCGAGATAATGAAGACCCCCTATACCATTTGCTAGGGAAAATCAAGCATAATGAAGGTTGGTCAGAAGAAAACCCATTGCATACAATACAATCCTAACAAGAGAGTGGTGGGCATACAGGAGCCTTTTAACAAGAACTGTCCGAGATCGACTTATCGCTACTGGTTATCGTGCGATAAGACCATTTCGGAGACCTTTGCTTACGAACAGACACACAGTTTTCCGTATCCAATGTATTGCAGAGCTCGCTAAAGTTGAAAATTAGCATCGTGGAGGAAGATCCATTGTTCCAATGGAATTCGGTTCATCTTCCTTGGACGGATCGTAGCCCGGATTTGAACCATATCGAGCATATATGGGACACTATTGGGCGGAACGTGCGCGAAAGGACACCCCAGGTCAAACACATCATGAAATAAACAATGCCCTTCATCAGAAATGGTTGCTGCTACCTTAGCAACAAATTAGTCGATTTTTGGCAGGAATCAGAAGACGTTTAGATGCGGTTATCCGTTTGAATGGAGGCTGCGCACAAAGTACTAATTCTTTGGCGTATAACGATCAACCATGATGTGAATAGTCATCTGAAGATTAATTTTGAAATGTCTGACATTGTAAAGTTCGAATACAGTAAAAGTTGTAAAATGCACTTTTTTTGTACAAAAGACACTTCATTTTGTTATTAAAGTTGTGGTTATATAAATAATTTTTTTTCAAACATGTTTTGTTCGTTTCAATGCCAATGTTATCATAAACTATGTTTCAATAATATTATACAAATATTTTATTATATTTCATCCAAAAAAAGAGGCTGATTTTTCAAATTTTAAAAAAGCAAGGTGTTGCAATACTTTTTTCCATGTGTATATATTCCTAGACCACGAACAAAGGAAATTAATTTTGATCTGAGGCCTACAGCTACATCAAGTGAAATTTTGGAAAGAAGTACAAATGTACAAACCTAAGATAAAAAAAATATATTGATAAATTTAGTAAAGGTTCTCAGGCTGTCTGTATCTGATGACGCTTGTTGTTAGTCCAAATAATTATGAGGTATTGAAAGGCTTTAACATTTTTTTTTGCTTTGAAGCCTTTCAGCTATGTATCACAAACTTTGTGTGACCCTCAAAATGTCAGACAATAAATCATTTGGTCATACAAACCCTAAAACAGTGGGGCACATATTAATGCTTTCAGCACGGCCACCAGAAATTTCCACATTTTTACTTCATAAGACCCTCAAAAATTATTTTACTAAATTCGTATCTATTTTAAATTTGCATGTACCAGACTCAGACATTGGGCTTGTGACTCAAGGCAGACTTTTGCAAGGCAAAATATGTATACCTTTAGAACATGTACATTGTTTGTAATTGTTTACATTTTACTGTCAGTTAAATTTTTGGCCTTTTTAATTCAATGTAATTTATCTTTGTAAAAACAACATGTGATATGACAGCTAGTGAGACAGATCTCATTATTTAAAGGGTACAATCTTAGGCGGTACTGTTGGGCCAGCCCCCCCCCCCCCCTTTTGTGAGAAAAATTTGGTTGATTATATAGGGAATCACTGAAGCATGACTGGAGTGAACACCCCCTTTAGTTCAGTCAGTGGGCCCTCCATTATGAAAAGTTCTGGATCCGCCAGCCCACTAATAATAATACATGTATATATACAGAAATAGACCTCAACTTTCACATTAATATGATTTAGAACATAGAAAATATCATGCATTTAAAGCTTGTCAAAAGCAGAGACGGAGTTGGAGGGTTTTTCAGGTAGCGGGCCATTCCTTATTTCCTTATGCTTGGAAAAATATAGGGAATCACTGAAGCATGACTTGAACAGCCCCTCTTGGGCAGTCAGTGCCCCCCCCCCCTTTCCTCTTTCCTGAAACTTTTTGGAAATGCCACTGAAAATTATATAAAACAAACACTGAAACAGTATTTAGAAAAATTGTCAGTGTCTGTTTACATGTACAAATGTAGATGTGCACATTGGTTTTCAACCCTAAATATTAGTTGAAAAGCTCAACTCATCAGATGATCATCATGTATGTTTCAGTAATATTCATACATCATGTACATTCAAGTACTTGCAAACTTTCAAAATTTTGTGAGCTTGCATATGTAAAGTGTATCAAGAAAATTTCATCTTTTCACTGCTTGACTCGTCATGTAAAAAAAAAATCTGTAGTGAGAATCCTGATAATGGTCATCCTCCTCTAACAATGTATATTGTCACAAGTGTTTTAATCTAACAGTACTAACTATAATATTGTTTAAGCTTAAACATCCTTTAAAATCATTTGAATATCTGTTTTAAATATCATTGTTTATAAAATAGAGTATGAAAATTCAGGTCATCAAATTAAATCTCATGAGGGAATTTGAAAGAAAGCAGGTCTTGAAATTTGTTTATATTCTATAGATCTAAAACTTGTTTTGATTAAAACATGTAAAAGACTATTTATTGACCTCACTTTGAATTTGTGTTATCCGAATTTTTGAAATCAATGTTTATAGTTGAATTGTCTTTCAGAAATGGTCTACCAGTATTTGACACGAGAGGGCCTAGGTACAGTAGGACTAGCTTTCTTGCATGTTTGTCAGAGGGATGACCCTAGTAAAAAGGTCTGACATTCCATACCTGATAATGAAAGAAAACACCAGAAACTATTTACTGAGGTGATTTTAAATAAACTAAATGGGATTTCATATATGAACATAATTAGTCCCTGATTCATAAAAATTATTTAAAGTACAATAAAATTAAATCACTTAGTCTAGTGTTTTATTTATACTACTAGTACTTTTAAAATTGGTGATTATTAAAGAAAGACAACTCTTACTTCCAACATTTCTGGACAAAATGTTACTTGAATCAGTGATTTAAGATCACCCATTTCAGTCTAACTGATATATACAAGTATGTACAAGTATTTATATACATGTATAAATTTGTAAGGTTAAAAAATAAGCTAGTTTTCGATTTTACCTGTATAAGAATGATTTTTTTGTGGATAGAATCAGTCAATCTAATGATTTACCTTTATTTCACTTTCAATGTTGACATTCTTTTCTAATAACTGATTAATAGCCTAACACACATCAACCATGCATAATCCATTTCTAGCTAAGGGTTTAATTGAAGATCACATGAATAGGGATTCAATGAGGTTGAATTATTCACTTGCAAGTATCTTAACTCATCATCAGTGTTTATTAGCTTAATCACAAGTCAGAAATATGAAATTTTACCTCTGCGAAATGATAAATCACAAGTCAGCATTTTTTTTAATTGCTGCATTAAAAATATCAGAAAATACCATGACATATAACAAGAAGAGATATATATACAAAATGTATAAAAACTAGAAGGGGATTTTTTTCCATGCCACATTAATAGACATGATGTATGCATAATTTTTTGTTTTACATACATTGTACAACAACATGTATATATGTACAATAATATTTACTTTTTTCTTTCAGGAACAATGATAAACAAGTGAACTGATGGTTTAAAACTACCAAGATGTGAAGTAATGAACTAAAGAGTAACGTGAAGTCAGACAATACAACCTGAGGTGTCAGAATTTTTGCAAAATTTTTGTTATTTGCAGATATATGGATGGATTTTGTCAAAATATGAACTGAAACACTGGGATAAAATTATGGTTTTTTTTTTCGTATAAAAGATCCGGTTGTGTTCCATAAATGTATTTCTAATAATGAATTTAAGAATTAAAATCTATATTTATTTACTGAGTTTATTGCTGCCCAAAAAGAGGTTATTGTCTCTACTTTTCTACAACTTATTATTTCATAAAATGATTGTATATCTTCTATAATGTTTATGTGACAGAAAATATTGATTAATAGTGCCCTGTTGTTGACATTAGTCCAATATAGTAGTCTCTGGTTTGTTTGGGCAAACATAGAATGTATTTTAAGAATTAAGCAATTTATACAAACGGTATTGTTTCAATGGGGTTTAATTCAAAGTCTTGAAATTGTGGGGTCCTTTTCTATGCTATTTTGGATTTTTGGGTCCTGTTTTTACATTGGTCAACATTGAGGTCTTTAGCATGTTAAGGGTCCAAAATAAAAAAAACTTTGTTTGAATTCATTAAAAAAAAATATTATTTAGTCTCTTTGATTAGCCAAAACTAACAGTGTGCACACTATTTCTAATTTGTATGCTCCACCTCCGATAGTAGAGGGCCATTATGTTTTCTGTTCTGTGCGTTTGTTCGTCTGTCCAGTTTCAGGTTAAAGTTTTTGGTCAAGGTAGTTTTTGATGAAGTTGGAAGTCCAATCTGAAACTTAGTATATATGTTCCATATGATATGATCTTTCTAATTTTAATGTCAAATTAGAGTTCTGATCCCAATTTCACGGCCCACTGAACATGGAAAATGATAGTGCGAGTGGGGCATCCATGTACTGGGGACACATTCTTGTTTAGTCCTTTTTGAATTTGGTCCATATTGAGCTAATTTTAATTTTGTTTGATTACAACAAATATTGAATTTGTTAGTTTGGTCGATATGCTGGATATAACTGTGTGTTCAGAATTTTCATTTTGTGTCTTAATTTTTAAAATTGGTCCATTTTAAGGTTCAAAAGGTTCAAAATGAAACTTTTTGAGTCCTTTTGAAATTTCGTCCACATTGAATGTAAAAAAGATGATGTGGTATAAATGCCGATGAGACAATTCTCCACACGAGAAATCACAGAAATCAACAACTATTGGTTACTGTACAGCCTTCAACAATGAATAATGCTCATACTGCATTGTCAGTTATAAAAGGCCCCGAAATGACAAAAGTCTTTTTAGGTCCAAAATATAGTTTTGTTTGGTTTCAACATAAATTGAATTTTGTTAGTTTCTTTGATATGCTGGATCTAACAGTGTACTTGATACTATTTGATTTTTGGTCTGTCATGGTTTTCAAATTGGTTCATATTAAGGTCCGTAGGGTCAAAAATTAGTTAAAAATATATATGTTTTGTTGGTGGTTTAAAATGCTAAATCTACCCAAACATTTAGATTTTGGATACTGGACCCTAATGCAAATGTAGGTATATGTCTAATTTTATTTTTATACGACCGCAAAAATTTTAATTTTTTGGTCGTATATTGCTATCAGGTTGGCGTCGTCGTCTGCGTCGTCGTCGTCCGAATACTTTTAGTTTTCGCACTCTAACTTTAGTAAAAATTAATAGAAATCAATGAAATTTTAACACAAGGTTTATGACCACAAAAGGAAGGTTGGGATTGATTTTGGGAGTTTTGGTCCCAACATTTTAGGAATTAGGGGCCAAAAAGGGCTCAAATAAGCATTTTCTTGGTTTTCGCACTATAACTTTAGTTTAAGTGAATAGAAATCTATGAAATTTTGACACAAGGTTTATGACCACAAAAGGAAGGTTGGGATTGATTATGGGAGTTTTGGTTCCAACAGTTTAGGAATTAAGGGCCAAAAAAGGGCCCAAATAAGCATTATTCTTGGTTTTCGCACAATAACTTTAGTATAAGTAAATAGAAATCAATGAAATTTTAACACAGGTTTATGACCACAAAAGGAAGGTTGGGATTGATTTTTGGAGTTGAGGTCACAACAGTTTATGAATTAGGGGCCAAAAAGGGGCCCAAATAAGCATTATTTTTGGTTTTTGCACCATAACTTTAGTATAAGTAAATAGAAATCTATGAAATTTAAACACAAGGTTTATGACCATAAAAGGAAGGTTGGTTTGATTTTGGGAGTGTTGGTCCTAACAATTTAGGAATAAGGGCCCCAAAGGGTCCAAAATTGAACTTTGTGTGATTTCATCAAAAAATTGAATAATTGGGGTTCTTTGATATGCCGAATCTAACTATGTATGTAGATTCTTAATTTTTGGTCCCGTTTTCAAATTGGTCTACATTAAGGTCCAAAGGGTCCAAAATTAAACTTTGGGGTTCTTTGAAATGCTTTATCTAAATATGTACTTTGATTTTTGATTATGGGCCTAGTTTTCAAGTTGGTCCAAATCAGGATTCCATATCAAGTATTGTGCAATAGCAAGAAATTTTCAATTGCACAGTATTGCACAATAGCAAGAAATATCTAATTGCACAATATTGTGCAATAGAAATTAATTTTCAATTGGAGTTATCTTTCTATGTATAGAATAGTAGTTGATAATATATGTTGGAAATTTGCCAGACATGACTATGATGTCAATTTCTATCTTTATTTGCCAATAACTTTATATAAATAACTTCATTGGAAATTTGCCAATATAAAATGTTGCTGATGAAGCTTTTTTTCCTTATCTTATCTAAAATGTTTTTAGATAATGTATGTTGGACATTTGCCAGACATGACTATGATGTCATTTTCTATTTTTATTTGCCAATAACTTTATGTAAATAACTTCATTGGAAATTTGCCAATATAAAATGTTGCTGATGAAGTTTTGTTTTATTGTTTTATACAATAAACAATGTATATTCACTTTTACTACCAACCAATCTTTACCATTCAGTGATAACAAGCACTTTATTTTACATTTTAATATTTTATGATGTATTTAAAAGAGTAGTTATTGTTGCAAACTCCATTAGAAATTTGAATTGATATCAGTTTTGGAAAAAGGGAAACGGGGATGTGAAAAAAGGGGGGGGGTTTAAATTTTTCTCATTTCAGATTTCATAAATAAAAAGAAAATTTCTTCAAAATTTTTTTTGAGAGGATTAATATTCAACAGCATAGTGAATTGCTCAAAGGCAAAAAAAAAACTTTTAAGTTCATTAGACCACATTCATTCTGTGTCAGAAACCTATGCTGTGTCAACTATTTAATTTTAGATTTAAAAAGTTTGAAGAAGAAATCTTTAATTGATTTGTAAACTCTTGTTTTACATGCATAGACCACATTCATTCGGTTTTGGAAACCTTTACTGTGTCAAATTTTATTCACAATCGAGATACAAAGCTGTATCAAGCTTGAACGTTTTATCAAATATTGTTCAGCCTTCAGGGTTTAACATCTGCTGTCGTATCAAGATATGACGTCTGGCTCATTTCAATTGTTGTTGTGTGAATTTCCATGATTATGAGTAATATGTTAACTATTTGGTATATTGGTTCCTTGCAATTTCTACATGCCTATCAACCTCTGCGATCGTATAAAGCTGCGCCCTGCGGAGCATCTGGTTGTAGTTTCCAGACATTTACTTGTGTTTAAGAATATCTATCTAAACTTGTACTACATGTACAAAGAGAAGGCTGGGATTGAGTTTGAGGGTAATTGTTCTAGGGCGGGTACTATATATAGTATTTTATTTCCTGTATTAAGATATAACTTCACCTTAAATTTATATCTTTTCAACTAGTTAAGATGGCAACAGAAAAGACATTAAGAATCAAGATAATTTATATATGCCCGTTTACGGAACATATTGTGGTATACAGTTGCCTGTCTGTCCGTCCGTCAACATGTTGGACATTAACTTTAAAACCTATTTACCAATTTGCATAAAACTTTGTTTATTTCCATTGACGTGAGCTCCATTTTGTTTTATTTGATAAAGATTTTACGTTTCCGAGTTGAGTTTTCTATTGACAAGAGCTCCCTTTTGATTTTTATAAATTTTAGATTTCACGTTTCTGAGTTACAGAGTCATATATTTGTCAGAAAAAGGAATTTCTCTAGAATTTGAGAAAAACTAAAAAATGCTTTCAGCCGTTCTCGTGAATCTTTGTAGTCCGAGATTACTCTGCAAGACTTGATCCCACAACCCAAGCTTGTCTGGCAAAACAGCTGTTGGATATCAGAGTAATCTCGGACTAGAAACTTTAGTGAAACGTTTATATGGGCGTATGACATTTGCGCCGATTTTGAAAATTTTCATTCTTTCATTTGCGCCGATTTTATTATTTCTCAAAATTGGATTTACAGGTAAAAAAATAAGTTTATACTTTTACATGTAGTATTACTTGAAGAAATATTGATAAATCTGGTTATAAACGTTGTTCACTTATGTTTTGTTAATAGATATAGGAAGATGTGGTATGAGTGCCAATGAGACAATTCTCCATCCAAGTACTTATTTATAAAAGTAAACCATTTTGAAGATTTTTTATTCATATTGTTCTGGAATATCGTTGTAAGACAATGGGCATATTGTACACTTAAACGAGCCGAGGAGTCAATTCTTTAATCATCGACAGCCATACATACCGGAAGGTCAGTGTCTTGAAAAATAACATATCTTAACGATGTACCAATAGATTGTGTAAAGCCAGAGTCACAACGGATTCTGATGGGAAGACTATTGTCAAAACACAGAAAGAACATAACCATGCGGCAGATGACCGAAAGACCGAGGCTGAAGAACTACGGGTTCGGCCAAGTCTGGAGATGTATCTAGTAGGCCTTCAAAGACTGGGATGAAGAGTTATCTCATTGGCACTCATACCACATCCTCTTATAACTATTCACCTATATTTACCTGTAATTTACCTGTAAAAAAAAATCGGCGCAGATGAAGAAAAATATCGGCGCAAATGAAAGAAAAAATCGGCGCAAATGAAATGCAGATTGGCGCAAATGCAAAACGCCGGTTTATATCTGTTGATGTTTATAATTTCATAAATTGTAGATTTTACATTTCTGAGTTATTGGGTTTTATTAAATTAAAAAAAGGTGGGATTTTCCAGTTTTCGGACAATAACTGAACAATGCGTCAGCAAATATTATAAAATTTTGGAGCATTGTTTATATCTATTAATGTAATTTCCTGTTTGATTTTCATAAATTTCAAATATGACATTGAGAAGTAATTTATTCTGTGAAAATGTGACGGGCGTATCATGCGCTCGTGTCATTACTGTAAGTGTTTGTTGATTTATATTTATAGCATACAAAAAAAATAAAGCACTTTAAAAAAAGTTCGGAAGTTGAAAGAATTGCATGTACTTTATAATTGTCCAGGTGGGATTCTTCAAAACAAGAATAAGCTTCATAATTAAAAATTTTTTGGAAAAAAAACCTTCAATACACCAGAAGGAGGACATAGATTTTTTACTTATCTTATTACTAGGAACAGACCTGGATCTTTTTTGACATTTCATTTCTGTAAAAATATGAATAAAAAAAATAATCCCTAAAAGGCCATGGTCAGGGCATAATTATAACAATAAAATTGAGAATGGAAATGGGGAATGTGCCAAAGAGACAACAACCCGACCATAGAAAAAAACAACAGCAGAAGGTCACCAACAGGTAAGCTGTTTTTATGTTTACCGGACAGGGATAGATAAAAGTGGGGATGTGGGATTTAAAAAGATGGAAATGGAGGGGGGGGGGGGGCTTGGAATGTGTCGTTGCTTAAAGGGAGAGAGTTTTAAAATAACAGCGATTTAGCCCCCACTCGTGTATACATATCGAACAACAGCCTGATGGTGTACCACCAATAAAGTTTTTATTCATCATTTATGAGATTTACGAGGAAGGGATAGGAGGCCTTATCGATCGTATTTTTTAAGCTCAGGATTTCGGGATCCCCGGGGATTTCTTTCTCCGAATTTCGGGATGTCGGGATTTTAATTTATTTAAATTCGGGACCTCCGGATTTCGTGTTTTTAAGCCCGGGTTTCGGGATCAGGACCCTTCTAAGTTAACCCCCCTCATTTGTTGACCTATAAATTATATCGCCGCTCTATCGGCTATCTATGATAAGCTCGTACATTTCACGAGAATTATTGAATGAGGAAAGCAGTCGACATGCAATCTATATTTCTTTGTTGTAAAATAAAAGGCAGTTACTATATATATATTGCCGGCACTGTGTGAAATATATCTTAATTCAAACTGGCAAAATAGCCTATTTCTATAGAAATGGATATTTTACCGGCGCTGGAAAAATAGAATATAAGTTAGTAGATAAACATTTTATGTATACATGATAATAATAAAATTAATTAAAAATAATAGAGACAAGTCCCGTTAGAATAGCAAGTCCCTGGTAAGCGGAAGCCAAGTTGAAACCTATTTTATTTAAAGATATGGTATGCAATTCAAATAACTAGCTATTATTTCAAAAGCAATCAAGTTTTTTTTAGCTATACGATCGTCTATGTCATATTGTGTATATATCTTTTTTTTATCAAATTTATGATGATGCAATAGATTTCTATAGAAATAGCTGAATTATATTAATCAGAGCTGATCAAATATCATATTTGCTATTTTGCCGATGCCCGATTAAAAGCCTTTGCTTTAATGATCTTTAATATAATTATGTTTCCCCCTATTATAAAATCAAAAATTAATGAGTTTGGGATGTTTCCACGAAATGATCAAGAAATTACTTCAGTCTGACGTTTAACGCCATTTCAACTGGTACCGTATGTGGACGTCGTCAAACCGGGAACCGAAACGTTCAAGTTCAAGGCCATCATTAGCTCCGACCGTTAATATTTGTATATTCCGAAGGCATACTGAGGGGACCAACCTAGGGCGAATAAAAATAGTATCGGGCACGTTTGGGGGTTCTGAAATCGGGGATATTGAATATTATGGACACGTTTGAGGGAATCGGACACGTATGGAGGGAAGGACACGTTTGGGAGTGCTACAAATATACTTCACATATATTTCTATCAAATCTGGCATTACTACAAAGCCAATTAAATAAAATTCAGTCGAACTTGAAAGTAAATATGCAATCATTCAAATATGTATGCAAGTCGTTAACTGGTCAAGTGGCTAGATGCACTTATCGTCGGCCAATTGAACGACATGTCGTTTAAAACTTCTAGAAATATTAACGGAAAATAAGGGATAAATAAAGAAAAATAAATGAAAACAGAATTAAATAAATAAAATGATGTTCGATATAAAGTATATTTCGTTTTTTTTTGTTTTTTTTTAAAATCTATACGATACAGCTTCCTTTACCGCCGATGCTGAAATGTTTAATGTTATAAAACAATTTTAGCGTCTTTGACCTACTTTATCATTTTATTCGGATACTTGTGGTTATCTTCTCCAAGTTCAACGGGAACATTAGAATGATCTAGAATAGAACCCAGATGGAACCACGAAGTTCGGTTGCTATAACCAAACAACCCGGATGATGAACCAGTTACCATGGTTTCGAACCAAAAAACCAAGGTTCAGAACCAAAAAACCCTGATGGAACAAAGGTTTAGAACCAGAGTGCCCGGATAGAACCTAATTGCAACCAGAATTCGCTTGACTTTTTATACCTTCAACGTATTTTCCAAATCTTTTATTTATTTATTATATTTATAATAAAATAATTTATATATAATTATGTATATAATTATATATCAATATAAAATTATATATAATATATTGAATTACATTTTTGTTTAATCTTTCGTATCGTTTTATTGATAAAAATCTTTATTACATAAAGACAAATATGCAACTTATAAAAGGGATTATATTACCTAACCCAGGATAAAAGAGGGGTTCCGACTACATGTCCCCGTTAAAATGCATTGATCGTTCAAAAAAGGGGTTTTAACTTCCGTTACGCCCCCTCCCCCTTGGATCCACCCCTGTGACATATCTTTATGAATAAGATTACTTTCACATAGTTTGAAAGCTTTACAAATTTAGCAGTATGTGCTATTTCTCTTGCCAAACAATGGAACTAATTATGATTTCTCCTCTTTTCTTCGAAAAACAGAAAAACAAGAACTTCATTCGATGAAACTATCCATGGAAAAGTACGAACAATGTATGAAATTATTCTAGAAGTAGATTTAATTAACTCCTTAGCTTACCGCAATATCCTTGCAATAAATAGTTTGTTCTATCAGGTTAACTGCAAGACTTGGCCGTTTCTGTAGATTCAATATTTACTGATAATATCTGTTTTGTAAATTCTCCCTTGGTGAGTTGTTATACTGCGTTGCTATGGATTATTGATTGGAACTATTATAGGATTGTAAAAGAAGAAGAGCTATTCTATTTATAACTATTTTACATGCTAAAAACTAGTCATTATGCAACTTGTGTTTGATGTGGGAAAATGCTAAAGCAAACACTTATTTGTATAATTGTAATATAAACGGAATTAAATATGCGAAATTGTCAGACCAATTCTATTGTAAGTATCTAAATTTCACTGTGTTTTTATTTACAAAATTATATTTTTGTAACACATACTGCATGCATATATGAATTGCAGAATGTTACATGTGAGCTGCGTCGGGTAGAAATCGACCTTTTTCAAATAAATATCAAAACATCTGTTAACTCATTTTGTGTTAAAAAAATATCTCTGCGAAATCTTTTACTGTTTGAAAATTATGTTGATATAAAAGAACCCTACAAAATAGACCGAAATTCGTCTTTCCTTTCGTATTTGAATGTTCCAAAATCAATACAAGTCTCGTATTTCTACATGTATACGTTTACTTGCATAAGGTCGATTTCTATACGACAAAGCTCATGTATATAATTTAAAAGTACACTACATATAAAAAGAAGATGTGGTATGAATACCAATGAGACAACGCTCTATAAGAGACCAAAATGACACAGAAATTAACATCAAAACTAGTTTGCTTATGATACTTATATAGTAATGTTAACAAAACCGTGTAGAATACAAGTTTTTATAAAAGCGGGAAACATTTCATTTTGACATCTTAATACAGTATTCCCTGTTGAGAACCATATAAAACAGGATTAAATAAGCTTTTACCTGATTTAAAACTTGTCAGGTTAATCACATATTTAGCCTGAACTAGTGTCTTTGACTAGGTTCAACAACTGGGTCTATGCCGCAGAAAATGAACGTGTCATCCCCAAGGGAATCATCACCTAATAGTCAGTAATCCTGTGTTGACATTAAATATAATTGATTCGGTCAGTTTTTGCACATTTACTGCTTATAAAACTTAGAAACTACTTGATACATTATTGTTGCGCTCGATTTCAATCTTTGGATTATCAGACTGAGTTTGCTTGCTTCCTCTACCAATTACAACTGACCGCTACAAATAATTACAATTGTGCTGAACGTGGCATTAAACAATAATCAAACATTCAAGCAATCTTCCTTCGGATATTTTAGTAATAGGCTTTAGTATTTTTCATGTTTTAATACTATTCAATTTACAAAGGAATAATGTGAATTTCATATGAATTCCACTTTGTTTGAGGTTCACATGAATCTCACGTGAAATTTATCACGTTAATTTCTCATAAGCTTTAACTTTGTTTTGTATTTTTCATGTTTTTAATCGAATTTAAAATTAGGGTGTTATTTGAATAACTTTATTTTGAAAATTCATGTGATTTACACATGAATATTTGAAATTCCTGTTTAGCTCACTTGAGTTTTACAATAGATTCAGTTGAATCTCATGAGAAATAGCTGAGTTTTACAATAGATTCAGGTGAATCTCACGAGAAATAGCTCACTTGAGGTTAACAATAGATTCAGGTGAATCTCATAAGAAATAGCTCACTTGAGTTTAACAACACATTCAGTTGAATCTCATGAGAAATAGCTTACTTGAGATATTCAATAGATTCCGGTGAATCTCATGAGAAACAGCTCACTGAGTTTTACAACAGATTCAGGTGAATCTCACGGGAAATAGCTCACTTAAGGTTTACAAAAGATTCAGGTGAATTGAATGACAAATAGCTCACTTGAGTTTTACAAAAGATTCAGGTGAATCTCATGAGAAACAGCTCACTTGAGTTTTACAACAGATTCAGGTGAATCTCATGAGAAATAGCTCACTTGAGATATTCAATAGATTCAGGTGAATCTCATGAGAAATAGCTCACTTGAGGTATTCAATAGATTCAGGTGAATCTCATAAAAAATAGCTGAGTTTTACAATAGATTCAGATGAATCTCATGAGAAATAAGTCACTTGAGTTTCATGTATAGGCTAGTTCGAGGTGAGTTACACGTGAAATTAACATTAGGTTCCTATGAATCAAAATTCATGTAAAAATATGCTGATTCACGTATGGTAAATGTCCCTATGTAGCCGTTTATTTGGTCGTGCAATTGCTTTCATCTGTTTTCAAGACTTGAAGTCGTCGAATGTCGTCGTAGACTTTTTAAAAGATCGTCTCTTCTGAAACTACAAGACCAATTTTAACCAACACAAGAATCCTATGGTACAATATCTAGTCTATATTTTGTGTTTGTTAACACACATAACCGCTATGGCTAACAAATGAAAATTGCGTTTTTGCAAATACAAATTTAAATTTACAATTAAACATAGTTACAATTAAACATAACGACATCTAGTGGAAATATTGACAAAGGAGTGGGTATTATAAAGCCATTTTTTTCAATTAATTCAAAACTTAAAAATGTATTCTTAATTGATTAAATTCCATTGTTCTAATATTCATTAGATTGTATAGAATAATAGAGCTTTTTTCAGATCGTATTTGTAGCCACAGTTCCGGTGGTGGTTTCAGGAGTTTTGTAAAAAAGTGACTGGAAGTCAATTGATCGAACAGGTAAGTAAGAAGATTGTAGCATACTAATTACAATAATATATTAGAAATCAATATTTAGTTCAACTAGGGTTATTGAACGATTATAATGTTACTGAAATTCAATACATGTAATTCAATAGTTAACTATACTATTGGATTTAAATATTCTCTATTGACGAGTTGCTATGTTGCGTTGCTATAGATCATTGATTGATATTTATTTAAGAATTGAATGCTTCTTTTTGTAACTTTATTGGGGTGTAAAAGCGTTGACCGAAGTACATTTTGCATGAAGCGCGGAAGCGCTTCATACTAACAATATGCCCACGGTCAACGCTTTTACAACCCTATGAAGTTACAAAAAGAAGCATTCAATACTTATAATTACATTTTTTTAGCAATTATCATGAAAACACGAATTTTATTATTGTTTTATTTAACTCACCTGTACACTTTATTGTGGGACCACGTGTTATCATGAATGAAAAGTTTTAATGAGCAATACAATTGCTTACGGAATAACACGTGATGTGCAGTTAGCCAATCAGAATAACGTATCATAATGAAACTTACATCTAATGTAATTATATATAGGAGTGCAAAAGATGAATAGGGATTTTTAAAATTGTATAACTACCTGATATAATACAAACTACTAGTCTTTCTGCTGTCTAGTCTAATATGTACAAATTCTTAAACAAGCATCTACTATAGCCATGCACATGGAATTAACAGGTTCATTTGAAAAATCTGAATGTAAGTATCTAAATTCTAAATTCTAAATTCGACTTTTATTACTATATTAAGATTATATTAACTATCGATGGAATGTTACTCTAAATGAATAAGTATACGAATATTTATTGAGTCCTGTTTCCGAGCATATTCATATATATTATATTATTTGATATACATTTATTTTAAAGATATATTACATTTAACTAAAATATAAATGATAAAATAACTATACTCCATACTAGATGGTGTTTTGAAAATAAACAAAATAGAATATTTTGTCTTTCTAATACATAAACAAATAAAAAAACATAAAGAATAAACTACAACACTACTACATGTATATTTCGTTTTAGGAATGCAAATTTTCTTTTATTTTCAAACAATTACTTATAAATCTTGACACTGACATATTTACATTTTCTGAACCGTATAACATCAAACAAATAAATTATTTCAAGAATACTTTGGAATATAAGGCAAGTTTTTACATTGAATGCTTGCTTCATTAATAATAAAATTCAGTTTTTTTTATATGCAGTGCATTATTTCTATCAAATCTGGCATTACTACAAAGCCAATTAAATAAAATTCAGTCGAACCTGAAAGTAAATATGCAATCATTCAAATATGTATGCAAGTCGTTAACTGGTCAAGTGGCTAGAAGCACTTATCGTTGGCCAATTGAACGACATGTCGTTTTAAAACTTCTAGAAATATTACCGGAAATAAGGGATAAATAAAGAAAAATAAATGAAAACAGAATTAAATAAAAGGATGTTCGACATAGAGTATATTTCGTTTTTTTTTGTTTTTTTTAAAAATCTAGACGATGCTTTATTTGTATCTAGTTTCCTAATGAAAATAATTAAAAGAGAAGATAAATACCTTACGGCTTCCTTTACCGCCTTGAAAATGAACCCGCCCCGATGCCTTTAAAGCACACTGTAGGGTTGTACCTGTTTTTGAAAGCTGTACGATGACATGCAGTTGTTTACATCGCTATCATTTGTTTACAGTTATTCATTGTGTCATTGGCAAAACATTTTCAAAAATAAATTTCCAAGACATCATTTAATTTAACCGGTATTTAAGTGAATTCAAAATATGGTACGAACGGACTCAAGGGGCTACCGTGTAAGATGAGAATGCGTTTTCGGAGCGAAGCGGCACCAACCACCGTCGACATCATACATGTGACTTTGTCAGTATTTATATATTCTTTTTTTAATGTTATTATACTTAAATCGTGTATATTTCTCTCCTTTTAGACTTTTATGCGAAAAATGAAGAAAGCACTCTAAACTTCTTACCGTTCGTATTTCCTTTTTTTGAAGAACGTTTTGTATCACTTGTTTACATCGTCAAGGGGGCTTTCATACACGCTCACGTTCCAAGGTCGTCAAAGCTATTTTTGAGAACACCCCTTAAGGCGACCGTTTCCAAGGCACTCGTCGTAAGAAACATGCGTTAAAATATGCGCATGTTTAAAACGAGCCACCTTAAATGAGCATGAAATACTTGCAACTGGACAATAAGCAAATTAAGTCAAAAGTTAATGCATATGTTACATATCAAATTTTCAGTAATGATAATCATTAACAACCAGCATTGAACAAGTTAATGCTAATAAATTACCACTTCATCAACTGTGTCCCCCATCATAGAACTGCCGTGAACGTTATTGATGTCGCGTTTAGGACATGTATTAGCGCTAAAAGACGCGAGACGTTCTGGCGTTTAAAAGTGGACACGTTTGGGCGAATAACAATAGTATCGGGCACGTTTGGGGGTTCTGAAATCGGAAATATTGAATATTATGGACACGTTTGGGGAGAATAGACACGTTTGGGGGAATCGGACACGTTTGGAGGGAAGGACACGTTTGGGAGTGCTACACATATACTTCACATATATTTCTATCAAATCTGGCATTACTACAAAGCCAATTAAATAAAATTCAGTCGAACTTAAAAGTAAATATGCAATCATTCAAATATGTATGCAAGTCGTTAACTGGTCAAGTGGATAGATGCACATATCGTCGGCCAATTGAACGACATGTCTAGAAATATTAACGGAAATAAGGGATAAATAAAGAAAAATAAATGAAAACAGAATTAAATAAAAGGATGTTCGATATAAGGTATATTTCATTTTTTTTTTAAATCTATACGATGCTTTATTTGTATCTAGTTTCCTAATGAAAATAATTAAAAGAAAAGATAAATACCTTACAGCTTCCTTTACCGCCGATGCTGAAATGTTTAATGTTATAAAACAATTTTAGCGTCTTTGACCTACTTTATCATTTTATTCGGATACTTGCGGTTATCTTCTCCAAGTTCAAGGGGAACATTAGAATGATCTAGAATAGAACCCAGATGGAACCAAGAAGTTGGGTTGTTATAACCAAACAACCCGGATGTTGAACCAGTTACCATGGTTTCGAACCAAAAAACCATGGTTCAGAACCAAAAAACCCAGATGGAAGCAAGGTTTAGAACCAGAGTGCCCGGATAGAACCTAATTGCATTCAGAATTCGCTTGACATTTTATACCTTCAACGTATTTTCCAAATCTTTTATTTATTTATTATATTTATAATAAAATAATTTATATATAATTATGTATATAATTATATATCAATATAAAATTATATATAATATATTGAATTGCATTTTTGTTGAATCTTTCGTGTCGTTTTATTGATAAAAATCTTTATTACATAAAGACAAATATGCAACTTATAAAAGGGAATATATTACCTAACCCAGGATAAAAGAGGGGTTCCGACTGCATGTCCCCGTTCAAATGCATTGATCGTCCAAAAAAGGGGTTCCAACTCCCGTAACGCCCCCCTCCCTCTTGGATCCGCCCCTGCGACATATCTTTATGAATAAGATTACTTTCACATAGTTTGAAAGCTTTACGAATTTAGCAGTATGTGCTATTTCTCTTGCCAAACAATGGAACTAATTATGATTTCTCCTCTTTTCTTCAAGAAAGACAGAAAAACAAGAACTTCATTCGATGAAACTATCCATGGAAAAGTACAAACAATGTATGAAATTATTCTAAAAGTAGATTTAATCAACTCCTTAGCTTACCGCAATATCCTTGCAATAAATAGTTTGTTCTATCAGGTTAACTGCAAGACTTCGCCGTTTCTGTAGATTCAATATTTACTGATAATAATCTGTTTTGTAAATTCTCCGTTGGTGAGTTATTATTCTACGTTGCTATGGATTATTGATTGGAAGTATTATAGGATTGTAAAAGAAGAAGAGCTATTCTATTTATAACTATTTTACATGCTAAAAACTAGTCATTATGCAATTTGTGTTTGATGTGGGAATGCTAAAGCAATCAGTTTTTTGTATGATTGTAATATAAACGGAATTAAATATGCGAAATTGTCTGACCAATTCTATTGTAAGTATCTAAATTTTACTGTGTTTTTATTTACAAAATTATATTTTTGTAACACATACTGCATTCATATATTAATTGCAGAATGTTAC
The DNA here is from genome assembly GCA_019925275.1 of Mytilus edulis. Classification (NCBI taxonomy): domain Eukaryota; kingdom Metazoa; phylum Mollusca; class Bivalvia; order Mytilida; family Mytilidae; genus Mytilus; species Mytilus edulis. The sequence continues at coordinate 109,605,794 of CM034351.1, forward strand.
ATGTGAGCTGCATCGGGTAGAAATCGACCTATTGCAAATAAATATCAAAACATCTGTTAACTCATTTTGTGTTAAAAAATATCTCTGCGAAATCTTTTACTGTTTGAAAATTATGTTGATATAAAAGAACCCTACACAATAGACCAAAATTCGTCTTCCCTTTCGTATTTGAATGTTCCAAAATCAATGCAAGTCTCGTATTTCTACATGTATACGTTTACTTGCATGAGGTCGATTTCTATACGACAAAGCTCATGTATATAATTTAAAAGTACACTACATATAAAAAGAAGGTTTGGTATGATTGCCAATGAGACAACGCTCCATACGAGACCAAAATGACAGAAATTAACATCAATACTAGTTTGCTTATGATACTTATATAGTAATGTTAACAAAACCGTGTAGAATACAAGTTTTTATAAAAGCGGGAAACATTTCATTCTGATACTTAATACAGTATCCCCTGTTGAGAACCATATAAAACAGGATTAAATAAGCTTTTACCTGATTTAAAACTTACCAGGTTTATCACATATTTAGCCTGAACTAGTGTCTTTGATTAGGTTCAACAACTGGGTCTATGCCACAGAAAACGAACGAGGGAATCGCCAGCTAAAAGTCAGTAATCCTGTGTTGACATTAAAAATAATTGACTCGCTCAGTTTTTGCACATTTACTGCTTATAAAACTTAGTAACTACTTGATACATTATTGTTGCGCTCAATTTATCAGACTGAGTTTGCTTGCTTCCTCTACCAATTACAACTGACCGCTACAAATAATTACAATTGTGCTGAACGTGGCATTAAACAATAATCAAACATTCAAGCAATCCTCCTTCGGATATTCTAGTAAAAGGCTTTAGTATTTTTATGTTTTAATACTATTCAATTTACACAGGAATGATGTGAATTTCATATGAATTCCACTTTAATTGAGGTTCACATGAATCTCACGTGAAATTTATCACGTTAATTTCTCATAAGCTTTAACTTTGTTCTGTATTTTTCATGTTTTTAATCAAATTTAAAATTAAGGTGTGATTTGAATAACTTTATTTTGAAAATTCATGTGATTTACACATGATTATTTGAAATTCCTGTTTAGCTCACTTGAGTTTTACAATAGATTCAGTTAAATCTCATGAGAAATAGCTGAGTTTTACAATAGATTCATGTGAATCTCACGAGAAATAGCTCACTTGAGGTTTACAACAGATTCAGGTGAATTGCATGAGAAACAGCTCACTTGAGTTTTACAACAGATTCAGGTGAATCTCATGAGAAATAGGTCACTTGAGTTATTCAATAGATTCAGGTGAATCTCATGAGAAATAGCTCACTTGAGGTATTCGATAGATTCAGGTGAATCTCACGATAAATAGCTGAGTTTTACAATAGATTCAGATGAATCTCATGAGAAATAAGTCACTTGAGTTTCAGGTATAGGCTAGTTCGAGGTGAATTACACGTGAAATTTACATAAGGTTCCCATGAATCAAAATTCATGTAAAAATATGCTGATTCACGTATGGTAAATTTCCCTATGTAGCCGTTTATTTGGTCGTGCAATTGCTTTCATCTGTTTTCAAGACTTGAAATCGTCGAATGTCGTCGTAGACTTTTTAAAAGATCGTCTCTTCTGAAACTACAAGACCAATTTTAACCAACACAAGAATCCTATGGTACAATATCTAGTATATATTTCGTATTTGTCTGGTCAGTCAATACACATAACCGTTATGGCTAACAAATGAAAATTGCGTTTTTGCAAATACAAATTTAAATTTACAACTAAACATAACGACATCTAGTGGAAATATTGACAAAGGAGAGGGTATTATAAGGCCATTTTTTTCAATTAATTCAAAACTTAAAATGTATTCTTAATTGATTAAATTCCATCGTTTTAATATTCATTAGATTGTATAGAATAATAGAGTTTTTTCCAAATCGTATTTGTGGCGACAGTTCCGGTGGTGGTTTCGGGAGTTTTGTAAAAACGTGACTGGAAGTCAATTGATCGAACAGGTAAGTAAGAAGATTGAAGCATATATATTAGAAATCAATATTTAGTTCAACTAGGGCTACTAAACGATTATAACGTTACTGAAATTCAATGCATGCAATTCAATAATTAACTATACTATTGGATTTAAATATACTCTATTGACGAGTTGCTATGTTGCGTTGCTATAGATCATTGATTGATCATTATATAGGAGTGAAAAGATTAATAGGGATTTTTAAAATTGAATAACTATCTGATATAATACAAACTAATCTTTCTGCTGTCTAGTCTAATATTTATAAATTCTCAAACAAGCATCTATTATAGGCATTCACATGGAATTAAAGAGGTACATTTGAAAAATCCAAATGTAAGTATCTAAATTTTAAATTGGACTTTTCTAACTTTATTAAGATTATATAATATATTATTCATTATAATATAATACTATATACTATCGATGGAATTTCATGTTAAATGAATTAGAATAAGTTTAAAAATATTTATTGAGTCCAATTACGCCTATTTCCGAGCATATACATATAGTAATAATATACAGGAATTTATACTACATGTGTATAACCTTCAAGTCAAAACCCGAGGTACTTACGCTACACATCAACTACTGCATATGTAATAACAACCACAGTTGAGTTGCACGTTTTATTTTAATAAAGGAAGTTACAAGGATGGGGAAGGTAACGAAGTCACCTATGCATAAGTATTAACTACATGATAACAGCAAACTACATGATAACAATTGAATGATATTACATCTCTCTTTCTCTCGCAAATGAAACTAATTGAAGAATTTTAAAAGTCTCTAATCGCACTAACAAATTGAATTAAATTGAATTGTCATTATATGAAAATTTCGGATTTCGGAACTAGCAACTTTAAAGTCTATTCTAATGAAAACTAAAAAATAAAACTCGCTCATAAAGTTCTACGCTAATATGAGAAAACTTAAAAGTCTAATTTACAAAATTTAACAAATCAAGCTTCTCTGGTTTCTTGACAAGCCTTCCTGATTTAGTCATTGTCACATCTGAGCGCATCACTTCCTCGTCGCGTTCTGTACTTACATCTAGCTTATTGTCATTTGCTTCTTTCGGGGCGGTCTCGATTCTATTAGGTAGATTGTCTAATTCGAAATTGTCACTTGTTGTCTCACGGTTAATGTCCTTGGAGGCTGTTTCGGTAGAAGTACGCAAGTGTTTACGATTTCTCCTGTACAAGCGATTGTTTTCTGAATCGGACCTGTTTATATTAGGCTTCAACACTTCTTTTGACGCAGGCAGAGTATTTATCGGTCGTCTACCCATTAGAAGTTGGGAAGGCGACAAGTCAATTCCTGCTAATGGTGTAGTACGGTAATCTAATAGGCTCAAATGTTTGTCATCAGATTTTCTCCAGAGATTTTTAACGGTTTGTATTGATCTTTCGGCTTCACCATTTGCACTTTGAAAATGTGGACTCGATGTTTGGTGGTCAATTCCGAGTTCCTTACTGAACTTCTTAAACTCGGACGAACTAAACTGTGGTCCATTGTCTGAACGTAATGTAGTTGGTATTCCATGTGTTGCAAATATGGATTTTAGCGCTTCAACTATAGCTGTAGTATTGGTTGAATTCAACGGTAACACATCAATGTACTTAGAATAATAATCCACGGTAAGTATGTAAGCTTTACTCTGAAAGTCAAACAAGTCACATCCAACTAACATATACGGTAGATCCGGGGTCGGAGTAGGTTTAAGCGGTTCAGCTGGCTGCTGATTTTGATATGACGCGCAAAGCGCACAATTTTCAATGTATCGCTCAACTTCTGTATTCATACGTGGCCAGTACATTACTTCTCGAGCACGTTTCTTGCATTTTGTCATGCCAAGATGAGATTTGTGTATGAGTTTTAACATGTTGTCACGCAAACTGGGCGGAATCACAATTTTAAGTCCCTTGTAAATAATTCCATCAAGAACAGATAACTGATCACGAGAATCCCAGTACTCTCGGACTTCAAACGGAGTTTCGACCATCCTTTAAGAATTATTTCATTAAGATCAAACAATTTGGATTTTGTTGCATCCTGTATTTCGGAATATTTGTCCTTGCTGACTGAAATCATGCAAATCATGTCCTGGACGATATCTCCTACTTCAGTATTGTTTTCTACGGACAAAAATGCTCTCGATAAAGCGTCGGATATTTTCATGTCTTTTCCTTTCCGATAACACACTTGAATGTCGTACCATTGTAATTTTAACATCATTTTCTGTTTACGAAGCGGTGCTGCTAATAATGGCTTTTTAAAAATTTGTTCTAGCGGTTTATGGTCGTTATGTATGATAGTTTTCTTCCCAAAAATATAACAATGAAACTTCTTCGTACTGAACACTATGGAGAGCATCTCCTTCTCAATCTGTGCATAACGTTTTTCAGACTCAGATAAGGAACGAGATGCATAAGCAATAACACGGCCTTCTTGCATTAAAACGGCGCCTAACCCTTCTTGACTAGCATCACACTCGATTTCAACAGGTTTCTTAACATCGAAAAATGCAAGTACTGGCGTTGTACTACACAAACGCTTTAATTCATGAAAGCTCTTTTCCTGTTCGTATTCCCATATGAATAAAACATCAGATTTCAATAGTGTCCTTAACGGAGCATCCACTTGACTGAGATTTGGTATCAACTTTGAAAGGTACTGAACAAGTCCTAAGAATCTACGAACACCTTCCTTGTTTTGTGGAGCAGGCATTTCGACTACAGCCTGAATTTTAGCAGGATCCGGTAGGAGTCCTTTGTCGGTGATAACATGGCCCATGTACGCAACTTTAGCTTTTCTCACAAAGTATTTATCAAAATTTAAACGTAAGTTATGTTTAGTAGCACGTTCAACCACTTGTTTCAGAATTTTGTCATGTTCTTCCATGTTTCGGCCTGCAATAAGAATGTCATCTATAATAACGGTAGCTCCTATAATGCCTTCGAGCATCTGATCCATAATACGCTGGTATATTTCTGGTGCGGACTTGATTCCGAAAGGTAAGCGTAACCATCTATATCGGCCAATCGGAGTATTGAAAGTTGTCAAATATGAAGACGGTTCTTCTAGTTTAATTTGTAGGAATCCAGACTTAGCATCTAGTACCGAAAATACTTTTGCATCTGGTATCAACGGTATTACGTCTTCAATTGTCTTTAACGGATAGTTTTCACATTGAATCACTTCGTTCAGATCTTTCGGGTCGATACAAATTCTAACTTTGTCCTTTCTGAGTGCGACTACCATGGAACTGACCCGCTCTGTCGGTTCTTCAACTTTTGTTATGTAACCGTTTTCTTCCATGTTTCTAAGTTCAGTTATCGCTTTTTCCTTAATAGCGGCAGGAATTCGTCTCGGTGCATGCACTACATCCTTTGCATTTTCAGTTACTGTGAGTCAATATTCACCTGGTAATGTTCCTGAAGTTTTTATCAGTTCTGGAAAGTCATGTGACAATTCATTTGGCTTGGCAATTTCCTCTATAGTGTCAATTGTGTCTATTCTTTTCACGAGATTCAAACTCTCTGCAAAGTCGCCACTGATAATATTGTCCTGTTCCATATCGACAATTTCAAAAGTTTCATAAATTTCACGATCCTTGAATATAACCGGAAGTCTTATTTTACCGATTTGTTGAATCTTGTGTCCTGTGTACGATTTCAGAATTTTCTTCGAATCGGTAATTTCAAACATTTTACTCTTTAATTCTAATTCATTGAGTGATTTCTTGGAAATAATACTACACTTTGCACCGGTGTCAATTCTGACCGGAAGTGCCTTGTCACCGATCTGAACGTCTACAATCCATCTATCTTCTGAGTTTCGCCACGTCTCGGTTTTTACGGTTGATATGTATAATAATTCATCTCCACTATCTTGACTATCACAACTGTTCTGATCTACTTCTTGAATCATGTTGATTTTTCTAAGTCTCTTTCTACTAACTTTTAACCAATGATCAGGTTTTTTACAGTATTTACATGTTGTGCCTTTTGCTGGACATCTGTTGTTTCCATGCGTTGTTCCACAATTTCCACATTTTGACTGATGATCATGATGATAGGTATCTTGTCTTCTTTTATCTTGTCTATTGTTATTTTGAGTGTTTACAGGCGGTCTACGGTATTGTTGTTTTGTACCTTTGTGATCTTTCTTTTTGTCGTAAGTGTGTTCACTGACGCGTAGAATTTCTTCGCCACGAATCATTTTGAGTTGTTTTTATGATAGTTCAAATTGTTGCCCAATCTCAATAGCTTTTGCTCTAGTCAAATCTGAGCCTTTGTCAAGCATTCTCTCTTGAACTTTTGAATGTTTAACGCCACTGATTATTAGATCTATCAAGATATCTTCTGTGTTTCCATAGTCACAGTCCATCAATAATAATCTGAGGTCTTTAACAAAATTATCAAAGTTCTCACCTTCACTTTGTTTCCGTTGACATGCTTTAAATCTGGCTACACGTTTATTTGTCCTAGGGCGGATGTATGTTTCCAGTTTTCCTAGCATTATATCGGGGTTGTCTTGCTCATTTTCTTGCCACACAAAAGTTTTGTAGACTTCACGTCCTTTTTGTCCAATCCATAGTCCTAACCAACCTGCGCGGTCAGCAGGCTCTGCCTTAACTAGGGGACCCTTGAATGTAAACTCAACATGTTGTTTGAATCTTTGAAATTCTTGGTACACGTCTGGTGCTCCCCAATTTAATGATGGGTGTTCGAACTGAAACCGGTTGCCCTATTTGTTACTGATCAATGTCACCTGTTGTACACAAATTGTGCAATAATATTCTTTTAAATATCTTCCGGACGTTACTGCTGACAGGATTAATTGAATTGTTACTTAAATATTCCGGCGTGTAATACGTCAAATCATCTGACACCATGTAATAACAACCACCGTTGAGTTGCACGTTTTATTTTAATAAGGGAAGTTACAAGGATGGGGAAGGTAACGAAGTCACCTATGCATAAGTATTAACTACATGATAACAGCAAACTATATGATAACAATTGAATGATATTACACACATTTCAAACAGAAACGATACATTAAAAAACTGATATAAACCAATTATGCATGCTCAGTTCTTCAAACTTGTTGTAGGTAATATAAAACTGCATAAACTGACGATATCAGCCTTTTTGATATCTTGATATCTTTATATTTATGTTAATATGCACGACTTAGGGCGGATCCTTCCATCTACAAAAGAGGACGGGGGTCCTAACCCAGGATGAAAGGGGTTCCAACTGTATGTGCCCACTCAAATGCATTGATTGTCCAAACAAAGGGGGGTTATAACTTCCGGAAAGCCCCCTCCTTTGGATCCGCCACTGCGACATATATTTATGAATAAGATTACTTTCACATAGTTTAAAAGCTTTACGAATTTAGCAGTATGTGCTATTTCTCGGGCCAAACAATGGAACTAATGATGATTTCTTCTCTTTTCTGCAAGAAAGACAGAATAACAAGAACTACATTCGATTAAAATATCCATGAATAAGTACGAGCATCTATGAAATTATTCTAAAAGTAGATTTAATTAACTACTTCGCTTATCGCAATATCCTTGGAATAAATAGTTTGTTCTATCATGTTTACCTCAAGACTTCACCGTTTCTGTAGATTCAATATTCATTGATAATATCTGTTTTGTAAATTCTCTGTTGGTGAGTTGTTATACTGTGTTGCTATGGGTTATTGATTGGAAATATTATAGAATTGTAAAAGAAGAAGAGCTATTCTATTTATAACTACTTTATATGCTAAAAACTAGTCATTATGCAATTTGTGTTTGATGTGGGAAAATGCTAAAGCAAACAGTTATTTGTATTAGTGTAATATAAATGGAATTAGACGTGCGAAATTGTCTGATCAATTCAATTGTAAGTATCGTAATTTGACTCTTTTTATTTACAAAATTAAAAATTGCAGTTACATCAATTGAAATATTTTTTTGTAACACATACTGCAAGCATATATTAATTGCAGAATGTTACATGTATATTATTTAAAAGTACACTACATATAAAAAGAAGATGTGGTATGATTGCCAATGAGATATCTCCCCAAAAGAGATGAAAATGACACAGAAATTAACACCAATACTAGTTTGAATATGATACTTATATAGTTATGTCAACAAAACCGTAAAGATTACAAGTTTTTATATATATACTGACATCTTAATGCAATATCCCCTATTGAGAACCATATAAAACAGGGTTAACTAAGCTTTTACCTGATTTAAAACTTGGCAGGTTTTCCACATATTTAGCCTGAACTAGTGTCTTTGACTAGGTTCAAGAACTGGGTCTATGCCGCAGAAAATGAAAGTGTCATCCATAAGGGACTCACCAGCTAATAGTCAATAATCCTGTGTTGACATTAAGTATAATTGATTCGGTAAGTTTTTGCACATTTACTGCTTATAAAAGTAAGAAACTATTGGAGCTCGATTTCAATCTTTGGATTACCAGCTGTCTTGCTTCCTCTACCCATTAAACTGACCGCTAAAAATCAGTTCACTTGTGCTGAAAGTGGCGTTTAACAATAATCAAACATTCAATCAATTTCCTTCGGGTATATATGGCTTTAGTATTTGTTTATGTTTCAATACTCTTCAACTTACACAGGAATAATGTGAATTTCATATGAATTCCACTTTGATTGAGGTTCACATGAATCTCGCGTGAAATTTAGCACGTGAATTTCACATGAGATTTTTTTTTTGTATTTTTCATGTTTAAATCAAATTCAAAATATGGATGTTATTTGAATAACTTCATTTTGAAAATTCATGTTATTTACACATGGATATTTGCAATTCCTCTTTAGCTCACTTGAGTTTCACAATAGATTCAGGTGAATCGAATGAGAAATAAGTCACTTGAGTTTCATGTATAAGCTCGCTCGAGGTGACATACACGTGAAATTTACATGAGATTCCCATGAATCGAAATTCATGTTAAATTCACGTAAGGTAAATGTCCCTATGTAGCCGTGCAATTGTTTTCATCTGTTGTCAAGACTTGAAGTCGTCGAACGTCGTCGTAGACTTGTTGAAAGATCGTCTCTTCTCAAAACTATAAGACCAATTTTAACCAATATAAGAATCCTCTGGGACAATATCTCGTATATAGTTTGTGTTTGTCTGGTCATTCAACACATATGGCTAACAGAAGAAAATTGCGTTGATTTTTCCACTTGATTAGGATTTATATCTAGAAATTGACTATGAGGGTCGGTTGAAAACAAAACTTTACGATAACAGAGATGATTTCGGCTTCCAAATAGTGAACCATTGGGAAGCTGAAATTATCACTTCTTAAATTTTTCGGACGCCATCACGAGTTGGTTGATCGTTATGGAATATCTGTTACATAGATGATATCAGATATGTTCCTAAAGTCGTAACTACAATCCCGTTCCCTTTTCACGAATGTGACCTACCGAATTAGACTTTTTACCTTTCTTTGTGATATTTGCTTATTGTGTCTGTTTGTTTTGATCACGCATCATTATCAATATTATTAAATTTGATGCGATTGTCGTACAAGTGAGAGGTTTAGCGCTATAAAACCAGGTTCAATCCACCATTTTCTACATTTAAAATTGCCTGTACCAAGTCGTGAATATGACAATTGTTGTCCATTCGTTTGATATGTTTTGTCATTTGATTTTGCCATGTGATTAGGGACTTTCCGGTTGAATTTTCCTCGGAGTTTTTTTTGTGATTTTACTCTTTTGAAATTACAAATTTAAATCAATTACATATAACGATATTTAGTGGAAATATTGACAAGGGAGTGGGTATTATAAGGCCATTTGCTTTTCAAATAATTCAAAATTTCAAAAGGTATTCTTCATTGATTAAATTCCATCGTTGGATGTTCATTAGACAGTATAGAATAATAGATGCTGTTTTCAGATCGTATTTTTGGCGATTGTACCGGTGGTGGTTTCAGGAGTTTTGCAAACACATGACTGGAAGTCAATGAATCAGACAGGTAAGTAGGACGATTGTAGCATTTCAATTACACCAATATGTTAGGAATATAAATATTTAGTTCAACTAGGGTTATTGAACGATTATAACGTCACTTTAATTCAATACATGCAATTCAATAATAACCAATACTATATGATTTAAAACACTCTATTGACGAGTTGCTATGTTGCGTTGCTATAGATCATTTAAGAAATAATTCATGGGGGCTTGAATATATCGTGATTTTACCACGGGTTGGCCCTTTATGACAAATATTTTACCCCTGAGCGATAGCAAGGGGTAAAATATCGGCATAAAGGGACAACCCGTGGTAAAATCTAGATATATTCAAGCCCCCATGAATTATTTCGATTCTGATAGGACACATACGACAATTCTTTTGGATCGAAGCGCTCTAGGTGTAGGCAAATATTTGCCGTTCCCATAAATAAACGCACTAATAAACTAGCGTAAAAGAACGGAGCAAACTGCATTAGTGACATGTTTAAACTATTTAAAATAATGTATTTAGACAGTTTTGGATGAATTGGAATGATAATTTATTTATATGTCTTATATGATGTACAATAAAGGGCTTTTGCCACATTTTAGCATCATTTGTGTATGTTTCCTTGTGATGATTTTCGGATTCACAAGCGTGTATTTTCCCGTAAAATGCTTACATTCTAACGTCATTGTTCTATGACGTCGGGTATCTCATTCATAAAAAAGCATATGACGTGGGAGTACAATCGGAACAGCACTGGCAATATATTCATATTTTACCACGGGTGTGTACTCAAAGCGTTTGAAGGACGTCATGTTAGAATGATTGATAATTATATAGGAGTGCACAAGATGAATAGGGATTTTATTGTATAACTATCTTATATAATACAAACTAATCTTTCTACTGGTTAGTCTATATTTATAAATTCTTAAACAAGCAAGGAGCCTGTATATCAGTGGTTGTTGTTTGTTTATGTGTTTCATATTTGTTTTCCGTTCATTTGTTATATATAAATAAGGCCGTTTGTTTTCTTGTTTGTATTGTTTTACATTGTCATTTCGGGACCTTTTATAGCTGAATATGCGGTATGGGCTTTGTTCATTGTTGAAGGCCGTACGGTGACCTATATTTGTTAATTTTTGTGTCATTCAGTCTCTTGTGGACAGTTGTCTAATTGGCAAATGCTAATCATGCCACATCTTCTTTTTATATCTATTATAGTGATACACACGGAATTAAAGAGGTACATTTGAAAACTCCGATTGTAAGTATCTAAATTTGACTTTTCTACTGTTGTGAAGATTATATTAACTATTAATGGAATTTCATGTTAAATGAATAAGAATAAGTATAAGAATATTTATTGGGTCCAATTACAGGGCCCGTTTCCGAGCATATACATATAGACCAGCGGTAGAATCAGAAAAAAACACCCAACGAATACACGGCTGAATTATATATCAATGAAAAGAGAAAATTGTAAACTTTCAGAGTAATGATTCCGTAATCATGAGAAGTGGTAGGAATTTCGCATAATTGAGGTCAAAGTTCAACAAATATATATTTCCAAATATTGTCCTAACTTTTAATTTTGGGTTAAATTAAGAAACGAAAAATATATTAAGAAAGCAGAGGACAATTTTTCATTCAGTATATATGTAGCCTGTAGTTAATACCGTTCAACGTTTTTTTAATAACAACTTGATTTTATTTTGTTTCTATACAAGGATGGCCTTGACATTTGGAACTATTTTTTTCTAATAAAAATAGGAGTCTAAACACGACTTGTTACATTTTGTACATTGCAAAATTTTAATGTCAAGTAACGGAGTTGAGGTTAATTTTATTGATTTAGATCCACTGGCTATTTCAGAATATTGTTGAAAATTTTCAATTCAGACTAAAGCTGCCTGAAATATTTGTTTTTCACAATCAAAATGTATCTATATAAGGTTTAAGAAATATATAAGAATTATATCAACGTTTTGACGTTATATGACCGTCGTAATGTCAAAATCGTCTTATCACAAGAAACAGAAAAAGCCTTTGTTGTCAAACTTACATAAACGTATGAATAACAGATAAGTAGATAATAACTGAAGGTAAAACAAGTTTAATAAAGTCTAAAGCATGAAAACTCCTCCTCCTCCTCCTCCTCCTCCTCCTCCTCCTCCTCCTCCTCCTCCTCCTCCTCCTCCTCATCATCATCATCATCACAGATGTTTTGGGCCACACGGCATGGTGGCATTCTATAATGTATAATTTTAAAATTTTAAATTGAATTTATATTTATATTTTAGTTTTCATTTAAATAACTAAATATTGTACCTTATTTTTATTTTTATTTTACCCAGAACATCACTTTGAATGATGACAACCGACCGATTTGAGCTTCATGGTATTATACTCAAATAGTAAATTTGACGAGTAAAGTAATAACAACACACTCCTAATTAAATTGCGTTTTGATGATATTTTAGATTTATATTATTTACAATAATCAAGTAATTCACCGTGGCTGCGTATTTATACATATCAAATGAATACATGATTTTAACTGGTATTCTAGAATTTAAGTTGAAAAAGGCAAAGAAATAGCATCAGAGACTGTTTAGTCAAAAGTCATATAACACAAACGAAAAGCAGAGCGCAAATTAGACCTACACCTTTTTATTCATCCTATATGGTGCCAAAGTATTTAAGCATCGAAAACTTTTGCCCAGTTAGTCAATCCTCTCTAGACCCACCAGTGGTGTGGACTATGATTGTAATGGTTATTTGATTGAGATCTGCCTTATTGTTCACAGGGGATCTCTAATGTCGACTGAGAGAAAGGTCTGGCTTGTATTCAGAGTCGCTACGATGGCAGTTCATACGTTCATAAAATGGCTGTTCTGACATGTATCAACCAATAAGCTGAAATATCCATTTAGTATATTCTGTCTCTCTTTAATTGTACTACATGAGGTTATGTTTATCAATTTTGTTGATAAAAGTGATTGTGTCTACTCCAAAGATGTGCCATTATCATGGACTCTTCATTTTGTCAAGATGCAAGTTCTTGATTATCAGTTATGTGGGTTGTATTTTCATCAATTATTCGAATTTGTAACGAAAAGATTGATAAACATTATCCACATTATCAAAGTATAGTATACGAGTTCACACTCGTTTGTTCAACTGATTTTCTTTTCATAACACGGACATTATCAACTTTACACAAGTATTCCCCATTCCAAACGAAAAGACAAATTGAAAGAGTTGGTATTGCTTTGATTCATAAAAAAAATGGCCAACGTAGATGAAGTATCTTCCCTTAGGGAGAGATAAGTCCTACTTTATTAAGGATCACTCTGATTCAAACAAAACAATTCACTGAAACTGACATTAGCGAAAAATTTCTTGATTGACAATATATTTGTTACGTTTGGAGGATTTTTTTTTTCAACAAACTGTCGGCATTCAAATGGGAACAATTGTGCCCTCTCCTTGATGACTTGTTTTTTTTTATCATCATGAGACTGACTTCATACAGGAACTTCTTATGAAGAAAAATAAGAAGTTAGAAATATCCTTTAACTTTACTTTCCGTTATATAGACGGTGTTCTCTCACTAAATAATTTAGAATTTGGTGACTATTTTGAACGCATCTATCCCATCGAACTAGAGATAAAGCTAAGTCTGCTTCATATCTTGACTAACATCTAGACATTGACGATGAGGGTCGGTTGAAAACAAAACTTTACAACAATAGAGATGATTTCAGCTTTCCATTTGTAAACTTTCCATTTCTATGTATCATTCCAGCAGCGCCTGCATACTGAGTATTATATATCTCCCAGTTAATAAGATATTTCCGAGCTTGCATTTCTTATCATGATTTCATCGATAGAGGGTTGCTGCTCACAATGAAGGTCTCAAAGCAAGAGTTCCAAGCGGTGGAGTTGAAATCATTCCTTTTAATTTTTACGAACACCATCACGAGTTGTTTGACCGTTAAGGAATAACTAGTACTGTTTCACAGATGATATCGGATATGTTCCTTACGTCGTAACTACAATGTGACCTACCGAGTTAGACTTTTTACCGTGTTTGTAATAACATGAGAAACGACGGGTTCCGCATGTGGAGCAGGATCTGATCAACCCCTGTTTTTTTTGGGGTTCGTGTTGCTTAGTCCCAAGTTTTCTATGTTCTGTCTTGTGTACTATTGATAGATTTGTAACGTCCAGGGGCCACTATGTCATGTATATTTAGGCCGAAAATAAATTTTTATAATGGATACAAAATAGGTCTTGTGATAAGGTTCAATAGCAACGAGGACTGCAAATTTAGAATGCCACTGATAAAAAAAACCCGTTGGATATAGGGAATAGAAAGACATTTTGCCTTGCAACAGAACACATATGAACCCCCAAAACAGTTGTTACAAGGCTTCTCAACGCAAAGAGCAGGCAACGGAGTTGAAGTTCTCATTCTAATCAAACGTGGCTACGTATTTATACATCACTCAAAACCAAACCGGAAGCCCCACTTTGGGTGTGTTACTTCCAGCCAGAAGAAGACCAACATTGACCATAGGAATATTCCCAAATCCTATTTGATGTTTATTTTTCCAAAAGATATTACTTAATTTAGTGTGCCACTTTATAGGTCTATTGTCATGCTTTCTAGAATCCCGAAACAAGCAACTGTTAATTGAAGACACTATTCGTATTGTCATTTTACTTGTCATGATATGTTGCAAAATAATATATGTAATATAATTCATTTACTGATTTCCCATAGGCTTCTAAAATAGAGTGGACAATGTTAAACGCAAACAGGTGTATGTAGAAGACAATTGGCATAACAGACCAACCAAACAGGAGACCAAGACATATATGAGTAAATAGTTTCAGTAGCAGTAGAGAATCATACTAACGTTCTGTTTCAATTTGAGTGTCTGAAGAAGCCCAACACTTTGGTGTTTTTGAGTCCATGCATTTGCATGTACATCTATAAAGCTGTCATTTTTAGATATAGATTATATAAGTATAGTATTTTGCTCAATAGTAGACTCTTTAAGGGTCATTGGTGAATCTTGAAATCAATTATTGGTGTGAAAAAACAGAGCGTGTATACAATTTTTTTTATTGTTATGGTTAACTATTTAATGATTTTAATATAAACATCCGTATGAATAAATTTACATATATTTAATACCATGATTAAAATGAGGTACGTCAGATACGTGTTTTAAGTACAAAAAATTTAGTATCCTTTTATATTTTAAACACCATAATAAGAATGTTGCGACAAATTCGGTTTAGGAATTTTGTAAAATTCAATGGCAGCCAAGAACATAGGTTAGACTTTCCGAAAAATGGTGTCTATATATTCATAGGTGAAAATAATTCAGGGAAAAGCTGTGTTTTTGAAGGAATAAGAAGGTGTATGCAAACTGAATTGAACACATCAGTATCAACAAGACACAATTCTGACAATATATTATACTTTATTTGTAAGTTCGAAAAGACAAATAAAGAAATGCTGACATCATGTTTCGTATCATACAAAGACGGCAATGATACAGTTACTGGCAAAATAGTTCTGAACAAGAGTGATAATGGAAATATTATTACTTGTTCTATCCGTCGTCAAAACGACGGTGGATGGGGATCTTTGAAAGAAGAAACATTGTCAGATGATAAAAATAAACTTTATGAACTATGTTATCAACTTTTGGATGTTGAATACAAAGACGAAATCGATTCAAATTTCTTCATTGAATTCTGCAAAACCCAATCAAGTGATAATAATTCCATTCAAAAGTTTGACCAAGCTTTCAAAGAAATAAAATTTGAAACAATTTTTGCTAACCGAGGCATAAGTCCTATTCAATCTTCTTGTCAGATACCCTCGTTTGAAGGTCAAAACATGTACAAAAATTCAACCACTCTAGCATACGTAATAAAAAACTATTTAAATGACCCCGAGAAAAGTACAGCTGACGGCAGTGAATCACATTACTTCAGATGTTTGACAGAACCCCAATCATACACATTTGAGTTCAAAGATAATACAGATAAAACAGAAATTTTTGTAACGTGCAACAACGATGAACCATTCTCCATACTCAAAGCTCCGGAAGGTATATTAGAATCAAAGATGTTGTCTATTACATTATCAAATAAAATAACAACTACTCTACTTATTGACGAACCAGGAAGGGGAATGCATCCGTCCATGATTGACTGCTTGAGAGACTTAGTCTTGTATGATGTCAACAAAAACAAAGCGAAGACTGTTATTTTCACAACTCATAATCCAAGATTTATCTGCCCCTGGACAATTGACAATATATTTTATTTCTACTCTTGTGAAAGCAGCGGGTCTAAAGTTGTACATTTAAGACATGAAATTAAGGATAATACTAAGGAGTATTTATGGAGTGATCAGGTTAGTCCCATTTTGTTCTCAAAACGTGTAATTATGGTAGAAGGAGAAGATGATATTAGATTTCTAAGTACATTAAAAAATGTTTTGTTAACAGATGAGATAAGACGAAAGTTAGTTTGTAAGATCGATACTGAGATTGATCATCATCAATTGAGAAAGTTTTTAATATCTTTGCATATTATCGCTATGGGTGGTAAAGGTTCGGTCAAGGGAATAGAGCCTCTGTGTAAAGCTCTCAATCTCACTCAGAGAAAAATGCGTTACTATTTGTTTGATAGTGATGCACTTAAGACCATAAAATCTTCTCTAATGAAAACCGAATTAAATAAGTCTGATATTGAGGATCAAAATGTAAGAAAATTAGAAGAACATGGTATTTTTGTGTGGTTCGGTTACACCGATGGAATTGTAAAAAAATTTGAAAAGCTAAAAGATAATGATTTAGCAAATTATGGTAGATTGGAAGATGCCATACTTGAGTTTTGCAATACGCATGATAAGATTCATCATGATGAAAATAACAGAAATTGCGCAGTAAATGATTGTCAAGGTATGGATACATTTTTGAAGGCCCTTGGAAAAGATGATGATGATGACAGAAATCCTAATAAGAAAAAACCTATTGAGCTAAAAAAGATCGATTACTTGCAATTAAGAGAGCTCACGGAACGAATAATAGATGTAAGCATGAAATGCGGGGATTATTGTTCCTATATGGATACAAACTTCATGTGTCCTTTCTATCGTCTTTTTCTGTTCCTAATCAACAATGCAAAATAATCGTACAAATATAATTAAATATTTCCTGTCTATTTATCTATTTCAAAAGATGTTTAAATCTCAACCGAATTATTTTTGCAGTTGAAAAGGTAAATTTTCAGGACCTAAAAATAAAATAAACAATAAGCAGAAGAGTAAAACCGATCTGATGACACTTTTACCTAGGGAAGATTTTTAATTTATTAGTATTCGATATATAGATTCCGAAAACTCAAATTACCTGTTTATCAAACTGTATTTCTTAAATCAACACACCAAATAGGCACCATCTATTGAATGGGGGCCTCTAACATTGATTTCCATGCGTTAGATTAACAAAGTCATGAAAAATAGTGTTAGTCAAGACTAGTGGCACTGATGATTTAATGATTTGTAATCAATAGTCGCTAAGCGTATACAGTGAATACAAGTTCATAATAGTTTTTGTCATAGTTTGCTATGGATCAGTGGCATTTAGGTCACTAGGTATCTAGGTCCGCGTCACGGTTAGTTCACATCAACCTCTTATCTTTTAAATATACATTTTATGTTTGATACTTTTTCATCTGTTTATGGTATAGCGTTGCACTATTTAGGGAATGACATAAAAAGTGTCTATTTTTTTCTATTCAATTAAAACAATCGCGTGAATTGCTTCAATCATTATCATATTATAAGTTTGATGTATACACTGTTTTTAATTCTAGAATTATTATCATAGTCTATTCATGTAATAATTGATATTAAATTTTACACAGAGCTTAACATTTTCCGTTTATATCACTGTATTTGTCCAAGATAAGGCGTTAACGTCTTTCTCTTTTAGTGTGATTATTTATCCGCTTGTGTTACTTTTATTTAGGTCTTTTGAATAATAAACAATAACGAATTTGTTTGTTTGTCATTTTTTTGTTGTTGAGTTTTTTTAATTGTTTATTTATCTATTTACAAGATTTATCGTTTATATAAATATACAGTGTTTACTTTCCATTATTTAATGCAAGCGTACATGTTAAATAAATAAATTGAATGAAAAGTACTGTTCCTTATTTGGGCATTGTGATTAAAAATTCGTATATATATCATTACTTTCATTTGTTTACAACGGTAATCGTACTATTGGTTTTCTGTATTTAGCATGTGTAATGCATCATGGCATAAGTCATTGAACTTTCGTGCAGGACTGTTGGGTGTATTTTTGGCTTGGAACTTTTTACCAAACGATGACTTCTGGGGTTGACCTAAGCACGTTGAGTGTATCATCATGATACAATGTGCTTATAACCTTGACCGCGAGATATGTGACATGTAAATATGATAGGTCTAGTGGCCTTCAACTGCTTTCTGCTCTTTTGTCATGTTACCGTCTCTTTTACATATTTCACACTTCCATTATCAATTTATAAGACGATTGGTTGAAATGAAAGCTAAATCCTTTAATTTCCATGAAAAATTAGAAAAAAGAAAAAAATCACATGTATTGCTTCAGTTGCACAATGTGTTTCTAGTTGTGATAGATAATGCAAACTATTTCAATCATTTTTTCTTTAGATTTCATTTCATTGTCATGAAGATATGGATAGTCAGTGTTTTCTTTTACATCGTAAAATTTTAGATAGAATGTATACGCATATGAATAGACTGAACTCAGTGCAACGAACCGTTAAAGATCACTTAGACAGAGAGCTCAATCTAGTGAAATATGTTTTTATGCTGGTCACATGTAATTTGAAGTATCACTGTCTGATAACAAAATACACCGAGATTCTGAAAAAAAATATGCAAGTTGATTCTATAAGTAGACTTTAATGGTAGTAAATAAGCTGTTTACTGCATGAGCAAACATCAACATACAGATGTAAGATTCCAGGGCCGTAACTAGCTTCTTTTAAAAGTTAGGCAAAATATATTCGCCGAGCGAAGCGAGGCGAAGGGTCTGGAGGCCGCTCAAGGCCCCCAGAAGCTCTGAAAAAAAATGACGCAAAATCGTGCAATCTGACCGTTTCCCGGACTCTTTCTTACTCTGAAACGCAATTAATTTTTAGCTATTTTTTCGACAATATTCTGGTCTCAAAGCAAAATATATAGATTCATTGTAGATAAAAACTTTTAGGTTTAAGGGACTACATCAAAAGACCGATATGTAGGATAAAGCAAAAATCGTAATTCTCATAATGATTTTAATACCAGATCTGTCCGTTCTGTTCTTGTCTTGTATTGTGTTTAAACTTTGGATTTTTTTTTCATGACTGAACTTAGATATAGTGACAGTGCAGTAATATACTTTAAGTACCGCTTAAGTCGACATCAGGGACCATCTTGACTTTGTTTTATGGTATTAATGATTCTTTCATTGCTAAAAACCCTCAGGCCAGCGACTATCAAGATGAAGAACAGGGATAAAAACCCTGATCATAGATAATTTGTATTTTTTGTATGTATTGACTTTGTGTGCAAAAAAGTCCCGTGCACGTTTACTCCATATTCCTTTATTTTGTATTAAAGGGTCTGAACACGACTTAATTGCAAGCGCTTCAATGTAAAAGGTAATATATGGCAATACATTGGTTTTGTTTTAAATGATTTAATACCGCGAGATTGGTGGTCTCACTTTAATTTAACCCATGTCAGCTATCTAGTTTTATCTACAAAAAAGAGATCCAGTTTTGTATTCTTTAATATTAAATTCAATTCTCCATGAAGAAACTACCAACTTTTCTGTGTCCAGTAGCATCGTATCTTCTTAAAATAATTTCTCGCACAATGTCTGGACATCGGTGGACATGCAACATTGCCAAAAATCACACAACCGTTCACCCGTCATCGTAGATCTAATTTCAAATTTTCTTACAATTGAATGTAGTTTTTTCAATTAGAGAAAAGATCCTTCAGTATAAGAAAACTCAAGTTTTAAACAAAATTGATAGATTTACAAAAGAAAATCAACACTTATACTATAGTCATAAAGTAGGACAATAAATGAACAAAAGACAAACCCGGGTACAGATAAAACACATAACTACAAACAATAGACCATCAACACTGAAAACTTAAAGTAAATTAGAAACATAGATCACGAAAAACATGCAGGGGCGACATCAGAGAGTGAAGGGAACTTGCTTCTTGCAAGACACTCGCCGTGAAAACAATTTGATATGAAGACAAGCTTTTGTTTCAATTTGTTTTTTCTTCAAATTTCCAACATGAGGCATTTACCTCATTTGCGTCCATGTAATTACGGCCCTGGATTCACGTAATTTTGACCCTTTTTGTGACCATAAGCATTGTTTAAGTTTCAAACATTTGGTTGAAGCAAACTATGGTTGAAAAAAGGAACAACATATTTAGCATTTATCTATCTTAAGGCTTCGTGTTGACATTTATATGATTCCTCTAATAACTCATGAATAGTGACGCCACCCAATATCGAATGTTATATGGGTTAATAAGCATTGCGTATAAGGTTTATAACATTTAATTATGGTGACCTATAATAGTTAATTTCTTTGTTATTTTGTCTGTTGTAGAGAGTTCTAATTGTCACTTAAGCCACATCTTCCCTCAAACTCTGCTTTTTGTTTTTTGACAAGGACATTTTGACCAGACTGATTTATGACCTATGCAGATTGGCTGTGTCTCTTGGTAAGATTACCTTGACCTCAAAGTATAATTTTCAATTCACCTTGTTTCGAATATGTGGCACGTACACGTAGTGTCAGAAAATAGTTAGTCAAGTGATATGATGAACTTCATGTGAGCTTGACCTTTGCTCTGAGTGTACAACTTGTATATATTGTTTGAATAAGGTATCAAAATGGAATTGTGTCATTGGCACTCATCTTCTTTAAGCTATATTTGTTCGTTTTGTGCACCAGGATAACGGTTTCTTCAAAATCTGCTTTGTGTTTTTGACAAGGACATTTTGACCAGACTGATTTTTGACCTATGCAGATTGGCTGTGTCTCTTGGTAAGATTACCTTGACCTCAAAGTATAATTTTCAATTCACCTTGTTTCGAATGTGTGGCACGTACACGTAGTGTCAGAAAATAGTTAGTCAAGTGATATAATGAACTTCATGTGAGCTTGACCTTTGCTCTGAGTGTACAACTTGTATATATTGTTTGAATAAGGTATCAAAATGGAATTGTGTCATTGGCACTCATCTTCTTTAAGCTATATTTGTTCGTTTTGTGCACCAGGATAACGGTTTCTTCAAAATCTGCTTTGTGTTTTTGACAAGGACATTTTGACCAGACTATGATTTTCTGACTCTTGACCTATGCATATTGGCTGTGTCTCTTGGTAAGATAATCTTGATATTAAGATGATAACACAATATTGACAGATGTACCCCTATTTTTGACATTTTTAGTCTTTTAGTATGTTTATTTTGTTCATGTATCGTTGACAATGTAATGGAATTTTGATACAACTGCCATACAAGTGAGAGGTTTAGCTAGCTATAAAACCATGTTCAATCCACCATTTTCTATATTAGAAAATGCTTGTACCAAGTCAGGAATATGACAGTTGTTATCCATTCGTTTTTTTTTTGGGGGGAATTGACTTTCCTTTTTGAGTTTTCTTCAGAGTTCAGTATTTTTGTGTTTTTACTTTTGAGTTCAAAGTAAAATTTTCAATTGACCTTGCTTCGAATAAGTGGTACGTACACATAGTATCAGAAAATGGTTAGTCTAGTGGTACCAGAAACTTCATGTGAGCTTGACTTTTGGTTTAAATGTAAAACTCATATATTTTCTTTTAATAAGGTACTTTAATGCAGAGTTGTCTCATTGGCACTCATACCACATCTTCTTTTATCTATAGTTAGTTATATTTGTTTGTTTTATGTTCCTCAATTGCCCTTTCCTCAAGATTTGTATTTTGACAAGGACATTTTGACCAGACTATGATTTCGGACTCTTGACCTATGCATATCGGCTGTGACTCTTGACTTTGAAGTATAATTTTCAATGTGTTTTGCTTCTGAATATGTTACAGGTACACATATTGTTAGAAGATGGCTTGTGTACTGGTAGGAGAAACTTCATATGAGCTTTGACCTTTGTTCTCAATGTACAACTTCTATATTTGTTTTTTTTTGGTGCAGACTCTTTTTTTAAACTATCTTTTGCATGTTTGGTGTATTACCATAATGGAGTGTCTCATGGCATGATACCCTTGATTTCAAATAACATGACCTATTTACCTTTTTTCTAGATAGTTGGTATGTGAAATTATAATCACAAAATGATGTGTCTAGTGGTTGGAACTTTATTTGAATTTGACATTTGGACTCCATCTGTATCTTTTACTTTTTTTGAACTATGGCATACAATACTCGAATTTAGAAACTTTGCCTTTCTATATTGCTAGATTTGCTCATTGTTGAAGGGAATATACAAGATGAATCTGTCATTTATCCTGGATGGGAACATCTAGAGTTTAGGTCAGTCTAGTAGTGAAAAAACTATATACCACATATAATATTACTTCAATATTTCAAACACAATGTAAAATATTGTGGAAAACTGATTAAAAGCACGAGTTTTCTATTTCAAGGTGTTTAACTCTGCTATAAATCATCAGACAAGAATAATAAGAACTTGACCTGTAACTTGTCATGGTTTAACTATGCACCAAAAATCAAATGAAATATTAGCTGTAAGAGACTTGAGCTTGGAGTAAAGTTTCGCTGAATTGGAAACTAATAAAAGTGCCTGGAATCAGAAGAAATGGCATTTATCAGAAAATAAAACAAAGTGCAATAATCCTTTATTGCCTTCCAAGAATTTTTTTTCAAGTTTTCATGTAACATTTCAAACAAAATTTAATACTGTTTTGCATATTTTATACATATTATGTTAAATTGACCTCTAAAAAAATAATTTCAACATAATCATGATAATTTAAACATATAATAAGTCTTCATTGGATAAATAATAGCTAATAATTTGGAAAAACATATGTTATTATTGAAAATGAAGAAAAATAAGCTGTTTGTTGAAAGAAATCTTTGAAAATAACACATTCTTTAAATCCATACTTCTTGGGCTCAGATAAAATATATATAAACATGATAAAAGCATGTTACAGCCAGCACTATATTTGTTTTACAATGTTTGGTATAATAACTAATTATTATAAACTGTAAACAGATGTAAATTGGAAATAAAATAATGTCCTTATACATGTACATGTAATAATTTAGTAAAGCTATTTTCATCAGAGAAAATGATTGAAGCTAATAAACAGTAAATCACGTTAGTTATAAAGGAAAATCAATATAAAAAACTTCTCGGGTTTTCTTAAATATAACATAAATTTATACTAAACATGCTATGCAATAGTGATTTACATGTACATGGCATGTACATGGTGTATATCATTACAAAAAAAATTGAAACAAAATAACTTCAATAATTATGATAAATGGCTGGTCATACATAACATAAATTTGAATTCTTTAATCATACTTATTCAGTTTACTTTACAACTAAATAACTGTCTTCATACTATAATAACTTGAAATGAAGTAATGACTGATTAAATAACCATGATAATGCCAATTATCAGCTAAATAAATGCAAATTACTAACATATCGTCAGATAACAGTTGATTTATTAAAAACTATATATGTTATATGTAAAAATAGGATGAAGATATTCTGCTTTCAACATAAAAATAAATATATCAATCACGTTTAAGTACTTTACTTAAAATAATGAATATTTCGTATCATGGAATTATGGATATGAAATGTTATTTGAAGTAATGAGATAGATTACTGGATTTAATTAAATATACATGTACAATGTACTTATAATAAATATGTCAAAACAGTGTACATTTACCCTGGTAAATAAAAACATTATATACATTGCATATATTAACCACTGTGATATTAACTTATTAGAATCATACTACATCATGTAAGATTACTCCAACATCAATAAATGTCATATCATAAGAATATGCAAAAGCATAAAAAACATTCAAATAAAATAATCACAGTACATGTATTGCTAGTTAAATGTAAAAAAAACACTTAATAATTGTGACCAGATCTAGAGCTCTAAC
This sequence comes from Mytilus edulis, assembly GCA_019925275.1. Classification (NCBI taxonomy): domain Eukaryota; kingdom Metazoa; phylum Mollusca; class Bivalvia; order Mytilida; family Mytilidae; genus Mytilus; species Mytilus edulis. The sequence continues at coordinate 109,630,146 of CM034351.1, forward strand.
AATGTTAAATAGGTGTTTAATAAAGACAATGATATAAACATGATAATGTCCTCACAAGTTCTAACCCAGTTATAGTAAAACAATCTAAACAGAGAACATACAATATATTCTGTTGCAGTACAATAAAAGCTATAAATCATCAGGATTTTGATTGTCAGCGATAACTTCACTTGAATTTATAGAATATGCAACAACTATCCAATGGTCACCTTGATAGTCATTTGTACTGTTTGCATCATCAGAATTAAGAGTATTTACTATGCAAATACGTATTGGACATGGTCTTTTGCACTTTATATAATTCGTGTAGTTATGCTTCATTTGGATGATAAAATTATTTAGTGACAATGGTCCATCAAACCAATTTAATGATTTTCCTGTATAAAAGGAAGCTATGACCTGGATGATTTGTTCTCCTGTCAAATCCTCATAGTCATTCACATCGATTCCTAAAACACAGTTCACACCAGCATAAAATATTTGAGTTGGTACATCAGATGAGCTTTTATCAGTCATAAATGTATTTCCTGCTTTCCGTAAGACCAATGTAGCATAACAAGCATTGTATCCACAAGTGTTAAATATCTGTTGATTTGGAAATGTTCTACATACATTAAAACCTAATCCTTCCATCCATGTAGCTAGTTGAATGGAAACAGGATGTGATAGTTGGTCTATTATACGAACATTAAAATTGTGAACAAAACTGGTTTGTTTAAATGATGTAGGCAGTGGAAAAGGCGGAAAAAATATTGATCCAATTGAAACATTTTCAGACTCCTCAGAATTCTCACATTTTTTATTTGCATGCTCGTTTTGATAATCACACAGAGACTGCAAAGTATTATCCTGCTTTTTTTATCTCTTTGTTTACATTTTTCATCAATTCCTGTTCAGGATATTTCACAACTTCGGCTTTTTGGATATTAAAAACATTTTTATTGTCCATCCAATGCAACAGTTCCTTATAAAATTTTGACAGAAATATTGCCTGTGGATCTGCTGTTATAAATGATAAATTTTCATGGTTGGTGACCCTACTTATAGCTACATATGCTTGTCCTGAGGCAAAAAAAGTTCTGTCAAGCTGTATATGAACTTTATTCAAAGTCATTCCCTGAACCTTATGAACTGTCATTGCATATGCTGGTATAATGGGAAATTGTTGGCGAATAATTGAATATGAACAACCTGGTATTGTAAGTGTTTGTTTGGATCGCACTAATGGCAAAATTTTGCCTGTATTTATGTTTTGTAGAAAAAAACAGTCATTGCTGAAAGCTTTGACTAATGCAATGGTTCCATTAACCCATCCATCAGTTACTGAAATGTTTTTAGTCAACATAACACGTGCTTTAACTTTTACATGGACTACATCTTCTAGTCTCTCTCTGATAGACAAAAGTCGTGTAAGTGTAGGTTGGTCTAATGATGATCCACCTAGATCAGTATCTATTGCCAATACCTTTATTGGTTCTCCTGGTAAACTTTCTATAAATAAATTGTTAATTTCATCTCTCTTTTTCCTAAGGGACACAATAAGCATTGTATTATTTATATCAATGTCAGATATATTTTCCTTTGATAAATGATCATCTATGAAGTTTATTACACTTTCATCCACATGACCTTGTCTGATTTTATGTAAAACATTTATGAAATATTCATTGCTCTGTCTAACAATATCCGTAAGAACAAGCATATGAAAGTGAAACCATTGAGGAGTGAAATATATAGGAGTTTTAATTGCTGGTAACTGTGCAGGATCTCCAACAAGAATGATATTCTTTCCTCCAAAAAATTTGTGTGCATTTCCACTAGTTGCAAATTTTCTGCATATTTTGTCTATATTTGTAAACATATTACTTTCCATCATAGTGAATTCATCAATTATAAGTAGTTCTGTTTTTGATAGAAGTAAGGAATCTGATGTTCCAAATTCAATCATTGACAAGCAAGATTCATTTTAAAAAAACAATGTTTAGTACACCCACCTATGAGCCAGACTGCTATTCCAGTAGTTGCCAATAAAGCTGTACACATCCCAAGGTCTTCACACATATTAAAAATTCCTTTCACTAAGTAAGATTTTCCTGTTCCTGCTGCTCCTGTAAGGCAAGCTAGTGTCTGCTGGTTTGTTGAAAATCTATTATGTAACCACTCATACACATTTTCTTGTGACTTTGTCAATTTTGCACTATTAAATAATGTTTTGGCTGGTGACTTGACAAAAATATCATTTAGATTTGTATCATCATCAAAGACTTCTAATTCACTTTCATCAACAATACCATTAAAAGTGGTGTGAATATCACTAACAGATCCTTCACTATCTGACTCTGTTATCCAATTCAGACCTTTTAATTTAGAGGCTAATTCAGTTATGCTTTCAGTTGAGTAACCTCTTTGTAAAGCACTAGTTAAAAGTTGCATGTCAAGTTGATTTTCTTCAAGTAAATTTCGTATTGCACATTCTTCCATGTATGTTTGAGATTCATTGTTTTTTTTTTTTTTTTTTTTTTTTTTTTTTAATAAAATAATGTCTTTATTGCACTTTTCTTTGCTGTTGTAACAAATTGCTCGACCTACAGCAGTTGGCCGAGTATCCCTGTGAATTAGTCACTGGATAACCAGGGAATTTATTCAGTGAATTAATATATAAGATCATAGTTTGTTAGTTTTACAGTTCATGGTTATTACATACATTTTACAAACTATATTGTTTCATAATTACGGAAAGTGTACAGTTTTGTCCGGTTTTGTTTCTAAAGATTAAAACTTTATGATCGTTGACCTTTAACCTTATTGATGAAAACCGTTGAAGCTTGTTGATCAATTGTCCGGATTAATTTATATGTTTTATTGATACACACGAACAACTTAAACTTTAGTTAAAAATTACATGTGGTAAGTTTCGACGTTGTAGTTGGAAATTCATTTGATTAAGTGATAAAGTGTGTATAAAAGTATTTTGAGACAAAATTCTGTACATTTTCACAAAGCATGCTGTTTTGGTATATTACCACGTGCTCAGATATATTGTCAACTTTTGCTACACAAATTCTATACATAAAAAAAATTATTGTATCTAGCTATTCATGATCATATGTATCTTTTTACATCATTTAAAAATTTGCTGTTTTTAGCATTAATATATATGTTAATTTCGTATGTGTTTAAAAATTCATTTCTGAAAACTGTATAAGCGTCTATGTCTTTTTGTTTATAATTTGATATATGAGTGCTTTTATGAATTGAATATAATAAGACAGTAAGGAAGAGATTTATATCATTATACATAGGATCATGTATTTTATAGCCCAGTACTAAAGTTTTAAAATTAAAAATATGTGACCCAATTTTGATTTTGCTTACAAGTACATATATTTTCTTCCAAAATTCATGAAAGAATTGACATTTGAGAAAAAAGTGTTCGTAATCTTCAGTCACATTACACAAGTCACACATACTTGTTTCTTGTATGTGCCATTGTAGTAATAATTGTTTACATGGTAGGATGAAATGGAGTAATTTCCATCTTAACATTTTATATTTGTTATTAATTAAATAGGTAAAAGTAAATTGAAGCACATTATTTATTGGAGTGATTGATTCTAGATTGAAGATGTTTTTCCATTTGGAGAACCCTAGTGGTCTCTCCTCATTTTTGTTATTTAAATAGTTATATATATCTTTGGATGACATGTTTTCAATTAGTTCTGTTTTTTTGTTAACAATCAAGGACAAGTTTAATTTTGTTTTTACAGAAGTTTTCAAAGATTTGTCAGATTTTAATGTACTAACCCATTCTTTTGGAATACAATTTTTCAATTTTAAAAGTTCTGAGATCCAATTGGTTTTTGAGGTTAGTTTCTCCAATATAAGTTTTTGTGATATGTGCCCTTTTTGGTCAATTATATCATTAATGAAAATAATACCATCTTTTATCCAATTTGGGTAAACTAAACATTTTCCTTTAAATTTTATATTTTTATTACCCCACAACATTTGCTGCCTAATATTTCTAAAATTTATGATAGGTGTATTACTTGTTGGTGTATTATATGCTTCATACCAGCTCTTTAATATGTTCAAGTAAAATGTGGGTAGAACATTACTTAAATTAGGTAATGATTTTATGTTGTCAGGCATCATATGAAATATAAGGTTGTTTTTACCAAATTTATTGAAATAATATGTTGGAATGACTTTCCAATTAGCAAATTCTTTTGCCGTTAATCGTTTAACCCATGAAATATTTAGTGCATTTAAGAAGCAATCAATGTCTGTCATTTTTAGACCTCCATTTGTGTAATTTTTGGTAAGTGTTGAACGTTTTACCTTTTCTTGTTTATTATTCCATATAAAATTATAAACAAGTTTTTTAAAATCTTTTATGTACATTTGGGGTATTGAAACAACCGAAGCCAAAAAAGTAAGATTAGGTAAAATAAGCGACTTAACAACTGTTATTCGTCCTATCATGGTTAAATTTCTTTTTTCCCAATCAAGTATTAATTTTTTTGTCTGTTTCATTGTTTTTTCAATATTTAATTTGTCACATTCACTTTTATCTAATCCAAAGTAAACACCTAGACTTTTAATTGGTTCTTTGCTCCAGTGTATATTTTCAATTTTTTCTTTACAATGTTTAAGTCTACCTAACCATATACCTTCTGTTTTAGATTTATTCAGTTTCAAACCAGAAGAGATTCATTGTTTACTGATAACTTCATGGTCTCCTTTGACAATGGTAAATTGAGTAACATCAACTGTACAAAATATAATTCTTGATCTTCTCCAAATGGTAAAAGGAAGTGATGTCTTGGTATTGCAGTATTTCCTTCCTTTCTTTTTCTTAAAATTCTGCCTTTTTTATCTACTATATTTATTTTCTCATTATATGATTCAGAAGGTTGAAGATACCTATACTGTCTCACAAAATCAGGATATTTTAACTTAGAAAGAGCCTCAGGTCTATCAAAATACTTTTCAATTAATGTGTCATAGAATATGTCTTTTGAGTTATCATTTTCTGGCATATGTTTTCTTCTCTTTAAGAATCTGTATTTCGGCATTATATCTGTAGGAATGTAAACAATTTCTCTGGAAGATCGACATATATTATAGTGTAATAAATGAGTCATTACCTCTAGTTTTCCGACAATGCGAGTTCTCAGATAGCACTCAGGGTCTGACATATTTTCTGATATTTTGGTGTTGAAACTAGGTTCTGATTTCGCAAGATATTTGGCCAAATACATTTGCCATCCTCCATGAGAAATTTTTTGAATGTTCATATGTCCCTGCCACATCAAAAGTATACACATGTTGTATGGAACAACAATTTTATCTACTGGATTTCTTCTAACATATAAATAGCGTACACCTGATTCGTCAAGTTTTTCACACTCATTTAAAGGAGCAGGGAATCCGTACTTGCATTTTGTAAGAACTTTTCCATTTGGTCCCTTTAAACATCGATCTGGATAACACTTTAAATGAAGCTGAAATTTCTTAACATATTTATGGAAAACTTCTACATTTGTAAATGAATTTCCTCTTGGCATCTCAGCACACACTGCAGTGTTTGGTACAGTATCAGACTTGCACCAAACTACCATATGTACATGTAAACCTCCACGTTTCTGAAATTCAATACGTCACCAAAAGTCTTCTATAACTCCTAGTGGTCCTTTTGACTTCTGCAATAAGATATTTTCACGAAATGATTTAAATCTTTCAAAAAATGCAACTGTCATTTCTGCTGGGTGTAAAATTACTGATGTCAGTGAGCTGTTTGCTTGATTAGTGACACAAGGATTATCAGCAGTTTTTCTTCCATATCATTCATTTAAATAGGATTCAAGTTCATCCCAAGAGTCATTTTGTGTAAGTGTAATAAAAAAAGTAGGTTGACCTTATTCAGAAGTCAAAGCAAGAAGATCCAAATATCGAGATTGCCAGTAGCTTCTTGATCCAGTTATAGATTGTGGCACATTTGTACCATATGCATGATAAGAAGAATTTGTTGACAGCTTCTTTTTTGTTAATTTATCTGTTCTTTTTGTAACCTGGATTTTTTTAGAAATATTGTACTGATATAAAGTTGATTTCATGTGACGATCAAACCAAAAAAAGCTCCAATGTGGATCCTGTCGCCATCTGTTGTCATAATTAAGGATTCTACCTTTATAATACACAGACATTGTCATCTTTCCCTTTTCATACTTCCAACTTCCAATACCAAATGGAAACAAATGAGGCATTGCTTTTGCTTCCAAATGTTCATCTGAATATGAGACATTTACTATCTTCTTTATTTCTTCAGCAGTTTTATTTACAGAACACGATTTTGGATTTTGAGTCCCAACTACATCTTCATTTGGATATATCTGAGGTATTTTATATGGCACATCTGTTGGTGTTAGTGCACCAATCTGTTCTTGTCCTAAATAACATGTTAATGGATTGTCATATTTATCACTTAAATCTGTTGCAGTTGAAAGTGATGTTAAAACATTTGTAAATCTAAATAATGTCTCATACCTTGCAAAAAAATTTACATACAGATGATTGTTAGCCTTTAAAAATTTTAAAGATTTACCAATCCGATTTGATGCACCATCTTTGTTCTTTGTATTTACTTTTTCACTGTGAAGTAAGGTAGTAAACATTCCATAGTAATGTTTATTATGTTTGTGCAAAATGTTAACTTCACCCTGTATATGTCTCCATGTATGAGTTTTCATATATGTTTTCTTAAATGTGCTTGAAAATAAACCAATTTGGGCAAGTATGAACACAACATTTAAGCTTGATACAGCTCTGATTTTGGATTGTGATTAAATAGTTGATACAACATAGGTTTCTGACACAGAATGAATGTAGTCTTAAAAAAAATAGAACTCAAACTTTAAAACTTCAAAATTTTAAATTGGACATTTACCTATTATGATCCAATATCCAAAATCTAAATACATGGTTAGATTCAGCATATCATAGAACCCCAACAATTCAAATTTTGATGATATCAAATAATGTTCAATTTTGAATCCTTTAGACATCAATGTGGACCAATTTGATAATATTAAAAATCTATATACATGGTTAGATTCAGCATATTAAAGAACCCCATACATTCAATTTTTGTTGAAATCAAACAAAGTTTAATTTTTGACCATCGTGCCCCTTTGGACCCTGATGTATACCAATTTGAAAACGGGTCAATACTGTGCAATTAGATATTTTTTGCTTTTGCCCAATACTGTGCAATTCGCCAATTGAAGATTTCTTGCTATTGCACAATACTGTCCAATTGAATTTTTTTTGCTATTGTGCAATACTGTGCAATTGAAAATTTCTTGCTATTGCACAATACTGTGCAATTGAAGATTTCTTGCTATTGCGGAATACTGTGAAATTGAAAATTTCTTGCATTGCACAATACATATTTAATAATTTTGGACCGGGATTTGGACCAACTTGAAAACTGGGCCTATAATCAAAAATCTAAATGATTCAACATATTAAAGAACTGCAAGAATGCAATTTTTGTTAAAATCAAGCTGAGTTTAATTTTGGACCTTAATGTAAACAAATTTGAAAACAGGCCCAAAAATTAAGAATCTAAATACAGGGTAAGATTTGGCATATCAAAGAACTCTTATCTTTTAATGAAATCAAACAAAGTTTAATTTTGGCCCCTTTTGACCCCTAATTCGTTTGAAATAAAATCCCAAATTCCATAACTTCCTTTTGTGGTCATTAACCTTGTGTTAAAGTTTCATAGATTTCTATTCACTTATACTAAATGTTTTGTTCAGAAAAAAAAAAATAAATGTTTATTTGGGACCTGTTTTTGGCCATTAATTCCTTAATTGTTGCGACTTAATCTCCGAAAATCATTCCCAAACTTTCTATTGTGGTCATAGACCTTTAAGTTAAATTTCATAAATTTCTGTTTACTTGTAATAAAGTTATTGTGTGCAACAACCAAGAAAAATGCTTATAAGGGCCATTTTGTGTCTTTATTCCTAATCTGTTGGGACCAAAACACTCAAATCCATCCCAACCCTCCTTTAATGGTCATAAACCTTGTGTTTAAATCTCAAAGATATCTATTTACTTTTACAAAAGTTAGAGTGCGAAAACCAAATGTCTTCGGACAAAGACTAGGAAGCTGGACGACGACGCCTGACAACGACGCCAGACAACAACAAAGATGACGCCAACGTGATACCAATATACAACCAAATAATTTCATTTTTTGCAGTTGATAAAAAATGGTTTACTTTCTATGGTATAAAATCATAATCATGTGGATTCAGGGTATCAAAGTATATCAAGAATTCAAATAAAGTTTAATTTTGTACCCTTTTGCCCTCAATGTGGAGCAATTTGATAATGGTGCCCAAAAATCAAACATCTAAAGCCATGGTCAGTTTAAACGTATCAAAGAACCCTATATGAAATAAATTTTTTGTTGAAATTAAATAAAAGTTTAATTTTGACCCAATTTGGACCAACTTGAAAACTGGGATCATAACAAAATTCCAAATACAGACCTGTATGACAGGTTTAAATGTAACATATCAAAGAAACCCAAGAATTCATATTTTGTTAAAATCAACCCAAGTTTAATTTGGACCCTTTGGACATGTGTTGGACCATAATTGAGGCAAATATAAAAACGGACTCAAAATCTAAATACACAGTTAGATTAGGCATATCACATGTATCAAAGAACTACAATAATTAAGTTTTTGATGAAATCAAACAAAGTTTAGCCTTAACCTTAATTATTTGTTAATTTAATTTTTAACCACTTTAAAAAAGGGGCCAAAATTTCCAAAACCTTTAGATCTTATGATATAACGGTCCGGATCATAACTCTCAAAAATCAATCTCATCCTTTTGGATGAGGTTTCAAACCTTGGGTTTAAATTTCATAGAGATCCATTTCCTCAAACCAGAGTAATGAAAGTTATTGTCTGGAAACTAAGTGTCTTTGGAAATTCAAGTGGACAAAGCAGGACAACAGAAACAACCTACCAATAAACATGTATGACCACAAAAAGGATAAACAGTAAAATTACCTTAAAATTACCTATTTAGGGACAGCAACCCAACAACGGATTGTCTGATTCATCTGAAAATTTCTGGGCAGATAGAATTTGACCTGATTAACAATTTTACCCGTGTCAGATTTTCTCTAAGTGCTTTGGTTTTTGAGTTATAAGCCAAAAACTGCATTTTACCCCTATGTACTATTTTTAGCCATGACGGCCATCTTGGTTGGTTGGCTGGGTAACCGGACACATTTTTTAAACTAGATACCCCAATGATGATTGTGGCAAAGTTTGGTTAAATGTGGCCCAGTAGTTTCAGAGGAGAAGATTTTTGTAAAAGCTAATGATATATATATATAGGACTTAAAATTTAAGCTTACTTACTAGTTCATCAATATCAAGTTTTCTACATTTGCTTCCAGATGCAGGTAAATCCAATTTAATATACTGAAACATGTGTATGTGAACTATTAAATGATATGAAGAAAATGTTTAAAAACTCAACAAAATGTTTAAAGCCATGTTATATATTTATACATGATATGTATTCCATAGTGTTCTCAGCTGCCTGTAGTATATTTTGAAAAATATGCAAGGTTACTCAACCCATAATTTAGGCCTGATCAAGTCTATGTAACAGTAGAAAATAAAATCTAATTCTCCAAAGGAAAAGGACACCTGATTTGCATCACCATATGTTTCATTTAACATTTCTCTGAATGTTCTGCACATTAGAATTTTTTTAACATCTTGGAAAGTTTTTAAATTTTCTGTAATGTTTATATTTGGATGGATATCAACTATAATGCCTTGATTCTGCATTACTCTACAGTAGAGTACAATTTCCAATGTTGGTCTTCCCAGTAAATTAGAATTTAATCCTAATTGATGAAGAGTTCTATTTATTATTTCTTCACTAGGAAATTCATCTGTACTAACATTCAAAGAATGTAATAAATAGTCCATTCCATTGTCAATACAGTCAAAAATATACACATTGTTGTATTGGTCTTTGAAATGGGCACTGTCACCATATTCATTAAACTTAAGGCTGTCATTATGAAAGGAAATAACTGGAAAATCATATTTGAAAGTGAATGTTGAATCAGGTTTTATGACCCCTTTTAAATGAAAAAGTATTTCTAACACTGGCACTGATAGTTCATTTTGTGGAAGTTCTTTCTCAAGTACAGTGATACCACTTAAAACTGTTAATGGTAATGGTGATAAATGTGCCATGATTCTTGAATACTACAGGACCTTTAAAATATAATATTAATTCCAATTTAAACAACAATTTTAAAATAATTGCATTGTTTAATCATGGTGATTGGATGATTGATTATTGCTTAATTAACATCAAGTGGCAAATATTCAGTACTGTACACACCGTACACAGTACTGTACACACCGTAAACAGTACTGTACACACCATACCATATTATTATTTTGACATTATGTAAAAATTTTGGATTGTCACTCAAAGTTATTAAGGGAAATGATATTAATATTTCTTGATGTATTTAGTAAAAGTATGAAGTTTAAGACTGGACCATTATTTATATCTTTAAATGTAACATCTTCAAAACTTCAGAACATGATATAAAACATGTAAAACTGGTGTTTCTTCCAAATATTATACATTAAGCCATGTTCATGTGTCATACATGTACATGTATATGAACATATTTGTCACCGTTTATATCATTATATCAGAGAACATCTAAAGTATCTTTTTCAGTATCCAAATTTTTATAATGGTGATGTTGTTTACATGTATATGAAATGTTTTGAATTTGTTAATATGTAAAACCATTGATGATGATGATGATGATGATGATATTCACTCCACACTCAGTCTCAGCAATCTTCATGCTTAGCCATATGGCTATCCAACTTATGATAAAATTGAGCTTCAGGCTTGTGGATTCAAATGTTTAGCCTGATATATTAAAATATTGTTTAACCATTATAGCCATTAAAATAATTTACGATTCAACATGTACAAATGATACTTGAATTTAAAACATAAATAGATATTAATTCATTTGTTTAATTCAATATCTTTATACCTACCAAGAGTCTTGAACTTCTTTTTGGTGGCATTCTTTATTGTTGAAATAAGTTTTTCTGAAAATCAATAAACAAACTACTATTATGTGGTAAAAATGGCAAATTCATACACAGTTGGTAAACATGACAAAGTTTTAACAATATTTACCATGTTTACATTTCCAGAGGGAGAGGTATACTTTCTGAAATCATGGAAATGGACATTTATAATACGCCCTTTACAATATGTTCTAATTATAGCCCTGGTACATGTATGTAAGAAATGTTGTTTACTGTGTTAACCAATATGTTTTCTTTTAAGCAAAGGCATCCTTGTTGGGATAGAGCTCATTTCTTACCCAGTAGAACTATAAACTCATTATTTTTTGTGAACTCACTTAATCTAAAAATTAAAAAAAATATTAAACAAAAGCTTAACATGTGCTAACCATTTGAAAATTTATCACCACACAAATAGTCCAGTACTTAGTACTCCTTTCCGAAAAGATAGAGAAAATTTCTGGATAAGGGAACTAGGTACTGCAATGCCATATGGTTGCAATGATAATGTCAAAGGAGTAGGAAATTTGTCAAGTCCAGCCTGCAGTGATGTTAATGTAATGAGTTTGTTTAATACTACCTTACGAAACCAACGTAGTCATGGACAAAAACGTTACCATCGGCCTAATGTAAAAAAGTCTTCCAAATCGAGATCGGCATCTGGAAGCTTTGATGACCTTCTTTCTCATCTGCATCATCCGTTAGGGTTACATTACATTAGAACTATTCTTTTTTCACTGCCGGTTAATTTTCTAAAATGTTTGAGAGATTATGCACTTGACAATGGAGGTACTAATACATTTTCTCCAATATACAGACTTGTCAGTATAATTTGTGATGTAGCTCTTTTCCGTCTCTTTAAACCAGTAAGATCGGAACCTTTACATGAGGAAAAGAGGAAATTCCTTCCTGTTCACTTTAACAATAGAGGAATTGATGCAATCAACATCAGCAACGTTCTACATCACAAGGAGGTAACATCTAAAATTCCTATTTATTTTCAAAATCAGTCTGTTCCTATTGTATCCTACAGTTACACCAAAACCATTGCACCCAAAATATTTAACTATAAACAAGCATTACAGGACCTTGATTTAGAACAATACCTAAATAAACCTCTGACATGTGACTGTTCCAACTCGCCTTACAATTACAGCCCCTCTGGCCATGTTATTACTGGGGATCTAAACATAATTAAACATGAAAATCTCCGAAAGGTGATTTCTCGTGGTCCTAAGTTTAGAGAACCCCAACACATCAATTGGAATCATAACTTCAAAATAATTATGGATTCCATTGAGAACTACGCCAGATCATGGGCTAAGCGAGAAGAAGTGCAACTGGACACTTTGTCAGAATGGGTCAAAACAATCAGGTCTCTGATAAAACGTCGCATTCATAAGTTGAAAAACTGTGTGAATGATCGACCTAAGTCCATTTTCAGTGACAAAGAGGCTGTGAAATGTCTATCATCTCTTCAAGATAAGTATGTTGTTGTTCCTGCGGACAAAGCTTCAAATACTATTGTCTTTGTATGTAAATCGTATTACTACGAGTGTCTTATAAAAGAATTAGGAATAAATGAACACTCAGGTAATCCCACATACAAAAACATATCATTTGACAAGGATGAGATTTTGGCGAATCATAAGTCCTTCATGGCTTCTATGAACATTGCATTGAACAACAAATCGGAGAACTTACCTTGTTTGTATTGGATACCTAAACTTCACAAAATTCCGTACAAACAACGGTACATTGCCGGCTCATCTGCTTGTTCTACTAAAGAATTGTCCATTAGATTGACTAAAATTCTGTCCGCAGTTAAAGAGGGTCTTCAGATATACTGTGAAACTGTTTACTCACGTAGTGGTATTAACCATATGTGGATTCTGAAAAACTCTAAAGAACTTCTGGATAATTTTAAATCTCGGTCTTTTTCTGAAATTAGTTCTATTAAAACTTTTGATTTTTCAACCTTGTATACAACCATTCCCCATGTGAAATTGAAAACCCGTCTAAAAGAAATAATTCACAATGCTTTTCATCATAAAAATGGTAGCATACGCTATAAATTTATCACTTTGGGATACCATAAGGCATATTTTGTTAATAAGGAACAAAAGGGTAAAACATACTACACAGAGGAACAAGTAATCAGTATGCTGGAGTTTCTTATTGACAACATATTTGTTGAATTTGGAGGTAGACTTTTTCAACAAATTGTCGGCATTCCTATAGGAACGAACTGTGCGCCTCTTCTTGCCGACCTCTTCTTATTTTCATATGAATCGGAGTTCCTTCAGACACTTGTCAAAAACAAGAAGATCAAAGAAGCCAGGTTATTTAATTTCACTTTCAGATATATTGATGATGTTCTTTCCATTAACAATCCGAACTTTTCTGATTGGATTCCATTAATATACCCACCAGAACTAGAAATTAAAGAGACCACAGACACGGCTTCCTCTGCCTCATTTTTAGACTTATACCTCGAATTTGACATACATAGTCATCTCAGTACCAGAATCTATGACAAACGAGACGATTTTAATTTGAAATTATCAATTTCCCCCACCTTAGTAGTAATATACCAACTTCACCTGCATATGGAATATACATTTCCCAACTTATTAGGTATTCAAGAGCTTGCAGCTCCTATTCAGACTTTGTAAAACGTCACCAGTGTCTGAGCAGAAAATTGATGAACCAGGAGTATGTCAAAGAACGTCTCGTCCTTTTTCTAAAAAAGTTCATCGGAAGATACCCAGAACTTGTTGATAAATATTCCGTATCAACTTCACAAATAATACAAGATGGTCTTGAAGTATAGATTTTGCGTACTGACGTTTGTTATCATCTTAATTACGTATTATAGTATTCTTTTATATGTCTTTTTTAGATATTCATTTGAAGTGACTCTGTGGTTACGTAAAACCACATACTTTGAACGGCAAAATTATTTCATTTATTGATATTACTTTTACTTAAGGATCTTGACATACTATGAATGACTAAACTATTTTATTCAATAAGACTACTTTTTCTGTTTAGTCTGTTTTTTATGATATACATTTGACGTGAAACTGTACTTATGTATCCCGTCATACTTTGAACCACACCATTATTCATACCTGTCAACTGACCCGTATTCTGCGGGTGTGACCCGAGATTTTCACAATTCTGAGGGATCACCCGGAACACCCGCCAGGTCATTGAAATAACCCGGGAATTCTGAAAATGACCCGATTTCACCCGTATTTTTTAGCCTTGAGATTGATTGCATAAGTAATATTCCTTTGAAATACCGGCAAATTCGTAATTCTTCCATGAACAGGAAGTTCATCTAGCTATGAAAACTGTCAAATTAAGTGACCCATTAAGTGCATGGCTTCACTTGACAGCTTTGGTGTCAAACACACTGTTAATTAACACCAATTACCTTAGCTTTAGGTCGTAAATAAATTGCACCATTGGTTTACAAACTGAACTAGAGTTACTTCTCCTTATTTGTCACCATTCAAAATTATTCCTTATATTTACGTTTCATGGATGAAAAAGATTAAATCATAAAAATATAAAATTCAAATACATATTGAAAAATAACTTTTCATTATTTTTATACCTTTATACAATTTTTTTTTTTAAAAGTTGAAAATTATTTTTTACATTTATACTTCCTTTAACTGTATTACTATATTTTATCATAGTCTAATTTCCTTCTTAAAAGAAAACTACTATGGTTAAAGGCTACATAGTCAATAGTCTCAAACATTTAAGAATTACATTAAATTCTTGTGTTTGATGAATGTAGTATTTTTTCTCAAAAAGTAAAGCACATAAGACTGAGTTACAAAAATTTATAAAAATCTTTAAAAGTGCAATGAAATAATATTTAATAAGATTTAAAATGACATAACAAAGTGAACATGCATTGATGTTTTGGTATCTTTGATATACATTATAAGAAAATGTACCATAAATACTGAAATTAAGCTCGAAAAAGTTCGTACGCGTTATGACCTGAGATTTGATTCTTCAATGCAGGTCATGACCTGCATTTTCATCGTCACAGGTTGACAGGTATGCATTATTTTATTTATTATTATTACTTTTACTGTTAAATCTGGTTTTTGTTATATCTACTTTACGTGAGGCTGCATTTATGTATGCCGTCATACGACAAAATTATTTTTATGTCTACCTGTGCGAATTTCAAACGCGCAATTTTACACCAGTAATGAAAACCTTGTATCATTTATGGGTAGACTTTACATAGATAAATTCAGCCGTATTTGACGTGAAACTGTACTTATGTGTACCGTCATACTTTGAACCACACCATTATTTTATTTATTATTTTTACTGTAAGTCTGTTTTTTGTTATATCTACTTTACGTGAGTCTGCAATTATGTATGCCGTCATACGACAAAATTATTTTTATGTCTACCTGTGCGAATTTCAAACGCGCAATTTTACACCAGTAATGAAAACCTTCTTTCATTTATGGGTAGACTTTACATACTAGAAAAATTCAGCCGTATAAGAAAAGCAAAATGAGAATGTTAAATTTGATGTATGCCTTTTTGTGCTACTTTGTTACATTTGTTGTTTATGTAGTGATATTAAGATGATAACACAATATTGACTGTTGTACCCCTATTTTTGACATTTTTACTCTTTGAGTATGTTTGTTTTGTTCATGCATCGTTGACAATGTAATGGAATTTGATGCGACTGTCATACAAGTGAGAGGTTTAGCTAGCTATAAAACCAGGTTCAATCCACCATTTTCT
Source organism: Mytilus edulis (assembly GCA_019925275.1). Taxonomy (NCBI): domain Eukaryota; kingdom Metazoa; phylum Mollusca; class Bivalvia; order Mytilida; family Mytilidae; genus Mytilus; species Mytilus edulis. The sequence goes on from CM034351.1 coordinate 109,646,126, forward strand.
ACATTAGAAAATGCCTGTACCAAGTCAGGAATATGACAGTTGTTATCCATTCGTTTGATGTGTTTGGACTTTTGATTTTGCCTTTTGATTTTTGATTTTCCTTTTTGAATTTTCCTCGGAGTTCAGTATTTTTGTGTTTTTACTTTTGATTATGCTGAATGGAATTGTAACATTCTTTTCAATAGTGTCATCATATTGATGCTGAACATCTGTCAACATTTTAGATATATCAATCTTCTCTGCATCTATATTTGAGGAATGTTTAACAGATGCAGATCGTTCTGTAAAGGTTGAATTATCGGCACAAATAGTTTCAGATTTTTTCATTGTAAGTATGACTGTTTCTACTTTTGAATTCATAGTAGGATTTGGTACAGGATCATTAAAGTTCATAAATGTTGGAAAGTTGTTATCAAATGCTTCTGAACTACAAGTCACTGTATCATCCAATAACGAAGGCAAGATAGAGGTTTCTGCTTTTGAAGAAGATGAATTTGCTGTAGGTGAAATATTCTTCACTGGATTTAAAGTACATGAACCATGTTGCACAGGTTTAGAAGGAAATAAATTACTTTCTGTACATGAAATATTTTTAACTGGTTTTGAATTATTGTTATTATCATCACAATCACATTCCCTTCTCCTTGTCTTTAAGGAACATTTTAAAAGATGTCCTGCATAGATGCTTCTGCGCTTAAAAGAAGCTTTACAGATGTTACATTCTATCACGCAAGTATTGTGTTGCTCTTTTACATGTCTTTTGGTACTCTGTTTTAAACGAAACGATTTGTTACATATACTGCACGTGTGTTTGGCGCTATCTGCCATTATCGGTAGTATATCCACTTTTGTAACACATAGTAAAAAAACAAGTTTCACTCGAAGATGAAAAAGCTATATCTGCATGTCGACAGGTCGCTTTAGGCACATACATGTATCATTGGCCACATCAAGTCGAAATGATTTTGTTATTCATATAAAAAAAAGGACGGAAATGAGGGAAGAATAGTGATAAAAAAGTCAAACCGGAACGACTCTGATCCTAAATACGCATATTAAATATACCGATAATATGTTATAATTGTTATAATTTGGCCAGTTTCCAATGTAAAATTATAAAAATAAAAAAGTATTTACCTTAAAGCTTCATATTTCCACGATGCTAAATATATTTGTGAATGAAATATTCTGTTTAAGGTTATAAAATAAGTTAAACGTCTTTAACCTACTTTATCTTTTTATTCGGATACTTGCGGATATCTTCTCAAAGTTGAACGGGAAAATAAGAATGTTCTAGAAAAAAACCCAGATGGAACCAAGAAGTCGGGTTGCGAGAACCAAACAACCCGGATGTTGAACCAGTTGCTATGGTTTCGAACCAAAGAACCAAGGTTCAGAACCAAAAAACCAATGTTTAGAACCAGAGTGCACGGGTTGAACCCAATTGCATTCAGAATTCTCATGACTTTTTATACCTTCAACGTATTTTCCAAATCATTTATTTATTTAGTATATTTATATATAATTATGTAATTAACATTTGAATTTTATAGTTCTATGCTGCTTTTGTTCAAGTTTACATATTGACGATATTGCTTACACGATTCGAATAATAACAATTTGTTAACAGTTTGAAATACTTTGTATACAACACTTAGATATTCGATGTATTAAAAGGAGAATGTATGATAAATGTTCAAATTTGTACTAAAATTAATAACATTTCATTTTTGTTGTGGCTCCTTTAAATGAATAATTATGAAGACACATTTATATCATTAAATATTTTTTTATATTTGATCTATTCATAGGACCAATAAGTACCTTCTCTTTTACAACTGTATATACTCTCGTCCCTTATCGTGATGTACAATAACACTTGGAACATTTGTTTTAGGGAACGAGATTAGGTGCGAAACTACATAAAGGCAACAGCAGTATACCACTGTTCAAAACTCATAAATCCCTGGACAAAAAACAAAATCGGGGTAACAAACTAAAACTGAGGGAAACGTATTAAATATTAGAGGAGAACAACGACACAACATTAAAATGTAACACACACAGAAACGGACTAAGCATTTTAGACAAAATCCGATGAGAATAACAAATATAACATCAAAACCAAATACATGAATTTGGGATAGATAAGTACCGTGACACGTCTTATAGTAATGTGAATTCACACTCAACAATAAGAGAAAACAAACGACACAACGGAAACACAACGTTAAAATGTAACACACACAGAAACGAAATATAATATAACAATGGCCATATTCCTGACTAATTAGTACAGGACATTTATAAAGGAAAAAATGGTGGGTTGAACCTGGGTTTGTGGCATGCCAAACCTCCCTCTTTTATGGCCATGTAAAATATAATATTAAAATGACAACACAACATTACAGGACTACAATATAAATAAGTAGGAGAATACAATTGACAAAGAAACACACGAATAATAGCTAACAAAAGGCAACAAGTTTAAAATTTTAATACGCCAGAAGTGCATTGTGTCCACAAAAGACTTACTAGTGACGCCCAGATACAAACGTTTGAAAGCCGAAACAAGTACAAAGTTGAACAGCATCGAGGACCAAAAGTTAAAAAAAAGTTGTGCCAAAAATGGCCAGGGTTTTCTGTTAGGTACCAGAACATCCCTATTATTTAGAATAATTTATACTTTTTGCAAACAATTTTTTTTTATAAAATGACTATACAAAAGATATATGATAAAACTGAAGTATTAACTAATAACAGGAAACAACCGAAATACACTACATAACCCGACGATATGCAGCACATCCGAATAAGTTTAAACCTCAACGCCAAGTGACGTCTTATTTGAAATTGCAATTAATAGCAAACTAAGGTAGCAATTACCTATATTATATGTCCGGTTTGTTTTGAATCTAACTTCAAACGTAAACCATCGTACAGATTGCGTTGAACAAAATGAAATCTAACTAATGAAGGCGGGGATTAATTTTGTTTACCATAACACATGAATATAAAAGAAAAGACGTGAACACATTTGACAAAATCCGATGAGAATTACAAATATAACATTAAACATTTAAACTAAATACATGAATTTAGTACCGTAACACGTCTTATAGTAATGTGAATTTACATTCAGCAAAACAGACACAATCGGTAATGAGACACGTTTGGTAATTAAAAGATTAGACGACGTAATGACAAACCACAATCTACCATGTGGTAAAAATGTCCTTAGCTAGTTTGGTCAAAGACACATCGTATGGATCCACCAATTCGTGATGGTGTCCATAAAATTTACAGAGTGTAAATCTAAATTTGTCGCCCATTCAATACTACCATCATTAAAGAATCAAAATACGACGACTCGACGAGCAAAATTCACCCGGTCTATATATAATTATAGCTACCGTTAGACGTCGAATATACTGAAAGTGCCAACTGCATGAAAAGAAAAATGATAGCGAACACGATCGCGAGTCAGCCCACTAAGTCGAAGGAAATTAAATATTTCTTAAATTAGGATTGTGATTCCTCATAGAATTCACGTTGGAAATGATGGGATCAGGTACGAAGTGAGATATCTTCTCACTTTATTATATATCAGTTACTACTGTGGATAATTAACTTAGAACTGATAGTAAATATCAAATATAAATCAATTGTAGCTTTATTTGGGTAGAGGATATTTTTGTTTTGTACAGCACAATATGGTACGAGAGTTCATGGAAACAGTATAAATAAACTATAAATCCTGCTGATTTTATTTATACTTTATACTGGTTCCATGAACACTTGTACCTTATCGTGCTATACAATAACACTTGGAACATTTGTTTGTAAATTACTTGATCTGGCCCAGAACTACAGTTGTCGCCCATGGAATACTTCCATCGTGTAAGAATCAAAATACGACGACAAGACGAGCAAAGTTGATCCGATCCGTAGACAGACGTCGAATATACTAAACGTACCAACTGCCTGAAAAGAAGAATGATAGCGAAAACGATTCAGCCCACTAACCCGAAGGAAATTAAATATATCATGATTTAGAATTGGCTTTCCTCCTAGAATTCACGTCGGAAATTAGGTGATTAGGTACGAAGTGAGATACCTTCTCTCTTTATAATATATCAACAACCACTGTGGATAATCAACTTAGAATTGATAGTAAAGTTCGAATACTTTTCGAAGTTATTTGGTGGTTTATTTTGGTCTTGGAAAATGTTGTTTTGTATTTGTTCGAATGTTATATTTGGTTGAATGTCTATGTGTTTTGTTTTGTAGACTTATTTTTGTCCTTCTTTTTTTTATGGCCATTGCGTTTTCAGTTTGACATCGACTAATGAGTTTGCATTTTCCTTTATTATCCTTAATCTCTCTTTTATTGTATTCCATACTTTAAAGTGATGAATGATAGTAACATTTGTTGTTTCTACTCTCAAAATGTGACTTTATCCTTAAAATGGACTCGGCTGCAATAAGGACACCGTCATGCACACTAATCCTAGTTTATCATTAAGCCATTACGTGTTGTAATATCTCAAATCCAGAAGCTTTCCTTTTTGTCTACATGCATACATGGATCGTTATTTATGTGCATATATACTTTTGTTTGTGCATACATACTTTGTTTTGCTTCTTTTTTAAATGTTGTGATTAAGATTGTGACACGGTGTTAACTGCTATACCCCCCATTTTGACATTTTTACCTATTTTGTATGTTTGTTTTGTTCACGCACCGATGTCAATATAATGGAATTTGATGAGACTGTCATAGCAATGAGAGAGAACTAGCGCTTTAAGACAAGGTTCAATCCATCATTTTCAGGAAATGCCAGTACCAGGTCAGGAATGTGACAGTTGTCCATTCGTTTGATGCGTTTGAGCTTTTGATTTTGCCATTTGATTAGAGACTTGCCGTTTTGAATTTTCCTCGGAGTTAACCTTTTTTGTGATATTGCTTTATATTCATTACTGGTTCGAATTCGTTGATTATCAGTATCCAACTTATTAATGTATGATCTCTGACTTCTCACATTTTTGTTCACCCTATTTTGTTCATTTCACTGATAATTACGAACCTGCAAACGTTACACATTCATCTGTAATCATCTGTTATCTTACTGGTATTTATTATTGTGAAGATAAAGCATTTAATTTTATCTAAATTAAAAATTTTTTGAACTGTTTATTCGTCATATTCGACTGTTTTGGTGGAAAGAGATAGCATGAAGAAAAAGTCAGGAAAACACTTTTTTATTTATTTCTATGTGAGCAATTTCTGTTTCTTTACAATATATAACATTAATTTGTATAAGAATAAACTATGATTTAGCAGTACGAATCCAACAACAACAAAAAATACAGACTGCAAACAGATTATCCGGACATAAAAGTAGTTTATGTTCTATTTAAAAACCTGTCGTATTATTCATGAATTGAGAAAACTCGATATCAAATAGAAAACACAGGCCTAGGAGACCACAAGGGAAAATTGAAATACTGTCTTCTGTCGTGAAGAATAATCTCCACCAATTTCAGAAGTGAATAAAAGGATGTAGCCGTCAATAGTACCAGGCTTATATTGTATACGCAAAACGCGTGTTCCGTCTACATTAGAATCACCCGTGACGCTCAGATCAAAAACGTTATAAAGCCAAACAAGTACAAAGTTAAAAAGCATTGTGGACCCAAAATGTCAAAACGTTGTGCCAAATATGGCTTAGGTAATCTATGCCTGGGATAAGAAAATCCTTAGAATTTTGATTCAATGCATTTCAGGAGAATTGGGATCAAAGTAAGACATTTAGTTTATAAACATACAAAATGGTGAGAGGCTATAAGTGTAATCTTTAAAGTGGTAGGTGATTTATCAAACTCTGGGGAAAATTAACGGAAAGTCTGCAATTAAATTGCAAAATCTAAAGCTCAAAGCTCAAACACATCAAACGATAAGATAACAACTGTCCAGTTCCTGACTTGGTATATACTTCAACTTTGTATTTATTTGGCTTTGTTTAACTATTTTGATCTGAGCGTCACTGATGAGTCTTATGTAGACGAAACGCGCGTCTGGCGTATAAAATTATAATCCTGGTACTTTTGATAACTATTGGTATAGGCGTTTTCTTATGTCGATAATTTTCTCGAACAGCCCCTGTATTTGACTCATACGAATACAATGATATGTCGGATCGCTGAAATATTATTTTATCCCACATACAGTACAGTTCATTTGCAATGCAGACTATCTTTTGGTCTGTATTCAATTTCACAATGATGTCTGTGTTCTAGTCAGACAGCGAGTTATTTTTAGAAAAAATTGTTGAACTGGACATCTGAACAAACGTATCCGCAAACTAGAAAGGTTTAAGTTGAAGTAAAAAGGGCTAAACCGTGTTCCAAACTGATTTTTCATCACATAAAATAAATTGTCAAAAGTTAGGGATGTCTAAATACGTATAAGCTTTATGCGCTATATATGACCAAGAGATACATAAAGAGAGTAAAGAAAATCATCTAAAGTCATCTAGATAAAGTCTCGTATAAAGACCATACAAAACACAATTATACTAAACCACACTCTACCACACATAAAGTTACAATTACTTATGAAAACGGTTTTAGTTTGTAATTTCCACAATAAAGTCAAACTCTCAGAGAATTAAAGAAATATAAACAAGTCTTACATGAGATTCGTGTATAGTGTATATATGGGCTTGAAACGGATTCAAATGAGACAATTGTAAAACATAATAAATCGCAAATACGGAAATTGTAAGTCAGACAAAGAAATTCAACATTTTGAACGTCTTCTCTTTAATTTTATTTATACTTTTGTGCTGAATAAATAAACTCGTCATAGATATCAGGACAAAATTTTGTATATACACCAGACGCTCGTTTCGTCTACATAAGAATCATCAGTAACGCCCGAATCCCAAAAAAGTGTCCTAAGTTAATCATATTTCTGAACTGCGGAAACTGTCGTATACCCTGAATAAACGAAATTGTATATGTATTTATTCTATTTCAAATAAAATGCATATAACGGAATTGGATAAGACTGTCATCAAAGTGAGAGTGTTGGCGCTATAAAACCAGGTTTAATCCACCATTTTCTACATTTGAAAATGCCTGTAACAAGTCAGGAATTTGACAGTTCTTGTTCATTTGTTTTTGATGTGTTTTGTTATTTGATTTTGCCATGTGATTATTGATTTTCCTCTGAGTTCAGTATTTTTGTGATTTTACTTTTTGAATGATTGATAAAACCGTTAACCCTATATCGTTTACATACAGTAAATTATTTATATAGCGATAAATAAAATATTAAACGTTTGCAACTTTATCTTTGACGCAGTCAGTAATATATTTTGTTTCCTCAATTTAACACTTATCTTTAGTAATGACATGTATTACTATATATATATTTCTGATATGTTAACTAGATGAAGGATTTTTCGTCCTAAACATATTTTGGTTAGATCTACGTTGAACCTGGTTGGTACATAAGGCTATTCATAGTTCGTTTGCAAAAGTTTTATCTTATAGACTGTTTGTAATTGCATTTGCAGTTTTAAACATCAAAGACGCAATAATAGTCTAAAAAAAATATTACACGTGAAATATGGAAGGTCAAAATACATATATCGCAAATTTAATTACTCAGAAGTTATTATTCATAGATTATTTCATAGCATTTTTTCCATGTTGGCCCGGGTATCGACCCGAGACTCCAATATCAAGCCATAGCAGCCATTGCTCCACATGCGTGTTACCCGTGTAGTTACAAACCTGGTAATGAAGATTATTCCGTGATTATATAAGAAAAAAAAATTAGGATGGTTACAATGTAAAAAATATTCGTTCATAAAATGTTTAAAGAGGTGATGTCTACACCATATCTTAGACTTCTTAGCTCAGTAACTATTATTCAAAAATTGCTTATTTTATCATCATTTAGGTACAAGTCTTGTATTACAACTCAAGTTTCCGGTGCATGTCAAAACATTGAGGAAAACAAAATAGTCCTTTTTTTTCTGATTTTTTTTTCTGGACTCAATATTTTCTGTTTGATTATAGCTTTATGCTGGATTGAAAAATATATATATAGATTTAAAAAAAATGTTGCATCTTTTATGGGAATATCAGTCAAGGAAAGTGGAAGGATATCATATTTACTGGAAGTAGTGTGGCCTAGTAAAAACTGCAAACAGAAAGTAGAAAAAAATGTTGTGACTGTATGGTTACGTAACTTTTTATTCTTCGTGGCATGACCCCTTTTTTTTTCGATTAAATCACAATTTCACATTAGTACATTCATGATATGAACATGAAATTCTTTTTTTATTTAGCATTTTTATTTTTTTTTATTTTCAAAGATCAGCTGTATTGCAGGTAAGCCTATGGAGCAGGAAATTACAAGACTGCAACCTGCATAGGGTTATTTTTTTATATGTTCACTGCAAGGAAGTAGCTGATGTGAACTTTTGTGTGACAAAACATCATGATTTAAGGACTTTTTCAGAAAAAAAAACAAATCATGGGGTATCAAGTTACACTGAGAAAACTGAAATTATGTAATATTTATGGTTTTTTTTATACAAGACACCCCAATCTAAAGTATTTATAGATAAAAAGCACATCAGTTTGAGGTAAATTGAGATTCTGGTAGTATTACATACATGATTTTTAATTAAAAAGAGCATACCCGTACATTGACTTGTAATGGTTTACTTTTTTAAATTGTTATTTGGTTGGAGAGTTGTCTCATTGGCCCTCACACCATATCTTTCTATATCTATAGAAAGACTTTTCCTCTATAAAATCTTCGTCTTAAGGTAAAGATTCTAGTTGCACAGTTTTAGTGAAAATCAGTGTAAAGCTGAAGAGACAGCTCATACGAAAGTAATATTTTTTCTGTAGGGTTATTATTTGTATGGCTCAATTGCTGACATTTAATTAGAATATGTATAAATGAACTTTGGTGAACAGATTTTCACAAAATGTTCACTTTGCAAGAGTCTATGGCTTCTTTTACTGCATGGTTTATTGAAAATTCTATATTTGGGTTAAATTCAAAAAGTAGAATTTTTCTGAAACTATCGATCATTACAAGGGTTTTTGTAATTAGGTATGACAAGTAATCAATAGTGTTACCAAAAACACCACCTTCAGTATTAATATTGTTTTTCTTGAATTTTATATGCATTGGGGTGTCAAGTACAGTCTAAAAACCATAATATAGTAGGCATGTATAAAGACATGTATAGTCAAAAAAGATAAAGGTATGGTCGTTCTTGTCTACATATAGTTGTATTGCAGCTAATTCTTCAAAATGAAAAAGTTTTGGGTAGTTTTTCAATTTGACTTAAACAAGAGGCCCACTTGGGCAGATTTCATGGAAAAAAAGGAGAGGGGATCATTGCATGTGGTTCAATCAAAGAGAAGAAAAAAAATAAAAATAAAAGATAAGAATTCTCTTCTAGCTTCACAGTATCCCAAAAATAAGAAAATATTCATAAAGATAGAATAGGATCATTTTATAGACATAACTGGTTTCCAAATTGGACATTTTTCAGAAAGGGATAATCCTTTAATATTGGGGTTATATTTATTAATACAGATAATCAATTATTTTAATGGCATTTTTATGTTCAAATATGACAACTGAATGAAACTAAGTAAATGATTTATAATTTTAAGACATGTCATTATTGTTATAGGTACCAGTCTTGTATTACAACTCCAGTTTCCGGTGCATGTCAAAACATGGAGGGAAACAAAAAAGTCAGTTTTATTTCTAATTTTTGTTTTTGGGGATATCATTCAAGGAAAAGGTAAGAGGATATCATGTTTACTGGAAGTGGTGTGGCCTAGTAAAAACAGCAAACAGAAAGTAGAAATACATGATATGAAAATGATTTTTTTTTCTATGTAGCATTTTTTTTTTTTTTATTTTCAAAAATCAGCTGTTGTGCATGTAAGCCTACGGAGCAGTCTATTACAAGACTGCAACCTTTAGTCCTAATTGTTTGAGGCTGTACGCAAAGTGACCTACACTTGTTTACATAATTTGTCCTTTGATGTTTGATGGATTTGTGTACATGGGGAATCATACCAAACTACTTTATTGCACCGGAAAGTCCCTAATCAAATGGCAAAATCAAAAGCTCAAACACATGAAATGGATGAACAACAACTTTCATATTCCTGACTTGGTACAGGCATATTCTTATGTATAATATGATGGATTAAACCCGGTTTTATAGCTAGCTAAACATCTGACTTGTATAACAGTCGCACAAAATTCGTTTGATGTGTTCTGTTATTTGATTTTTCCATTTGATTATGGACTTTCCGTTTTGAATTTTCCCCGGAGTTCAGTATTTTTGTGATTTATTTTTTGCCAACGATGTGTGGACCAAACGAACAGACATAATATGTAAAAAAAACAAAATTAGGGGTAAATCAATCAACATTGTGTTATTATCTTAATCACTATTTAAACCAAAATATATTTAAAAAAAATACCATGGCAAAATAACACAATAACGGGATGTGTGAGTTAAGATCCATGTCATATAACAAATAAACACAAAAAGGCATATATACAAGGCATATTGGCAACAATGAATAACAGGAATACAAAAGAAAAACTATCATAATACAATAACACAATGACGGAATGTATAAGTACATAGCCACGTCATATGTAAAACAGGAACACAAAAAGGCATTTAGACAAAGCATATTAGCAAAAATAAATGACAAGAATTTAAACATTTTCATATCAGAATAAGACAATGACGGGATATATAAGTACAGAGCCACGTCAAATGGATACCACCAAAACAGACTAAGCAGTAAAAGTATATATTATAAAAACAAATAAAAGAATATTACACGTTATCAATTATCAATCATACGGATAGAAACTGTAAAGTATTGGCAAAGAAGTTGGTATGCTAAGGCCATATCTTCTTAATTAAATATAGAACTATAAATTGTTCAAATTTTTAAATACCTTCTTCAGATGCTCATTAGACAATATAAAATGACAGAATTTGTTTAAGATTGCCTGTTTGGAACTGGTTCTTGCGGATGTTCAATAGTTGTGTGCATGCGTGACTAGTCAAATGCCTGGAACCGTTATTAAGTAGATTGAAGCGCTGTTACAGCATTGTCTCAGAAATCAATGTTTTAGCATTGTTTGTGAAATAAAAAAATATTGTTCAACCAACCGTCATAAACGATTATAACGCTATTGTTATTCAATACATGCAATTCAATAAATACAATAAATGTCTGATTTTAAAACACTACATTTAAGAGTTGTTATGTTGCGCTGTTACAAATTATTGATTGGTAAAAATACAGGATTTTATAAGAAGACTCTTTATAACTCTCTTACATAATACAATTTATTTTGTCATGCTTTTTTATTCTAATTTGTAAAAATGCTGAAACAAACTATATTGCTTAATGAACGATTATAAAGCTACTGTAATTCAACAAATGCAATTCAGTCAATATAAGCTGTTGCGTTGATAATACATTATTGATTGGTAAAAATATAGGATTTTACAAAAAGACTATTTATAACTCTCTTACATAATACAAATCATTCTCTCTGCTTAAACTCATGTATAAAGATGCTGCAACACGCATAAGCCTGTGTGATAGTCATATAAATATTTGTAAGTATTTAAATTTGATTTTTTGTTCTTTTTTAAATTAGGAGACACATCCATACTAACATTTCTCCATAAAAGCATATCAAGGAAATTGACGAGACTGTCATTAAAGTGAGAGGGTTAGCGCTATAGAACCAGGTTTAATCCACCATTTTCTACATTTGAAAATGCCTGTACCAAGTCAGGAATATGACAGTTTTTGTCCATTCGTTTTTTGATGCGTTTTGTTATTTGATTTTGCCATGTGATTATGGACTTTCCGAATTGATTTTCCTCTAAGTTCAGTATTTTTGTGATTTTACTTTTTACATGTTTTGTTTGCAAAAGTGATACAAAGTATATTACTTTGCTTATGATCACCATGAAAATGCTTACAAAACGATACGGTTTTTGATAAAATCAAAATTAAAGTCAGAGCTAGTTTATGATGGTGGGGGTGAACAGTATTTTTTTTCATTCCTCAAATTAGAACGGGTTTGTATGGGACATATGATATGGCTTGAATAACTCATATAATTTCTATCCTTCTGAAGAATGACTATTTCTAATCATAATTCAACAAACGAGTCAAAATCGTCAGTCTATTTTTCATTGGAACGCTTTAATTACGATTTTAACCATATTTGACCTTTACGTTTATCACTTTTCCATTTTTTAAATCTTTATTTGAAAGTCAAAAATTAACAAACAGGTCACACAATTTTGACAATGGTTAATATGATCAACATACGTCAACAATTTTAATTATGTTAAGCTATAGTACCTTAGTAACCGTTCATCAATATCTTAATTGATATTTATAATGTTATCTTATATTAATTTATATATATTCTAAGTTGTATATTGTTTTATATTGTAGTTAAGAAAATATTAATAAATATATTTTGAAACATATTTAGGTAATTTCAAAAGAGAAATTAAAGAAAAACTAATCTTTTATATAACTTGTAGTTATGGCCTGGTTCTTAGCCATAACTATATTTTGGCATTCTTATTTATTAGATTTAGAAATTGTAGATTAAGAATAATAGATTAATGGTCACTATGACACTCAGAAATTAGTATATATAAATATGATTGAAATGGCACTTGAGACTTATAAAATTTTGAAAATTTTAACAATTTGGCTTCCTTATGTTTACAAAATTTACCATAAATTAAACACACTAAATATTCTTTTTTATACAGTAATGTTTTGGAAATACCACAGGTAAAAACTACCTCGTATGGATTTGTTTTTTAGTTTTGCTGCTGCTTCTTTATGGAATAGCTTACCAGACCATTTCAGGACTGTTAACAGCTTCTCACATTTTAAAATTCTTGTTCAGTCCTGGAGTGGAACAAAATGTTTTTGCTCTGCCTGTAGTTAATTTGTGTCACAATATTTAATCTTTTCTATGCTGCATTAACAGCTTGCAATGCAACTGAAATTTAGTTTTTACATTTCAAAATTTTAAAGAGTTGAATTTTTTACTTTATAAATAATGAATTATTTAAAAAAGAATTTTTAAACTGCAATTTTGTTTTAAATTTAGTGCTTTATATCTATGTTTTGGTATTTCGCAAGCTACCTGTATATGCTATTGCTTAGAGTTAAGTTTTGGTGCTGCTTTTTATTATTTATTTTGCATGCTGCATGCCTTGTTCTATTTGTTATTGCATAAGTTTTTGTATTTAGGCAATTTACTTTTACCAGTTAGATATGGATTAATCAATATTGAAGATATCATGACAGTCATATCATTTTGAAAGTGTTTATTATTTTATTAAGCCCTTATGTTGTCTGGTTCACAGTTCGGCAGAGTATAATTTTCTGGAATTCATTCTTCGAAAAGCAAAGAAAATGTTAAAGGTTTTGAGACCATAGCCGAGGTTCGGTAGAAGTTACTATACAAGCATAAGCCTTTCAAAAAGAGCTAGTCGACTCTTAGCTGATGAAAATGGAAAGTGCTCTCGCTTTGTATATTAATTCATTTAATAGAATAGCCACGTGCATCAATCAACAAATTTTACCTCACACGTGAGGTCACACGCTATGAAGTAGTATATATCGTTTAACGTTGTTGTTTACGAAACTCCAGAAGATTCGACTATTTATAGATAAAAGTTACCTGTGTACCAATATCATGAATATGCATGATTGATGACCAGGCAAAATCTAATTGCTAAAATAGAGAGGACAAATCCGATACTCTACGAATTGAAGGACATTTACTAGGTTTGGATTGTCCTAACCAATCAATCAACTTTGATTATTCACGTCTCGTAATATCTTCCAATCAGGTAGCAAGAAAAATTAACGCACTAACTGTCCATTGTTCAATTCTTAACATCGAATCCTAGGAGTCGGTCGATAATAAAATTTCTATATATTAGTCAACATTCTTTCTTACTGGGGTGATGGATCGTTACAAGTAACGATTCCTGTGCACAATAAATTATATAAACGGCTTAAAATTGATGTATGTGAAGTTAGCAACAGGTTCGTTATTCAATATTCGATATTCAATATCAATCGGCTGCTAGCCGTCCGTTCGATTATCAAGATTTAGTTGAAAATCATAAAAAAAATAAAATTACTTGATAACATTAACAGCATGATTTTCATTGTTCAGAGGACTGATAAAAATACGGAGGAAATCGTTTAATGACCTCTTCAAGCTGTCGTAAATTCAATATAAATCTTTTTCTAAGTTGCTTATTTGTCTTGAAGTAAAATGTTTATTTGTCAAAATTTTAGAACAAAGGGCACAGGACAACACCAATATCAAAAAAGAAAACATTAAATGTAAGTATCCATATATATTTTTAATAACAGATATCCTTCATCAGTATGATTATGATGTAAAATGAATCATATCTATCTATTTTGATTTAAATATAACAAAATTTCAATCCATATAATTAAAACGCTTGTACAATCGACACTGTATTGCTTTGCCTCTAGCAAAAATAGTAATATGCAATATGAGCTGGAATATTTCTAACATTTTTACAGGTCATGTGAACCTTGTGCAAATGTCTCAAAAACATTCACATGTTCAGTGAGAAATGGGGCCCTTTATTGGACCAATATTCTCCTACAAAAAATGATACAGATAACCGTAATGAGTTTTTTATTGATAAAACTTTAGAAATTGTTAGTAGAATGGAAAATAGTGTGGTATCGGACATCACTAGGTCCCATGAAAGCAGTCGTGACAAGTTAGGCAAGCAGGATTCAAGTTATACCACAGAAGCTCTAATAAAAGTTACTTATACAGTCAACCACTGTGAGGTTAACTCAGCATTGAATCTGAATCTTCAATCAGTGTCGTCAAAGCTTGAACAAACATATAACAAAACTCTACTTGTTGTCGCCAAAAGCAGAATTATGTACCAAAAGAAGGCGTACCATCCAGTTCTTCTTTTGCTTTTAGGAAATTCTCATATACAACATGTTCAAACAAAAAACTTTATACAAAATTGTATAGTTGATGAAGTTGTCATGTATCTTTCTCTGAGGTTATTGACAAGATTTATAATCATTTGAAAGAAGTAAAATCACAAAAATAAAGCAGTGCTATTGACTGGACATCTAAACATACGTATCAACAAACTGTAAAGGTTTGCATGGAAAAGAAAAGATCACCAATTAGCATATTTACCTGACGATATCGGGATATAGGTATTTAGTCGGATCTAAACATGTCCTTGTGATTTGTTTAAACCGCTTTTGATTAAAATAAACAAACAAATGTCGAAATGTTCAGGACTTAATTAAATCTGTATTTGGATAAAATTATGCAAGCATACGATTTGTATTGCGTCTTACACTTTGAGAAGCAAATAATCTTTAACTAATTTATTAAAATATTGTGTAAAAACGTTAATTATGAAGGTCAAGTGGCTCGAGCATTTTTCTGAGTAGGTTTTTAAAAATTTCATAGAAATATATTTTACAGTTGGTTAGCTTTTATTAGTCTTCACTATCCTATAGATTAACAACTTTCGGTTATATTTAGAATTTAGAATATTCATTGAAGGTGGAGCACGAATGCACAGCTAATTAATTATATTGATGAGCCATTTGTATGCAAGAGTGACATTCCTTTGTATTATGTGCCGATTCGAAAGAAAAAAAATATACGAGTATTGTCTCCTGTTAACAGGCTCATTATTTTAGAATTAAGTATAGGTTTCTGATTTAATTTTTAAATGTTTAAAATTATTACATGCCAATAAAAAGAACCGTTCATCATTTTTGAAAAGGACTATAAAGAAAAGCCGAATCTTTTATCCCCTCTTCATGGTAGATTGATTGGTAAATCAACCAGATTTATCTAATATTAATCACAGAGAGAGACTAGCAAGCACTTTTTAATTGTAGCTGTTTTAACGTTAAAATAATTTTCCACTATAAACGAATGTTATTTTATACAAATATAAGGACTTTGTTAGCTAAACCTACAAATTTTATTCAATATTATGAATTTTTATTACAAAAGATTAAAATGCTACACCAAACTGTGATTCTGAAGTGATTTATCTTCACTAGAAACACTCAAACATAAACTTTCGACAGTTAGGGGGTGTATAAATACGCCAAAGCTTTAGGCGCTATATATGACCAAGAGAAACCGAAAGAGGATAGCCAAATTCATTTAAAGTCAACTATGCATCAAGAAGCCACATATACATATACCAACGGTTTTAGTTTGTAATTTCAACAATAAAGTAATACTCACAGAGAATATACCAAAATCAAAATAAGTCTTCCACGAAATTCCTGTAGTGTACACAATGTCGTGAAACAGAACCAGACGAGTTGAATCTCAATACCGAAATGATTATTCAGAAAATTAAATTCAACATTTTAAACGTCTAATCTTTAATATTATGAATATCTTTGTGTTGAAGTGTCCTAAATTAATAATATTTCTAAAAACCGTAAACTGTCTTATACCTTAAAGAATCGAAATCGTATATATATTTATTTTATTTTAAATAAAAATGCATTTAATGATTGATAACACCAGTCTTATAACCGTTACCCCTAAATCATTTACATACAATACTTTATTTATATGGTGATAATTAAAATATTAAACTGGTGTAACTTTATCTACTGACACAGTCATATTTGGTTTGTTCAATTTAACACTTATCTTTAGTTACGACATGTATGATTGCTAGTATATATTACCGACATGTGGGTTAGATGAAGTATTTATAAAGTTTATCGTCCGATAAAAAGCTTTGTTTAGATCCAAATTGAAGCTGTTTTTGGTCCATTAGGCTATTAATAGTTCGTTTGCAATGTTTTGTCGTATCGACTGTTTGTAATTGCATTTGCAGTCTTACACTTCAAAAGCAAAATAATAATCTAAATAAATTACAAAATATTATACTTGAAAAATGGAAGGTCAAAATACATATATCGCAAATGTAGTTACTCAAAAGCTGTATTATATGGATTATCTCCCTTTGCGTCCATTCGTCCCCGATACAAGCACTATGAAAAAGTTGTGCCTGGCATATAATTATCAAAGGTTATTCTTCAGCATTAAAAAGATGCAAGTATGCATTAATATTATTCAGAGAAAGTATATAATCGACTTTACAATGTTTTAATTATGATGAAAAAAAAGGTTAAAGATAAATTGTTTGTGTTTGTGCTAAAATTTAGACAGTAACATCCTGTACATAGTTTTAATTGTATATGTATAGAGAACGTTTTATCCTGTAAATAGCCAAGAGAAAACTTTCTGTGTTGTCCGACATTGCGTTAGTTTTCGCGGGACCTCATACATTCAACTTTGAATTCGGTTCCTTACCTGGAAGAAGAAGAAGAAGAATCTCAATTCGACATCTATCAGAGACCTCATTGTTTTGCCCATTCTGACAAAGTGTCCAGTTTAACTTCTTCTTGCCGAGCGAGCTCATACTCTGATGTAGTCCTCTGTGGAATTCATATTTGTTTTTGAATTCATTGTTCCAATAGATGTGTTTTGGTTTGCTGAACTTAGAACCATGAGAAATCACTATTCAGAGATTTTAATGTTGAATATGTTTAACAGTAGTCAGTGCGTCGGTACTGACATGATATAACAAATTTTACTAAATTCGTCCGTTTATAAATCTTGAAATTATTTAGAAACTAAGGTTTCAACTCCCTTAGGCAAAGTTGGCTTTAGATGAACTTGGCTATTTATTTTAGGTAATTTTGACATATAGCTCTTCAACGGTTTCGGTACTTGTACATCTTCTGATTTCAAATGTTTGGCTTTGATCGTTCCTGATGACGGTAAATCCAGAGAAGTGCTTCGGACGCAAGAAATTATTAAACGTGTTGTTTTCAATTTTTTAACATGAATATCAAAATTATATGTATTTTTTTTAATTTATTTTTTTTACAAATTTACTGTCTCAAAAGTATGAATTTTTCGAAATATAAAGGATTTCCTTATCCCAGGCATATACTACCTTAGCCGTATTTTGTACAACTTTTTGGAATTTTAGGTCCTCAATGCTCTTAAACCTTCAACTTGTTTGGCTTTATAACTACTTTGTTCAGAGCGTTACTGATCAGTGGTATGCCGGCGTCACACGTTGGCGTATAGACCGGTGTGCACCAGATGTACAGAGAAAATTGACAAAGTCCGTATACGTTAATTGCACGCTAGCGAAACGCTAAGCAATCGTTTAACGCGCGTTGCATCAGTTTGAAGTACGTCGAACTGCAAAGATATACGCTTGGTGAACGCTATAACTCCAAATATTTTATGCAGCACAAAAACGTTCATCTAGCTCAAGCGTTGGCATAGCGTACACCTGTACGCAACACGCACGTAACACATTCGCTACAAACGCATTTAAAACGCAACAGATAAGTTTGAGACACGTTTAGGGCACGTTGTGTACGCTTCAAGATCGTTCAACTATAATAACTAAAACGTATGTTGGTATGTTTGTAACAACCACCCCATAATTAAACGTCCCAGACACGCCGGAAGCACGGATTATCGTCCCAGATACGTCCCGGACGCGTCTCAAATACTTTCAAGAGACGTTTTTTCTATTACATCTACGTTAAACAAACGCCAGACATACGCCAACATTCGTTACTTGAACGCCCGATAAACGCTAAGGAACGCTTCTCGTACTCTCAATACACGCGTAAAACTCGTTGTGCACACAATACAGATATGATTGAAAGGTTAACTGCATCCAAAATTACTAGAGTATTGGCAGCGAACATGATTTTTTACCACGCCCGGCGTACGTTGGAGCTATACGCTAATGTACGACGCCGGTGTTATGTAGACGAAACGCGCGTCTGACGTTTTAAATTATAAGCCTGGTACCTTTGATGACTATTTAAGATCCTCGCCTTAGACATACTTATAAAAAGTAATATATTAAGTGAACAATTCGTCAAAAAAGAAATATAGCAACGAATCTGATATGAAATAAACATCTTTGGAGAATGAACTTCTAAACTTTGACTTACAATGGTAACATTTATAAATTTGACTTGGATGGAGAGTTGTCTCATTGGAACTCATATCACATCTTCTTATATCTAATTATAAATAAAGGTTATAATAAGTTACAAACTTCGAAATACATTAAAGATGTGAAGCTCATGATTAACAGATGCAGCGCAGCTACTGCTCCGTCAGATGATTTTAGAAAAAAGGAAGTTCCAATTACACTGGTAACAGATATAACCCATTTGTTTAAAATCTCTGAAGAGCTATTAATAATCATCGGAAGATTTTGCAAAGAGATGAATATTGTAAAACAGTATATCATAGCATATAAATGCAGTAAAAATTTAAAAGAACACCTAGCAAATACAAGACTTTCATATACAGTCACTTTTGAGAAGGGACCATTGCTAATATAAAAAAGAAGATGTGGTATGATTGCCAATGAGACAACTATCCATAAGAAACAAAATGACACAGAAATTAACAACTATAGATCACCAGGTTGGTGATGGTGATCAGTGCATTTGTGGAAAGTTTTACCCAAATGTTTATAAATTTTATACAGCAAGGACAGTGATAGATATGACACAGGATAGACATAAATTAATATTTCCAATATTGTTTCAAGCTATTATTAACCAAATGCATCCTTAAAATTTTAAGAACAGTGTAACTCAGATCTATAACAATAATATAATGGAGACAATTAAACAACCAAATTGATGGACAAATCCGTATTCTTTATGTGCCTGTAACAAGTCACGAGCCTGTAGTTTAGTGGTTGTCGTTGGTTCCCACCTGTCATATTTATTTTTTCGTAAATTGTTATAAATTGGGTAGTTAGTTTTCTCAATTAAATTGTTTTCTGTATTTCATGTCTGTTCCTTTTATTGTCGTCTATACGGTATGTTCCCCCCTCATAGTTGATGGCCGTGGGTTGCCAACAATTGCTTTCATCCACTTCTTGTAACTTTGGTTGATAGTGGTATCATTGGCAATCATACCTCATCTTCTTATTTTAATATAATTATGTGATTGGGTTGTAATTTTCCCCCGTTTACAGTTGAAGTACAGATTAGTCCGTGGTGTCCTCTTTTGACATGTTTCTTGGTTCTGTCAACCAAAGCATTTCTAGCCTGCTGTATGTTATGATTTGTGCTCATTGTTGGAGGCCGGCCGTACGTTATAACGTTTACCTGCAATAATAATTCCTTTTAGTTGTCTCATATGCAATCACATTATTTATTTATATAACATGTACATACGTAAACGTTCTTTCAAAATAACGAAATAACATCATTAAAAATAAGCGCATATTGATCTAAAGCAAAAAAAACCTAGAATGTTGTATTTTACCATATATGTGTATAGATTGCTGTGCAAAAATTGACAAAATATGCTCAACAAAGGCGACAACGATATCTCTTAAGTTATGCAGGTCTTTATGGAGTTGACCGGAAGAAAAGATTGATGGGATGTCGTCATCATAGATGGTACTAATGCGCAAGCATTTACAATCCCCTACGTATTTCCCGATTTTTTTATGGGGTGGGAGTTGGGGATGAGGGGTAAGAGATAACTCCAAAGATTTGATTGATTTGTTATACAACTTCAATCCTCTTTTCAACGATTCTTTTTAGGAATTTATACTACATGTGTATAACCTTCAAGTCAAAACCCGAGGTACTTACGCTACACATCAACTACTGCATAGAGGATTTTCGAACAGAAAAGATACATTAAAAAACTGATATAAACCAATTATGCATGCTCAGTTCTTCAAACTTGTTGTAGGTAATATAAAACTGCATAAACTGACGATATCAGCCTTTTTGATATCTTGATATCTATATATTTATGTTAATATGCACGACACAGGGCGGATCCTGCCATCTACAAAAGAGGACGGGGGTCCTAACCCAGGATAAAAGGGGGTTCCAACTGTATGTCCCCATTCAAATGCATTGATTGTCCAAACAAAGGGGGATTATAACTCCCGGAACGCCCCCTCCTTTAGATCCGACACTGCGACATATATTTATGAATAAGATTACTTTCACATAGTTTAAAAGCTTTACGAATTTAGCAGTATGTGCTGTTTCTCGGGCCAAACAATGGAACTAATGATGATTTCTTCTTTTTTCTGCAAGAAAGACAGAATAACAAGAACTACATTCGATGAAACTATCCATGAAAAAGTACGAGCATCTATGAAATTATTCTAAAGTAGATTTAATTGACTACTTCGCTTATCGCAATATCCTTAGAATAAATAGTTTGTTCTATCATGTTTACCTCAAGACTTCACCGTTTCTGTAGATTCAATATTTATTGATAATATCTGTTTTGTAAATTCTCTGTTGGTGAGTTGTTATACTGTGTTGCTATGGGTTATTGATTGGAAATATTATAGAATTGTAAAAGAAGAAGAGCTATTCTATTTATAACTACTTTACATGCTAAAAACTAGTCATTATGCAATTTGTGTTTGATGTGGGAAAATGCTAAAGCAAACATTTATTTGTATTAGTGCAATATAAATGGAATTAGACGTGCGAAATTGTCTGATCAATTCAATTGTAAGTATCGTAATTTGACTATATTTTTATTCACAAAATTAGAAATTACAGTTACATCAACTGAAATATTTTTTTGTAACACATACTGCAAACATATATTAATTGCAGAATGTTACATGTATATTATTTAAAAGTACACTACATATAAAAAGAAGTTTGTGTTTGTCTGGTCATTCAACACATATGACCGCTATGGCTAACAAAAGAAAATTGCGTTGATTTATCCACTTGATTAGGATTTATATCTAGAAATTGACTATGAGGGTCGGTTGAAAACAAAACTTTACGATAACAGAGATGATTTCGGCTTCCAAATAGTGAGGCATTGGGAAGCTGAAATTATCACTTCGTAAATTTTTCGGACGCCATCACGAGTTGGTTGATCGTTATGGAATATCTGTTATATAGATGATATCAGATATGTTCATAATGTCGTAACTACAATCCCGTTCTCTTTTCAAGAATATGACCTACCGAATTAGACTTTTTACCTTTATTTGTGATATTTGCTTATTGTGTCTGTTTGTTTTGATCACGCATCATTATCAATATTATTAAATTTGATGCGATTGTCGTACAAGTAAGAGGTTTAGCGCTATAAAACCAGGTTCAATCCACCATTTTCTACATTTAAAATTGCCTGTACCAAGTCGTGAATATGACAATTGTTGTCCATTCGTTTGATATGTTTTTTCATTTGATTTTGCCATGTGATTAGGGACTTTCCGGTTGAATTTTCCTCGGAGTTCATTTTTTTTGTGATTTTACTTTTTTGAAATTTCAAATTTAAATCAATTACACATAACGATATTTGGTGGAAATATTGACAAGGGTGTGGGTATTATAAGGCCATTTGTTTTTCAAATAATTCAAAATTTCAAAAGGTATTCTTCATTGATTAAATTCCATCGTTGGATGTTCATTAGACAGTATAGAATAATAGATGCTGTTTTCAGATCGTATTTTTGGCGATTGTACCAGTGGTGGTTTCAGGAGTTTTGCAAACACGTGACTGGAAGTCAATTAATCGGACAGGTAAGTAGGACGATTGTAGCATTTCAATTACACCAATATGTTAGGAATATAAATATTTAGTTCAACTAGGGTTATTGAACGATTATAACGTTACTGTAATTCAATACATGCAATTCAATAATTACCAATACTATATGATTTAAAACACTATATTGACGAGTTGCTATGTTGCGTTGCTATAGATTATTGATTGATTATATAAAAGTGCACAAGATGAAAAGGGATTTTATTGAATAACTATCTTATATAATACAAACTAATCTTTCTGGACTACTGTTTAGTCTAATATTTATAAATTCTTAAACAAGCAAGGAGCCTGTATATCAGTGGTTGTTGTTTGTTTATGTGTTACATATTTGTTTTCCGTTCATTTTTTATATATAAATAAGGCCGTTTGTTTTCTTGTTTGTATTGTTTTACATTGTCATTTCGGGACCTTTTATAGCTGACTATGCGGTATGGGCTTTGTTCATTGTTGAAGGCCGTACGGTGACCTATAGTTGTTAATTTCTGTGTCATTCAGTCTCTTGTGGACAGTTGTCTAATTGGCAATCATGCCACATTTTATATCTATTATAGGGATACACACGGAATTAAAGAGGTACATTTGAAAACTCCGATTGTAAGTATCTAAATTTTACTTTTCTACTGTTGTGAAGATCATACTAACTATCGATGGAATTTCATATTAAATGAATAAGAATAAGTATAAGAATATTTATTGAGTCCAATTTCAGGGCCCGTTTCCGAGCATATTATACATATAGACCAGCGGTAGAATCAGAAAAAAAAATGAACCCACCGAATACACGGCTGAATTATATATCAATTAAAAGAGAAAATTGTAAACTTTCAGAGTAATGATTCCGTAATCATGAAGTGGTAGGAATTTTGCATAATTGAGGTCAAAGTTCAACAAATATATATTTCCAAATATTGTCCTAACTTTTAATTTTGGGTTAAATTAAGAAACGAAAAATATATTAAGAAAGCAGAGGACAATTTTTCATTCAGTATATAATATGTAGCCTGTAGTTAATACCGTTCAACGTTTTTTTAATCAGACTAAAGCTCTCTAAAATATTTGTTTTTCACAATCAAAATGTATCTATATAAGGTTTATGAAATATATAACAATTATATCAACGTTTTGACGTTATATGACCGTCGTAATGTCAAAATCGTCTTATCACAAGAAACAGAAAAAGCCTTTGTTGTCAAACTTACATAAACGTATGAATAACAGATAAGTAGATAATAACTGAAGGTAAAACAAGTTTAATAAAGTCTAAAGCATGAAAACTCCTCCTCCTCCTCCTCCTCATCATCATCATTATCATCACAGATGTTTTGGGACACACGGCATGGTGGCATTCTATAATGTATAATTTTGAAATTTTAAATTGAATTTATATTTATATTTTAGTTTTCATTTAAATAACTATATAAAAACACAGTTATTAGAAAACGTTTGACATTTTGAAAATATATAGTTTGTACAAAAAGTGTATGATATTTGAAAGGAGATCGAAAACTATGTACACGGAGTTTATTTCAAAATTTAGTAGCGGATATAAATTCTTTCGATCCTAATACAAGGTGGTATGATTTTTGTAAAAGTTTGCATACAACTTTTGCTAGTTCAGCTTTGATAAAATAATTATAAGGTCACCAATGTCGTTGAATTACCAATCTGTTACATATTTGGTTGTGTAAAACGTCAACAATCAACGTTTTATGGCCTACAACGAGATGTCGTTACTATCATTTAACGTCAACAATCAACGTTTTATGGCCTACAACAAGATGTCGTTACTATCATTTTGACATTTTGTTGTACCTTATTTTTATTTTACCCAGAACATCACTTTGAATGATGACAACCGACCGATTTGAGCTTCATGGTATTATACTCAAATATTAAATGACGAGTAAAGTAATAACAATACATCCTAATTAAATTGCGTTTTGATGATATTTTAGATTTATATTATTTACAATAATCAAGTAATTCACCGTGGCTGCGTATTTATACATCTCAAATGAATACATGATTTTAACTGGTATTCTAGAATTTAAGTTGAAAAAGGCCAAAAAATAGCATCAGAGACTGTTTAGTCAAACGTCATATAATACAAACGAAAAGCAGAGCGCAAATTAGACCTACGCCTTTTTATTCATCCTATATGGTGCCAAAGTATTTAAACATCGAAAACCTTTCCCGAGTTAGTCAATCCTCTCTAGACCCACCAGTGGTGTGGACTATGATTGTAAAGGTCATTCGATTGAGATCTGCCTTATTGTACACAGGGGATCTCTAATGTCGACTGAGAGAAAGGTTTGACTAGTATTCAGAGTCGCTACAATGGCAGTTCATACGTTCATAAAATGGCTGTTCTGACATGTATCAACCAATAAGCTGAAATATCCATTTAGTATATTCCGTCTCTCTTTAATTGTACTACATGAGGTTATGTTTATCCATTTTGTTGGTAAAAGTGATTGTGTCTACTCCCAAGATGTGCCATTATCATGGACTCTTCATTTTGTCAAGATGCAAGTTCTGGATTATCAGTTATGTGGGTTGTATTTTCATCAATTATTCGAATTTGTAACGAAAAGATTGATAAACATTATCCACATTATCAAAGTATAGTATACGAGTTCACACTCGTTTGTTCAACTGATTTTCTTTTCATAACACGGACATTATCAACTATTCACAAGTATTCACCATTCAAAACGAAAAGACAAATTGAAAGAGTTGGTATTGCTTTGATTCATAAAAAAAAATGGCCAACGTAGATGAAGTATCTTCTCTTAGGGAGAGATAAGTCCTACTTTATTAAGGATCACCCTGATTCAAACAAAATAATTCACTGAAACTGACATTAGCAAAAAATTTAAGTTCTTGATTGACAACATATTTTTTACGTTTGGAGGACTTTTTTTTCAACAAACTGTCGGCATTCAAATGGGAACAATTGTGCCCTCTCCTTGATGACTTGTTTTTTTATCATCATGAGGCTGACTTCATACAGGAACTTCTTATGAAGAAAGATAAGAAGTTAGAAATATCCTTTAACTTTACTTTCCGATATATAGACGGTGTTCTCTCACTAAATAATTTAGAATTGTGTGACTATTTTGAACGCATCTATCCCATCGAACTAGAGATAAAGGATACAACAGATACAGTTCAATCTGCTTTATATCTTAACTTACATCTAGACATTGACGATGAGGGTCGGTTGAAAACAAAACTTTACAACAATAGAGATGATTTCAGCTTTCCATTTGTAAACTTTCCATTTCTATGTATCATTCCAGCAGCGCCTGCATACTGAGTATTATATATCTCCCAGTTAATAAGATATTTCCGAGCTTGCATTTCTTATCATGATTTCATCGATAGAGGGTTGCTGCTCACAATGAAGGTCTCAAAGCTAGAAATCCAAGCGGTGAAATTGAAATCATTCCTTTTAATTTTTACGAACACCATCACGAGTTGTTTGACCGTTGAGGAATAACTAGTACTGTTTCACAGATGATATCGGATATGTTCCTTACGTCATAACTACAATGTGACCTACCGAGTTAGACTTTTTACCGTGTTTGTAATAACATGAGAAACGACGGGTTCCACATGTGAGCAGGATCTGATCAACCCCTGTTTTTGTTGGGGTTCGTGTTGCTTAGTCCCAAGTTTTCTATGTTCTGTCTTGTGTACTATTGATAGATTTGTAACGTCCAGGGGCCACTATGTCATGTATATTTAGGCCGAAAATACATTTTTATAATGGATACAAAATAGGTCTTGTGATAAGGTTCAATAGCAACGAGGACTGCAAATTTAGAATGCCACTGATAAAAAAAAACCCGTTGGATATTGGGAATAGAAAGACATTTTGCCTTGCAACAGAACACATATGAACCCCAAAAACAGCTGTTACAAGGCTTCTTAACGCAAAGAGCAGGCAACGGAGTTGAAGTTCTCATTCTAATCAAACGTGGCTACGTATTTATACATCACTCAAAACCAAAACGGAAGCCCCACTTTGGGTGTGTTACTTCCAGCCAGAAGAAGACCAACATTGACCATAGGAATATTCCCAAATCCTATTTGATGTTTATTTTTCCAAAAGATATTACTTAATTTAGTGTGCCACTTTATAGGTCTATCTTCATGCTTTCTAGAATCCCGAAACAAGCAACTGTTAATTGAAGACACTATTCGTATTGTCATTTTACTTGTCATGATATGTTGCAAAATAATATATGTAATATAATTCATTTACTGATTTCCCATAGGCTTCTAAAATAGAGTGGACAATGTTAAACGCAAACAGGTGTATGTAGAAGACAATTGGCATAACAGACCAAACAGGAGACCAAGACATATATGAGTAAATAGTTTCAGTAGCAGTAGAGAATCATACTAACGTTCTGTTTCAATTTGAGTGTCTGAAGAAGCCCAATACTTTGGTGTTTTTGAGTCCATGTATTTGCATGTACATCTATAAAGCTGTAATTTTTAGATATAGATTATATAAGTATAGTATTTTGCTCAATAGTAGACTCTTTAAGGGTCATTGGTGAATCTTGAAATCAATTATTGGTGTGAAAAAACAGAGCGTGTATACAATTTCTTTTATTGTTATGGTTAACTATTTAATGATTTTAATATAAACATCCGTATGAATAAATTTACATATTTTTAATACCTTGATTAAAATGAGGTACGTCAGATACGCGTTTTAAGTACAAAAAATTTAGTATCCTTTTATATTTTAAACACCATAATAAGAATGTTGCGACAAATTCGGTTTAGGAATTTTGTAAAATTCAATGGCAGCCAAGAACATAGGTTAGACTTTCCGAAAAATGGTGTCTATATATTCATAGGTGAAAATAATTCAGGGAAAAGCTGTGTTTTTGAAGGAATAAGAAGGTGTATGCAAACTGAATTAAACACATCAGTATCAACAAGACACAATTCTGACAATATATTATACTTTATTTGTAAGTTCGAAAAGACAAATAAAGAAATGCTGACATCATGTTTCGTATCATACAACGACGGCAATGATACAGTTACTGGCAAAATAGTTCTGAACAAGAGTGATAATGGAAATATTATTACTTGTTCTATCCGTCGTCAAAACGACGGTGGATGGGGATCTTTGAAAGAAGAAACATTGTCAGAAGAAACATTGTCAGATGATAAAAATAAACTTTATAAACTATGTTATCAACTTTTGGATGTTGAATACAAAGACGAAATCGATTCAAATTTCTTCATTGAATTCTGCAAAACCCAATCAAGTGATAATAATTACATTCAAAAGTTTGATCAAGCTTTCAAAGAAATAAAATTTGAAACAATTTTTGCTAACCGAGACATAAGTCCTATTCAATCTTCTTGTCAGATACCCTCGTTTGAAGGTCAAAACATATACAAAGATTCAACCACTCTAGCATACATAATAAACCACTATTTAAATGACCCCGAGAAAAGTACAGCTGACGGCAGTGAATCACATTACTTCAGATGTTTGACAGAACCCCAATCATACACATTTGAGTTCAAAGATAATACAGATAAAACAGAAATTTTTGTAACGTGCAACAACGATAAACCATTCTCCATACTCAAAGCTCCGGAAGGTATATTAGAATCAAAGATGATGTCTATTACATTATCAAATAAAATAACAACTACTCTACTTATTGACGAACCAGGGAGGGGAATGCATCCGTCCATGATTGACTGCTTGAGAGACTTAGTCTTGTATGATGTCAACAAAAACAAAGCGAAGACTGTTATTTTCACAACTCATAATCCAAGATTTATCTGCCCCTGGACAATTGACAATATATTTTATTTCTACTCTTGTGAAAGCAGCGGGTCTAAAGTTGTACATTTAAGACATGAAATTAAGGATAATACTAAGGAGTATTTATGGAGTGATCAGGTTAGTCCCATTTTGTTCTCAAAACGTGTAATTATGGTAGAAGGAGAAGATGATATTAGATTTCTAAGTACATTAAAAAATGTTTTGTTAACAGATGAGATAAGACGAAAGTTAGTTTGTAAGATCGATCCTGAGATTGATCATCACCAATTGAGAAAGTTTTTAATATCTTTGCATATTATCGCTATGAATGGTAAAGGTTCGGTCAAGGGAATAGAGCCTCTGTGTAAAGCTCTCAATCTCACTCAGAGAAAAATGCGTTACTATTTGTTTGATAGTGATGCACTTAAGACCATAAAATCTTCTCTAATGAAAACCGAATTAAATAAGTCTGATATTGAGGATCAAAATGTAGGAAAATTAGAAGAACATGGTATTTTTGTGTGGTTCGGTTACACCGATGGAATTGTAAAAAAATTTGAAAAGCTATCAGTTACTGATTTAGCAAATTATGGTAGATTGGAAGATGCCATACTTGAGTTTTGCAATACGCATGATAAGATTCATCATGATGAAAATAACAGAAATTGCGCAGTAAATGATTGTCAAGGTATGGATACATTTTTGAAGGCCCTTGGAAAAGATGATGATGATAACAGAAATCCTAATAAGAAAAAACTTATTGAGCTAAAAAAGATCGATTACTTGAAATTAAGAGAGCTCACGGAACGAATAATAGATGTAAGCATGGAATACGGGGATTATTGTTCCTATAGGGATACAAACTTCAAGTGTCCTTTCAATCGTCTTTTTCAGTTCCTAATCCACAATGCAAAAGAATCGAACAAATGTAATTAAATAATTCCTGTCTATTTATCTATTTCAAAAGATGTTTAAATCTCAACCGAATTATTTTTGCAGTTGAAAAGGTAAATTTTCAGGACCTAAAAACAAAATAAACAATAAGCAGAAGAGTAAAACCGATCTGATGACACTTTTACCTAGAGAAGATTTTTAATTTATTAGTATTCGATATATAGATTCCGAAAACTCAAATTACCTTGTTTATCAAACTGTATTTCTTGAATCAACACACCAATTAGGCACCATCTATTGAATGGGGGCCTCTAACATTGATTTCCATGCGTTAGATTAACAAAGTCATGAAAAATAGTGTTAGTCAAGACTAGTGGCACTGATGATTCAATGATTTGTAATCAATAGTCGCTAAGCGTATACAGTAAATACAAGTTCATAATACTTTTTGTCATAGTTTGCTATGGCTCAGTGGCATTTAGGTCACTAGGTATCTAGGTCTGCGTCACGGTTAGTTCACATCAACCTCTTATCTTTTAAATACACATGTTATGTTTGATACTTTTTCATCTGTTTATGGTATAGCGTTGCACTATTTAGGGAATGACATAAAAAGTGTCTATTTTTTTCTATTCAATTAAAACAATCGCGTGAATTGCTTCAATCATTATCATATTATAAGTTTGATGTATACACTGTTTTTAATTCTAGAATTATTATCATAGTCTATTCATGTAATAATTGATATTAAATTTTACACAGAGCTTAACATTTCCCGTTTATATCACTGTATTTGTCCAAGATAAGGCGTTAACGTCTTTCTCTTTTAGTGTGATTAATTATCCGCTTGTGTTACTTTTATTTAGGTCTTTTGAATAATTAGCAATAACGAATTTGTTTGTTTGTCCTTTTTTTGTTGTTGAGTTTTTTTAATTGTTTATTTATCTATTTATTATGTAATTAACATTTGAATTTTATAGTTCTATGCTGCTTTTTTTCAAGTTTACATATTGACGATATTGCTTACACGATTCGAATAATAACAATTTGTTAACAGTTTGAAATACTTTGTATACAACACTTAGATATTCGATGTATTAAAAGGAGAATGTATGATAAATGTTCAAATTTGTACTAAAATTAATAACATTTCATTTTTTTTGTGGCTCCTTTAGATGAATAATTATGAAGACACATTTATACCATTAAATATTTTTTTTTATATTTTATCTATTCATAGGACCAATAAGTACCTTCTCTTTTACAACTGTATATACTTTTAAAAGTGCGTTTAAGATGTTTGAGAAAAATACGATAATCATAAATATATTGTGATCAATAAATTATTGTATGTTAGATTTGTTTCTCTTATCTGTTTATTCAAACGTAAATCTTTCAGAGAAAAAAGTGCTGGTATAATTGTACTGATTCAATGTAAATCAAACATAGAACTTTTGTCTGCAAACTATCGAATCAAAAATAGGGTAATTAATATATTTCTTACTTGAACAATGTAAATACAACATAAGTTTCAAAATTTAAAACATGAATTATTCGGGACATAAACCACAGTCATTGTCCTGCGGAACGTAATTTTTTTTAATAGATACTTGGGGACAGAAGAAATGTGATTTGTGCAGTAAATTAAGGTACGTGAATTCATGAAAACAGTTTAAATTATAAATAAGCTGTAAACCCTGCTGAGTTAATCTATACTTTATACTGTTACCTTGAACTCTCGTCCCTTATCGTGATGTACAATAACACTTGGAAAATTCATTTTAGGGAACGAGATTAGGTGCGGAACTACATAAAGGCAACAGTAGTATACCGCTGTTCAAAACTCATAAATCCCTGGACAAAAAACAAAATCGGGGTAACAAACTAAAACTGAGGGAAACGCATTAAATATTAGAGGAGAACAACGACACAACATTAAAATGTAACACACACAGAAACGGACTAAGCATTAGACAAAATCCTATGAGAATAACAAATATAACATCAAAACCAAATACATGAATTTGGGATAGATTAGTACCGTGACACGTCTTATAGTAATGTGAATTTACACTCAACAATAAGAGAAAACAAACGACACAACGGAAACACAACGTTAAAATGTAACACACACAGAAACGAAATATAATATAACAATGGCCATATTCCTGACTTGGTACAGGATATTTATAAAGGAAAAAATGGTGGGTTGAACCTGGGTTTGTGGCATGCCAAACCTCCCTCTTTTATGGCCATGTAAAATATAATATTAAAAGACAACACAACATTACAGGACTACAATATAAATAAATAGGAGAATATAATTGACAAAGAAACACACGAATAATAGCTAACAAAAGGCAACAAGTTTAAAAATTTAATACGCCAGAAGTGCATTGTGTCCACATAAGACTTACTAGTGACGCCCAGATACAAACGTTTGAAAGCCGAAACAAGTACAAAGTTGAACAGCATCGAGGACCAAAAGTTAAAAAAAAAGTTGTGCCAAAAATGGCCAGGGTTTTCTGTTAGGTACCAGAACATCCCTATTATTTAGAATAATTTATACTTTTTGCAAACAAATTTTTTTATAAAATGACTATACAAAAGATATATGATAAAACTGAAGTATTCACTAATAACAGGAAACAACCGAAATACACTACATAACCCGACGATATGCAGCACATCTGAATAAGTTTAAACCTCAACGCCAAGTGACGTCATATTTGAAATTGCAAAAAATGACAAAAAAATTACGTCACATTTGAATTTGTAAAACAGATCATCAAAAAATGAAAAATGACGTCACATTTGAATAAATAAGATAGAATAAGGATTGATTTAAGATTATATTTGAACTAAATACTGATATTACCTTTAATAACAATGCACATTTCAATACTTATTAATAGCAAACTAAGGTAGCAATTACCTATATTATATGTCCGGTTTGTTTTGAATCTAACTTCAAACGTAAACCATCGTACAGATTGCGTTGTACAAAATGAAATCTAACTAATGAAGGCGGGGTTTAATTTTGTTTACCATAACACATGATATAAAAGAAAAGACGTGAACACATTTGACAAAATTCGATGAGAATTACAAATATAACATTAAACATTTAAACTAAATACATGAATTTAGTACCGTAACACGTCTTATAGTAATGTGAATTTACATTCAGCAAAACAGACACAATCGGTAATAAGACACGTTTGGTAATTAAAAGATTAGACGACGTAATGACAAACCACAATCTACCATGTTGTAAAAATGTCCTTAGCTAGTTTGGTCAAAGACACATCGTATGGATCCACCAATTCGTGATGGTGTCCATAAAATTTACAGAGTGTAAATCTACATTTGTCGCCCATTCAATACTACCGTCATTAAAGAATCAAAATACGACGAGTCGACGTGCAAAATTCACCCGGTTTACCGACAGACGTCGAATATACTGAAAGTGCCAACTGCATGAAAAGAAAAATGATAGCGAAAACGATCGCGAGTCAGCCCACTAAGTCGAAGGAAATTAAATATTTCTTAAATTAGGATTGTGAATCCTCATAGAATTCACGTTGGAAATGATGGGATCAGGTACGAAGTGATATATCTTCTCACTTTATTATATATCAGTTACTACTGTGGATAATTAACTTAGAACTGATAGTAAATATCAAATATAAATTAATTGTAGCTTTATTTGGGTAGAGGATATTTTTGTTTTGTACAGCACAATATGGTACGAGAGTTCATGGAAACAGTATAAATAAACTATAAATCCTGCTGATTTTTTTTATACTTTATACTGGTTCCATGAACACTTGTACCTTATCGTGCTATACAATAACACTTGGAACATTTGTGTCTGAGTAGAAAGTTGATGAAACAGGGGTATGTCAAAGAACGTCTCGTTCTTTTTCTAAAAAAGTTCATCGGAAGGTACCAAGACCTTGTTGATAAATATTCCGTATCAACTTCTCAAATAATACACGATGGTCTTGATGTATAGATTCTGCGTACTGATGTTGTTTATCATCTTAACAACGTGTTTTATAGTTCTTTCATTTGTCTTTGTTCTATTATTAATATTACTTTTACTGTTAAATGGTTTCATGTGATATTCGTTTCACGTGGCTCGGTACTTATACATCTCGTCAATGTGTTTGTATTGGCTTTCATTTTTTTGTGGTTTGTTTTGTATTTGCGACTTTTTGTATTTCTTTTGTTCTTATAACGTGACTCTGTACTTTAAAAGATCCCGTCAGTATGATATTGTTCTATTATATGTCATTATGATATATTTCTATTATGAATTACAATATACGTTGAACCACAAACGTCAAAATCATTCAATCGCGTAGTGGTATTAACTATTTTTGGATTCTTATAAATTCTATATATAACTTTTGGACTAGTTTAAATCTCGGTCTAATTCTTAAATTTATTCTTACATACTTTTGATTTTTTAACCCTGTATGCTAACATTCCCATGAAAATTTTATAATTGTTTGTACGCACATTGAACGACAAATTTATGTGACGTATAAAATTTTCTGACGTCAGACACTCAATAAATGTGTTCGTAGATAGTAGATGTTTTTGTGTTCTGTTAAATTGTTCCTTTTAAAATTGTTAAACGATGATGACTGATGTACCCATATTTTGACTATTATATTTATTGTGTCTGTTTATTTAACGCATCAATGTAAAAATATCGGAAATTGATGAGACTGTCATTACAAAAGTGAGAGGGTTAGCGCTATAGAACCAGGTTTAATCCACCATTTTCTACATTTGACAATGCCTGTACCAAGTCAGGAATATGACAGTTCTTGTCCATTCGTTTTTGAAGCGTTTTGTTGTTTGATTTTGCCATGTGGTTATGGACTTTCCCAATTGATCTTCCTCTGAGTTCAGTATTTTTGTGATTTTACTTTTTGCTTGTAAATTACTTGATCTGGCTCAGAACTACAGTTGTCGCCCATAGAATAAATACTTCCATCGTGTAAGAATCAAAATACGACGACAAGACGAGCAAAGTTGATCCGATCCGTAGACAGACGTCGAATATACTAAACGTGCCAACTGCCTGAAAAGAAGAATGATAGCAAAAACGATTCAGCCCACTAACCCGAAGGAAATTAAATATATCATGATTTAGAATTGGCTTTCCTCCTAGAATTCACGTCGGAAATTAGGTGATTACGTACGAAGTGAGATACCTTCTCTCTTTATAATATATCAATAACCACTGTGGATAATCAACTTAGAATTGATAGTAAATTTCGAATACTTTTCGAAGTTATTTGGTGTTTTATTTTGGTCCTGGAAAATTTTGTTTTGTAATTGTTCGAATGTTATATTTGGTTGAATGTCTATGTGTTTTGTTTTGTAGAATTATTTTTGTCCTTCTTTTTTTTTTATGGCAATTGCGTTTTCAGTTTGACATCGACTAATGAGTTTGCATTTTCCTTAATCTCTCTTTTATTGTATTCCATACTTTAAAGTGATGAATGATAGTAACATTTGATGTTTCTACTCTCAAAATGTGCCTTTATCCGTAAAATGGACTCGGCTGCAATAAGGACACCGTCACGCACACTAATCCTAGTTTATCATTAAACCATTACGTGTTGTAATATCTCAAATCCAGAAGCTTTCCTTTTTGTCTACATGCATACATGGATCGTTATTTATCATGTGCATATATACTTTTGTTTGTGCATACATACTTTGTTTTGCTTCTTTTTTAAATGTTGTTATTAAGATTGTAACACGGGGTTAACTGCTATACCCCCTATTTTGACATGTTTACCTATTTTATATGTTTGTTTTGTTCACGCACCGATGTCAATATAATGGAATTTGATGAGACTGTCATAGCAATGAGCGAGAACTAGCGCTTTAAGACAAGGTTCAATCAATCATTTTCAGAAAATGCCAGTACCAGGTCAGGAATGTGACAGTTGTTCATTCGTTTGATGCGTTTGAGCTTTTGATTTTGCCATTTGATAAGGGACTTGCCGTTTTGAATTTTCCTCGGAGTTAACGTTTTTTGTGATTTTGCTTTATATTCATTGCTGGTTCGAATTCGTTGATTAACAGTATCCAACTTATTAATGTATGATCTCTGACTTCTCACTTTTTTGTTCACCCTATTTTGTTCATTTCACTGATATTTACGAACCTGCAAACGTTACACATTCATCTGTAATCAGCTGTTATCTTACTGGTATTTATTATTGTGAAGCAAGATAACGCATTTAATTTTTATCTAAATTAAAAAATTTTGAACTGTTTGTTCGTCATATTCGACTGTTTTGATGGAAAGAGATAGCATTAAGAAAAAGTCCGAAAACACTTTTTTTTTATTTATTTCTATGTGAGCAATTTCTGTTTCTTTACAATATATAACATTAATTTGTATAAGAATAAACTATGATTTAGCAGTACGAACCCAACAAAAAAAAAACCAGACTGCAAACAGATTATCCGGACATAAAAGTAGTTTATGTTCTATATAAAAACCTGTCGTATTATTCATGAATTGAGAAAACTCGATATCAAATAGAAAACACAGGCCTAGGAGACCACAAGGGAAAATTGAAATATTGTCTTCTGTCGTGAAGAATAATCTCCACCAATTTGAGAAGTGAGTAAAATGATGTAGCCGTCAATAGTACCAGGCTTATATTGTAATACTCAAAACGCGTGTTTCGTCTACATTAGAATCACCCGTGACGCTCAGATAAATAACGTTATAAAGCCAAACAAGTACAAAGTTAAAAAGCATTTAGGACCCAAAATTTCAAAACGTCGTGCCAAATACAGGTTAGGTAATCTATGCCTGAGATAAGAAAATCCTTAGAATTTTGATTCAATGCATTTCAGGAGAATTGGGATCAAAGTAAGACATTTAGTTTATAAACATACAAAATGGTGAGAGGCTATAAGAGTCATCTTTAAAGTGGTAAGTGATTAATCAAACTCTGGGGAAAATTAACGGAAAGTCTGCAATTAAATTGCAAAATCTAAAGCTCAAAGCTCAAACACATCAAACGATAAGATAACAACTGTCCAGTTCCTGACTTGGTATAGGCGTTTTCTTATGTCGAAAGTTTTCTCGAACAGCCCCTGTATTTGACTCATACGAATACAATGATATGTCAGCTCGCTGAAATATTATTAGTTACATAATGTGCTAGTGACCTAGCTTCGCTCTCACCCCATATGGAATTTACTGACCCCATATATACCGTATTACGTCACTAGCACACTATGTAACGAATTTATCTTACCGACTATCTTAACGTGTAAAATTGAGACTAGTGACCTATCAAAATGAGCAAGTCTTCAATACAGTTAGCATTAACATGATGCCAACAATGACAACTTGTTAGATTTAAATGTGTTTTCTGAATTTATTTCACTTCATCATCACTTTCTTCGTCTGTTGAAACTTTTAAGATTTTTTCTCAGTACTGTTTTGTTTTTTTCTAAAGGGACGTAACACCACTACTAACACTGTATGAAATAAGCCCCGCCTCCTTATTACCTTATATGGAATATAAAGGGACATAACTTCACTACTAACCGTGTATGGAATAAGCCCCGCCTCCCAACTAACCTAATACTGAATATACACGGTTTCCACGAGGACGCTTTTAACCAATCATATTCCTAGAATGTATAGGAGGTAAGATAATATTTTATCCCACATACAGTACAGTTCATTTGCAATGCAGACTATCTTTTGGTCTGTATTCAATTTCACAATGATGTCTGTGTTCTAGTCAGACAGCTTGTTATTTTTAGAAAAATTTGTTGAACTGGACATCTGAACAAACGTATCCGCAAACTAAAAAGGTTTAAGTTGAAGTTAAAAAAGACTAAACCGTGTTCCAAACTGATTTTTCATCACATAAAATAAATTGTCAAAAGTTAGGGATGTCTAAATACGTATAAGCTTTAGGCGCTATACATGACCAAGAGATACATAAAGAGAGTAAAGAAAATCATCTAAAGTCATCTAGATAAAGTCTCGTATAAGACCATACAAAACACAATTATACTAAATACCACTCTACCACACATAGAGTTACAATTACTTATAAAAACGGTTTTAGTTTGTAATTTCAACAATAAAGTCAAACTCTCAGAGAATAAAAGAAATATAAACAAGTCCTAGATTCGTGTTTAGTGTATATATGGGCTTGAAACGGATTCAAATGAGACAATTGTAAAACATAATGAATCACAAATACGGAAAGTGTAAGTCAGACAAAGAAATTCAACATTTTGATCGTCTTCTCTTTTTTTTTTCTATACTTTTGTGCTGAATAAATAAACTCGTCATAGATATCAGGACAAAATTTTGTATATACGCCAGACGCGCGTTTCGTCTACATAAGACTCATCAGTAACGCCGAACCCCAAAAAAGCATCATAAATTAATCATATTTCTGAACAGCGGAAACTGTCGTATACCCTGAATAAACGAAATTGTATATGTATTTATTTTATTTCAAATAAAATGCATATAACGGAATTGGATAAGCCTTTCATCACAGTCAGAGTGTTAGCGCTAGAAAACCAGGTTTAATCAACCATTTTCTACATTTGAAAATGCCTGTCCCAAGTCAGGAATATGACAGTTCTTGTTCATTCGTTTTTTATGTGTTGGTGTTATTTGATTTTGCCATGTGATTATGGACTTCCCATATTGATTTTCCTCTGAGTTCAGTATTTTTGTGATTTTACTTTTTGAATGATTGATAAAACCGTTAACCCTATATATCGTTTACATACATTTACAGTAAATTATTTATATAGCGATAAATAAAATATTAAACGTTTGCAACTTTATCTTTGACGCAGTCAGTAATACATTTGGTTTCCTCAATTTAACACTTATCTTTAGTAATGACATGTATGATTATATATTTCCGATATGTTAACTAGATGAAGGATTTTTCGTCCTAAACATATTTTGGTTAGATCTACGTTGAAGCTGGTTGGTACATAAGGCTATTAATAGTTCGTTCGCAAAAGTATCATCTTATCGACTGTTTGTAATTGCATTTGCAGTTTTAAACATCAAAGACGCAATAATATCCAAAAAAAAAAAAATATTACACGTGAAATATGGAAGGTCAAAATACATATATCGCAAATGTAATTACTCAAAAGTTATTATTCATAGATTATTTCATAGCATTTTTTCCATGTTGACCCGGGTATCGACCCGAGACTCCAATATCAAGCCATAGCAGAAATTGCTCCACATACGTGTTACCCGTGTAGTGAAAAACCTGGTAATGAAGATTATTCTGTGATGATATAAGAAGAAAAAAGATTAGGATGGTTACAATGTAAAAAATATTCGTTCGTAAAATGTTTAAAGAGGTGATGTCTACTTCATATCTTGGACTTCTTCATGTTCTTAGCTCAGTAACTATTATTCAAAAATTGCTTATTTTATCATCATTTAGGTACCAGTCTTGTATTACAACTCAAGTTTCCGGTGCATGTCAAAACATTGAGGGAAACAAAATAGTCCTTTTTTCTGAATTTGTTTTCTGGACTCAATATTTTCTGTTTGATTATAGCTTTATGCTGGATTGAAACATATATATATATAGATTTAAAAAAAAATGTGGCATCTTTTTTGGGAATATCAATCATGGAAAGTGGAAGGATCTCATATTTACTGGAAGTGGTGCGGCTTAGTAAAAACCGCAAACAGAAAGTAGAAAAAATATTTACTTCAGGGTTACGTAACTTTTTATTCTTCCCCCCTTTTTTCGATTAAATCACAATTTCACATTAGTACATTCATGATATGAACATGAAATTCTTTTTTTTATTTAGCATTTTTATTTTATTTTTTTTTTTTAAAAATCAGCTGTTTTGCAGGTAAGCCTATGGAGCAGGAAATTACAAGACTGCAACCTGCATAGGGTTATTTTTTCATATGTTCACTGCAAGGAAGTAGCTAATGTGAACTTTTGTGTGACAAAACATCATGATTTAAGGACTTTTTCAGAAAAAAAAACAAATCATGGGGTATCAAGTTACACTGAGAAAACTGAAATTATGTAATATTTATGGTTTTATTTTTATACAAGACACCCCAATCTAAAGTATTTATAGATATAAAGCACATCAGTTTGAGGTAAATTGAGATTCTGGTAGTATTACATACATGATTTTTAATTAAAAAGAGCATACCCGTACATTGACTTATAATGGTTTACTTTTTTAAATTGTTATTTGGATGGAGAGTTGTATCATTGGCACTCACACCATATCTTCCTATATCTATAGAAAGATTGTTTCCTCTATAAAATCTTCTTGTGATAAAGATTCTAGTTGCACAGTTTTAGTGAAAATCAGTGTAAAGTTGAAAAGACAGCTCATACGAAAGTAGTATTTTTTCTGTAGGGTTATTATTTGTATGGCTCAATTGCTGACATTTAAGTAGAATATGTATAAAATAAACTTTGGTGAAATGATTTTCACAAAATGTCCACTTTGCAAGTGTCTATGACTTCTTTTACTACATGGTTAATTAAAAATTCCATATTTGGGTTAAGTTTAAAAAGTAGAATTTTTCTAAAACAATCTATCATTACAAGGATTTTTGAGATTAGGTGTAACAAGTAATCAATATTCTTACCAAAAAAAACAACTTGAGTATTCATTTTGTATTTTCTTGAATTTTCTATGCATTGGAGTGTCAAGTACAGTCTAAAAACCCTGATATAGTACATGTAGACATGTATAAAGTCTTGTCAAAAAAGATAAAGGTATGATCGTTCTTGTCTATAGATAGTTGTATTGCAACTAATTCTTCAATATGAAAAAGTTTTGTGTAGTTTTTCAATTTGACTTAAACA
The DNA here is from genome assembly GCA_019925275.1 of Mytilus edulis. Lineage (NCBI taxonomy): Eukaryota > Metazoa > Mollusca > Bivalvia > Mytilida > Mytilidae > Mytilus > Mytilus edulis. Next base: position 109,686,558 of record CM034351.1, read on the forward strand.
AGAGACCCACTTGGGTAGGTTTCATAGAAAAAAGGGAGAGGGGATCATTGCATGTGGTTCAATCAAAGAGAAGGAAAAGAGTAAAAATAAAAGATAAGAATCTATTCTAGCTTCACAGTATCAAAATAATAAGAAAATATTCATAAAGATAGAATAGAATAAGATTTACTAATCATTTTAGAGGTATGACTGATTTCCAAATTTTGACATTTTTCAGAAAAGCATACTCCTTTAATATTTGGGTTATATTTATTAATACAGCTAAACAATTCTTTTAATGGCATTTTTTATGCTCAAATATTGCAACTAAGTAAATGATTTATTTTTTGAAGACATGTCATTATTGTTATAGGTACCAGTCTTGTATTACAACTCCAGTTTCCGGTGCATGTCAAAACATGGAGGGAAACAAAAAAGTCCATTTTTTCTGAATTTTGTTCTTGATTCAAATTTTTCTGTTTGATTATAGGTTTATGCTGAGTTGAAACATATATACAGATATAAAAAAAAATGTTTTATCTTTTTTGGGATAACAATCAAGGAAAGTGGAAGGATATCATGTTTACTGAAAGTGGTGCGGCCTAGGAAAACAGCAAACAAAAAGTAGGAAAAAAACTTCAGGGTAACGTAAATTTTTATTCTTCGTGGCATGACCCACTTTTTCCGATTAAAATCACAATTTCACATTAGTACATACATGATATGAACATGATTTTTTTCTTTCTATATAGCATTTTTATTTTTTAAATTTTCAAAGATCAGCTGTTTTGCATGTAAGCCTATGGACCAGTCAATTACAACACTGCAACATTTAGTCCTCATTGTTGGAGGCTGTAAGTAAGGTGACCTACACTTGTTTACATATTTGTCGTTTGTCGTTTGATAGATTTGTGTACATGGGGAATCATACCAACCTTTTTTATTGCTATATTCCATATGAAAATTATTTGAATATTGAAATAACGTCACTCCGAGGAATATACAAACCGGAAAGTCCCTAATCAAATGGCAAAATCAAAAGCTCAATCACATTAAGACAAATAAAAGAATATAACACGTTATCAATTATCAATTATTAATCATACGGATAGAAACTGTAAAGTATTGGCAAAGAAGTGGGTATGCTAAAGCCATATTTTCTTAATTGAATACAGAATTTTAAATTGTTCAAATTTATCAAATACCTTCTTTCTATGCTCATTAGACAATATAAAATGATAGAATTTATTGAGATTGCTTGTTTGGCAATGGTACTTGCGGTTGTTTAATAGTTTTGTGCATGCGTGACAGGAAGTCAATTGCATGGAACCGTTATTAAGTAGATTTACGCTCTGTTACAGCATTGCCTTTGAAATCAATATTTTAGCATTGTCTTTAAAATAAAAAAATGTTGTTCAACCATCCTTCATAAACGATTATAAAGCTATTGTTATTCAATACATGCAATTCAATAAATACAATTAATATCTGATTTTAAAACACTATATTGAAGAGTTGTTATGATGCGCTGTTAAAAAATATTGGTTGGTAAAAATACACGATTTTACAAGAAGACTCTTTATAACTCTCTTACATAATACAATTCATTCTGTCATGCTTTTTTATTCTAAAAAATGCTGAAACAAACTTTATTGCTTAATGAACGATTATAAAACTACTGTAATTCAACACATGAAATTCAGTCAATACAAGCTGTTGCTTTGCTATACATTATTGATTGATAACAATATAGGATTTTACAAGAAGACTATTTATAACTCTCTAACATAATAATTACGTACATAAGATGTATGTTTCATTATAATACGTTATTCTGATAGGCTAACTGCACATCACGTGTTATTCCTTAAGCAGTTGTATCACACAATAAAACTTATCATTCATGATGACACGAGGTCCCATAATAGGGACAACGGTACTTGAAGAACAAAATGCATATTTATTTCAACCTCATTATAACTGATGATTGAAAAAAATACATATATAAGTTGAAAAGAAATAAGGGATAAAGGATTTACAGGTTTCTGGTAATATCATTTCTTGTATCTCTCACCCATTTTCTCAAAAATTTGTCTAAAAAGACTGACTTGATTGGTAATACAATTTTTAAACTGAATTACTAAAAAACTACTCATTGTCAATACACATTTTTTCACAGAGTTAAGTTTGATTACAACATATTTTAAATTCAGTAATATTTTCTACTTGTATCATATATTTTTGAGAAAAAATTCCAGAGCGAGATTTCAACTACACTGAAACGTCAGAAGAATACATCCTTAATAGACCTTTTCAACAACTCTCGACACCGACTAATAACACCTACAGTGTACAAAGACAAAAACTTCTGATTATCATTGATATATATAATTTGGTTTGGCAGTTATATATAGCTACAGAAGAATAAAAATTAAAAAGTAATTAAAAATATTTCTTTATCAAACAATATTCTTATTACATGTATTTACACGACATTTCACGTTGAACTGATTAAAAAAATTACTGCAAACATTCCGCATCCTGATCAGTTTTCTCTTTAACTTTATGAGTATGCCGCATGCCAATAAGAATAAATGTGTATCTTTAAAAAAAATTCTGAGATTTCTGAGAATTTCTGAAACATTATCACTGGACTGTCTGTCCGTTTGTTACCACACTTATTAACACGGTCGAGACTTTTTAAACGATCTAAACCTTCCCCAATGTACATATTCAATTTTGGGAGGGGTAAAAACATATTCATGTCAAGGGTCAAAGGAAAAGATCAAGATACAATGTACCTTGTTAAAGTTGGTGTATTTCCTACTCGAATAAGGGGAGATATATCAACATTTAAACAGTACATACCTGCTTATGGAATTTATAATTCAACATACTAGTTACTATAGAGCTTTGTCCCTGTGAATTCCTTTTGGATAGTGCTAAGCAGGGGTTGGGAGCCCGATGACTTATTTTTTTTTAATCACGAACTGGTTATCCAATATAATTGCCCGTGTTCCGAAAAAAGAACAGACATTGTCCTTTTTATTGTAGAGCCATTCCCCAGTTTTCGCAAATGACCTCTGAGTTTCTTGCAAGAAGCGGGAATTGCTTAGCAATAGAGTTTAATTGGGTCCGTGTTGATCAATTATCGTTGGTTTATAAGTTACACTGTCATTGCTATATTTTATGTTGTTGTCAACGGGTCAGAAATTGTTTCGCTGTTTCTTTTTCCTTGACAAATCTTTGCCGGTTTTATAATCTTTCAATTTTTGTTCGTACTTATGATTCTGTTTAAATTTCGATTATGACCATGCATAAGGGATTTTACTTTTTTTGTTTTTTTTAAAAATTTATTTAGAGTAGTGTTTGTGCGCCTGAACCAAGTCCTGAAAATGTTGATAATGTATACGACCTTCACACGGTGGAAATTATGCCTCGCCTTCACATTTGATTCCTTTTTAGTCGATCAGAGATCGCTGTTTTTTTTTTTTTTTTTTTATCTGTTCGTTTTTCTTCTGTTTTTTTTTCTCACCGAACAGTAAGTTGATCTATGTTTTTTCCTTCTAAATATAAAAATCCATTCCATTTTACTCTGGTGGAAAGTTATATCATTGTCAATCAAATAAATTTCAAGCATTAAATCTCTTAGTGATGTAAAGTATTATTTTCAATTTTTATTTTTGAGACGACCCCTCACATATGACATGTCGTAGTCAGTGCTAAACTGTAGATGTAGACAATTGTTGAAAAGGTCTAATATATGTTGTATTGTACGCCATAAGATTAAGCGATAAATAATAGTGACATTTGTGTACTCTCAAGATGTGCCCTTGCCCGTGAAATGGACTAGGCTGCAAGAAGGACCTCCTGTGATACATAAGCCATCTATCGCTATGTGATTAGTGACTCTCCAATTTGATTTTCCTCTGAGTTCAGTATTTTTGTTATTTTACTTTTTTTATTATTAAGAAAATGCGTGTTGAATTACTTCGAATCCAGTAGTCTTCCTTTTGTTCGCATGCAGTGCAAGTTCCGGATTATTATTTTGTGTATATTTTCAACGATAATTTAGTTCGTATAAAAAAAATTGATAAACAGTATCCACATTATCAATGTATGATATATGACTGCACATTCGTTTGGTCAGCCTATCTTTTTTATTTCACTGATATACACTAACCTGCAAATGTTGCACACTTATATGTAATTAAAATCAGCCGGTTTGTTATCTAGCGGGTATTTTTGTTTATTTGTTTTTTCGTCATTTTGCAGTTTTTTTTTAAAGAGATGACTGTTAAAAAAAAGCTTGGAAAACATTTTCAGTACATGGATCATAGGTGAGTAATTCTGTTTCTTTCCAATAAGTATGCTACACTGATCTGTATTAAAATATACGAAATTAAATAAAATAAATATAGGAAGATGTGGTGTGAGTGCCAATGAAGAAACTCTCCATCAAAATAACAATTTATATAAGTAAACCATTATAGGTCAATGAACGGCCTTCAACACGGAGCCTTGGCTCACACCGACCAAAAAAACTTCGACCTAACCTCACTAAAACCAGAATGAGTTAAGATAATCCAGAAAGGAAAGTAGTCCTTGTTCTATTTAAACCCGTCGTGTTATTGGTGGCAAGCGAAAATCTTGTTTAATAAAAACCCACACGAAGTTCACAATGGGAAAATTGAATGAAAAGGTCTTCTGTTATGAAGATTAGTCTTTACCAAATTCAATCAGCTAGTATATGTGATGCAATTCATTTCAGGATAGTTGGAATGAAAATATGACACCCAGATTTCAATAACAAACAAAACATGGTAAGATGCTATAAGTACTATCTTTAACGAAGTTTTAAAGTAACGTTTAACGAAAAGTTAGCTTCTATCAAAATTTCTCGAACTACCCATTTACAATCATGTATTAATTTTGACTCATACGAATACAATATTAGTGTGACCTCTTCATTAAATACAATTGGTTCCCACAGGAAAGCAGACTATCGTTTTGAGTGTAGTTTAGGCTGTAATTGTGTCTATCATTTTTTTTAAATTAAATTAAACACACTTTTGATACCACTTTGAATCTTTCAAATCATGTTGAAAAAAGCAAAATCACAACCATAAAGCAATGCTATTGACTGGACATCTAAACATACGTATCCGCAAACTATAAAGGTTTGCGTGGAAAACAAAAGAACACTAAACCGTGATTCTGAAGTGATTTATCTTCACCAGAAACAATCAAACATAAACTTTCGACAGTTAGGGGGTGTATAAATACGTCAAAGCTTTAGGCGCTATCACATATGACCAAAAGCAACCGAAAGGGGATAGCCAAATTTATATAAAGTTAACTATGCATCAAGAAGCTACATATACATATACACACGGTTTTAGTTTGTAATTTCAACAATGAAGTAATACTCACAGAGAATATACCAAAATCAAAGCAAGTCTTCCACGTGGTTCGTGTAGTGTACATGATGTCGTGAAACAGAATCAGATGAGACACTTGCCAACATATTGAATCTCAATACCGAAATGGTTATTCAGAAAAAGAAATTCAACATTTTAAACGTCTGATCTTTAATTTTATGAATATCTTTGTTTTGAAGTGTCCTAAATTGATCATATTACTGAGCAACGTAAACTGCCTTATACCTTAAAGAATCGAAATCGTATATGTATTTATTTTATTTGAAATAAAAATGCATTTAATGATTGATAACATCAGTCTTATAGCCGTTACCCCTAAATCGTTTACATACAATACATTATTTATATAGTGATAATTAAAATATTAAACTTTATCTACTGACACAGTCATATTTGATTTGTTCAATTTAACACTTATCTTTAGTTACGACATGTATGATTACTAATATATATTACCGACATGTGGGTTGGATGAAGGATTTATCAAGTTTATCGTCCTATAAAAAGCTTTGTTTAGATCCACATTGAAGCTGTGGTTGGTTCATTAGGCTATTAATAGTTCGTTTGCAATGTTGTATCGTATCGACGATTTGTAATTGCATTTGCAGTCTTAAACTTCAAAAGCGTAATAATAATCTAAATAAATTACAAAATATTATACTTGAAATATGGAAGGTCAAAATACATATATCGCAAATGTATATAGTTACTCAAAAGCTGTATTATATGGATTATCTTTCTTTGCGTCCATTCGTCCCCGATACAAGCACTATGAAAAAGTTGTGCCTGGCATATAATTATCAAAGGTTATTCTTCAGCATTTAAAAGATGCAAGTATGCATTAATATTATTTAGAGAAAAGTATACAATCGACTTTACAATGTTTCAACTATGATGAAAAAAAAGGTTAAAGATAAATTGTTTGTGTTTAACATGCGCACATCTGAATGCGTCAGATATCTTTTTCAAAGATAGAATAAATTTGCAAGTGGAACTGTATATTTTTTAACATATTAAATGACACTTCTATATGAATTGATAGATTTGTAACGTCCAGGGCCACTATGTCATGCATATTTACATTTTTATACATTTTTATAATGGATACAAAATAGGTCTTGTGATAAGGTTCAATAGCAACGAGGACTGCAAATTTAAAAAAAAACAGCATTGGATATAGAGAATAGAACATTTTTACTTGCAACAGCACACATATGAACCCAAAAAACAGCTGTTACAAGGCTTCTTAACGCAAAGAGCAGGCAACGGAGTTGAAGTTCTCATTCTAATCAAACGTGGCTACGTATTTATACATCACTCAAAACCAAAACGGAAGCCCCACTTTGGGTGTGTTACTGCCAGCCAGAAGAAGACCAACATTGACCATAGGAATAATCCCCAGTCCTCTTTGATGTTTATTTTTCCAAAAGATATTAATTAACTTAGTGTGCCACTTTAAAGGTCTATCTTCATGCTTTCTAGAATCCCGAAACAAGCAACTGTTAATTGAAGAAACTATTCGTATTATCATTTTACTTGACATGATATGTTGCAGAATAATATATGTAATATAATTCATTTACTGATTTCCCATAGGCTTCTAAAATAGAGTGGACAATGTGAATAGCAAACAGGTGTATGTAGAAAACAATTGGCATAACAGACCAAACAGGAGACATAGACATATATGAGTAAATAGTTTCAGTAGCAGTAGAGAATCATACTTACGTTCTGATTCAATTTGAGTGTCTGCAGAAGCCTAACACTTTGGTGTTTTTTAGTCCATGCATTTGCATGTACATCTATAAAGCTGTCATGTTTGGATATAGATTATATAAGTATAGTATTTTGCTCAATAGTAGACTCTTTAAGGGTCATTGGTGAATCTTGAAATCAATTATTGGTGTGAAAAAACAGTGCATGTATACAATTTTTTTTATTGTTATGGTTAACTATTTAATGATTTTAATACAAACATCCGTATGAATAAATTTACATATATTAAATACCATGATTAAAACGAGGTACGTCAGATACGCGTTTTAAGTACAAAAAATTTAGTATCCTTTTATATTTTAAACACCATAATAAGAATGTTGCGACAAATTCGGTTTAGGAATTTTGTAAAATTCAATGGCAGCCAAGAACATAGGTTAGACTTTCCGAAAAATGGTGTCTATATATTCATAGGTGAAAATAATTCAGGGAAAAGCTGTGTTTTTGAAGGAATAAGAAGGTGTATGCAAACTGAATTAAACACATCAGTATCAACAAGACACAATTCTGACAATATATTATACTTTATTTGTAAGTTCGAAAAGACAAATAAAGAAATGCTGACATCATGTTTCGTATCATACAACGACGGCAATGATACAGTTACTGGCAAAATAGTTCTGAACAAGAGTGATAATGGAAATATTATTACTTGTTCTATCCGTCGTCAAAACGACGGTGGATGGGGATCTTTGAAAGAAGAAACATTGTCAGAAGAAACATTGTCAGATGATAAAAATAAACTTTATAAACTATGTTATCAACTTTTGGATGTTGAATACAAAGACGAAATCGATTCAAATTTCTTCATTGAATTCTGCAAAACCCAATCAAGTGATAATAATTACATTCAAAAGTTTGATCAAGCTTTCAAAGAAATAAAATTTGAAACAATTTTTGCTAACCGAGACATAAGTCCTATTCAATCTTCTTGTCAGATACCCTCGTTTGAAGGTCAAAACATATACAAAGATTCAACCACTCTAGCATACATAATAAACCACTATTTAAATGACCCCGAGAAAAGTACAGCTGACGGCAGTGAATCACATTACTTCAGCTGTTTGACAGAACCCCAATCATACACATTTGAGTTCAAAGATAATACAGATAAAACAGAAATTTTTGTAACGTGCAACAACGATAAACCATTCTCCATACTCAAAGCTCCGGAAGGTATATTAGAATCAAAGATGATGTCTATTACATTATCAAATAAAATAACAACTACTCTACTTATTGACGAACCAGGGAGGGGAATGCATCCGTCCATGATTGACTGCTTGAGAGACTTAGTCTTGTATGATGTCAACAAAAACAAAGCGAAGACTGTTATTTTCACAACTCATAATCCAAGATTTATCTGCCCCTGGACAATTGACAATATATTTTATTTCTACTCTTGTGAAAGCAGCGGGTCTAAAGTTGTACATTTAAGACATGAAATTAAGGATAATACTAAGGAGTATTTATGGAGTGATCAGGTTAGTCCCATTTTGTTCTCAAAACGTGTAATTATGGTAGAAGGAGAAGATGATATTAGATTTCTAAGTACATTAAAAAATGTTTTGTTAACAGATGAGATAAGACGAAAGTTAGTTTGTAAGATCGATCCTGAGATTGATCATCACCAATTGAGAAAGTTTTTAATATCTTTGCATATTATCGCTATGAATGGTAAAGGTTCGGTCAAGGGAATAGAGCCTCTGTGTAAAGCTCTCAATCTCACTCAGAGAAAAATGCGTTACTATTTGTTTGATAGTGATGCACTTAAGACCATAAAATCTTCTCTAATGAAAACCGAATTAAATAAGTCTGATATTGAGGATCAAAATGTAGGAAAATTAGAAGAACATGGTATTTTTGTGTGGTTCGGTTACACCGATGGAATTGTAAAAAAATTTGAAAAGCTATCAGTTACTGATTTAGCAAATTATGGTAGATTGGAAGATGCCATACTTGAGTTTTGCAATACGCATGATAAGATTCATCATGATGAAAATAACAGAAATTGCGCAGTAAATGATTGTCAAGGTATGGATACATTTTTGAAGGCCCTTGGAAAAGATGATGATGATAACAGAAATCCTAATAAGAAAAAACCTATTGAGCTAAAAAAGATCGATTACTTGCAATTAAGAGAGCTCACGGAACGAATAATAGATGTAAGCATGGAATACGGGGATTATTGTTCCTATAGGGATACAAACTTCAAGTGTCCTTTCAATCGTCTTTTTCAGTTCCTAATCCACAATGCAAAAGAATCGAACAAATGTAATTAAATAATTCCTGTCTATTTATCTATTTCAAAAGATGTTTAAATCTCAACCGAATTATTTTTGCAGTTGAAAAGGTAAATTTTCAGGACCTAAAAACAAAATAAACAATAAGCAGAAGAGTAAAACCGATCTGATGACACTTTTACCTAGGGAAGATTTTTAATTTATTAGTATTCGATATATAGATTCCGAAAACTCAAATTACCTTGTTTATCAAACTGTATTTCTTGAATCAACACACCAATTAGGCACCATCTATTGAATGGGGGCCTCTAACATTGATTTCCATGCGTTAGATTAACAAAGTCATGAAAAATAGTGTTAGTCAAGACTAGTGGCACTGATGATTCAATGATTTGTAATCAATAGTCGCTAAGCGTATACAGTAAATACAAGTTCATAATACTTTTTGTCATAGTTTGCTATGGCTCAGTGGCATTTAGGTCACTAGGTATCTAGGTCTGCGTCACGGTTAGTTCACATCAACCTCTTATCTTTTAAATACACATGTTATGTTTGATACTTTTTCATCTGTTTATGGTATAGCGTTGCACTATTTAGGGAATGACATAAAAAGTGTCTATTTTTTTCTATTCAATTAAAACAATCGCGTGAATTGCTTCAATCATTATCATATTATAAGTTTGATGTATACACTGTTTTTAATTCTAGAATTATTATCATAGTCTATTCATGTAATAATTGATATTAAATTTTACACAGAGCTTAACATTTCCCGTTTATATCACTGTATTTGTCCAAGATAAGGCGTTAACGTCTTTCTCTTTTAGTGTGATTAATTATCCGCTTGTGTTACTTTTATTTAGGTCTTTTGAATAATTAGCAATAACGAATTTGTTTGTTTGTCCTTTTTTTGTTGTTGAGTTTTTTTAATTGTTTATTTATCTATTTATTATGTAATTAACATTTGAATTTTATAGTTCTATGCTGCTTTTTTTCAAGTTTACATATTGACGATATTGCTTACACGATTCGAATAATAACAATTTGTTAACAGTTTGAAATACTTTGTATACAACACTTAGATATTCGATGTATTAAAAGGAGAATGTATGATAAATGTTCAAATTTGTACTAAAATTAATAACATTTCATTTTTTTTGTGGCTCCTTTAGATGAATAATTATGAAGACACATTTATACCATTAAATATTTTTTTTTATATTTTATCTATTCATAGGACCAATAAGTACCTTCTCTTTTACAACTGTATATACTTTTAAAAGTGCGTTTAAGATGTTTGAGAAAAATACGATAATCATAAATATATTGTGATCAATAAATTATTGTATGTTAGATTTGTTTCTCTTATCTGTTTATTCAAACGTAAATCTTTCAGAGAAAAAAGTGCTGGTATAATTGTACTGATTCAATGTAAATCAAACATAGAACTTTTGTCTGCAAACTATCGAATCAAAAATAGGGTAATTAATATATTTCTTACTTGAACAATGTAAATACAACATAAGTTTCAAAATTTAAAACATGAATTATTCGGGACATAAACCACAGTCATTGTCCTGCGGAACGTAATTTTTTTTAATAGATACTTGGGGACAGAAGAAATGTGATTTGTGCAGTAAATTAAGGTACGTGAATTCATGAAAACAGTTTAAATTATAAATAAGCTGTAAACCCTGCTGAGTTAATCTATACTTTATACTGTTACCTTGAACTCTCGTCCCTTATCGTGATGTACAATAACACTTGGAAAATTCATTTTAGGGAACGAGATTAGGTGCGGAACTACATAAAGGCAACAGTAGTATACCGCTGTTCAAAACTCATAAATCCCTGGACAAAAAACAAAATCGGGGTAACAAACTAAAACTGAGGGAAACGCATTAAATATTAGAGGAGAACAACGACACAACATTAAAATGTAACACACACAGAAACGGACTAAGCATTAGACAAAATCCTATGAGAATAACAAATATAACATCAAAACCAAATACATGAATTTGGGATAGATTAGTACCGTGACATGTCTTATAGTAATGTGAATTTACACTCAACAATAAGAGAAAACAAACGACACAACGGAAACACAACGTTAAAATGTAACACACACAGAAACGAAATATAATATAACAATGGCCATATTCCTGACTTGGTACAGGGTATTTATAAAGGAAAAAATGGTGGGTTGAACCTGGGTTTGTGGCATGCCAAACCTTCCTCTTTTATGGCCATGTAAAATATAATATCAAAAGACAACACAACATTACAGGACTACAATATAAATAAATAGGAGAATATAATTGACAAAGAAACACACGAATAATAGCTAACAAAAGGCAACAAGTTTAAAAATTTAATACGCCAGAAGTGCATTGTGTCCACATAAGACTTACTAGTGACGCCCAGATACAAACGTTTGAAAGCCGAAACAAGTACAAAGTTGAACAGCATCGAGGACCAAAAGTTAAAAAAAAAGTTGTGCCAAAAATGGCCAGGGTTTTCTGTTAGGTACCAGAACATCCCTATTATTTAGAATAATTTATACTTTTTGCAAACAAATTTTTTTATAAAATGACTATACAAAAGATATATGATAAAACTGAAGTATTCACTAATAACAGGAAACAACCGAAATACACTACATAACCCGACGATATGCAGCACATCCGAATAAGTTTAAACCTCAACGCCAAGTGACGTCAAATTTGAAATTGCAAAAAATGACAAAAAAATTACGTCACATTTGAATTTGTAAAACAGATCATCAAAAAATGAAAAATGACGTCACATTTGAATAAATAAGATAGAATAAGGATTGATTTGAGATTATATTTGAACTAAATACTGATATTACCTTTAATAACAATGCACATTTCAATACTTATTAATAGCAAACTAAGGTAGCAATTACCTATATTATATGTCCGGTTTGTTTTGAATCTAACTTCAAACGTAAACCATCGTACAGATTGCGTTGAACAAAATGAAATCTAACTTATGAAGGCGGGGTTTAATTTTGTTTACCATAACACATGATATAAAAGAAAAGACGTGAACACATTTGACAAAATCCGATGAGAATTACAAACATAACATTAAACATTTAAACTAAATACATGAATTTAGTACCGTAACACGTCTTATAGTAATGTGAATTTACATTCAGCAAAACAGACACAATCGGTAAGAAGACACGTTTGGTAATTAAAAGATTAGACGACGTAATGACAAACCACAATCTACCATGTTGTAAAAATGTCCTTAGCTAGTTTGGTCAAAGACACATCGTATGGATCCACCAATTCGTGATGGTGTCCATAAAATTTACAGAGTGTAAATCTACATTTGTCGCCCATTCAATACTACCGTCATTAAAGAATCAAAATACGACGACTCGACGTGCAAAATTCACCCGGTCTACCGACAGACGTTGAATATACTGAAAGTGCCAACTGCATGAAAAGAAAAATGATAGCGAAAACGATCGCGAGTCAGCCCACTAAGTCGAAGGAAATTAAATATTTCTTAAATTAGGATTGTGATTCCTCATAGAATTCACGTTGGAAATGATGGGATCAGGTACGAAGTGAGATATCTTCTCACTTTATTATATATCAGTTACTACTGTGGATAATTAACTTAGAACTGATAGTAAATATCAAATATAAATTAATTGTAGCTTTATTTGGGTAGAGGATATTTTTGTTTTGTACAGCACAATGTGGTACGAGAGTTCATGGAAACAGTATAAATAAACTATAAATCCTGCTGATTTTTTTTATACTTTATACTGGTTCCATGAACACTTGTACCTTATCGTGCTATACAATAACACTTGGAACATTTGTTTGTAAATTACTTGATCTGGCTCAGAACTACAGTTGTCGCCCATGGAATACTTCCATCGTGTAAGAATCAAAATACGACGACAAGACGAGCAAAGTTGATCCGATCCGTAGACAGACGTCGAATATACTAAACGTGCCAACTGCCTGAAAAGAAGAATGATAGCAAAAACGATTCAGCCCACTAACCCGAAGGAAATTAAATATATCATGATTTAGAATTGGCTTTCCTCCTAGAATTCACGTCGGAAATTAGGTGATTACGTACGAAGTGAGATACCTTCTCTCTTTATAATATATCCATTACCACTGTGGATAATCAACTTAGAATTGATAGTAAATTTCGAATACTTTTCGAAGTTATTTGGTGTTTTATTTTGGTCCTGGAAAATTTTGTTTTGTAATTGTTCGAATGTTATATTTGGTTGAATGTCTATGTGTTTTGTTTTGTAGAATTATTTTTGTCCTTCTTTTTTTTTATGGCCATTGTGTTTTCAGTTTGACATCGACTAATGAGTTTGCATTTTCCTTAATCTCTCTTTTATTGTATTCCATACTTTAAAGTGATGAATGATAGTAACATTTGATGTTTCTACTCTCAAAATGTGCCTTTATCCGTAAAATGGACTCGGCTGCAATAAGGACACCGTCACGCACACTAATCCTAGTTTATCATTAAACCATTACGTGTTGTAATATCTCAAATCCAGAAGCTTTCCTTTTTGTCTACATGCATACATGGATCGTTATTTATCATGTGCATATATACTTTTGTTTGTGCATACATACTTTGTTTTGCTTCTTTTTTAAATGTTGTTATTAAGATTGTGACACGGGGTTAACTGCTATACCCCCTATTTTGACATGTTTATCTATTTTATATGTTTGTTTTGTTCACGCACCGATGTCAATATAATGGAATTTGATGAGACTGTCATAGCAATGAGCGAGAACTAGCGCTTTAAGACAAGGTTCAATCAATCATTTTCAGAAAATGCCAGTACCAGGTCAGGAATGTGACAGTTGTTCATTCGTTTGATGCGTTTGAGCTTTTGATTTTGCCATTTGGTAAGGGACTTGCCGTTTTGAATTTTCCTCGGAGTTAACGTTTTTTGTGATTTTGCTTTATATTCATTGCTGGTTCGAATTCGTTGATTAACAGTATCCAACTTATTAATGTATGATCTCTGACTTCTCACTTTTTTGTTCACCCTATTTTGTTCATTTCACTGATATTTACGAACCTGCAAACGTTACACATTCATCTGTAATCAGCTGTTATCTTACTGGTATTTATTATTGTGAAGCAAGATAACGCATTTAATTTTATCTAAATTAAAAAATTTTGAACTGTTTGTTCGTCATATTCGACTGTTTTGATGGAAAGAGATAGCATTAAGAAAAAGTCCGAAAACACTTTTTTTATTTATTTCTATGTGAGCAATTTCTGTTTCTTTACAATATATAACATTAATTTGTATAAGAATAAACTATGATTTAGCAGTACGAACCCAACAAAAAAAAAACCAGACTGCAAACAGATTATCCGGACATAAAAGTAGTTTATGTTCTATATAAAAACCTGTCGTATTATTCATGAATTGAGAAAAGTCGATATCAAATAGAAAACACAGGCCTAGGAGACCACAAGGGAAAATTGAAATATTTTCTTCTGTCGTGAAGAATAATCTCCACCAATTTGAGAAGTGAGTAAAATGATGTAGCCGTCAATAGTACCAGGCTTATATTGTAATACGCAAAACGCGTGTTTCGTCTACATTAGAATCACCCGTGACGCTCAGATAAAAAACGTTATAAAGCCAAACAAGTACAAAGTTAAAAAGCATTGAGGACCCAAAATTTCAAAACGTCGTGCCAAATACAGGTTAGGTAATCTATGCCTGAGATAAGAAAATCCTTAGAATTTTGATTCAATGCATTTCAGGAGAATTGGGATCAAAGTAAGACATTTAGTTTATAAACATACAAAATGGTGAGAGGCTATAAGAGTCATCTTTAAAGTGGTAAGTGATTAATCAAACTCTGGGGAAAATTAACGGAAAGTCTGCAATTAAATTGCAAAATCTAAAGCTCAAAGCTCAAACACATCAAACGATAAGATAACAACTGTCCAGTTCCTGACTTGGTATAGGCGTTTTCTTATGTCGAAAGTTTTCTCGAACAGCCCCTGTATTTGACTCATACGAATACAATGATATGTCAGCTCGCTGAAATATTATTAGTTACATAATGTGCTAGTGACCTAGCTTCGCTCTCACCCCATATGGAATTTACTGACCCCATATATACCGTATTACGTCACTAGCACACTATGTAACGAATTTATCTTACCGACTATCTTAACGTGTAAAATTGAGACTAGTGACCTATCAAAATGAGCAAGTCTTCAATACAGTTAGCATTAACATGATGCCAACAATGACAACTTGTTAGATTTAAATGTGTTTTCTGAATTTATTTCACTTCATCATCACTTTCTTCGTCTGTTGAAACTTTTAAGATTTTTTCTCAGTACTGTTTTGTTTTTTTCTAAAATGACGTAACACCACTACTAACCCTGTATGAAATAAGCCCCGCCTCCTTATTACCTTATATGGAATATAAAGGGACATAACTTCACTACTAACCGTGTATGGAATAAGCCCCGCCTCCCAACTAACCTAATACTGAATATACACGGTTTCCACGAGGACGCTTTTAACCAATCATATTCCTAGAATGTATAGGAGGTAAGATAATATTTTATCCCACATACAGTACAGTTCATTTGCAATGCAGACTATCTTTTGGTCTGTATTCAATTTCACAATGATGTCTGTGTTCTAGTCAGACAGCTAGTTATTTTTAGAAAAAATTGTTGAACTGGACATCTGAACAAACGTATCCGCAAACTAAAAAGGTGTAAGTTGAAGTTAAAAAAGACTAAACCGTGTTCCAAACTGATTTTTCATCACATAAAATAAATTGTCAAAAGTTAGGGATGTCTAAATACGTATAAGCTTTAGGCGCTATATATGACCAAGAGATACATAAAGAGAGTAAAGAAAATCATCTAAAGTCATCTAGATAAAGTCTCGTATAAGACCATACAAAACACAATTATACTAAATACCACTCTACCACACATAGAGTTACAATTACTTATAAAAACGGTTTTAGTTTGTAATTTCAACAATAAAGTCAAACTCTCAGAGAATAAAAGAAATATAAACAAGTCCTAGATTCGTGTTTAGTGTATATATGGGCTTGAAACGGATTCAAATGAGACAATTGTAAAACATAATGAATCGCAAATACGGAAAGTGTAAGTCAGACAAAGAAATTCAACATTTTGATCGTCTTCTCTTTTATTTTATCTATACTTTTGTGCTGAATAAATAAACTCGTCATAGATATCAGGACAAAATTTTGTATATACGCCAGACGCGCGTTTCGTCTACATAAGACTCATCAGTAACGCCCGAACCCCAAAAAAGCATCATAAATTAATCATATTTCTGAACAGCGGAAACTGTCGTATACCCTGAATAAACGAAATTGTATATGTATTTATTTTATTTCAAATAAAATGCATATAACGGAATTGGATAAGACTTTCATCACAGTGAGAGTGTTAGCGCTAGAAAACCAGGTTTAATCAACCATTTTCTACATTTGAAAATGCCTGTCCCAAGTCAGGAATATGACAGTTCTTGTTCATTCGTTTTTTATGTGTTGGTGTTATTTGATTTTGCCATGTGATTATGGACTTCCCATATTGATTTTCCTCTGAGTTCAGTATTTTTGTGATTTTACTTTTTGAATGATTGATAAAACCGTTAACCCTATATATCGTTTACATACATTTACAGTAAATTATTTATATAGCGATAAATAAAATATTAAACGTTTGCAACTTTATCTTTGACGCAGTCAGTAATATATTTGGTTTCCTCAATTTAACACTTATCTTTAGTAATGACATGTATGATTATATATTTCCGATATGTTAACTAGATGAAGGATTTTTCGTCCTAAACATATTTTGGTTAGATCTACGTTGAAGCTGGTTGGTACATAAGGCTATTAATAGTTCGTTCGCAAAAGTATCATCTTATCGACTGTTTGTAATTGCATTTGCAGTTTTAAACATCAAAGACGCAATAATATCAAAAAAAAAAAAAATATTACACGTGAAATATGGAAGGTCAAAATACATATATCGCAAATGTAATTACTCAAAAGTTATTATTCATAGATTATTTCATAGCATTTTTTCCATGTTGGCCCGGGTATCGACCCGAGACTCCAATATCAAGCCATAGCAGAAATTGCTCCACATACGTGTTACCCGTGTAGTGAAAAACCTGGTAATGAAGATTATTCTGTGATGATATAAAAAGAATAAAGATTAGGATGGTTACAATGTAAAAAATATTCGTTCGTAAAATGTTTAAAGAGGTGATGTCTACTTCATATCTTGGACTTCTTCATGTTCTTAGCTCAGTAACTATTATTAAAAAATTGCTTATTTTATCATCATTTAGGTACCAGTCTTGTATTACAACTCAAGTTTCCGGTGCATGTCAAAACATTGAGGGAAACAAAATAGTCCTTTTTTCTGAATTTGTTTTCTGGACTCAATATTTTCTGTTTGATTATAGCTTTATGCTGGATTGAAACATATATATATATAGATTTTAAAAAAAATGTTGCATCTTTTTTGGGAATATCAATCATGGAAAGTGGAAGGATCTCATATTTACTGGAAGTGGTGCGGCTTAGTAAAAACCGCAAACAGAAAGTAGAAAAAATATTTACTTCAGGGTTACGTAACTTTTTATTCTTCCCCCCTTTTTTCGATTAAATCACAGTTTCACATTAGTACATTCATGATATGAACATGAAATTCTTTTTTTTATTTAGCATTTTTATTTTTTTTTTTTTTTTTTTTTAATCAGCTGTTTTGCAGGTAAGCCTATGGAGCAGGAAATTACAAGACTGCAACCTGCATAGGGTTATTTTTTCATATGTTCACTGCAAGGAAGTAGCTAATGTGAACTTTTGTGTGACAAAACATCATGATTTAAGGACTTTTTCAGAAAAAAAAACAAATCATGGGGTATCAAGTTACACTGAGAAAACTGAAATTATGTAATATTTATGGTTTCATTTTTATACAAGACACCCCAATCTAAAGTATTTATAGATATAAAGCACATCAGTTTGAGGTAAATTGAGATTCTGGTAGTATTACATACATGATTTTTAATTAAAAAGAGCATACCCGTACATTGACTTATAATGGTTCACTTTTTTAAATTGTTATTTGGATGGAGAGTTGTATCATTGGCACTCACACCATATCTTCCTATATCTATAGAAATAGTTTCCTCTATAAAATCTTCTTGTGATAAAGATTCTAGTTGCAGTTTTAGTGAAAATCAGTGTAAAGTTGAAAAGACAGCTCATACGAAAGTAGTATTTTTTCTGTAGGGTTATTATTTGTATGGCTCAATTGCTGACATTTAAGTAGAATATGTATAAAATAAACTTTGGTGAAAAGATTTTCACAAAATGTCCACTTTGCAAGTGTCTATGACTTCTTTTACTACATGGTTAATTAAAAATTCCATATTTGGGTTAAGTTTAAAAAGTAGAATTTTTCTAAAACAATCTATCATTACAAGGATTTTTGAGATTAGGTGTAACAAGTAATCAATATTCTTACCAAAAAAAAACAACTTGAGTATTCATTTTGTATTTTCTTGAATTTTCTATGCACTGGAGTGTCAAGTACAGTCTAAAAACCCTGATATAGTACATGTAGACATGTATAAAGTCTTGTCAAAAAAGATAAAGGTATGATCGTTCTTGTCTATAGATAGTTGTATTGCAACTAATTCTTCAATATGAAAAAGTTTTGTGTAGTTTTTCAATTTGACTTAAACAAGAGACCCACTTGGGTAGGTTTCATAGAAAAAAGGGAGAGGGGATCATTGCATGTGGTTCAATCAAAGAGAAGGAAAAGAGTAAAAATAAAAGATAAGAATCTATTCTAGCTTCACAGTATCAAAATAATAAGAAAATATTCATAAAGATAGAATAGAATAAGATTTACTAATCATTTTAGAGGTATGACTGATTTCCAAATTTTGACATTTTTCAGAAAAGCATACTCCTTTAATATTTGGGTTATATTTATTAATACAGCTAAACAATTCTTTTAATGGCATTTTTTATGCTCAAATATTGCAACTAAGTAAATGATTTATTTTTTGAAGACATGTCATTATTGTTATAGGTACCAGTCTTGTATTACAACTCCAGTTTCCGGTGCATGTCAAAACATGGAGGGAAACAAAAAAGTCCATTTTTTCTGAATTTTGTTCTTGATTCAAATTTTTTCTGTTTGATTATAGGTTTATGCTGAGTTGAAACATATATACAGATATAAAAAAAAAAATGTTTTATCTTTTTTGGGATACCAATCAAGGAAAGTGGGAAGGATATCATGTTTACTGAAAGTGGTGCGGCCTAGGAAAACAGCAAACAAAAAGTAGGAAAAAAACTTCAGGGTTACGTAAATTTTTATTCTTCGTGGCATGACCAACTTTTTCCGATTAAAATCACAATTTCACATTAGTACATACATGATATGAATTTTTTAAATTTTCAAAGATCAGCTGTTTTGCATGTAAGCCTATGGACCAGTCAATTACAAGACTGCAACATTTAGTCCTCATTGTTGGAGGCTGTAAGTAAGGTGACCTACACTTGTTTACATATTTGTCGTTTGTCGTTTGATAGATTTGTGTACATGGGGAATCATACCAACCTTTTTTATTGCTATATTCCATATGAAAATTATTTGAATATTGAAATAACGTCACTCCGAGGAATATACAAACCGGAGAGTCCCTAATCAAATGGCAAAATCAAAAGCTCAATCACATTAAGACAAATAAAAGAATATAACACGTTATCAATTATCAATTATTAATCATACGGATAGAAACTGTAAAGTATTGGCAAAGAAGTGGGTATGCTAAAGCCATATTTTCTTAATTGAATACAGAATTTTAAATTGTTCAAATTTATCAAATACCTTCTTTCTATGCTCATTAGACAATATAAAATGATAGAATTTATTGCGATTGCTTGTTTGGCAATGGTACTTGCGGTTGTTTAATAGTTTTGTGCATGCGTGACAGGAAGTCAATTGCATGGAACCGTTATTAAGTAGATTTACGCTCTGTTACAGCATTGCCTTTGAAATCAATATTTTAGCATTGTCTTTAAAATAAAAAAATGTTGTTCAACCATCCTTCATAAACGATTATAAAGCTATTGTTATTCAATACATGCAATTCAATAAATACAATTAATATCTGATTTTAAAACACTATATTGAAGAGTTGTTATGATGCGCTGTTAAAAAATATTGATTGGTAAAAATACACGATTTTACAAGAAGACTCTTTATAACTCTCTTACATAATACAATTCATTCTGTCATGCTTTTTTATTCTAAAAAATGCTGAAACAAACTTTATTGCTTAATGAACGATTATAAAACTACTGTAATTCAACACATGAAATTCAGTCAATACAAGCTGTTGCTTTGCTATACATTATTGATTGATAAAAATATAGGATTTTACAAGAAGACTATTTATAACTCTCTAACATAATAATTACATAAGATGTATGTTTCATTATAATACGTTATTCTGATAGGCTAACTGCACATCACGTGTTATTCCTTAAGCAGTTGTATCACACAATAAAACTTATCATTCATGATGACACGAGGTCCCATAATAGGGACAACGGTACTTTAAGAACAAAATGCATATTTATTTCAACCTCATTATAACTGATGATTGAAAAAAATACATATATAAGTTTGAAAAGAAATAAGGGATAAAGGATTTACAGGTTTCTGGTAATATCATTTCTTGTATCTCTCACCCATTTTCTCAAAAATTTGTCTAAAAAAATTTTTGTTCGTACTTATGATTCTGTTTAAATTTCGATTATGACCATGCATAAGGGATTTTACTTTTTTTCGTTTTTTTAAAAATTTATTTAGAGTAGTGTTTTGTGCGCCTGAACCAAGTCCTGAAAATGTTGATAATGTATACGACCTTCAAACGGTGGAAATTATGCTTCGCCTTCATATTTGATTCCTTTTTAGTCGATCAGAGATCGCTGTTTTTTTTTTTTTTTTTTTTATCTGTTTGTTTTTCTTCTGTTTTTTTTTCTCACCGAACAGTAAGTTGATCTATGTTTTTTCCTTCTAAATTTAAAAATCCATTCCATTTTACTCTGGTGGAAAGTTATATCATTGTCAATCAAATAAATTTCAAGCATTAAATCTCTTAGTGATGTAAAGTATTATTTTCAATTTTTATTTTTGAGACGACCCCTCACATATGACATGTCGTAGTCAGTGCTAAACTGTAGATGTAGACAATTGTTGAAAAGGTCTAATATATGTTGTATTGTACGCCATAAGGTTAAGCGATAAATAATAGTGACATTTGTGTACTCTCAAGATGTGCCCCTGCCCGTGAAATGGACTAGGCTGCAAGAAGGACCTCCTGTGATACATAAGCCATCTATCGCTATGTGATTAGTGACTCTCCAATTTGATTTTCCTCTGAGTTCAGTATTTTTGTTATTTTACTTTTTTTATTATTAAGAAAATGCGTGTTGAATTACTTCGAATCCAGTAGTCTTCCTTTTGTTCGCATGCAGTGCAAGTTCCGGATTATTATTTGTGTGTATATTTTCAACGATAATTTAGTTCGTAAAAAAAAAATTGATAAACAGTATCCACATTATCAATGTATGATATATGACTGCACATTCGTTTGGTCAGCCTATCTTTTTTATTTCACTGATATACACTAACCTGCAAATGTTGCACACTTATATGTAATTAAAATCAGCCGGTTTGTTATCTTGCGGGTATTTTTGGTTATTTGTTTTTTCGTCATTTTGCAGGTTTTTTTTGAAAGAGATGACTGTTAAAAAAAAGCTTGGAAAACATTTTCAGTACATGGATCATAGGTGAGTAATTCTGTTTCTTTCCAATAAGTATGCTACACTGATCTGTATTAAAATATACGAAATTAAATAAAATAAATATAGGAAGATGTGGTGTGAGTGCCAATGAAGAAACTCTCCATCAAAATAACAATTTATATAAGTAAACCATTATAGGTCAATGAACGGCCTTCAACACGGAGCCTTGGCTCACACCGACCAAAATAACTTCGACCAAACCTCACTAAAACCAGAATGAGTTAAGATAATCCAGAAAGGAAAGTAGTCCTTGTTCTTTTTAAACCCGTCGTGTTATTGGTGGCAAGCGAAAATCTTGTTTAATAAAAACCCACACGAAGTTCACAATGGGAAAATTGAATGAAAAGGTCTTCTGTTATGAAGATTAGTCTTTTCCAAATTCAATCAGCTAGTATATGTGATGCAATTCATTTCAGGATAGTTGGAATGAAAATATGACACCCAGATTTCAATAACAAACAAAACATGGTAAGATGCTATAAGTACTATCTTTAACGAAGTTTTAAAGTAACGTTTAACGAAAAGTTAGCTTCTATCAAAATTTCTCGAACTACCCATTTACAATCATGTATTAATTTTGACTCATACGAATACAATATTAGTGTGACCTCTTCATGAAATACAATTGGTTCCCACAGGAAAGCAGACTATCGTTTTGAGTGTAGTTTAGGCTGTAATTGTGTCTATCATTTTTTTTAAATTAAATTAAACACACTTTTGATACCACTTTGAATCTTTCAAATCATGTTGAAAAAAGCAAAATCACAACAATAAAGCAATGCTATTGACTGGACATCTAAACATACGTATCCGCAAACTATAAAGGTTTGCGTGGAAAACAAAAGAACACTAAACCGTGATTCTGAAGTGATTTATCTTCACCAGAAACAATCAAACATAAACTTTCGACAGTTAGGGGGTGTATAAATACGTCAAAGCTTTAGGCGCTATCACATATGACCAAAAGCAACCGAAAGGGGATAGCCAAATTTATATAAAGTTAACTATGCATCAAGAAGCTACATATACATATACACACGGTTTTAGTTTGTAATTTCAACAATGAAGTGATACTCACAGAGAATATACCAAAATCAAAGCAAGTCTTCCACGTGGTTCGTGTAGTGTACATGATGTCGTGAAACAGAATCAGATGAGACACTTGCCAACATATTGAATCTCAATACCGAAATGGTTATTCAGAAAAAGAAATTCAACATTTTAAACGTCTGATCTTTAATTTTATTAATATCTTTGTTTTGAAGTGTCCTAAATTGATCATATTACTGAGCAACGTAAACTGCCTTATACCTTAAAGAATCGAAATCGTATATGTATTTATCTTATTTGAAATAAAAATGCATTTAATGATTGATAACATCAGTCTCATAGCCGTTACCCCTAAATCGTTTACATACAATACATTATTTATATAGTGATAATTAAAATATTAAACTAGTATAACTTTATCTACTGACACAGTCATATTTGATTTGTTCAATTTAACACTTATCTTTAGTTACGACATGTATGATTACTAATATATATAACCGACATGTGGGTTAGATGAAGGATTTATCAAGTTTATCGTCCTATAAAAAGCTTTGTTTAGATCCACATTGAAGCTGTGGTTGGTCCATTAGGCTATTAATAGTTCGTTTGCAATGTTGTATCGTATCGACGATTTGTAATTGCATTTGCAGTCTTAAACTTCAAAAGCGTAATAATAATCTAAATAAATTACAAAATATTATACTTGAAATATGGAAGGTCAAAATACATATATCGCAAATGTATATAGTTACTCAAAAGCTGTAATATATGGATTATCTTTCTTTGCGTCCATTCGTCCCCGATACAAGCACTATGAAAAAGTTGTGCCTGGCATATAATTATCAAAGGTTATTCTTCAGCATTTAAAAGATGCAAGTATGCATTAATATTATTTAGAGAAAAGTATACAATCGACTTTACAATGTTTCAACTATGATGAAAAAAAAGGTTAAAGATAAATTGTTTGTGTTTAACATGCGCACATCTGAATGCGTCAGATATCTTTTTCAAAGATAGAATAAATTTGCAAGTGGAACTGTATATTTTATAACATATTAAATGACACTTCTATATGAATTGATAGATTTGTAACGTCCAGGGGCCACTATGTCATGCATATTTACATTTTTATACATTTTTATAATGGATACAAAATAGGTCTTGTGATAAGGTTCAATAGCAACGAGGACTGCAAATTTAAAAAAAAAACAGCATTGGATATAGAGAATAGAACATTTTGCCTTGCAACAGCACACATATGAACCCCAAAAACAGCTGTTACAAGGCTTCTTAACGCAAAGAGCAGGCAACGGAGTTGAAGTTCTCATTCTAATCAAACGTGGCTACGTATTTATACATCACTCAAAACCAAAACGGGAGCCCCACTTTGGGTGTGTTACTGCCAGCCAGAAGAAGACCAACATTGACCATAGGAATAATCCCCAGTCCTCTTTGATGTTTATTTTTCCAAAAGATATTAATTAACTTAGTGTGCCACTTTATAGGTCTATCTTCATGCTTTCTAGAATCCCGAAACAAGCAACTGTTAATTGAAGAAACTATTCGTATTGTCATTTTACTTGACATGATATGTTGCAGAATAATATATGTAATATAATTCATTTACTGATTTCCCATAGGCTTCTAAAATAGAGTGGACAATGTGAAACGCAAACAGGTGTATGTAGAAAACAATTGGCATAACAGACCAAACAGGAGACATAGACATATATGAGTAAATAGTTTCAGTAGCAGTAGAGAATCATACTTACGTTCTGATTCAATTTGAGTGTCTGAAGAAGCCTAACACTTTGGTGTTTTTAGTCCATGCATTTGCATGTACATCTATAAAGCTGTCATGTTTGGATATAGATTATATAAGTATAGTATTTTGCTCAATAGTAGACTCTTTAAGGGTCATTGGTGAATCTTGAAATCAATTATTGGTGTGAAAAAACAGAGCGTGTATACAATTTTTTTTATTGTTATGGTTAACTATTTAATGCTTTTAATACAAACATCCGTATGAATAAATTTACATATATTAAATACCATGATTAAAATGAGGTACGTCAGATACGCGTTTTGAGTACACAAAATTTAGTATCCTTTTATATTTTAAAACACCATGATAAGAATGTTGGGACAAATTCGGTTTAGGAATTTTGTAAAATTCAATGGCAGCCAAGAACATAGGTTAGACTTTCCGAAAAATGGTGTCTATATATTCATAGGTGAAACTAATTCAGGGAAAAGCTGTGCTTTTGAAGGAATAAGAAGGTGTATGCAAACTGAATTGAACAAATCAGTATCAACAAGACACAATTCTGAAAATATATCATACTTTATTTGTAAGTTCGAAAAGACAAATAAAGAAATGCTGACATCATGTTTTGTATCATACAAGGACGGCAATGATACAGTTACTCGCAAAATAGTTCTGAACAAGAGTGATAATGGAAATATTATTACTCGTTCTATCCGTCGTCAAAACGACGGTGGATGGGGATCTTTGAAAGAAGAAACATTGTCAGATGATAAAGATAGACTTTATAAACTATGTTATCAACTTTTGGATGTTGAATACAAAGACGAAATCGATTCAAATTTCTTCATTGAATTCTGCAAAACCCAATCAAGTGATAATAATTCCATTCAAAAGTTTGATCAAGCTTTCGAAGAAATAAATTTTGAAACAATTTTTGCTAACCGAGACATAAGTCCGATTCAATCTTCTTGTCAGATACCCTCGTTTGAAGATCAAAACATGTACAAAAATTCAACCATTCTAGCATACGTAATAAAAACCTATTTGAATGACCCCGATGAAGGTACAACTGATGGTAGTGAATCACATTACTTCAGATGTTTGACAGAACCCCAATCGTACAAATTTGAGTTCAAAGATAATACAGATAAAACAGAAATTTTTGTAACGTGCAACAACGATGATAAACCATTTCCGATACTCAAAACTCCGGAAGGTATCTTAGAGGCAAAGATCATGTTTATTACTTTATCTTATGAAATACCAACGACTCTACTTATTGACGAACCAGGAAGGGGAATGCATCCGTCCATGATTGACTGCTTGAGAGATTTAGTCTTGTATGATGTCAACAAAAACCGAGCGAAAACTGTTATTTTCACAACTCATAATCAAAGATTTATTTGCCCCTGGACATTTGAGAATATATTTTATTTCTACTCTTGTGAAAGCGGATCTGAAATTGTACATTTAGGAAATGAAATTCAAGATGATAAAAAGGAATATTTATGGAGTGATCAGGTTAGTCCAATTTTGTTATCAAAACGTGTAATTATGGTAGAAGGAGTAGATGCTATTAGATTTCTAAGTACATTAAAAAATGTTTTGTTAACAGGTGAGATAAGACGAAAGTTAGTTTGTAAGGAAGATCCTGAGACTGATCATCAATTGAGAAAGTTTTTAATATCTTTGCATATTATCGCTATGGGAGGTAAAGGTTCGGCTAAGGGAATAGAGCCTCTCTGTCAGGCTCTTAATCTCACTCAGAGAAAACTGCGTTACTACATGTATTTGTTTGATAGTGATGCACTTAAGACAATAAAATCTTTTTTAATGAAAACCGAATTAAATAAGTCTGATATTGAGGATCAAAATGTAGGAAAATTAGAAGAACATGGTATTTTTGTGTGGTTCGGTTACACCGATGGAATTGTAGAAAAATTTGAAAAGCTATCAGTTATTGATTTAGCAAATTATGGTAGATTGGAAGATGCCATACTTGGGTTTTGCAATACGCATGATAAGATTCATCATGAGCAAAATAATAGAAATTGCACACTACGTGATTGTAAAGGTATGGATATATTTTTGAAGGATCTGGGAAAAGATGATGCTGATAACAGAAATCCTAATAAAAAAAAACCTATTGAGCTAAAAAACATCGATTACTTGCAATTAAGAGAGCTCACTAAACGAATAATAGATGTAAGCATGACATACGGGGATGATTGTTCCTACAGGGATACAAACTTTATGTGTCCTTTCAAACGTCTTTTGCAGTTTCTCATCAACCAGGCAAAATAGTCGTACATAGGCAAATGTAATCAAATAATTCCTGTTATATGTTTAAATTTCAACCTAATTATTTTTGCAGTTGAAAAGGAAAATTTTCTCAGGTGCATAACACAAATAAAACAATTAGCAGAAAAGTAAAACCGTTCTGACGACACTTTTACCTAGAGAAGATTTTTAATTTATAAGTATTTGATATATAGCTTCAAAATACTCACCCTAATCTTGTTGATCAGACAGTTTTACTTGAATCAACACATTACAGAATCACCAGCTATACTATTGATTTACATGCGCAAGATTAACAAAGTCATGACAAATAGTGTTAGTCAAGACAAGTGGTACTGATGATTCAATGATTTGAAATCAACAGTCACTAAGCGTATACAGTAAATACAAGTACATATTTTTGTCATATTTTCCTATGACTCAGTGGCATTTATGTCACTTGCTGTCTAGGTCCGTGTCACGGTACATTCACATCGACCTCTTATCTCGTAAATACACAGTTAATGTTTCATACCTTTTCCTTTGTTTATGGTATAGTGTTGCGTTAGGCAATGACCTAAGAAGTGTCTAGAATTGTTTTTTTAATTAAGACAATTGCGTGAATTGCTTCAATCATTATCATATTATTAGATTGGTGTATACACTGTTTTTAATTCTAGAAATATTTTCATAGTCTATTCATGTAATAATTTATATTAAATTTTACACAGAGCTTTACATTTTCCGTTTATATCACTGTATTTATCCAATATAAGGCGATAATGTCTTCCTCTTTTACCGTTAATTTTATTAGTGGACTTAATTATCCGCTTGTGATTGGTTTTTGTTTATTATTTAGGCCTTTTGAATAATTGGCAATAAAGAATGTGTTTATATTTTTTATTTATTTATTTGTTTTGTTGATGATGTTTTATTGTTTATTTATTTGTCTGTTATGTAATAAACATTTAAATTTTACAGTTCTGTGCAGCTGGTTTTTTTCTCTCTTGTTGACATATTGACTATATTGCATAAAAGATTTGAATAATTACAACGTGTTTAAAACAGTTTGAAATACATTGTATACAATTGTAATGCCACACTAAAATATGCGATATATAAAAGGAGAATTTATGATGAATGTTCAAATGTGTACTAAAAATAATATTATTTCATTTTTGTTTTGGCTCCTTGAATTGGAAAAATTATAAAGACACATTCATATCATTTAATATTTTTATATTTGGTCTATTCATAGGATCAATACGTACCTTTTCGTTTACAACTGTTTATACTTTTCCAAATGCTTAATGTTTGAGAGAAAAAAATGTGATATTCATAAATAAATTTTGATCAATAAATTAGAAATGTATTGTTAGATTTGTTTCTCTTAACTGTTTATGCAAATCTAAATCTTTTATAGAAAAGGAGGAAGCTGGTTTGATTGTATTGATTCGTTGTAAATCAAACCCGGAACTTATGTCTGCAAACAATCGAATATTCGTTATAACAAATCATTGTAACTGTTATATGTCCTTATTTTGAACACTGAAAATACAATTAAAATCAAAAGATCAAAACATGAAATATTGTGGACATTAACCACAGTTATTGTCCTGCGGAGTCCCATTTTTTTGAATTTAGTCTATTTTGGAACAAAGCAGTTTTGATATCAATTGCTAATCAAATTTATTTATAATTAATCATTGTCTAATTTGATAATCAAACATGAATAAGTACAGTCATATTCAGTTATTATGAATTAATAATCAGTCTGTCTACTGAAGGTATACGCAATAGATGTACAAAGTATATATTTATTAAATTCTCCCTGCCGCATATGTTTGTGTTTGTCGTACTAAACCTCTAAAAAATTACAACCTAGTAGAAATTGTATAACAAAACCCAAGTTACAAATTCATGGCATACAAGGTAAACACAAGTTGGTTTTTTGAATGTTAAAAGATTCTCGTAATCAATTATTTTTTTTAGTTATAAATATGTTATTTCAAGTTATGTTCAAGGCCACCAATGGATCTTCAACACAACAAGAAAATCCCGCACCTGAATGCGGGCTTCACCTAGTCTCTTAACAATTATAAATAGTAGTTCAGTAAAAATGGATGTCACAATAAACTCCCAAACCTATAAATGAACACAAATTGAAAAAAAATATACAAAACTAACAAAGTCTAGAGGTTTCTGGCTACGAACAGACGCAAAATGCGGCGGGGTTAACCATGTTTTTTGTGATCTCAACTCTCCCCTGAACCTCAAGCCAATGTTGAATCAAAAACACACAGCAATCCGTAGAGTAAACTTAGATAAAAAAAAGTCCGGGTCCGATGTTAGAATGGGTAACAGATGCCACTTAGCAAAATGATGATGATCAACATAAATTAACAAAGGAATATTAGCAGTTACTAACATGCAAGCTCCAAGCCTCAATAAAACTGATTAAACGCTTATGTCTTCATCATATGAAAATCAACCACAATCAATCCCGTTAGGGGTTTAGTATCATACGTTCATAAAATATACGACAAGATAACTCAAGCCAATATCTGGTTTTATAATGAATGGGTTTTATTCCGATGCAAAAATCCTATGAATAAATTAATCTCAATTCCAAAAGTGCCATCTTCAATTGAACTATCCAATAGCATCGTATCCCTTTTGAGTAAGTCAAAGATTTGGTTAGCATTTGAGGTGAATGACGACATTTGTGTGCTTTGTATAGAATATTACCATAACAGATGGGATGTGATATACTTTAACGTGGAATAACATTTTTTAAATGTTTTGACAAATGTACGATATGGAAAACCCCAGTAATACAGATTAATGTCGTGAAAATCAAATACGTTGTTGCATACACGAGCGTTTCAAACAAGCTGATATATATTAACATAGTTATCAAAGGTATCAGGTTTATAATTTGATACACCAGACGCACGTTTCGTCTACATAACATATCAGTGTAGCTCAGATCAAAATAATTATAAAGCGAAACCAGTACAAAGTTGAAGAGCATTGAGGACCCAACATTCTAAAAAGTTTTGCCAAATACAGCGAAGGTAATCAATGTCTGGGATATTTTATGCCACAATAAGATGGTGCCATGGGAACGTCTTCATCTTAAATTAATGGATCAACAGAAAATGAAAATCATCTTTTTCATCGTAAATTTGATTACACAAACCACACAAAACACAATTATAAAGATAAGTTCGAGAACGTGCATATTCTAGGTTAATATGGCAAAACAACCTCAACATTTCGTTTTTATTAAGCTGAGATATATTATATCATTGTCACTATGCAGACTAGTTATTAAACCACTTTTTTTAAGGTGAATTTTATTTCTAAAAGTCCGTCGCAAATCGAAATTTAAATTTTTTCCGTAATTGTACCTGGCACCAGCCCAATATACCTTATATGGGTATATGAAAATCTGCTGAACTAGATCTTGAAGTCGGAAAGTGACCTTTGAACAGTATAAGGAAAAAACTTACAGAATTTCTGATTTTTGAAGCATTTCCTTGGCAGATATGGTCTGATAACAAATGATAACCTGTCATGAATAACAATCGATATCACAGTTTCTTCCTAGACAACAAACATTTTTTATTATCAAAATTTAACTGATCACATACAAATTAAGTAAATAACGTGCATTGTATCAATAAGTAAAAAAGTATGCGAAATTTCAAATAACGGAGCTGGGAAAAAACGAACACAATTGCAACTTGATTAGAAGCAATAATCATTGGTGGTTTCTATCATTAGTCCTTAAAGTTTTATTCTTCGGGAACAGGCGGTATATAAGTACTAGGATAACAATACTTACTCTAACATTAAGTCTGAATGAACACTTATAAAAGTTATGTATTTTATTTTCTTCAAAAAATAAAACACAAAAGAAGAAAAAATGCCTAAAAATACAATGAAGTCAAAATATGGCTGTTGTTTGGTATCGTCACTTAAAAACTATGTCTATTGTGTTAAACTATGCAATTTGGTTTCAAACAAACCCATTTCTATTACTGCTATTTGGTGTACTAATGATATACAAAATAATAAGGAGAGCAATGTAAAACAAACAAAACACTCATTCTTTACGACAAACAAATTAGCTGATCTGAAAGGTACACCATTTACTTACCCCTATACATCATGCACTGTGTTACAACCCTAGATAAAGCCGACGAGGTAAGGCATAACATCGACAACCGAAAGCTATATTGTTATGTAGCCTAGTTGGTCTAGTGGTCTAGGGTGCTTGACATGGTGCAGGCGGTGTTGCTACGATGTCACAGAAAAAACGGTTCGAATCCCGCTGACCCAAATTTAAAGATCTAACATTGTTGTATATATATATATTTAGACACGTCTAAACATGTAACAACTTTATGACAGACATTCTCCATCGGATAACACGTGGTTATACAGGGCTAACACCATATATATATATAGTAACAGCTACAAACACCAAACGAACAAAACTAAGTAAAAAAGTAGTAATAAAGGAAGGTAGGAGAAACCAAGGGAGGAACAATATTCAGTTATTCTATATAAAAAAAGGAGAAATGGTATGATTGTTTATTAGACAACAATCTACCACACACCAAAAGACGTTGATATATAAACCGCCACATGTCTTTGAACAATGAACAAAGCCAATAACGTATAGAACGCTATAAAAGGTCCCAGCGCAACAAAATGTGAAACAATTCGAAAGGGAAAACCAAACGAACTGATTACTTTATGCTAAATACAATAAACTAAAAACCACAATGACAGACATCAAACGACGATATAAATTAAGGCGACCGTAATTAATCGATGTTCAAATCTCGTAAATCGATTCAAAAGAGACAAATCAAGATAACAAAAAAAAACTAAGGGAATCGCATGAGGTCCAAAAACGACAGATTGCTTATCTTAGATAGACACATAAAGAAAGTGAAGCTGTGAGCGCTTAACCCATGCACGTTTGTTATACTGAAATTAATTCTACGATATATAATCCAATGTTAACGACACGTATATCTTGAATACCTTTCACCAGATACACTCGGCCCTAATTGTTGTGGATGTAAAAGATACATCACACAGTGTTGTATAAAAACCATAGGGTCTAACCAGAACACCCAAAAGTTGACAAAGTTCAACTATTACTAAAGACAGTATCATTCTTTCATTCGAGGAAAATTATACAATAAAAAATCATGAAAACATATATGCACCCTCTATATAGTACACGTAAAACACTTGGGCAATATAAATGTCCAAGCTTGAAATTGTACATGTAGAAGGAGGGAGCCAGACTATGTACTCTGCATGCTTTATTTATTATCAAAATGTCAAATTCAGCAACCTGTCATTTGAAGAAAACAATCCTGACAATATGCTTACCATTGGTATATGTACTAACAACAGGTACATAATTGAAAGTTGAATCTTAAACATTAAAGTATTATTAAATAAGCCGAATAAACCCTTAGCTATGTATATATCAAGTGCAGAACGGGCGGTCAAACGGACAGGGATTAACAGTATGCTCCCGGCGTTTTGACGAGGAAGCAAAATATATATTAAGCGTATATGATGATGTTCTATTTTATAAGGCATTTTGTGATAAAATATCTTTTTGAATAATCAGTTCACAATGAAATGTAATTTGGAGATCTTAAATGTAGCAATGTTAGCAAGCTATCATCTACACCATTTTGTCTTTGGTGGAAAGTTGTCTCATTGGCAATTATACTATATCTCCTTATTTCACAATGGTTTGAGTTTTCTTCTGAAATACTAGAAGTTTAAAGACTTTAACAAATATGTACTAGAAGACTGATACTGTTATAAGTAATGTCTGACTACTGGTGTTAACATGTGATGTTATAATTTGATATACTTTATACTTGCTCTAATAAATATACTTATTAACTTTCAAATTTAAAGGACCAACGAATGTTTACTTAATCTACAAATTAGAAGTACAAAACATACTTGTCCATCCTGCATGAGTCACGTGTTATCTAGATGTCTTTGCTTTTGTGTGTCGTTAATTGGCCGGTTGCTGTCTTATTGTATATCCCACATCTCCATTTATGCACACAAAGAAATACCAACACATTTTTTTACATACATACTTGTATACCCACTTGTTATAAAAACTCCGTAAAAGATTGCAAATACCATCGGGCTATTACCGGCGCTAATGTCAGCAATGTGTCCTTCCCCTAAGAAGGCCCCTTTGTTAATGCTTTGTGAATCATTTCGTCTCGCCACTTTTTCATCAGCTTTACTTCTACATTATGCCCAACTCAAACAACAAAACACACCCACCCCTGTACATTCAAGCGAAAATTAACATGAATCTAAAATCAAACTGATTTAAAATCTCAGGTTTTTTTTCAGTTTGTGTCTGTCGTTTGAAATATATAGGCTAATGAAAATATCTCTTTATAATTTGTTTGCGTTCGACATGATTTTCTGTGTTTACAAAGCACCGATTATGTATTTATTGTAGGGTCACGGGTTTTTTGATGGTACAGTTGATTGTAAATTTCGAGAATTCATGTGTTTCGAAATGGAATTATTAAACAAATATGTATCGGAATCTGAATGATTGAATTTGCTCATCATCAATACACGCGGTCCGATCATCTCAACTTTCACGTGATCTTGTTTTGATCAAAAGGTAAGGTTAACGATAAACCTAAAATCAATAGCGGACAATAGATAGTACAAATTCCGTAATCACGTAATATGAGGAAACTGCAAAAGACAAATTGTCAAAATCAATGTATTCATATATTATTATTGTATAACTAATCATAATTAATAGCTAATATTTTTACTGTATAATCTCCCTGGTTAAACAGTAACTAATTTACAGGGATACTAGACTGAATGCTGTGAGTCGAGTAAGTTGTAAACAGCAGAGAAATGTGCAATAAAGGATTTATTTTATTAAAAAAAAAAAGAATTTGATTTCCTCCTTACCGGGTGCACATTAAGTGTTGGCATCCCATATGTTTAAGCCTTTGTTACCTTTCTCCTCATGCCAATGTTGCTGTCCTATGTAAACTGCGCTTATACGATTACAGTGCTGGGACTTTATTCTTAAGAAGCTTCCGAAATCATTTCGATTTTTTCTGTACAGTCCAATAATTTTCAGAAACTAGTTACAATTGGAACATAGGGAAAGTTGTTCGGCCAAATAACAAAGTTCAAATATTCTTCCTTTTTTTATTCTATTCCAACGAACCATTTTCTGTTTGAGTTTCCACGTCTGCTTGTATAGTGCATTTTTTGCAAAATCATATCCGTATTCTTTTCGAAATAAATTTCCCTTTTCTCTTTTGCTAGCAGCGTTTTTCGGCAACCATTTTATAACGAATGGGTTTCTGAACGGAATATTGGAACAATTCCCCGTATGTTCATACATTATCCTGCGTTTCTATAATTTGTATTTCTACAAACAAAAAAAAAAAATTTCATCGGAAAACGGTGAGTTTCATCAATAAGAATGTTTTGCAAAACAACCTCAACTCAGAATTGAAAAAAAACAAAGCAGTAGTACTCCATCGAGGACAAGCTGATACCCGTACAAACATTACATGCAATAAATGTCTACAAGATGACAAGAGGGACATAAATCTTATGAATGCCGCAACGATTGGGTGTGTCGAACATGTGGTGGCAGCGGTCATAAAGCAAGCTATTGCACTACTTGCCCAGATGATTGGGTATGTCAAACATGTGGGAAATCTGGTCATACAGCAAAATACTGCAATGCAGACTCTGATTCTTTTAGTGAAGATAGCCTATCTGAATCAGAATCAGATTCAGACATTCCCACACATCAAGAAAGCTGTCGAAAGGATGTGTTACAAACAACCCAAGCAGCTGATGCAGAACATAAAACGCCTAGCTTTACTTTCAACAAACAGGCAAGCAACAATCTTGATGATCATTCAAACCTAAGTTAGAAAAATGGCAAAACGACATGTCAAAAAAGCTAAACAAGCTAAAAATAAAAAGGACAAACAAAATACAAATAAAGATCAGCCAAGCATGGACCGTTTGCTAGCAGAAGCCTTTAGAACTCCATCAAATAAAACCAACGAAGAGAAAAAAACACGTACTAAACAAACAACAAGTACTCCTACTGATGAGCTTCACAAGAGAGAAGAACCTGTGAAAAAACTAAATCCTAAGCTCATCTTAAGTACAACTATCTATTACAAATCATCATGTTTTTAATATTGTATATATTGTATATAATATCTTTGTTTACTTTGTATCATAAACATAGACTGTGATGTCTATATTGTAGATAGCATACATTCAAAAGAGAAATATCAGAATAGTTGTCTATTTAAAAATGTAGTAAATACAGCATTTATGAAATTATTTGTAAATGAAAAATGTATAGACTATGAATTTAAAGTTGGTAAATCTGCTTTGATAAAAAAATTCGTTCCACGCACATTTAAAACAAATGAAAATTGCTTCATTTGTTGAAGTACTAAACTAATGAAATGCAGGATCAACATGGGAAAAAAAATCACATTTACTTCACATAGCCATCTAGAATTTGTTCATAGGCACACATTAATCCTTTGTCAAAAGATATTCTTGAAATCAAGTAAAAAACAGCAAGTCTAGATCTTCTTTAATTATAAGAGTACAGTTTCGGTAAATGACAATCTTCAGATTTTCTTTTCTTCAGGATACAAACATATTTCTACACAGTTGTATTTGCTAAACATCAGAGAAAAATATCCTCCTGTTCTTGAACTGATGTTAAATTTCACACACTTTTTCGTTGTGCACATATTTCAAGAATTTAGCACTTCAAGTAAAGTCATTTTGCAAACAACATTCTGTGGTAAGATTAATTCCATATCTGTAAAAGACAAAACAAAAAGTTTTAAATACACAAGAACCACTCGCGCTATCAAAATTACAGTATGTGACAACGTTAACATGGTTAATGTTTACAAAATACAAGACGTTTTCGGAAAGTCAGTAATCATGATAATGAAACTAAAAATAGAAATTAACTTTACCTGTGCTATTTTTAGGTCTAAAAATAACTTTGTGTTTATAATAGTAATAGTATCATTCAAAACAGTATATTAACCTCTATAGAGAAAGAAAAAGACGTAAACATACAGTTAGACATGTTAATGGAAGCAATAACTAGTGCAGGGAAAAAAAACAATTCCAACTAAATTGTTGCAAACAAAGGGTCCAAAATGGAAAGCCTCTCCTGAAGTGCTCATAATTTTAAATGCATGTAGAGAAATATACAAGAAATGGCTGAGTGTTGGAAAAACAAAAGATCATGTCTTAGCAATTGAGGTAAAGAATGAAAAAAAAAAGTTAAGAAGCAAACTTAGAGCAGAGCAAGCATTGGACAGACAACAATTATATCAGCAAATAAAAGACAATCCCATCACACAAGCTATTTTATAGGCTGAGAAACAGAGATAAAAATAGCAATCAAACAACAACAAATTGCCTCAAAACCAATGGGGAATACATGTTTCTACCAGAAGAGCAAAGAAAAGGTTTTGCACAGTACTATGAAGACTTAAGTATACCATAAGAAGAACAGTACGACTGTAATTATCTGAATTTATGCAAAATTAGACAAAGCTGCATACAAGAGGCCTTACAGGAATGTACAGATATCCCAGAATTGTTTACAGAATCAGAAATAGAGAAAGCAATAGAATATTCCATCTTTATTTTACTACATGAGTTTACGTTTATTAATTGTGGTGGTCAAAGTTATTGTGTCTACTCCCAAGATGTGCCATTATCATGGACTCGGCTGCAAGAGGGACCATCTATTATACACTAACAATCATTTATTTCATATCAATACGTATTCCTGCTCATTAAATTCAGTGGTCTTCATTTTGTCTAAGATGCAGTGAAAGTCCTGGAATATCATTTATTTGTGTATTTTCGTCGATGATTCGAAATCGTAAAGAAAAGATTGATAAACAGTATCCACATTGTCAATGTATAATATACTGTTCACATTCGTTTGTTAATCTATTTTTTTATTATCTTTTCATATCACCGACATTTACAAATTAACAAATATAAACAACCGATGGGGTCATTTTCAGTATATTCACTGTTATCTGCTGGGTATTTCTAATTAGTTGTTTAACAAATTAAACCGTTGAAATTTATTGTGAAGTAAGATAGTGTATTCAAATTCTTTTAAAGTATTATTTTCACAGCTGTTTTTCGTCATATTCCAGGGGCTTTATGGAAAGAGATCTCTGTTTTAGACAAAGCAAATAAACAGCTTATCTGGTGAGCAATATTTTGTTGGTGTACAATAATTGGCATACACTGCTCTGCAGTACATTAAACGACATAAAATCAACTCAATACTTTCTCACAACATTATATAAACATCTTGTTCTTTCATCAGTAATAAATTGAATTGCTTATGGTGAGAAGAATATCAGTAAACAAAACACTACACAGAAATCTAATAAACGAGCAATATGAACAATACTAGCCCAACAGAAACACGATGAACTCCGACAATAGTGAATGGAACGTCGTCCATGTTCACCTGTTGAAAGAAACACATGTAAGACATGACTAGTAAAACTCTGGTTAAAAAAATTTTCAAACCGAGATTCAAACACAGGATTTCTGGAAAAACGATATCGACCCATTGCTAGAATATATATATATAAAAAAAAAAACGGTTAACAACGTTTGTGCGTCCGAAGCGCTTTCCTGAATTAACCGTCATCAAGAACGCACAAACCTAAACATTTAAAAGTCAAGGATGTATGAATACGCAAAAAATATTTAGGAGCTATATTACCAAGATGGATAAAGAAAATTGCCAAATTCGCCTAAGGTCAACTTTGCCTGAGGGAGTTATATAAATGTATAAAAACGATATCAGTTTGTAAATTCGACAATGCAGTGAGTATTACTGTCTATTAAATTTTGAAATATTCTGAAAATAAATTATGACATATTTGGTTTGTAATCACTTTTGTAGTTAACACATGTTTTAATGAAATTCATATAGGAGATGAAAGTTCTTGAAAAAATGTAATTTCGCAATAGGTAAATTGTTATTCAGAAAAAGAAATTCACTATCTGAAACGTCCTAATTTTATAGTTTTGTGTCCGAAAGACCTGAAATTAAAAATACTACTGAACACCAAACACTGCTTACTTGACTGGCGTTTTAGAAATAATTTAAAACCAGATATTTTTTTTTGTTATAAAGAAAATGAATTTAATGGATGACTATATCTCGTCTATATCAGGCAGATTATCTTTAGGACCTTCTTATTTAAATACATTAAATTATTTATATAGTGACCATTAAATCAATAACCTGGTGTAAAAAAATTATTTTGTTTAACTCAGTTGGTAAATTTTATATAAAAAAATAGGAGATGTGGTATAATTTGCTAAAAACAAACCCTATCCATCAGGACATCGTATGGCCTTCAACAACAAGACAAAAACCTATAAAGCTGGCTATAAAAGGAACCGACATGAAAAATATCAAACAATTCAAATGAAAAAACAAAGTCTAATGCATGACAAATGAAATTAAGAATGGATATGACAATATGTCAAAGAGACATCAACCCGACCAAAGAGCAAAAAACAGCCGAGGGCCACCAATGGGTCTTCAACACAGCGAGAAAATTTCGCTCCCGGAGGCGGGCTTCAACTGGCCCCTAAATAAAAATGTGTACCAGTTCAGTCAAAATGGACATCATACTAAACTCCAAAACATATAAATGAACTAAAATTAAAATACATACAAGACTTGGGACAGGCAAAAAAATGCGTCGGGTTTAAACATGTTTTGTCAGATCTCAACCCTCCCCCATAACTCTAGCCAATGTAGAATAAACAAACACATAGCAAAATGCACAGTAAAACTCAGTTTAAAATAAGTCCGCGTCCGATGTCTGGATAGGTAACAAAAGAAACTAAGTTAAATGACAATGATACATACATTAATCTTATGAAACATATATGACAGATATGAACCAGCGATAACCACTGCACTACAGGTTCCTGACTTGGCACAGGCACATACAAAATTAGTTTATTCAAGAACACTAATAAATCTACAAGGCAAATAAAGATATTTACAACATTTTGAATACCAATTGGCTTAAAAAAGACAAAAACCAACCAACCAAACAAACAAACACAAACAATATCCATCTACTGAATTAAAGAGATACATCAATTAAAAAGTCAAGCAATTTTTCTTCTGATTTCTTTTGTTTGACTCAGTGTGTCACTTGACGGAAGGTTTTCAGCTTCCTCAAATCCTTTGATTAACAACTTAGGATTTAAAAATATCATTTTAATCTATCATTATACTTTATAAGGAGTAAGGAAATATGTTGGACTTCATTCATTTGCAGACTCCATGTAGGCTTCTATACTAGAGCCGAGTGTTTTAAAAGAGGTATCTTTAGAAGAAGTCTTCAAAGCAGGGAAAAAAAGACGAGGCAAGACAGTGGAATATATATTACCTTTAACAATTGATGTAAATGACGCTCAATTAAACATACAGAATTTATAATTATGTCATATGATTGTCCTAAGATTCAGCATACTAATACTTTTTGTTTGTTCATATAGTGTACTTAAATTATGACTTGTAATATCTAAACTATTACAGTATATTATTTTGTTATAACAGTATCGTTGGTAATTAAGAATTTAAATATTGGTATATTTAAGCTATGTAAAACATATATTTTTATAAAATGGTAAACTATTTATATCATTTTGAAAATTTGAAAAAATCACTATAAGTTATATTTCCAAACCATTTCTTTATCAAATCTCAAAGCAAAAATGTTACGTCAAATTCGGTTAAATTTTTTTGTTAAATTCAATGGCAACCATGAACATAGGATAGACTTTCCTGCAAATGGTGTGTACATATTTCTTGGCGAAAACAATACGGGTAAAAACTGTATTTTTGAAGGAATTAGGAGGTGTATGCAAACTATTTAAACGAATCAATGTCAGCAAGGCATAATCCTGACAACATATCATATGTAATTTGTTTATTTGAGAAAGCCAAAGGCGACATGTTGACATCCTGTTTTGTTTCATTTAAAGAGGACAATGACACAGTCGTTTGCAAAATTGTATTTTACAAGGCT
Organism: Mytilus edulis; assembly: GCA_019925275.1. NCBI lineage: Eukaryota > Metazoa > Mollusca > Bivalvia > Mytilida > Mytilidae > Mytilus > Mytilus edulis. The sequence goes on from CM034351.1 coordinate 109,727,274, forward strand.
GGTAACGGAAATATTATTACTCGTTCCGTCCGTCGGAAAAAAAGGAAGGTGGATGGGGAGCATTTAATGAATGTACTTTGTCAGATAACAGAAATATATTTTATTTATTGTGCTCCAAACTTTTGGATTTCAATAATAAAGACGAAATCGATTCAACTGCCTTCATTACATTCTTCAAAACCGATAGTATTGATAACAATGTCATTGCAGTTTTCGATCAGTCGTTCGAACACATAGAGTTTGAAATCATTTTTGCTTACAGAGGCATAAATCCTATTCAAACATCTCGCCAGATACCAATCAAGGATGTTTATAACAGATACAAAAATGCAAACGATCTGGCCTTTGTGATAAAAACTCATCTAGATGACTTACGTAGAGATAGTAGTGAAGTACGAGATACAGATAATGAACCCGAGTACTTCCGTTGTATGACTGAACCCAAATCATTCACATTTCAGCTTAAAAATGAAGCTGATACATCCACAGGCTCTCTAGAGAACATGCATATCGTTGTAAGCAGTGAGATGAATGAGAACCCGTTTTCAATACTAAAAGCACCGGAAGGTATTTTAGAAGCAAAGCTCCTGTCTATTACTTTATCTAAAAGGGATAAAATGACACTATTAATTGAAGAACCTGGAAGGGGAATGCATCCGTCCATGCTTGACTGCCTGAGAGACTTAGTCTTGTATGATGTCAATAAAAACCAAAAGAAAACTGTTATACTTACCACACACAACCAAAGGTTTTTTTTGCCCCTGGACATTTGAGAAAATGTTTTATTTCTACTCTAGTGAAAACGGATCTGAAGTGATAAGTCTAGAGCATGCACTTAGCGACAAAAAACTGAAGAGTAAGGAATATTTATGTAGTGATCAGATTAGTCCCATTTTTGTCTCCAAACGGGTAATTATGGTGGAAGGTCCAGATGACATGAGATTCCTAGCTACTTTGAAAAATATCCTGTTAACCGATGAGTCTAGAATACGTAAAATTTGTAAAGAAAGTAGTGAAACTGAAAATAAATTGAAACGGTTTCTAAGATCGTTGCATATTATATCAATGACAGGTAACGACTATTCCAATCAGATTGAACCTCTTTGTACGGCTCTCAAACTCACTAACAGAGAACTGCGCTACTATTTGTTAGACAGCGATGCTCTATTAACAATAAAAACCTTGATAAATCTTGATAAGAAAAATATTGGAGATCTTCAACTAGAAATACTAAAAAATAATGGTATCTTTGTTTGGTTTGCTTACATCAAAACTATTGAAGAACTGTTTGACAAACTATGTATCAGTATTGATTTAAACAGGGAAAGCAGAAGAGAAGGATTAAGGAAGAAACGTAAAGTAGATACGTTAGACGAGGATAGTATAATAGCGAAATTACAAAAGGAGCTAAAAAAGTATGGCAGAATAGAAGAAGCTTTAGAATGTGTTTACAAAGCCCACGATGACAAATATCATGAATCAAACAACCTGTGCGAAATACCTTATTGTAATGACATGGAAAGATTTTTGAAGGACAAACATTAAGATTTAAAAAGAGATAAAATTTGGAACTCAAATGATCTGACTGACAAGGATATGAGAGATATCGTTGAACGTATAATCGATGTTAGCATGAAATATGGGGATGACTGTAAGTATAAGGAAATCGATTTCCAATGTCCTTTCAAACGTCTATTGCAGTTCCTAATCAATCATGCAGAAAGATCTTATCAATAGACATGTTAAGAAAACATGTGCATTCGACAACGAGATTTGTTTCTCCTACACATTCATCACGCTCTGTAAAAAAATGAGTTTTACAAAGGCATTAAAATAATAGCCTTAACTAATCCAAGATTAAGCCACTTACTGTTTTAAACAAAAAAGTCTTGTTAATTAGGGAACACAAGAAATGTTTACGTCAACTGTATATCTGAATTTTTTGTTTTTATTGTTTTCGTCTTTCTTATTTTCACTTGAATAGCTTAAAAAAAATCATAATTTAAGGAACAATGAGTGAGTTTTTTCTTTCTTTTTTTTTGAAAAAAGATTAGTTCAAACATATTTATTTACTGTGGATTGCAAAACAAGTAATTACAACTTATATCAATCCCTTATCACTTTGCTGGTGCGAGTGTTGCCTTGTAGCAGCATTATCTTGCTCTTTTATGAACTCTACAAGGATGTCCTTTACGTGCAATAGATATAACTCCCTTTTAACAATTTTGTCATTTATCATCCCCTTCCGATGGACTATAATCCTTTCTCAAGATCATACTAGTAAATGGTATCTAGAAAGAACCGAAAATTGAGTTTCTGAAATTTTCACCCGGAACGGCGATTGAACCAGGAACCTTTGTGTTTGTAGTCCGATGCGCTAACCACTACACCACGGTCTCACTGAAAGAGGTTAAGTAATCAGAAGAAATTCCCGGTGAAAAACTTTCCTTTTTTTAGAATTTTTATGATAGTCAACACCAAGTTTTAGCTTAACATTAAAGTTTTTGTCGAATATAAGTTAATGATAATCAATCTACGTAATATATAAGGCGGGATGAATCTTTGGTTGATGTAGTTAACATGTTGTCTGCTCTATGGTCGGGTTGTTGTCGCTTTGACACATTCCTCATTTCCTTTCTCAATTTTATACAATCATTTTGTAAATGTATTCGAAGTTCAACGTTGAAAATGTGCATACTACATGTATATCAGTCAGTGGACAAAAGTGAGTTCTCACTCAAAAAATGTCCTATCATTTCAACTAAAATCAGTATTTTTAAAACCAATATTTCTAAATAACCACATTACTAATTTATATGAAATCAGTCCCATAAGATGTAGAAATGTTTAAAGTTTATTTTTTTATTCAGCTTTGATATTATTCAGACTATTTTTTATTTTCTGACGGTGTGAACACAGAGAAAATTATATCTTGAAAAAGTTTGCTATGTATTCTAACCAAATGAGAAACGTGAAAATTTGCATTTGTGTCTAAACCATCAGATAATGAAAACATCCCTCACAAAATTTATGACCAAATAAACCATAAAACTTCAGATTTTTCTACATCTAATTGTGTCTATATTTAAAAATCGGTCAAAAAGTCAGTTGGTTATATTTTTTTGAAAATATCAAATTTAGTTGAAATGATAGGCATTTTGTTGTGTGGGAACTCACTGTTGTCCAATGACTGTACAGGTTTTTGTTTTATACCTAAAGACTTATGCGTGAAAAATCAAACACATCTACAATTTAACCTTACATATTCTTTATAAGATCATCAAATGTAACAGAAATAAACTTATTACTATATCTTAATATTCTTTGTAAATTATTCGCCTGTAACAATTATCTATTTTACAACTGAGCATAGAAAACATTCAGTTTTCTTAACACATCTTTATCTAAGAGATCAAATGGTTAGCTACATACTTTTATGTCACATGTTTGTGCAACTTGTTTATCATCACTGTATTCATTCAAGATAAAAACGTTAATGCGTTCTTAATTGTTGTACATTTGTACTTGTTTATCAGCTTGAGTTTATTTAAAATATTGATGGCTATTGGATGCAATTGTCAGATTTGACATTACAGAATTTGTTATTGTGTTAATTTATTTATTCGTGTGTTGGTTTGAGTATTTGTTAGATTGTTAAGTTGTTAGATTGTTTTTTTAATTGTTTATTTATTTTGTTTGTTTGTTGATTTATGTATGTATTTATTTAATTGTTTGCCAATTTATTAATTTGTTTTAAAAATAGTTTGTTTTTTAATTTTTTGTTTAATATTTTGTTTATTTATTTGTTTTATAATGGTCATTTGAATTAGGCAGCATCGAATTTTACATAATGCTAACAAGATTAGAATAATTTAAATTTAGCAATACATAATCATTTTTTTTTACATCTAAATATATTCGATATATACTTAGAGAAGGTATGATGAATGGTCAAATGTGCGCTAAATCGAATTATATTTCAAATTGTTTTTATTGCCTCCTTTAAAATCATATCATTAAAAATGTTAATGCTTGGCCAATTTTTGGACCAATTAGTACTTTCTTTTTTTTTTTAAACTTTTTATGCTTTTCCAAGTGCTTAATGTTTAGGAAAAGTAAACGATATGCATAAATGTATTGCGATCAATAAATTATTGTATTGTTACGTTTGTTTCTCTTATCTGTGTATTCAAACTTAAATCTTTCAGAGAAAATGTGGAAGCGGGTATAATTGTATTGATTCAATGTAAATCAAACATAGAACTTGTGTCTGCAAATCGTCAACTATTTTTTTTGTACAGCACGATAAGGTATGAAAGTTCATGGCAAGAGTTTTAGTATAGATAAACTGAATCCTGGTGAGTTAATTTATACTTAAGTAAATGAAATTTATACTGGTTCCATGAACACTTGTACGTTATCGTGCTATACAATAACATTAGGCATTTGTTTTTAAACTACCGGATTTGGCGAAAACTACAGTTGTCGCCCATACAATATTTCAGTTATTTAAGATTAAAAAATACGACGACACTACGAACAAAATTGATCAGTTGTGATAAGTTGAACTTATAAAATGTGACAACTGCGTTAAACAGAAGAATGATAGTGGAAATGAGTCATGCCCACTAATACAAAGGTAATTAAATGTTTGATGAATTAGGATTGGGATTCCTACTGTTCATGCGTTTTATAAAAAGTAAAAACACAAAAATACTGAACTCAGAGGAAAATTCAAAAAGGAAAGTCCAAAATCAAAAGGCAAAATCAAAAGTCCAAACACATCAAACGAATGGATAATAACTGTCATATTCCTGACTTGGCACAGGCATTTTCTAATGTAGAAAATGGTGGATTGAACCTGGTTTTATAGCTAGCTAAACCTTTCACTTATATGACAGTCGCATCAAATTCCATTACATTGTCAACGATGTGTGAACAAAACAAACATACTCAAAGAGTAAAAATGTCAAAAATAGGGGTACAGCAGTCAACAGTATGTTATCATCTTAATCACTATAAAAACAACAAATGTAACGAAGAAGCACAAAAAGGCATACATCAAATTTAACATCCTCATTTTGCTTATCTTATACGATTTTATTTATCTATGTAAAGTCTACCAATAAAGGATGAAAGGTTTTCATTACTGGTATAAAATTGCGCGTTTGAAATTCGCACAGGTAGACATAAAACAATTTTGTTGTTCAAAGTATGACGGCATACATATATGCAGAGTCACGTAAAGTAGATATGACAAAATACAGACTTAACAGTAAAAATAATAAATAAAATAATTGTGTGGTTCAAAGTATGACGGGATACATAAGTACAGAGTAGCGTCAAATGTATATCATAAAAACAGACTTAACAGAAAAAGTAGTATTAATGAATAAAATAGTTTTTTGTCATTCAAAGTATGACAAGATCCATAAGTAAAAGTAATATTAATAAATGAAATAATTTTTGTCGTTCAAAGTATGATGTTTTACATAAGCACAGAGTCACGTCAAATGAATATCTAAAAAAACTGACTTAACAGTAAAAGTAATATTAATAAAGACAAATAAAAGAATACTATAACACGTTATTAAGATGATAACCAACGTCAGGACACAAAATCTATACTTCAAGACCATCTTGTAATATTTGTGAAATTGATACGGAATATTTATCAACAAGTTCTTAGTACCTTCCGATGAACTTTTTTTTAGAAAAAGGACGAGACGTTCTTAGACATACCCCTGGTTCATCAACTTTTTGCACAGACACTGGTGACGTTTTACAAAGTCTGATTAGAAGCTGCAAGCTCTTGAATACCGAATAAGTTGGGAAATATATATTCCATATGCAGGTGAAGTTGGTATATTACTACTAAGGTGGGGAACATTGATAATTTCAAAATTAAAATCGTCTCGTTTGTCATAGATTCTGGTGCTGAGATGACTGTGTATGTCAAATCCGAGGTATAAGTATAAAAATGAGGCGGAGGAAGCCGTGTCTGTTGTCTCTTTATTTTCTAGTTCTGGTGGGTATATTAATGGAACCCAATCAGAAAAGTTCGGATTGTTAATGGAAAGAACATCATCAATATATCTGAAAGTGAAATTAAATAACCTGGCTTCTTTGATCTTCTTGTTTTTGAAAAGTGTCTGAAGGAACTCCGATTCATATGAAAATAAGAAGAGGTCGGCAAGGAGAGGCGCACAGTTCGTTCCCATAGGAATGCCGACAATTTGTTGAAAAAGTCTACCTCCAAATTCAACATATATGCTGTCAATAAGAAACCCAGAATACTGACCACTTGTTCCTCTGTGTAGTATGTTTTACCCTTTTGTTCTTTATTAACAAACTATGCCTTATGGTATCCCAAAGTGATAAATTTATAGCGTATGCTACCATTTTTATGATGAAAAGCATTGTGGATTATTTCTTTTAGACGGTTTTTCAATTTCACATGGGGAATGGTTGTATACAAGGTTGAAAAATCAAAAGTTTTGATAGAACTAATTTCAGAAAAAGACCGAGATTTAAAATTCTTTAGAGTTTTTAAGAATCCACATATGGTTAATACCACTACGCGAGTAAACATTTCCAAAGTATATCTGAAGACCCTCTTTAACTGAGGACAGAATTTCAGTCAATCTAATGGACAATTCTGTAGTAGAACATGCAGATGAGCTGGCAATGTACCGTTGTTTGTACGGAATTTTGTGAAGTTTAGGTATCCAATACAAACAAGTTAAGTCCTCCGATTTGTTGTTCAATGCAATGTTCATAGAAGCCATAAAGGACTTATGATTCGCTAAAATCTCATCCTTGTCAAATGATATGTTTTTGTATGTGGGATTACCTGAGTGCTCATTTATTCCTAATTCTTTAATAAGACACTCGTAGTAATACGATTTACATACAAAGACAATATTATTTGAAGCTTTGTCCGCAGGAACAACAACATACTTATCTTGAAGAGATGATAGACATTTTACAGCCTCTTTGTCACTGAAAATGGACTTAGGTCGATCATTCACACAGTTTTTCAACTTATGAATGCGACGTTTTATCAGAGACCTGATTGTTTTGACCCATTCTGACAAAGTGTCCAGTTGAACTTCTTCTCGTTTAGCCCATGCTCTGGCGTAGTCCTCAATGGAATCCATAATTATTTTGAAGTTATGGTTCCAATTGATGTGTTGGGGTTCTCTAAACTTAGGACCACGATAAATCACCTTTAGGAGATTTCCATGTTGAATTATGTTTAGATCCCCAGTATTAACATGACCAGAAGGGCTGTAATTGTAAGGCGAGTGGGAACAGTCACATGTCAGAGGTTTTTTTTTAAGGTATTGTTCTAAATCAAGGTCCTGTAATGCTTGTTTATAGTTAAATATAGGTTACCACTTCATTGTTCATTCAGAATTTACTTGCTAGTTATATCCCTTTCACCACTCCTAAGTAATGGCCACAAGCACTGTATAGCGTAAATTATTATGGGGTCAAGAAAATTATCCCTTCATAAAGCAGTATGGAACATAGATTGATACAGGCCTAAAGGTTACAACAAATTTAAAGATCATTATTTTCTAAATGAAATTACAAATAAAGATATTATCTGTCTGATAGAGACCCATTGTGCCCTAGAAGACTACAAGGACATAAATCACTTCATCTTATAAGACCAAAATCAGAGAAAACATATAAACGCTCTGGTGGTTAAAGTATCTTAGTTAAATTATCATTAAAACCAGGTATTAAACTCCTTGAGCATGCAAATAATGATTATATCTGGCTTCAGTTGAATAAAGCTTTTTTCTCATATCTATATTGTACCAATCCATATTGCATTTTGTGATTTGTATAAGTTGTGCTTGTATTGGAATTTATATTACTGCTCCATTGGGGCGTTGCATAATAAAGTTATTTGTATTTGTATGTGTATTTGTCTCTTTTTATTGCCATTGGGTTGTCAGTTTGTCACCGACTACTGAGTTTGCATTTTCCTTTATTATCCTTAATCTTTCTTTTATTGTACACCATACTTTAATTTGACGAATGATAGAACCATGTGTTGTTTCTACTCTTAATAGGTGCTTTTATCCGTGAAATAGACTCGTGTTCAAGAAGCACCTCCTCGTGTACATAATTCTTAATTTATCATTGAATTATTATGTCTTCTTATTGTTCGCATGCAGTGCAAGTTCTGGAAAATTATTTATGCGTATGATTTTATTGTTGATTCGAATTCGTATAGAAAGGTTGATAAACAGTATCCGCACTATCAATGTATGATCTATGACTTTACAATCGTTTGTTCATCCTATCTTGTATATTTCACCGGTATATACGAACCTTCAAATGTTATATATTTTGTTTACAGATAAATCTGTCTGCTTGTTATCTTCCGGGTATTTTTAGTGAGTTGTTTTATTGTCATATGCCAGAGGTTGCACTGCAGGAGATGGCCGTTTAAAAAAAAGCTGGGAAAACATTTTTTAGTTTAATATGTAACTGGTGAGCAATTTCTGTTTCTTTCAAATACGTAACATACACTAATCTGTATTAGGATAAACGATATAGTATCAAATGAATGATTTGCCACAAAACTTTTTGAATATTATTCCTTCTCAAACAGCATGGATTATGACAAAAAAATCATTAAAACCATACACATAAGCTCTTGTTCTACTATTGACACCAGTCGTGTTATGCATGGCTAGTAAAAAGTTGGTATAAAAATCACTCGAATATTTGATTTTAAACATATTTTATTTATTAAGATATGAAAAGGATTGAGCAACAGGCACAGCCTATACAAGCTCTCTCCATATTACATGTTCAAGGTATAATTCAATTATCACAACTGTATTAAAATAATGCAATATAGTGCAACATGCATGCTACTTATGAGCACACATGAGCAAATATATGTTTACAGTGTTACTTACTAAATGCAAAGTATATTTAAGTATATAGGCAATTACTCATCATGTATTCAAGAACCTTGAAACATGCAAATATCCTTCATAAGTCATTAGAAATATATATATATGGCTTGAAAGAGACACTAAGCTTGCTTAGTGGATTAAATGAATTAATGTTTAAGTGGAGGAAAAAAATATAAAACATAAAACTAAATGAAACAAAAAATAAGTTGGTTTCAAACAAAACGTTGAGTGTCACTGATATATTTATGAACATATTTAAAAATAGCAATATTCATATTATATGAAAATAATCTGTTTCTAAAAAGAAATAATTCAATATTTATATCAACATTATCAGCAATGGAGTTAATGGAATCAAGAAGGATCTGTCTAACATCATTGTACTTAGGGCAAATGAAAAAAGAAATGTTTGTTATCCTCAACAGAGTGATTACAGTTTGCACAAAAAGTGTTCTCGGATAAGAATTGATTAAACAGATGAGATTTTCGGTTGCTAGCATTATTTCTGAGTTGACAATGACTTATATTAAGTCTCCTTATCCCATAGTTGAAGGGTTTAAATATATCATCAGTCCTATAAAACTTTTCCAGTCCACTTCTAAATATACCCAAACTTGGGGATTTTTGTAAACTCAAAGGAAGACTATTCCAAAGTCTTATAGTGGAAGGAATAAAACTATTGAAATAAGAGCTAGTTCTAGCAAGAGGCGGATGAAAAGTGTTATTTTCATTCCTCAAAGTATAAGGGGTTTGTCTGGGAAGATATGGCTGGACTAACTCATATAAGTATGCAGGTGTCATCCCATTTAATATTTTATAGAATAGTATAAGCTTATGTTTATAACGTCTATTCTCCAGAGTTTCTAAACCTAATTTAATATAAAGTTTTTGTCTTGAGGAATAACGTCGTAAACCTGTAATAATTCTAGCGGCTTCTATCTGAATATTTTCAAGAAGCTGAGACTCGTGCTGTGAGCAATTGCCCCATACAACATCACCATACTCTAATATAGGTCTAATAAAAGCATAATAAATACGTATAAGTGAACTCCTATCTAATAAATGCTTTACTTGACGAAGCACAGATAGACGAGAGCATGCTTTTTTATAAATAATATCAATATGTGAGTTCCATGAAGCTGATGACTGAAATGTTATCCCAAGATGACAGTGAATATTTATTTTCTCAACCTCTTCCCTATTTATCCCAAACAATACAGGTGGGTGTTCCCTTTCCCTTCACTCGAATATGTCCTGTATGTAGAAAAAAAACGCTGTAAGACCACAATGGGAAAATTGCAAGAATGTCTTCTGTTGTGAAAATTAGTCTCAATCAATACCGAGAAGTAAGTTTTGGGATGAAAGCGATCAACTAGTTAATGTGTTTTAATTTGTTTCAGGATAATTGGAATAGATTTGATCAAAATAAAACACCAAAGTTTTAATCACAAAAAATGGATAGAGTGATAGGCTACAAGTCTCATCTTTAAAGCAGTAAGTGATGTTAAACGGAACGGTATCTTTTATCTTATTATCTCGAAAGCCCCTTTTTTTTATTATGCCTCATACGAATATATTAATATGTGGGCTTGACGGAATACTATCGGTTCCCATTGGAATACATACTATCATTTACATACTATCATTTAGTATGTTTTTTAGGGTCCCTCTGATGATAGTGGTTGTGTCAATATAAGCGTGATTTTCAGTTTATAAACAAAAAATCTAATTCTTCTTTACCATAGCCGTATTCGAAAAAAAAACTTTTTGGGAATTTTTGGTCGTCAATGCTCTTCAACTTGGTACTTGTTTGGCTATATAACTATTTTGATCTGAGCGTCACTGCGGAGTCTTATTTAGACAAAATGGGCGTCTGTCGTATTAAAACTATAATCCTGGTACCTTTGATAACTATTTTTTTAAGTGGAAGATGAAATATGAAAGATGCCGTGCGTGCGTGCGAAGCTATTTACCTTCACAAGTTACGCTAAAACATATACGTGCGAAAGCGAGGGAAGTTTAAATACGTAAAGGCTTTAGGTGCTATATGACAAAGATATTTAAATACCTAAATAGAATAGCCCAATTCATATAAAGTCAATTTTGCACGAGGGAGTTATATCAACGTAAAGAAAAAATACAAGTTTGTAAATTCGACAATACGTTATATTCGCAAAGAAAACAAATAAAAATGTTTGAAAAAGTAGCTTTTTTGTTTGCAAAATCTATGCAGCTGACACATTTGCGATAACATCAGCATAACCAAGTGCCTCTGACTAATCAGTTTATAATCACCTCTCTTTTATAGTTGACTTGTTCCTTACATGAAGCCAGTGCAGTGAACACAATGTCGTGAAGTAGATTCAGATGAAAACATTGTACAACATTATAAATCGCAATAGGTAAATAACTAATCAGAAAAAAAAATGCACTATATTTCAATTTAATTTATGATTTTGTGATGAAATGTCTCAAATTAAGAATATTAATCAACAACGCAAACTGTGTTATTCCTAATATTTCGCCGACATGCTCATTATACCAAGGATTAATACAATTGAGAATAAAAATATAGTTTATCATACTATATAAATCCTTGATTAGATCTACAGTCTAAAACTTCCAAAGCATAATTAAACTCAAAGAGTACATATATTATACTTGAAATAAAGGAATGTCAAAATAAATACATGTATATAGAGCAAATTTGATTATTTTTCAAAAGTCTCATTTCAAAGGTCGCCTCCCTTTGGCGTCCTTTAGTCACCGATATACACATAGACATGGTTGTTTTTCTGATTGTTAAAGTTAAGCTTTATGTAGTTATAATGGAAATTTCTTCATAGTTCTAAACTGTTTCAAGTATGTCACATTAAATTTTAACATACTTATACATTATGTCCATTTTTATTTCAGTTATAATGTAGTAAAGGCTTCCACTCTGAAAAAATACCTAGCTACATGTATCATATTTTTAGTTATTTAAGGAATGACTGTAATATTTTTTCTGTTTATGAACAAATAACATAAAAAATTTGGTGCACACTGAATAATGCGCGTAGCGGGTTATTTTACAGTGTGCACTACATTTTTCTTGTTATTTCGAATAGACAGAAAAAATATTACAGTCATTTTTAATAATTTGATTCTAAATTCCATTTTAAACCGTAGAAAACCATAAATAAACCCGTTAATGACCTCACGGTCACATGACTAAATTATGTCTATGTGCTGATTACAAAATAACGTCAGCCAATCAGAAGACGCGTTACATCCAAATTAAATTATTTATAAATGATTTTAATTCTTTACAAGATAGCACATATACTCAACTTTCAGAAACGTCATGCCTTAGGCGTGAAAAGGTGTGCAATATTTTAAGTATGATAAAATAAAATTGCCAAAGATTCATGGATTGTTTTAGACTCTATGTTTATATCTGAATGCGTAGAATTTGCAACCGATTTTATGCCACTTAAAAGTGATAAAAAAAGTCACACAAAAAAACACACACAAAAACAAACACAAAAACTAACAAAACACTATACACCCCGCATTCTTACATGTTCTTCTCCATATCAGATTCATTGATTGATTAATTGTTAAACGTCTGGTGGCAACTATTTCATGCATGTTCAGGATGTTGTCAAATGCATAATGAATGAAAAGGTGGGTCCTGTGCTAAGGATCGAATGTAACGAAGGACTGGAAATTTGGAATGCCATAGATAAATGAGAAATCATGGATAGAGATAGAAATTTAGCCTTAAAACAATAGTTTACCTATAGATTCTCCAAATAGTTGCTGCATAGGTTCGCAAGGTGCAAAGAAGAGGCAAATGACTGATATATATATATAAGAGTCTATCTAAAAATGAGGGTACTTTTTAAAAATGAGGGTACTTTTTAAAAATGAGGGTACTTTTTATATGACCTTCCAAATACCGTTTCGATCCCTAACATCACTGAAGAGACATTTATTGTCGAAATCCGGATCTGGTGTACTAAAAAATATTGACACCGTATGTTTGTGGCATAACATCGTGGTCACAAGTTAAAATTGTTTGTCTGTTTAGTATTAAAGCTTATATTAAGATCCATTTTGTTACATCTTGTGATCAATTTTATTTGGCAACCGCCAATGGCAGTCAGCAGGGTTAAAGAACATCAGTTGTTCGACCTGTTAGTCAAATGCGTTTTGTTTAAATATACTTTTTCACTTTTTTGGTCTTTTGGAAAATGTTGTTTGTGCTGTTTTTAGACCCTTCTACAACGAAATTTGTTTTACATGCACAAGTAAAAAAAAATTACAGTTTTTATCCAACGCAATCATAGGTTTGAACGTAGTTTTCAATTTAGACTAAATTAGGTATATTTTAACAAGACGTGGCTACGTATTTATACATCCTTCGCAACTAAACGGACGCCCTACTGTGGTCCGTTTGTTACTGACGGTCGCATGAAGATACCAAAAAATACCATATTTTTATTGACTCTGTGTGACCCTTGACAGAGTATGTATTTAGCTTTCCAAAGCCCTCAAATAAACAACTGTTTTTAGAACGCAATATGTTAACTATCATTTTTGTAAAATAAATATATTGGATATTGTTCATTTACTGATTTCCTATAGGCTTCTACAAAAGAGTATACACGTTTAAACGCAAAGTGAAGTCTAAAGAGGAAGATTGGAATAGTAGAAGAAAGAGGAGGCCGACACATTTCTTTGTTAACAGTTTCAGTAAACAGCAGAGAATTATAATTACGTGCTAATTAACTCAGTCTGTTTACTTTAGTTTTGTTTGTCTTCACATTTCTTCAAAACTGTTATTTTTATATCTACATTATAACAGTCCATTCTTTTGGTTAATAGTATATTGTAGAGTTATTGCTACACATTTAAATCAATAAGTTGTGTGAAAACAGGGTATACAGTTCTTTGATTGTATTGGTACTATTAAATGATCATGATTTAAAAATCTGTATCAAGACATGCATCTTAGATACCAGGATTGAATAGATGTACCTCAAACACGCGTGTCGTCTAAAAAAGACCTACTATCCTTTAATATTTTGAATATAAGTATAAGCAATGTTGCGACAAATTAGGTTAAGAAATTTTGTAAAGTTCAATGGCAGTCAGGAACATAGGTTAGACTTTCCGGAAAATGGTGTCTATATATTCATAGGTGAAAACAATGCAGGGAAAAGCTGTATTTTTGAAGGAATAAGGAACTGTATGCAAACTGAGTTGAACGAAACAGAGTCAGCACGTCACAATCCTGACAATATATCATATGTTATTTGCCTGTTCGAAAAGGCAAACAAAGACATGTTGACATCATGTTTCGTTTCATACAACGACGGCAAGGACACAGTATTATGCAAAATAGTTTTTTACAAGGTTGAAAATGAAAACTTTATAAATTGTTCCGTCCGTCGCACAGTTAACGGTACGTATGAGTCATTTCATGAACGTCCTTTGTCGGATAAAGATACTTTTTATGAATTGCTCTCCAAACTGTTAGTTTCGAATGTCGAGAACAAATATGAAACCAAGTCCTCTGAAATCGAAGATTTTTGTAGAAAATTCTGCCAGTCAAATATCAGTGATAACAATGGCATTGAAGATTTTGATAAATTGCTCGAACAGATAAATTTTGAAACAATTTTTGCTAACCGAGGCATAAGTCCTATTCAATCATCACGCCAGATACCCATGAATAAATGTAAAAATATATACAAAAGTGCAAGCGATCTTGCATACGTGATAAAAACCCATTTAAATGACCCGAAAGAATGCACAGATGACGGTCGTGAATCACAGTATTTTAGATATCTGACAGAACCAGATTCATACAATTTTGAGTTCAAAGATAATACAGATGAAACAGAAATTTTTGTAACGTGCAAGAACAATGATAAAACATTTCCAATACTCAAAACTCCGGAAGGTATCTTAGAGGCAAAGATCATGTCTATTACGTTATCTAACAAACGAACAACGACTCTGCTTATTGACGAACCAGGAAAGGGAATGCACCCGTCAATGGTTGACTGCTTTCGAGATTTGGTCTTGTATGATGTCAATAAAAACCAAAAGAAGACTGTCATATTTACAACACACAACCAAAGATTTATTTGCCCCTGGACATTTGAGAAACTAGTTTATTTCTATTCTTGTAAAAGCGGATCTGAAATTGTAGATCTAGGGCGTACAATTTCCGGAAAAACATTGAAGAGTAAGGAATATCTATGTAGTGATCAGATTAGTCCAATTTTTTTCTCCAAACGGGTAATGATGGTGGAAGGTCCCGATGACATAAGATTCCTATGTACTTTGCAAAACATCTTGTTAACCGATGCGTCGAAAAGAAGTTTAGTTTGTAAAGGAAATGGCCAAGCTGAACTCAATTTGAAACAGTTTCTAAGATCCTTGCATATTATATCAATGGGAGGTAACGACTATGCTAAGCAGATAGAACCTCTTTGTACGGCCCTCCAACTTACTGATAGACGACTGCGCTTCTACTTGTTAGACAGCGATGCTCTATTAACAATAAAAGCCTTAACAAATCTCGATAAGAAGAATATTGGAGATCCTCAACTAGAAATACTAGAAAATAATGGTATCTTTGTTTGGTTTGCTTACATCAAAACTATTGAAGAACTGATTGACGAACTATGTATCAGTGATGATTTAAAAAGGGAAAGCAGAATAGAAGGATCAAAGAAGAAACGCAAAGTAGATGCGTTAAACGAGGATAGCATAATAGAGAAATTACAAAAGGAGCTAAAAAAGTATGGCAGAATAGAAGAAGCTTTAAAATGTTTTTACAAAGCCCACGATGAAAAACATCATGGACCAAACAAGCAGTGCATAATAGATAAGTGTACTGGCATGGAAACATTTTTGAAGTCAAAACATTTAGATACAGAAAAGAATAAAATTTGGAATTCAAATGATCTTACTGACACGGATATGAGAGAAATTGTTAAACGTATAATAGATGTTAGCATGACGTATGGGGATGATTGTAAGTATAAGGAAATCGACTTCCCATGTCCTTTTAAACGTTTAATGCAGTTCCTCATCAACCATGCTGAAAGATCTTACCAATAGACATGTTAACAAAACCTGTGCATTCGACAACGAGGTGTGTTTCTCCAACAATTTCATCACGCTCTGTAAAAAAATAAGTTTTACAAAGGGATTCAAAGAATAGCCTGGTGACCTATAGTTGTTAATGTCTGTGTCATTTTGGTCTTTTGTGGATAGTTTTCTCATTGGCAATCTTACCACATCTTCTTTTTTATATGTTAACTAATCCAAGATAGAGCCACTTACTGTTTTAAACAAAACAGTCTTGTTAATAACGGAACATAAGAAATGTTAACGTCAACTGTATATCTGAATTTTTTGTTTTTATTGTTTTCGTCTTTCTTATTTTCACTTGAATTGCTTAAAATATATCCATTAAGAATATAATCAATATATTTAAGGTTAAATTAAGATAGCAAAATAAACAAATTGAAACAAAAGATATCAACAATAAAATACTCTATAAAACTTTACAAAGCCAATCGGTATCAACATTTGTATAGGATATTTAAAAAAATTTAGAATACGTACCACAGATGTCATTTGTATACGATTTTATTTTTAAAATTTTAAAGGCAAATAAGTTAAAAATTTTCAGATGGAAACTGCTTCAGTATATTATTCCTACAAAGCAGCTACTATTAAAGTGGAAAATATCTGAGAACGATAAATGCAATTTTTGCAAAACAAAAGAAG
Organism: Mytilus edulis; assembly: GCA_019925275.1. Taxonomy (NCBI): domain Eukaryota; kingdom Metazoa; phylum Mollusca; class Bivalvia; order Mytilida; family Mytilidae; genus Mytilus; species Mytilus edulis. The sequence continues at coordinate 109,744,016 of CM034351.1, forward strand.
AAGATTATTTGCATTTCTTTATAACATGTTCATTTTTTGAAAGATTTTTGGGAGATAGTACATTATCTTTTAGCAAAAATGAATCTTCAAAACACGATGTTAGCAAAACATATAGTATTTGGATACAAAATATCAAGGGTATAACGGTTTTTAATTATTTCTTGACAATTATAGGTTTTTGTATTTACAAGTTGTACTATGTATCCGAGCAAAAACTGAAATTTTTAGATGTGTTTGCTATGTTTATAAATTATGAATGAGAACAAACAGTATCTCAAAATGCATTTTTCATAAAGTTAAAAAGATTGATATAATTGATGGAAAAACATAATGTTTATATTTTATTATATTCTGTGTATTTTCCTGTATACTCAGAAAGTAATTCACAGGGATACTTTATTAAAGCTTGCACAATGAAGTAAAGTTGTAAAAAACAATTTGAAGAATAAAGAATATTTCTTTTTATTTTGAAAGAGATTAGTTTAAACATATTTATTTACTGCGGATTGGGAAACAAGTAATTTTAACTTATTTCAATCCCTTATCACTTTGCTGGCGCGAGTGTTGCCTTGTAGCAACATTATTCTGCTCTTTTATGAACTCTACAAGGATGTCCTTTACGTGCAATAGATATAACTCTCTTTTAACACGGGTCTGTCATTTATCATCCCCTTCCGACGGACTATAATCCTATCTCAAGATCATACTTGCAAATGGTATCGAGCCGAAAATTGAGTTTCTGAAATTTTCACATGGAACAGGGATTGAACCAGGAACCTTTGTGTTTGTAGTCCGATGCGCTAACCACTACACCACGGCTCTCACTGAAAGAGGTTAAGCAATCGGAAGAAATTCCCGGTGAAAAATTTTGCTTTTTTTAAAATCGTTATGATAGTCAACATCAAGTTTTAGCTAAACATTAAAGTTTTTGTCGAATATAAATTAATGATTATCAATCTACGTATCTATATAAGGCGGGATAAATTTTGAATTGATGTAGTTAACATGCATACAATCATTTTGTAAATGTATTCGAAGTTCAACGTTGAAAATGTTCAAACTATATCAGTCAGTGGACAAAAGTGAGTTCTCACGCGCACTCAACAAATGTCCTATCATTTCAACTAAAATCAGTATTTTTCAAAACAATACTTCCAAATAACTACACGACTAATTTATATGAAATAAATATCATAAGATGCAGAATTGTTTAAAGTTTAATTGTTTATTTAGCCTTGATATTATTCAGACATAATTTTATTGTCTGACCGTGTGAACAGAGAAAGTTATTTCTTAAAAAGTTTGCTATGTATTCTAACCAAATTAAAATCGTAAAACATTGCATTTGTGTTTAAACCATCAGATAATAAAAACATCCCTCGCAAAATTTATGACCAATAAACAATAAAACTTCAGACATATCTACATCTTATTGTGTCTATATTTTAAAAATCAGTCAAAAAGTCAGTTGATAATATTTTTTTGAAAAATATCAAATTTAGTTTGTGTGGGAACTCACTTTTGTGCAATGACTGTATATGTGTTTGTTTTATACATAAAAACTTATTCGTGATAAAATCAAACACATCTACAATTTTACCTTATATATTCTCTATATGACCATCCAATTTAACAGAAATAAACTTATTATTATATCTGAAAAGAGGGACGAAAGATACCAAAGGGACAGTCAGACTCATTCTTTGTAATTTAATTTGTTTTTTATTTATTTGCACTATAAATATGTTTAACGTACAAAAATAGAGATAGGTTATGAAATGTTTTAGTTTGGTTAAGGGTACGCTTATTTTTACAAGGTAGCATCATTATTTAATGCGAAAAAAGAACTTTACAAATGGCTGAACTTTCATTTCAATTCGTCTGTGACATTTATCTGTTTTAAAATTCAGCACAGAAAACATTTTGTTTTCCTAACGCTTCTTTATCTTAGAGATCATGTGAGATACATACTTTTATGTCACATGCTTGTACGTCTTCTTTTTTATCACTGTATTCTTCCAATATAAAGACGTAAATGCGTTCTTGAATTGTTGTATTTGATTATCCGCTTGAATTTATTTAAAATATAGTTGGCTATTGGATGCAATTGTTAAAAATTGACATTACAGAATTTGTTATTGTGTTAATTTATTTATTCGTGTGTTGGTTTGAGTATGTGTTTGATTGTTAAGTTGTTAGATTGTTTATTTAATTGTTTATTTATTTTGTTTGTTGATTTATGTATGTATTTATTTAATTTGTTTGCTAATTTATTAATTTGTTAAATTGTTGTTTTTTTTAAAATGTTTTGTTTAATATTTTAAAATTGAGAATGGAAATGGGGAATGTGTCAAAGAGACAACAACCCGACCATAAAAAAAAACAACAGCAGAAGGTCACTAACATTTATTATTGTTTATTTATTTGTTATAATGGTCATTTGAATTAGGCAGCATTGGATTTTACATAATGCTAAGAAGATTATGATAATTTAAATTTAGCAATACATAATTGTTATTTTACATCTTAATATATTCGATATATATACAGAAGGTATGATGAATGGTCCAATGTGCACCATAACGAATTATATTTCAAATTGTTTTTATTGCCTCCTTTAAAATCATGTCATTAAATATTTTAATGCTTGGTCAATTTTTGGACCAATAAGTACTTTCTCTTTTTTTAAAAACTTTTTTTGCTTTTCCAAGTGCTTAATGTTTAGGAAAAATAAACGATATTCATAAATGTATTGCGATCAATAAATCATTGTATTGTTACGTTTGTGTCTCTTCTCTGTTTATCGAAACCTGAAATTTTCAGATCAAAAGAGGAAGTTGGTATGATTGTATTGATTCGATGTAAATCAAACATAATTCGTGTTAAAGGCCGTACCTATAATGGTTTACTTTTATAAACTGTTATTTGGATGGAAAGTTGTCTCATTGGCACTCGTACCACATCTTCCTATATCTATAGAACTTGTGTCTGCAAACCATCGATTAATTGTTTTAATAAATCAAAAATAGTAATTATCATATTTCTTACTTGAACAATGCAAATACAACATAAGTTCAAAAAATTCAAACATGAATCATTCGGGACATAAATCACAGTCATTGTCCAGTGGAACGCCATTTTGTATAGGTACTATATAGGGAAACATGTGTTTTGTACAGCACATTAAGGTACGAGAGTTCATGGGAACAGTATAAAGTATAAATAAACTGTAAACCCTGCTGAGTTAATCTATACTTTATACTGTTACCTTGAACTCTCGTCCCTTATCGTGATGTGTACAATAACACTTGGAATTTGTAATAACATAATCAGCACAACGGGTGTCACATGTGGAGCAGTATCTGCTTACCCTTCCGGATCACCTGAGATCATCCTAAGTTTTTGTTGGGATTCGTGTTGCTAAGTCTTTAGTTTTCTATGTTGTGTCATGTTTACTATTATTTGTCTGTTTGTCTTTTTATTTTAGCCATGGCGTTGTCAGTTTATTTTCTATCTATGAGTTTGACTTTCCCTCTGGTATCTTTCGTCCCTCTTTTGGAAATTCATTTTAGGGAAACAGATTTGGTGCGACCCTACAGTTATCGCCCATACAATATTACCGTCATTTAAGAATCAAAATTCGACAACTTGACGAGCACATTTGATCCGGTCTTTCGACAAACGTCGAATATACTAAAAGGGCCAATTGCATGAAAAGAAGACTGAAAGCAGAAACGAGTCAGCCCACTAACCTGTAGGAAATTGAATATTTCTTGAATTTGTATTTCGCTTCCTCCTATAATTCACGTTGGAAATTATGAGATAAGGTACGAAGGGAGATATCTTCTCACTTTATAAAATATCCGTAACCACTGTGGGTAGTTAACGTAGAATTGATATTAAATAGACAATACAGGTTATTTGTAGCTTTATTTTTGGGACAGGATAGTTTTGTTTTGTACAGCAAGATAAGGTATGAGAGTTCATTGCAAGAGTATAAAGTATAAATAAACTGAACCCTGCTGAGATAATTTATAATTTAGTATATAAAGTTTATAATGGTTTCCATGAACACTTGTACCGTATCGTGATGTACAATTACATTATGAACATTTGTTTTTAAATTACAGGATTTGGCTGAAACTACAGTTGTCGTCCATACTATATTGCAGTTATTTAACATTCAAAAATATGACAACACGACGAACAAAATTGATCAGTTCTGATACGTCGTATTTATAAAAAGTGCCAACCGCGTAAAACAGAAGAATGATAGTGGAAACGAGTCTTTCCAACTAACCCCAAGGAAATTAAATGTTTAATAAATTAGGATTGGGATTCCTACTGTTACGATATAACAGTTCATGCGTATTCTAATATTGCTAAGGTTATTTTTTCCAATTCCAACAACTTTATTATTGGCTGATATGTGACGCTTCACATGTACAATTGTTATCATGCGCTCTCTTGGAGATCCGCTTTCGTAGCATAAATAGTAGTCAGCTCTAAGTAAAATTTGTCATTTTTAGCGAAGATAGTGAAAGATCAGAAAGACAGGAGAATACAAAATTTGAGGCAAGCAGCAGGATAAGGCAAACAAGGTAAAGTGTTTGAAATCATCTGACAGAATATAGATAGGAGGAGACATTTGGTTCGGTATAAGTTGTCCAAACAGGGCTGGTGCTAAGGTTTTGCGTTTCGCATATCTCATTATTGCAGTGAGTATTTGCTGACAAACAATGTCCTAATATTATCTTGTTGTCTCACAGTTATTTATATACATTTCAGAAAGGATTCATACAAACATTTACATCAGTACAAATTTGTTTCATACATAAGTTTTCTAATAGGTTCCATTCATTTAGGTTTCAGCCCAGTTCCATACAATTATATTTTCAAATGACCCCCCTCCCCCTCCTCCCCCGCCGATGAAATTTAGTAAATGTTTTGACAAATAAACGGTATCGAAAACACTGGTGTAATTTTTTTTATCAGTAATACAGAGATTTCCTTCATTGAAATCAATTACATTGTTCATAGACAAGCACATCGCGAACATGTTGAATATATATAAATACTATAAGGTGGTGCCAGAGGAACGTCACCATCTAAAAATTGATAATTAAATATAGGAAATGCAAAATCACCTCTTTAATAAATTTTTTTAGTATTAAATAATAAAAACAACAGGTTATTATAAAATCGTCTATTTATTATAGCTTAATTTTGCCTGTAAGTTTGCTTTAAAGTGAAATGCATTATTATTAATGTCCTTCACGTTAATGCTTACAGGTTAAATCTATAATACATGTTAGCTTTGTGGCAAAAACAGTTCGAAGAAAAGCGCTTCAGACATTGTTACGGCAATGTACCCTTCGCCACGCCAACACAATCTTAGACGATTGTGATGTCAATAGCCGAGGTTGGGTAGTTGTAAAATTATATGGATACCAATTCCGTAGGTTAGAGTAATTCTCTTACTATGTACATAGAGTTTAGTTTAAAACATAGTAGTGAATATATATTCGTTCGAATGTAATATTTGGTCAAATGTCTATGTTGTGTTTGTGTTGTAGATTTTTGTCTTTCTGTTGTTTTTGTTTCTTTTTTATTGCCATTGCGTTGTCAGTTTTTCATCGCCTAATTAGTTTGCATTTTCCTTTATTATCCTTAATCTCTCTTTATTGTATACTCCATCGGTTAAAGTGATGAATGATAGTAACATGTGTTGTTCTCAAGAAGTGCCTTTATCCGAGAAATGAATTCGGGTGCAATAAGTACTTCCTCGTATACATCATTCATTATTTATCATTATGCCATTACGTATTGCAATACCTCTAATCCAGTAGTCTTTCGTTTTGTCTACATGCATACATGTATGTGCATATATACTTTGTTTTGCTTCTTTGTTAAATGTTGTGATTAAGATTGTGAACAGTGTTAAATGTTATACCCCTATTTTGACACTTTAACCTATTTTGTCTGTTTGTTTTGTTTCCGCATCGTTGTCAATTTCATTGAATTTGACGCAACTGTCATAGAAATAAGAGAGACTTAGCGCTTAAAGACAAGGTTCAATCCGAAGTTTTCAGAAAATGTCTGTACCAAGTCAGGAAAGTGACAGTTGTTGTCCAATCGTTTGAAGCGTTTCAGCTCCTGATTTTGCAATTTCATTTGGGACTTTCCGTTTTGAATAATCCTCAGAGTTCAGGTTTTTTTTGTGTTTTTTTTTAATATTCATTGCTGTTTCGAATTCGTCGATTAACAGTATCCACATTATTAATGTATGAGCTATGACTTCACACTTTTTTGGTCACCCTATTTTGTTCATTTCACCGATATTTACGAGCCTGCAAACGTTACACATTTATCTGTAATCAGCTGTTATCTTACTGGTATTTATAATTGTGAAGCAAGATAAAGCATTTAATTTAATCTAAATTGAAAATTTGTTGAGCTGTTTGTTCGTCATATTCGACTATGGAAAGAGATTGCTTATTAAGAAAAAACCAGGAAAACACTTTTTATTTATTTATATGGTGAGCAATTTCTGTTTCTTTAACATATGTAACATACACTTATTTGAATAAGAATAAACTGTGATCGAGCAGTACGAACCCCACAAAATAAACACGACTGCAAACAGATTATCCGGACAGGAAAGTCGTTCGTGTTCTATTTAAAAACCTGTCGTATTATTCATGACTTGTGAAAACTGGGTATCAAATAGAAAACACAAGAGACCACAATGTTAACATTGAAATAATGTCTTCTGTCGTAAAGATTTGTCTCAGCCAATTTCCAGAAGTAATTAAAAGGATGTAGCTGGTCAACTAGTGGTGCAATTTATTTAATTGGGATCAATATAAATAACTTAGCTTTGAAACATAAAAAGGGTGAGAGGCTACAAGAGTTATCCTTAAAGTGGTAAGTGATATTCAAACACACTCCGAGAAAAATTAACGGAAAATCTGCAATTAAATTGCAAAATCAAAAGCTCAAACACATCAAACGATAAAATAACTGTCCTGTTCCTGACTTGGTATAGGCGTTTTCTTATGTAGAATTTTTTTCTCGAACAGCCCCTGTATTTGACTCATACGAATACAATGATATGTCAGCTTGCTGAAATAGTTTTGGTTCCCACATGCAAGTACAGTTAATTTGTCTGTTTTCATTTTCCAATGATGTCAGTGTTCGTGTCAGGTGGCAGTGTATTTATTTTAAGAAAACTTGATTTTCGTTCCATTTCAATCTTTTTACTCCTGTTGAACTGGACATCTGTACAAACGTATCTGCAAACTAGAAAAGTTGGAGTGGAAAATAAAAGAACACTACACTGTGTTTCCGAAGTGATTTTTAATCACCGGGGACACTCATACATAGGTTGCATTTCTTTCTAACACCAACGATGCAAACGACTAAGCGCACACAGGTTTTGATCATTTGTTTCAAACATACGTTTGCAAAGTTAACATAAACTTTGACAAACTATGCACTCGCTAAAGATGCGTCTACAGTTTGCCGTTCGTCGTTTGTTAGTTCAAACGCTACATTTGTTTCTAACTTGAACTTGATTAAACGATATATTTTTTCTACGTTTGTAAAAAGTCTGTTTACCAACAACATGTGCATGCATTATTGAAAGTTCAAACAGGGTCAGTAAAGACTTATTAAACGTTGTGTTTGTTTCTACTTTCATAGCGTTTAGAAAACAACAACAAACGTTTACAAAATTTTGGTTAGAAAGAAATGCGGCCATAAATTGTCGAAAGTTAGGGATGTCTAAATACGTATTATATGCTTTAGGCGCTTCATGTATATATGACCAAGGGATACATAAAACGAATAAAGACAATCATCTAAAGTCATATAGATACAGTTTCATATTTAGACCATACAAAACCCAATTATACTAAATACCACTCTACCACGCATAGAGTTACAATTACTTATGAAAACGGTTTTAGTTTGTAATTTCCACAATAAAGTCAAACTCTCAGAGAATATAACAATATAACAAATATAAACAAGTCTTACATGAGATTCGTGTATAATGTACATATGGGCTTGACACGGATTCAAAAGAAACAATTGTAAAACATAATCAATCGCAAATACAGAAATTGTAAGTCAGGAAAAAAAAATTCAACATTTTGAACGTCTTCTCTTTACCTTTATTTATACTTTTGTGCTGAATAAATAAACTCATCATAGATATCAGGCAAAAATTATATGCCAGACGCGCGTTTCGTCTACATAAGACTCATCAGTAACGCTCGAATCCAAAAAATAAATGTCCTAAATTAATCATATTTCTGCAGCGGAAACTGTCGTATACCCTGAATAAACGAAATTGTATATGTATGTTTATTTTATTTCAAATAAAATGCTTATAACGGAATTGGATAAGACTTTCATCAAAGTGAGAGTGTTAATGCTATAAAACCAGGTTTAATCCACCATTTTCTACATTTGAAAATGCATGTACCAAGTCATGAATATGACAGTTCTTGTCCATTCGTTTTTGATGTGTTTTGTTATTTGATTTTGCCATGTGATTGTGGACTTCCCATATTGATTTTCCTCCGAGTTCAGTATTTTTGTGATTTTACTTTTTGAATGATTGATAAAACCGTATATTTTACATTACAGTACATTATTTATATAGCGATACATAAAATATTTAACGCTTGCAACTTTATCTTTGACGCAGTCAGTAATATATTTCGTTTCCTCAATTTAACACTTATCTTAAGTAATGACATGTATGATTATATATTTCCGATATGTTAGTTAGATGAAGGATTATCAAAGTTTTTCGCCCTAAACATATTTTGGTTAGATCTACGTTGAAGCTGGTTGGTACATAAGGCTATTAATAGTTTGTTTGCAAAAGTCTTATCTTATCGACTGTTTGTAATTGCATTTGCAGTTTTTAACATCAAAGACGCAATAATAGTAAAAAAAAATACAAAATATCACACTTGAAATATGGAAGGTCAAAATACATATATCGAAGATGTAATTACTCAAAAGTCATTATTCATAGATTATTTCATAGCATTTTCCATGTTGGCCCGGGTATCGACCGGAGACTCCAATATCAAGCCATAGCAGCCATTGCTCCACATGCGTGTGACCTGTGTAGTTACAAACCTGGTAATGAAGATTATTCTGTGATGATATAAGAAGAAAAAAGGATAGGATGGTTACAATGTAGAAATTATTCGTTGGTAAAATGTTTAAAGAGGTGATGTCTACTTCATATCTTGGACTTTTTAGCTCAGTATCTATTATTCAAAAATTGCTTATTTTATCATCATTTAGGTACCCGTCTTGTATAAAACTCAAGTTTCCGGTGCTTGTCAATACATTCAGTGAAACAAAATAGTCCATGTTTTCTGATTTTTTTTCTGGACTCAATTTTTTGCTGTTTTATTATAGGTTTATGCTGAATTAAAAAATATGTATAGATATAAATATATTACATCTTTTTGGGGATTTCAATCAAGGAAAGTGGAAGAATATCATGTTTACTGGAAGTGGTGCGGCCTAGTAAAAACAGCAAACAGAAAGTAGAAAAAAATGTTGTGACTTCAGGATTACGTAAATTTTTATTCTTCGTGGCATGACCCCCTTTTTTCTCGATTAAATCACAATTTAACATTTGTACATAGATGATATGAACTTGAAAGTTTTTTTCTGTTTAGCATTTTTTATTTTTCTATTTTCAAAGTTCAGCTGTTTTGCATGTTAGCCTATAGAGCAGTCAATTACAAGACTGCAACCTGCATAGGATAATGTTTTCATATGTTCACTGCAAAAAAGTAGCTCATGTGAACTTTTGTGTGCCCAAAATGAAACAACATAATGGTGTTTTAAGAAAAAACAATCATGGGGTATCAAGTTACACTGAAAAAACTGAAATTATGTAATAATTGTGCTTTTTTATACATGACACCATTCAAAAGTATTTATAGATATAAAGCACATCAGTTTGAGGTAAATTGAGATTATGGTAGTATAACATACATGATTTTCAATTAAAAAGAATATAGAAAGATTTTTTCCTCTATAAAATCTTCTTTATGAAAAAGTTTTTTGTTGTTTTTCGATTTGACTTAAACAAGAGACCCACTTGGGTAGGTTTCATAGAAAAAAGGGAGAGGGGATCATTACATGTGGTTCAATCAAAGAGAAGGAAAAGAGTAAAAATAAAAGATAAGAATCTATTCTAGCTTCACAGTATCAAAATAATAAGAAAATATTCATAAAGATAGAATAAAATAAGATTTACTAATCATTTTAGGGGTATGACTGATTTCCAAATTTTGACATTTTTCAGAAAAGCATACTCCTTTAATATTGGGTTATATTTATTAATACAGCTAAACAATTCTTTTAATGGCATTTTTTATGCTCAAATATTGCAACTGAATGAAACTAAGTAAATGATTTATTTTTTTAAGACATGTCATTATTGTTATAGGTACCAGTCTTGTATTACAACTCCAGTTTCCGGTGCATGTCAAAACATGGAGAGAAACAAAAAAGTCCATTTTTTCAGAATTTTGTTCTTGACTCAAATTTTTTCTGTTTGATTATAGGTTTATGCTGAGTTGAAACATATATACAGATATGAAAAAAATGTTTTATCTTTTTTGGGATACCAATCAAGGAAAGTGGAAGGATATCATGTTTACTGAAAGTGGTGCGGCCTAGGAAAACAGCAAACAAAAAGTAGGAAAAAAACTTCAGGGTTACGTAAATTTTTATTCTTCGTGGCATGACCCACTTTTTCCGATTAAAATCACTATTTCACATTAGTACATACATGATATGAACATGATTTTTTTCTATATAGCATTTTTATTTTTTTTATTTTCAAAGATCAGCTGTTTTGCATGTAAGCCTATGGACCAGTCAATTACAAGACTGCAACCTTTAGTCCTAATTGTTGGAGGCTGTACGTAAGGTGACCTACACTTGTTTACATATTTGTCCTTTGTCGTTTGATGTATTTGTGTACATGGGGAATCATACCAAACTTCTTTATTGCTATATTACATATGAACATTATTTGAATATTGAAATAACGTCACTCCGAGGAATATACAAACCGGAGAGTCCCTAATCAAATGGCAAAATCAAAAGCTCAATCACATTAAGACAAATAAAAGAATATAACACGTTATCAATTATCAATTACTAATCATACGGATAGAAACTGTAAAGTATTGGCAAAGAAGTGGGTATGCTAAGGCCATATTTTCTTAATTGAATACAGAATTTTAAATTGTTCAAATTTATCAAATACCTTCTTTCTATGCTCATTAGACAATATAAAATGATAGAATTTATTGAGATTGCTTGTTTGGCAATGGTACTTGCGGTTGTTTAATAGTTTTGTGCATGCGTGACAGGAAGTCAATTGCATGGAACCGTTATTAAGTAGATTTACGCTCTGTTACAGCATTGCCTTTGAAATCAATATTTTAGCATTGTCTTTAAAATAAAAAATGTTGTTCAACCATCCTTCATAAACGATTATAAAGCTATTGTTATTCAATACATACAATTCAATAAATACAATT